>CM072809.1:44508248-45167135 GCA_037013495.1 Hippophae tibetana
CACTTATCTATCCCTATAAATTTTCATGCCCAAAATTTTCTTCACTGCACCCAAATCTTTCATCTCAAACTCATCACTAAGTTGAGACTTTAATTTTTGAATCTCAAACTTATTCTTAAAAGCAATAAACATGTCATCAACATAAAGCAACAAATAGATAGATAAACCATCATGGAATCTTTTATGATAAACACAACTATCATAATCACTCCTAGAGTAACCATTATCAATCATAAAAGAATCAAACTATTCATACCACTACCTAGGGGATTGCTTCAACCTATATAAAGACTTTTTGAATAAAAAAACATGATCTTCCTTACCTGGAACAAAAAACCCCTCTAGTTGTTGCATATATATTTGTTCCTCAAGCTCACCATGAAAGATGGCTATCTTGATGTTAAGCTGTTATAACTCCATGTCAAACAATGCAACCATAGCAATCAACACACAAATAGAACCATGTCTTACATCAGGTGAAAATATTTATTAAAGTCAATACCCTTCTTCTGACAATAACCCATTGCAAAAACACATGCCTTGAGCCTAGCTGCTTTAACCTCAAGTATACTTTCATTTTTCTTAAAGAATCATTTGTTTCAAATAATCTTTTGGCCCTTAGGTGGTTTCACCAATTCCCAAGTATGATTTTCATGAAGTGATTCAATCTCTTCATTCATAGCAACCAGCCACTAAATAGACTCATCACAAGTGACAGCTTCATAATAACTAGAAGGCGCATGCACCTTAATAGACTCTACCACAGACAATGCAAAAGAAACTAAGTCTATATCTGTGTACCTCTGAGGGCATCGAATCTCCCTTATTCCTTTAACCTTAGCGATACTATATGGTTGCTTATGTTGCTCTTCTAATACATCATGATCATAATCATCTATATCATCCACATATGGCTGATTGATGAGTGCTCAAAAAGCACTAAAATTACCATGATTTTATGCACATTAATTGATTAAAAATATATATATTTATATGTTTTATCATATATTTATATAAATTTGTCTTTTTCGGAATCACGGGTATTTTTATTATTTTCAGGTATTTTCGCTTAAAAACGTAACTTAAAGCCTCAAAGAGGAATACTGGAAGCAATACATCACAAATATATTAATAATAAATGGAGAAAGGTAAACAAGTAAGGAAAAATTGGACAAAATGAATCAAAAAGGTCAAAAATGAAAAAATTGGACAAAATGGGTCGGAAAAAGTCAAAAATATCAAAAAGGAGGAAAACGTACCGCCCAGCCGCCCAGCCACGCCTCCCAGCCACGCCGCCCAGCTGCCCAGCCATGTCGCCCAGTTGCCCAGCCACGCCGCCTAGCGCACGCAGCATGCCCAACAACGCGTGCGCCAGCCTTTCCTTTCGCGCGCGCAGCATGCTCCCTTCTGCGCCAAGCTATTACCCACCTGCGCGCGCCTGCGCCCAGCAGCGCCCCATCTGCGCGCTCCTATGCCCAGCTGCGCCCAATTTGCGCGCGCCACTGCCCTTTTTCGCGTGCAGCTGCCCCCACATCATGCTGACATCATCAAATGACGTCAGCAATCACCACTCCACGTTTCACAATTTTTTAACATTTTTTCCCCTACTTTTTCTCTCCATCCTCACCTATAAATACCCTCTTCTCTTCACTTCTAAACACACCTCAAAACCATTCTTCTCTTCTCTTTCTTTCTCTCATTTCTTAGTTTTTAAGCTTTTCTTAGTTTATTTCTTAGTTTTTAAGCTTTTCTTAGTTTCTTTCTTAGTTTTTAAGCTTTTCTTAGTTTCTTTCTTAGTTTTTAAGCTTTTCTTAGTTTCTTTCTTAGTTTTTAGTTTTTCTTAGTTAAATTCTCTTAGTTTTAGAGTTCTTCTCTTTTTGAGAAGAACTAGTTATGTTTTTTTGTAATTTATTAGCTTTTGATTCAATAAATGGGAGTGCAAATTCCGTTTGGAGGTTTTCCAGCTACGGGAATAGCATCGAAGTTCTGTAAGGATTTTATTTTCTTTATAGTTATGTTTTATGCTTTATTCTTACATGTTATATTTAATTTGTCTGTGATTAAATTTAACTCTGCTGGCTGTTTGTAAACATGATATAATAATAACGTTGTTATGCTTGCGAAATATTAAATAGGTGAAAATCTCTAAAATGAATTGATTTTATTTTTATTCAAGATTTTATATTAAGAATGTTAGAGAGAAATATATTATTTTTCATTACAAACTTAAACCTGAAAATTAGATTTTAAGGTTTAGTTATCCGGTCTGATTTAGAGTAGTGCTCTTTTATTTGTTGGTACAATCGCCCGGTAGTTAGAGTGAAGCTCTATTTCAAAAGATTTTATAAGAATTATTATCTGAAAATGTATTTACAACATGTTTTCAGTAGTTGTTTTAAAACTTGAAAGTTAGTACTCGGATAATTAAATTCTTAGGTTTAATTTGGACACCTTGAATAAAGTTTAAACTTTCTAACCCCACCAAAGATGGCATTTAAATGGTTCATTTTCAATCTCTTAGAAAAAAAGGAATTAATTTAATTAACCAAATTAGTTATCAACCCCACCCATAGGTGTTAATTGATTTGTTTAGTTAACAAAGAATATATAACCCCACCAAAGGTGGTATTCATATAAAAAGAGAGAATCAATAAAATATCAATTTATATCTTTAATAACCTAGATAATATGAGCAACCATAATTAATTTAGTTATCATATCCATAAATACTCTACATGTTCACTATCATCATGGTCTTTACCTATAACAATAGAATCCCTTTTATTTTTCAACATGGAAAACTCATCAAACTTACCATCTCTACTAATCAAAAATTTAGGTAACTTATGTTCAACACACCATAATCTATAACCCTTCATCCAGAAAGATACCCCAAAAATATGCATTTTAATGTCTTACGCTCAAGTTTACCATCATTAACATAAGCATAAGAAGAACAACCAAAAACTTTCGAATTAGAATAATTAGCAAGAGAACTAGAGAATACCTCAAATGGAGTCTTCAACTCAATTGTAGTTGATAGAGACCAATTCATTAAATAGCAGGCATGGTTACAAGCTTCAGCCCAAAATGATTTATCTAAGTGAGCTTGAAATAGCATACAATGAGCACTTTCTAAGAGAGTTATATTCATACGTTTTGCAACTCCATTTTACTGTGGTGTATGATACATAGTTTAATGTCTCATTATGCCATTTTTTTCACAAAACTCATTAAACCGACTTTCATAAAATTCCAAACCATTGTTAGTCTTCAAATGCTTGATTTTCTTGCTTATTTAATTTTATATACAAGCCTTGAATTTTACAAATTTTGAGAACATATCATTATTGTTCTTTAGGAGGGAGTTATTTTCTACATAGTTTTAGGTTTTGGTATATTTTGTGAAGTTCTCTGAAGATTGGTGTTTGTATCTTCATTTGATTATTAATGGATTTTTCTCGATGTGTCATCGTAAGTGGAGTATACTTTTCACATTGAAAAATTGAACCACGTAAATCATTATATACCATTTATTTTTCTCATTACTTATTATTTTACTATTATTTATAATCATATTTTGTGCAACCAAATTGGACCCAAACTTCGCTTCTGATAGTGATAATTTGTAACATTTACAAATAAACACTTTATGTCTTTAATGTAACATGGCATTCCATAAGTATTTCCAAATATATAACTAGTCAATATCTCAGCTTTCTTTAATAGCGAGATAGTATGCAGATTTAATAGAGAAAAAACCTATTTTATTAACAGTCCAAATCATCTTATCACATAAGCCAACATTCGGGCTTCCCAATTAACTAATTAATGATCATGTATTGCTGTCAAATATTGAATTAATCAGTGGCCAATTCCATCACATAATGATTAGCCAAGTCATTTAATGTGAGATTCACATCAAATATGATAGCCTCATCCTTTGGTTTTGAAAAAAAGTCACGTATCCTAGGGAGCCATGGATGCTTTGTAGCCATAATAAACATATCATTATGAAATCATTGGCCTAATTTTAAAAGAATCATGGTACCACAAATACTCTAACAAATAAAGGAAATGGATTGTTTAACTCTTACAATCATGACATGCCAATATTTTTGTCTCTTAGAATTTACCCATAACTATAATTAGTGACCATATGCCAACCTAATTTAACCAAAAGAGGTTGACTTATTTGATGGAATCTTCTAAAACCGAACCTTTTAAGTTTCTTTGGTTTACAAATAGATTTTCTCTTTGAAAGCACAACCATGATTTAGAGTTAGATTTAAACTTTCACCATAATTTATATAAGAGAGAATCAATTCTTTTACAAATAAGTTTTGGCACTTTTAAACATGCTCGTTGTGTAAATACATATTCATTGAATAATAGAATGGAAAGGAGTCTTTTCTGCACTTGACAACAATTTAGTCCACCAACCTTTTAGTTTTGATGCAATTTTCTCGTAAATCATATTAAAATCTTTTAAATAGGTGAAAGTAGAAGTTGGAATCAAGAGCTAGTTTAGATAATACAAATAAATAATAATAGGCAAGGATGATTAATAAATAATGAGAAAATACATGATATATAAAGATTTAAGTGGTTTGATAATGTTACATAAAAAAAATACTAATAATTAAATAGAAATAAAAAGTACAAATACTAATATAAAAAAATAATACTAATCAAACTAAAATCTTAAATACACCTAAATCTCTTTCAAATCAAAATAGTAATATAAATGCAAGATAAAATAACGAATCTACAATGAGTAATATTTATAATACAAATAAATAATAATAGGCAAGGATGATTAATAAATAATGAGAAAATACATGATATATAAAGATTTAAGTGGTTTGATAATGTTACATAAAAAAATATATATATACTAATAATTAAATAGAAATAAAAAGTACAAATACTAATATAAAAAAATAATACTAATCAAACTAAAATCTTAAATACACCTAAATCTCTTTCAAATCAAAATAGTAATATAAATGCAAGATAAAATAACGAATCTACAATGAGATCAAATATTACCACAAAGTAAAGCTTCCTAATAATTAATAACTACAAATACGAAGATGAGCTCAGCGGAGACACTTCTTTCGATGGTGGCTTCATCTTTGTGGCTACCAAAATCCCACATTTTCGATTGGGAAGCAATAATAATATGCATCATTAAAACTAAGGGTATCTATGGTCCGATCAGGGCTGGTTTTTAGGAAAAATAATTTACCCAAATCGGATCTTTCATATTGATTTAACCAAAATTGGATTGGATAGTTTAGTTATTAAAAAATTTGTAATCGAAAGGTTTGGTTAAGTTTCAATAGTCTAGTTAATAATACACAAATATGATACAATTTAATAAGATACAATCAAATGTCATTCTCATCATACAATTGATAAAAATACATTCATAGAATAGTCAATTTAAGATGAAATTATGCCTCAGAGATGTAGTATCTTGACAAAAATTGCTGGATAAGTCTACCACTACCAATATAAGAAGATTCAAATACACAAGCACAATAAAATAAATTTCGGCTTATGCTTTTGGAAAATTGCAAAATGCAGATTTCTACTAGGTTTACCATATAAGAATGTGAAACCTATTTTAAAAGGGATTTCTTCATTATTTGATAATTCACAAATGTTACTTTTCTAATTTTATGAAAATAGCTATATGAGTGCAAGATAAAACACCTCATCTAGAAGATATTAGAAGCACCAAGTTTATTTTTATTTAATTCTTTTCTGGGATACTATAATTCAATACGTTTGGGAAATAATCAGGTAGAAAAGTCAAAACATAAAAAATAAAACACACACAAACACTTGAGCAATACACTTGTATTTCCAATTCTTACTCTCATGCTACATTAGAAAATCAGAGGTTTACAAAGCTGAACAAACATAAGATAGCAATATCTATTGTAATACCACATTACAAATGGAGACCAGAGTGGACTTTATATTAAGACATGAATATGTTGACAATATTAAAAGTAACAGCAAGTAAAACAATAACTTAAACAAAAAACACACTTCAAATCTCTTGAAATATCCAAATAATTATCAAAAATGACACAATTCGAGTTGGTTTTAACTACATGCATGTATTCGTTGAGACTATAAGTGTTGTTTTCCCCCTATGAAACCTTCCTAAATAGAGAAAAATCCTACAAGGAATAATCGATTCATGATTTAGAGTTTTCAAACTATGTTTTTTTAATTGGTACCTAAGGTGAATAAAGGGATGAGGATAATAGAAATTGCGTTAATTATTTGTAAAATTTCTTCTCTCAACGCTTGCCATGATGCCCTCCACCTGACCTTGCACCAAGATAGAAAGAAAATTGCACCTTACCTTAAATTTACCTAACCTTGAAACTACTAGCCATAACTTGAACAAAGAATCAGGACAACAATAGAGATTTACGACGTAAAATTGCCACCTCAACTTAATACAAATAGTTGTGGAATTAGGTTAGATGGACTCTTCACTTCATGAGTCTGGCACATATGACATTGAAAATGGTAAAGTAGCTAGATAGAAAAGTCAAGCCTAAGGAATACCATCGAGCAACTTGATTTGTACTAGGTATTAAAATAATTTTTTAATAAATTATTAATAGCTATCCGATCCGGTCCAACTGGTTTAAAAATTAGTATAATCGGACCAGACTGTTTGAAAAATGGTTTCAATTAATAACAACTAGACCAGATCACATGATTTATAAAATTGTTAGACCCGTTTCGATCCGATCTGGTTTTTTGGTTTAAATCAGTTTGATTTGATTTTTGGACACTCCTAATCAAAACCCTTATATAAATTGTGAAATTCTAATAAAATTATGAATGTTTAATTAGGAAACTAAATAAATATCATCCTATCCAATATGAAAATAATATATTTTATAACTATAATATTATTAAGACATTTTGAAGCCAATTAAGTAATAAAAGCCTTTGTTTTATTTCTTTGCAAGAATAAGGGGTTATCTGGATAAGTAATTTGAGGCATAGTTTTCTGAATGCCTATTTTTGAATCATTTTCAATTCAATCTCATTATTAGCATTCTTGAAAAAACAAAACTCCAAAATATTAATTAGAATATCTGATTTAGTTACCACTAGTTTGTTGAATAACTAACACATAGAAGGAGCTGCATAAAAAAAGGACTTATAGAAGGAGCTGATCTGGATATGTTAATGCCATTAATGAAATTTGAAGTTTCAGTTCCAACAAGAAGTCTAGATAGCATTTCAGTAGCAGTAATAAAAAATAAGAGGATAAATGGTCTCCTTGTCATAGTCCTCTTATAGATACAAAATTTACAAATTTAGATCATTGAGGAGAATCGAAGTAAAAAATAGCAACAAGGTATTGTTTAATTAATTGACAAAATTTTGCATTAAAACCCAACATGTATGATAGGTCCCAACGCAGTTTTGTTTTCTCTTCAGGTGAGAAAGGTACCATAATCTAAATACAATGTTTTTTGTCTACCCTTTTCATTGATATTAATGGCTACTTAAATAGGTAAAATCCTTACACAAAACAAGAAATTATAATTACTCATAAATTGAACATAATCCTACTCACACATAACTACCCCACTCAAGCATAACTATTGAAAACACTTACACATAACTACTGAAAACATGATATAAAAATACATCAAATTGCGCCCCATTCACCTCACTAAGGACCCGTGTACTTAGGGTTTGGCTTATGGCCCCTTGTTGAACATTGTGGCCTATCAATACCCCCCATTAATTGGATCCTTGTCTTTAAGGTCCATATGTGGAAATAACTCCCTTAGCTTTCCTATTGGTTCCCATGTTGCTTCCACGGTTGGGAGGTGCTTCCATCGCACCAAGCTTTCTTCAACAAACTGTGTTCCTTGCTTGATCCATTGGTTTTCTAAAATATCTTGAGGCTTTAATACAATTACTCTGCCATCGATGAATGGTGGTAAATCGGCTTGTTTCATCCCCAAAATTTCTTTGTTGTCCTAGTACCATTTAAGTAGGGATACATGGAACACCGGATGAATACGTTCCCCTTTTGGTAATTTTAATTTGTATGCCATTGGGTTGATCTTCTCTAGAATCTGATAGGGTTCATAAAAACGGTGAGCTAATTTCTGATGCACCCCTTTGAAGATAATTTGCTGGCAGTATGAGTGTAGCTTCAAAAGTACCTTTTCACTGACATTGAATGAAATATCCCTTCTCTTTTTATCAGATATCTACTTCATTCTATTCATGGAGCCTTCTAAGTTGACCTTCAGTTGCCTTAACAGTTCGTCTCGAGTTATGAGCTGCTTATCAACTTCATGTACTGATAAAATTTCATCTTTGTACGTTGGAATAGAGGGTGGTTGATGACTCTATGAAAGTAGAGTTATTAGCACACTTTTTTACATAATAATTACTTATTTTATTCAATAAATTGTATTTTAGGACTAAAAATATTAAAATATAATTTTTTTGGTGAAAAGGGGTGAAAATATTATTTATTGATTTTTTATGAATTTTTAACGTAGAGCCAATTAGGATCTACCACGTGGCTTACTATGCAAGCAGAGGAGCTAACTTGGAAAGTCATGCTGACTCCACACCATGCCAGTATAGATGACGAATTGTAGACACCCACATATGAGGAGTGATGCAATGTGTGTCAAGTGTCAACATAGCATTCAATCCGAGTTCGAAGCGCGGTTAAACACCCTTGACATGTGTCTTCACAAGATTTGTCATCTCTATTCACCAATGCACTACACCATCTATTTTTTTTTGAATCACATTGGCCACATGGTGTTGACTCAACGTTTATTGACTTAGACTGGTCTCCCTTACCACGCGTCACGCTCTAATTCGCCCTATAATTTCAGCATGCCATGTGTTTAATTCTGCTTGGGTGGCACTAAAAAATTTCCTTTTTTCATCTCAACCCTTGATCTGTAGCTAATCGAATGGTCCATATTCCACCTGAGCTATATTTAACCCCTTAATCACCCCATAAACCCTTAGGAGTCATCATTAGCATAATTTTGATCATTTTTTGGAGATAAGAAGAGAGAAAATTATAGAGAAATTCAAAAAGAGATACAATTTTGGTAGAGATTTAAGAGGAGATTAGTATTACAATTTAAGAGATTGATTGTATTTTTCCTTCTACTTCTTTCTTTATCAATTTTTATGTCTTTCTTTATAAAAAATATGAGTTTTATGGACAAAATTATGTGTAGTTAATTTATTAATCTAGGGAACTTATGAACCCAATTTTCACCATGTGGTGATCTAATATTTTACCTCAATTATGATTTTAATTTAATTATATTATTTAATCTAATTTTTATGCTATTAATTGTTTGACTAACAATTTATCTAAAGAGGCAATTAAATAGATTTGAGAGAATTATTTAATTATTTGTCTTGATTAAAAAATATGCATAATTTCTAGGTAAAAATGTATGATTCATATGTATGTGATCCATAATTGATAAACCTAATGAGTAGTATGAAATTTAATTGACATGAGAGTGTGATTAAATTAGTTACTATATGTTGTGTAGTTTACTTGAGAGAAGAATACATGTTAAGTTAGATTCAATTGATCATGTAATTTATCGATAGTTATATTGGGGGGATTTTAGTGATTCACATGTTCAGAAAATTAGGTGATTAAATATTCCTAGATATTTTCTCATACATCTTCTTAGTTACTAAATCTGATTTAATTAATTATGGTTATTTATTTTTAGTTACTTTAATTTTGCTTTCTTAAAATATAAAAACACACAAAAAATTGATATTTTCTTATCATTATATTACTTGCTGCAATACGTATACTTGTGTATTCATTGCACACACTTTGTGTGTAGCAATCAAGTTTTTGGCAACCTATCGTATTATACCAGTATTCTACCCAAGGTAAATAGTTACTCCATCACTGTGGCCACTGATGAACAAAACAACGAAGATATATTTCAAAAATATTATTAATGACTTATGTTTGGCCATCCATTTGTGAGTGGTATGCAAAATTGAGCTATAATTTGGTGTTGACAGCTTGGAAAATTCTTTCCAAAAGTTACTCATGAAGATTGGGTCCTGATTATTGACAATTGATTTGGGCATGCCATGAAGCTTGATAACAACTTCCACAAAGTATAAGGTGATCTCGTCCCATACTTGACATGGAATTGGCAGTGGTTGAAGAAGCCCAATTGGAGCTAATGTCTCAGATTTTATTTTCTGGCAAACCTTGCATCTTTTTATGTATTCTTGCATTGATTTATGCATCTTGGGCTAATAAAATTGATACCCCAACTTCTTGAATGTATGTAGGATGTGAGAGTGACCCCTCTTGGTGTCATGCATTTCATGTAATAGTTGGGCCTTTAAGGCGGAATTGTTTGGGACAATGACTTTTCCTTTGTTTAGTAAGAGCCCTTAGTGCCATTAATATGATCCTTCAAGTTGGGTTGGGACCTCACCGGCCTTTGACTGGATTTATTGGTCTTCTTCTGTAGCCTTTTTAATATCTTCCCATAACCTATGGAGAGAAAATATGGTTAAGAAGGGGACTTCCTTATTTTCGAGAGAGAGCATCAATTGTAGAGTTTCACGACCTTGTCTATGATTGGTTTCGTAATCATAGCCCAAAATATTAGTCACCCATTTTTGTTGTTCTGGCATAGCTATTCGTTGCTCTAGAAAATACTTGAGGCTTCGTTGATAGGTCTGGATATAGAATTTTTTACCTTTAAGGTAAGGCCGTTAGGTGCATATGGCTTCAATGATAGCCAATATTTCTTTGGAGTACGTCGACCAAGATTTCTTAGTGACTCCAAGTGTGAAACTCATGTAGGCCACTGGTTTGCCTTGTTTAGACCGAACTACTCCAATTCCTTCTCTAGATGCATTTGTTTCAATAGTGAAGGATTCGTTGAAGTTTGGCATGGCTAATATAGGAATGGTTGCCATGGCTTGTTTAATAGCAAGAAAGGTAGTTTCAACTTCTTTGTACCATTTGAATTGGCTTTTTTTAGAAGACTGGTGAGAGGTCAAGTGATAAAATTGTAATATTTAACAAACTTTTGATAATATCCTGTCAAGCCTAAAAACCCACGCCATTATGAAATTGTAGTAGGGCGAGGCGATGCTATCATAGCAGCTATTTTATTTTGATCCACATTTATGTCCTAACTAGTGATTATGTGCCCCAAGTACTCTAATTCTTGCTACCCAAATGCACATTTTCTAGCCCTAACAAAGAATCTGTGTTGTCTCAATATTGTGAAGGTCTACCTTACATGCACTAAATGTTGATCCCAATCCGATCTATAGACTAAAATGTCATCAAAGAAAACTAATATGAATTTGCAAAGATGTTGTGGAAAGATGGAATTCATGATAGTTTGAAATGTGGATGATGCATTACATAATTCGAATGGTATAACCAAGTATTCGTAATGTCCATTATGTGTGCGAAAAGCAGTTTTGTGAATATCATTTGGTTTGACTCATACCTGATGGTAACCAACCCTAAGATCAAGCTTGGTAAAATAAGATGCATTATAGAGCTCATCCAACATATCATCTACAGTGAGTATTGGAAATTGATTATTAATGGTTATGGTGTTAAGCGTGCGATAATCAATGCAAAAGCACCAAATCTAGTCTTTCTTGTTTTACCAGTAATAGAGGTGAATATAAGGGACTAGTGCTGGGTTGCACAAGTCTAGATTGTAGCATATCTTGAATCTGCTTCTCAATCTCGTTCTTGTGATGATGCACATACCTATAAGGCCGAACATGAATTGGTTTGGTTCCTTCCTTAAGAGTAATATCGTGGTCAACCTCCCTGCATTCTTGAGTGAATATGTTGTTGTGGTTCCACATGGTCAGCCTGTACACATAAAGCAAACAAAGCATGGCTAGGATGAATTTCTTTAGTTATCTCTTCAATTAATGATAGTTGGATATGTTGCCCATCAATGCCTACCAATCTATTTGTCTGGTTTTCCTATATGAATTCCATGGTTAACTCTTTCCAATCACATACCACCAAAACAAGTAACTCAAGCGATTGAATTCCCAAAACTACATCCAACCCTGTGAGAGGTAAGGAATAAAGGGTCAAAGAAAAAAGGGTTTATCAAATAATGATAAAATTAATTTTTTATTCAATTTTTGGTTAAATATAATAGAATAACATATATAATATATTTATATTTATATTTTTTGATATTCATATATATAATAATTTTTTTATCAAATTAAAATGAAATCCTCATTGTTTAATGTGTAATTTTCTAATTTAGACAGTAATTGTTTTTAAGTTTTATTAAAAAATTTGTTTAAGTTTGAATGAAAAGATTTCTTAAAAAGTTGCATTAATTTTTTACTTAAATATTTTTTTTATGTATATACTTATCGAAGTATATAAATATTCATATTACATATTTGCTACTCAGTTGCTTTTCATGAAAAATTAAAATTTGTTTTCTTTATATATTTTTTATAAATAAAAAACCTTAAAAAATAATATATTGTATAAATTAAAAAAATTAAAAATACATTTTATAAGCAATGGTACTAAAAAATATCTTCATCTTACAAAAGATCATGAGTAAAATTCACCTTAATTTTTATATATTCTTAACAAAGAAAAAAAATTAAATGCTTACATAGAAAAGAAAAAGGAAAAAAAGGGAGGACAGTAGTGTATGGAAGTTAAGGGTGAGCAAAATATCTGATCAATCCGAAAAAGTTGAGTGAGTTCTATCCAAAGTCAGATCGGATTCGAATTGAATTTTATAATAATAATATTTTATTTAAACCTAATATAAAAGGTTATCAACCGAGTGGCTCGAAAACCCTAATTTCCTATTCGTTATTTCGGCTATTCCTTATTCCCTAATCTCATTCTCAGACTCTCAAATCTCAATAATCTGAAAACTGAGAACCCATCGGCCATCTTTCTCTACCATCAGCTATTCCCTAATCTCATTCTTAGACTCTCAAATCTCAATAATCTGAAAACTGAGAACCCATCGGCCATCTCTCTACCATCAGCTAATCCCTAATCTCATTCTTAGACTCTCTCATACTCGGTCGTTCTAGTCGTTGTTTGGCCATTCCAGTCGTTGTAAGGCCGTTCTAAGTCATTGTTTGTCCATTCTGAGTCGTTGTTCGTTCGTTCCGAGTTGTTGTTCGTTCATTCCGGGTTGTTGTTCATCTGTTCCATTCGTTGTTCACCCATTCCAATAGTTGTTCACCTATTCCAGAAACAAGTATAGAAGTAAAGTATATTGTGTACGTTCACATCCTTTCAAGATCCCTGCACTTTGCCTCACTAAGTCCTGGACAGTCATATTCTTGTTTTCCTAATTTATGTTATTGTGTACAGATCTCCAATCTTGCCAAATCTATATGCAAACTTGCAAATATAGAAGAACCTATTGGTAAAGTTTCAAAGAGAACTATGGTGAGGAAGCCATATATTTTTTTGGTTCGATACTTTTGCAAAATAATTAAAAGCAAGATTACATACTCAACCTAGAAAAAAATTATTGTTAAAAATTTATTAAAAAAATTAATGAAAGGATCAGTATTTAAGGTCATGCATATAATTGTTCTGTTTTTCACTCTGAACACTGAAGGTTGATTTACTAACCTTCTTATGTAGTTAGGGGTCTGATATTTTGAGTAGGTCTGAGCTTTTGAGTAAATTACTTCTGATGGTGTATTATGCATCTTTTATTGAAATTGTAGCCACTGTTGGCATTTTGTTATCTACTTTTTTGAGTAAATTACTTCTAATGGTGTATTATGCATCTTTTATTGAAATTCCAATCGTTGTTGGCATTCTGTTACCTACTTTTAAGTAAATTACTTCTAATGGTGTATTATGCATCAATTGATTTACTAATGATTGGTATAGCATAAACAAAACAACTGATTCTTCATCAGTTTCTTCTAATTCAGCATGTTTCTTACCCTATGTTTTATTATTTATTTGAATCATTATATTATTTATTACTAATATCTAATACTTGTTTTTTTTCTATAACTATACAGATGATTTTAGATAAAGATAAGGATACACTTAATGTGATTGAGGAAGTAAATAAAGATGAAAGTGTAACAAAACCAACTCAAACAGAAGATTCTGTAAGTACTCCAATTCATGACCTCTGCATTGCTTCTAAAGAAGAAGGTAAAAAAGTTTCCTCTAGATTTAGTAGTGAAGCATGGGCTCATTTTACCTTAGAAGGGGTTGGGGCAACATCACAAAGCTATATGCAAATATTGTAAGAAACAATATAAGTATGTGTCAAGCAAATCTGGCACATCAAATTTGCTTGCATACATTTCCATTGGATGTGATAAGTTTCTTAGTAGAGTTATTAAGAAGCAAAAAACTTTAGCTTTTCATAAGGAAGGAAGTCTTGTACCTCACACTTTTAATGTTGAAAGATGTAGGGAAAAATTGGTAAGGATGATAATAAAAAATGAATTGCCATTCATTATCGTAGAAAGTAAAGGATTTAAGGAGTTTATTGAAGAGCTGCAACTTTTTTTTAAAATCCCTTCTCGATGGACTATTGCAAGAGATTTCTTGAATTTATACGTTACTGAAAGAGTAAAATTGAAAGAGTTGTTGAATATAACTAGTAAAAGAATATGTCTTACTATTAATACATGGAAATCTTGTCAGAATTTATGTTATATGTGTTTAACTGCTTATTTTATTGATAATGGTTGGAATTTACAACAGAGAATCTTGAACTTTTGTCAAGTTTCAAATCATAAAAGGTGATACACTTGGTAGAGCTATTGAAACATTTTTGTTAGATTGGGGAATTGATAGGATATTTTGTATTACAGTTGATAATACAAGTTATAATGATACTTTATTTGAAAAAATATGTTAATGGCTAGGGTAATGCAATTTTAGAATCAAAACAATTGCACATGCGATGTGGTGCACATATTTTGAATTTAATTGTTGAGCAAGGTTTGAAAAAGTATAACATATCAATAAATAGGATTCGTACTATTGTAAGATATGTGAGAGGATCACCCATTAGACTTCAAAAATGTAAGAGTGATGTTGAAATGGAAAAACTCTCTACTCAAAAACTTGTTTGTTTAGATGTTACGACAAGGTGGAATTCAACTTATTTGATGTTAGATTCTACAACGTATTTTCAAAAGGCATTTGAAAGGTTAAATATTACTTATTTGGCATACTATCAAGAGTTTTTTCAAGGTGAAATTAAACAAGCTCCGGCTACAATTGACTGGGATAATGCTAGATATTTTGTCCAATTTTTGAAAGTTTTTTATGAAGCAACTTTAATGTTTTCTGGATCTTTGTATATGACTTCTAATTTCTTCTTGGATCGTATTTGTTTTATTCGTGATCGACTTGATATGTGGAGTAAATGTGGGGATTATATTATGATGAAGATGGCTAGTGAGATGAAGGTAAAGTTTGAAAAATATTGGAGAGGAGTAGCTAAGATGAATATGATGTTATTTATGTCTATTTTTCTTGATCCTAGGCACAAAGAGTATTCTTTACATCTAAGTTTGCAAGAATTGTGTAATGGGTATGAGATTGAGGCATCAATGAGTTCAAAAAGGGTGAAAAAAACTTTGGAAAATATGAATGAAGAATATTGTAAATCTTATTTTCCATCAACCACAGAAGAATCTTCTCAACCTTTACAAATGGGTAAAGAAGTTTTTGGTTTAGAAGCAGATGCATTTCAACTTTATGCTTCCCGTAAGAGAAAGCACTTAAATGAAGTTCATACTATGGAAAACAAATCTGAGGTGGAAAAAAACTTACAAGAAGCATTGGTTGATATGGATGATGAGAAATTTGATCTTTTAAGTTGGTGAATGTTCATTCCTTAAGATTTAAGATTTTGTCTTTAATAGCTCGAGATGTATTGGTCATATCAGTATCTACTGTAGCATCTGAATCTGCATTCTCTACTGGTAGTCATACAATTAGTCCATACATGAGTTCCTTATCTTCTAAAACTGTACAATCCTTGATTTGCACTCAAAATTGGATTCGTTCATTTCCAATCATTAATATCCAAGAGTCACTTGATGAAATTGAGGCTCTAGAATAAGATATATTGTATAAAACTTTCAAATATATAGTTTGAATATATATAGATTTATTTTTTATCATATTATGTGAAAATTAAAGTTTTTTTACATTATTATGTTTATTAGCTTATTACTTATGTATATTTTTAATTTTTTAATTTTTTATCATGCAGATGTTCTTGATGGTATTGGTAACTTAAATCTTGAATGATTATCAAAAAGAGTTCTTGTTATTATTAATGTTTGGAGAGTGAAGTTAATTTATGTAATTGATATTGAATTTTTTTAGAGTTAAATTATGACTATATATATTTGGAGTTAAATTGTGTAATTGATGTTGAATTTTTTCTTTTCAATTATTTTGTTGATCGGATCGAATTCATATTTGTTCGGATTGACATTTAAAGCGGATTCAGATTGAATAATTTTCGGATCGGATTCGAATTGCCTTAAAATTGGCGGATTTAGATTTGTTCGAATTGGCATGTACAGCGGATCAGATTCATATTGAATAATTCATAATTTGCTTCGGATCGGATCAAATTATTATAATCAGAATTATAATAAGCCTTCGTGAAGATCATACATCGCTTCTTTCTTTTTTCTTTTTCTCTCTCAAAATAACACATAATTATATTAATATTAAATTTATTAAAAATAATAGTAAAGAAATATTAGACTAAAGTAGAGATATGAATGAAATCCCAATTAAACTATAGAAACCTGGTCTAGTTATACAATTAGTAATATTATTTAAGTTAAAAGGAATCCAAGATGCAAAGATTATATTAAACTTTTGTAACGGAAGTTTGGTTTGATCGATGAACTTTTGAGCTTCCCAAAAATTGATGAAATAATCATGCATTCAAACTTGATAACACAGCTATCATCTTCAAAATATGTTTGAAGTTGTATTGTAGAGTAAATTGAAAAGAAAATAACAATGCATAAGTTTTATCTTTTTCGACATAATTACCATGGTAAATTCTACTCCAACAATAAGAGTTTGATCCTTAGAATCTCCGTAACGATTACAATAGTGAGATTGAAATTATAAATAATTATATTAAAATAATTTTAATAATACTTTTTGTTGGTTTCCTGCCCAAAGAAGAGGTGTGAGAGTAGTTAAAGTTATTATAGATGTCCAAATGACCTCTCTTTTTTCTTTAAATGAATCACTCCACTAAATTCTTGAAATCTAGAATCTGATTTGGAGATAATTAGTTTGAGGTTTGGAAATTTGGAATTAAAATGAGACATTTTTTGTTTTTTTATATTTATTAAAATGAGATATACACAAATAGAATAAATTCATGATGGATTAACATAGAAGGTATAAAACAATTTTCGTTATTGAAAACTTATCGAAAGAGATCATCTAAGTATAGAAGTTTGAATTAACCAAAATAGTAATATACCAACTTGCTAGTCAAGAGATATCAAATTGATAATAGGTAAAGTGTTATATATTGTTCAAGCAAAATAGAAAAGTCCCACGTTGGTTAGGAATAAAGATTAGTGTTGGATTTGGGGCTATAAATAAAGCCCTCCTTCACCATTTGTAAACATCCCAAAATTTTTAAATTTTTCTCTCTTTTGTAAGGGTAATTGATTAGCTCAATTTTTCCCAATTAGTTGTAATTTTGGAGTTCATTCAATTGGAGATAGTGGAAGTGATCAACGACGCCTGAGGACCTAGGTAACATTTATATCGAACCTCGTTAAATTTTTGGTGTTATTATTTTTCTGTTTCAATATCTGTTTTAGTTTATTTTAGCATTATTTTGTCAGGTTATTTTGAGTTCTATTCATTTAAATCATAAGTGAATAGTTACTACTTAGAATAGGGAAAATATACCCGATTTTCCCAACAATTGGTATCAGAGCCGAAGATTTTCTACCTAGGTATTTGTTTGTATTCTGTTTGTTTGCTATTGGAATATAGTTGCTAGTTGTTGTAATTTGAAAAGATGGCGGAAGAAAAATCTCTTTCAAACAAAGGCCAGTCATCCATGTCAAGCAGAACTATGGTGATGAATGCAAGGTTCGAGGTGGAGAAGTTTGATGGAACCGGTCATTTAGGCATGTGGCAAGGTGAAGTTCTAGATGCTCTGTTTCAACAAGGTCTAGACATCGCCATTGAAGAAGAGAAACCAGATGGAGTAGATGAAGTAGAATGGAAAAATATCAACCGATTGGCATGTGGTACAATCTGTTCGTGTCTCTCAAGAGAACAAAAGTACACGTTCATGAAGGAGACATCCGTAAGTAAGTTGTGGAAGACGTTGGAGAACAAGTTCATGAAGAAGAGTGGACAAAATCGGCTCTATTTGAAGAAGAAGTTGTTCTGGTTTGAATACCTTCCAGGTACTACAATAAACGACCACATTACTGCTTTTAATCAATTAGTAGCAGATTTGTTAAATATGGATGAAACTTTTAAAGATGAAGATTTAGCCTTTATGTTGTTAGCTTCCCTTCCTGATGAGTTTGATCATCTTATTACGAGCTTACTCATTAGGAAGGATAAAGTGTCTTTTGAGGAAGTTTGTACTGCTTTGTATAGTTATGAAATTAGAAAGAAAGATAAAAGAGAAAGCAGGAATGAAGCAGCAAAGGCTTTGTCTATAAGAGGACGTCCGCAAACACAACATAAAGGAAGGAGAGGTAGATCTCTATCAAAAGGAAGACTTGGTAAAGATGAATGTGCCTTTTTGTCATGAGAAAGGTCATTGGAAGAAAAATTGTCCGCAAGCTGCAACCTGATGCATGTGTAGTTGAAAGCAATTCAAATTCAGATTTTGCATTGGTTGGTTCGTCAACAGCATCTCATCCTGGTGATTGGATTTTTGATTCAGCATGTACTTTCCATATGTATCCTAACAAGAAGTGGTTCTTTAACTTTGAAGAACTAGACGGTGGAGTTTTTTTCATAGGTAATGATTATCCATGCAAAGTTTTGGGAATCAGTACAATTCGTTTGAAGAATCAAAATGGTTCAACCAGGGTCTTGACAGATGTTCATTATGTTCCAGATATGAAGAAGAATCTCATTGCTGTGGGAGTCTTAGAATCAAAAGGCTTCACTGTGACCATACAAAATGGGGCATTGAAGGTTACTTCTGGAGCACTTGTGGCGATGAAAGGTGTTCGGAAGAATAACTTGTACTACTACCTTGGTAGTACGGTTATTGGGACAGCATCAACAACAGTTTCAGATGAAGAAAGAAATTTAGAAACTACCAAGTTGTGGCATATGCGTTTGCGATATGCTGGTGAAAAAGCTTTACAGATTCTGGTAAAGCAAGACCTGTTAAAAGGTGCGAGAACCGGCAAGTTGAAATTCTGTGAGCATTGTGTATTGGGGAAGCAGAAAAGAGTAAGCTTTGGCACTGTTCTTCATAATACAAAGGGCATTTTAGATTACATCCATACTGATGTATGGGGGCCAACAAGAACTCCATCCATGAGTGGCAAACATTATTATGTCACTTTTATTGATGACTTCTCCAGAAGAGTTTGGGTGTATCTCATGAAGAAAAAGGATGAAGTGTTGGGGATTTTTCTCAAGTGGAAGAAGATGATGGAGACTCAGACTGGTAAAAAGATCAAGCGTCTGAGGTCTAATAATGGCACTGAGTACACAAACGATCCATTTATGAAAGTTTGTGAAGAAGAAGGGATAATGCGACACTTCACTATTCGAAAAACACCACAACAAAATGGAGTTGCAGAAGGTATGAACCGGACTTTGCTGGAGAAGGTTCGGTGTATGTTGTCAAATGCTGGTTTAGGTAAGCAGTATTGGGCTGAGGCTGTGACATATGCATGTCATCTCGTCAACCGTCTACCATCGTCTGCTCTTGAAGGCAAAACACTTATAGAGGTATGGTCTGGAAAACCTGCTAGAGATTACGATTTCTTACATGTGTTTGGTTCAATTGCATACTACCATGTAACAGAATCAAAGTTGGACCCAAGAGCTAAAAAAGCCATTTTTTTGGGGATCCCTTCTGGTTCTAAGGGATATCAACTATGGTGCCTTGAAACGAAAAAGATAATCTTTAGAAGAGATGTTACCTTTGATGAATCTGCATTGTTGAGAAAGGTAACTAAGAAGATTGATGGCACTTTAGAGCAGGTGGAGCAAACTCCGAAACAAGTGGAGTTTGAAAGCAAAATTGTTAATCCAGTTAGTGAAGATAAGACAGAAGCTGATCCTCCATTGACAGAAGATGAATCAGATGAAGAGGTTTTAACCCAAGAACCTCCACAGCAACAAGAAGAAACTGCAGTTGATAGGCCACGACGACAAAATGTCAAGGTACATGCTCGATACAAGGATTTTGAAGACCTACCTGCTCAGTTTAAGAATATGGTGGCCTGTTCACTTTCAGTTGTGCATGACGACGTTCCTTCCATATATAAATAAGCAATCAGAAGCCCTGAAGTTGAAAGATGGAAGGAAGCCATGGATGAAGAACTTTTGTCCCTTCAGAAGAATAAAACATGGAAGTTGACACAACTACCTAAGGGCAAGAAGGAAATTGGATGCAAATGGGTGTATGCAAATAAAAATGGATTTCCTAACAAAGATGGTATTCGCTACAAGGCAAGGTTGGTGGCTAAGGTTAACGCTCAAAAGGAGGGAATCGATTATAATGAGGTATTTTCTCCAGTTGTAAAACATTCTTCCATTAGAATTTTGTTGGCCTTGGTAGCACAGTTCGATTTGGAACTAGTTCAACTTGATGTGAAAACCGCATTTCTACACGGTGACTTAGAAGAGGAAATCTATATGTCTCAGCCAGAAGGGTTTATTGTTGCTGGTAAAGAGAATTGGGTTTGTAAGCTGAACAAATCATTGTATGGATTGAAGCAATCTCCAAGGAAGTGGTACAAACGATTTGATCAGTTTGTGTTGCAACAGAAGTACACCAGAAGCACACATGATCATTGTGTGTATTTTCGCAAGGTGCAAAATGAGTCTTTCGTCTATCTCCTATTGTACGTCGATGATATGTTGATTGCATCGAAGAGCCAAGCATAAATTGAAAATTTGAAGGCTCAACTAAGTCAGAAGTTCGAGATGAAAGATTTGGGAGAAGCCAAGAAGATTCTCGGTATGGAGATAAGTAGAGACAGGAAGAAGGGGAAGCTTAGTTTGACCCAGAGTCAATATTTGAAGCGGATACTACAACGTTTTGGTATGAATGAACAGACAAAACCTGTAAGTACTCTGCTAGTTCCTCAATTCAAGCTTAGTGCTCAATTATCTCCTAAGAATGATGCAGAACGAAAATATATGGCAAAGGTACCATATGCAAATGCAGTTGGTAGCTTGATGAATGAAATGGTGTGTACAAGACCTAACATTTCACATGTGATTGGTGATGTAAGCAGGTATATGCATGATCCTGGTAAAGAACATTGGTTGGCTATGAAATGGATTTTACGGTATATTATAAATACTGTAGATGTTGGTTTAGTATTTCAGCAGGATAATACTATTGGTCAATGTGCAATCGGATATTGTGATTCTGACTATGCAGGAGATTTAGATAAGCGTCGGTCAACTATTGGTTATGTGTTTACTCTTGCTAGAGCACCAGTCAGTTGGAAGTCTACCTTGCAGTCCACAGTTGCTTTGTCTACTACAGAGGAAAAGTATATGGTAGTTACAGAGGCTGTGAAGGAAGCTATTTGGTTACGAGGTTTGCTTGAAGACTTGGGAGTTGGTCAAAAACATATTAAGGTGTTTTGTGATAGTCAGAGTACTATTCATTTAGCAAAGAACCAAGTCTACCATGCACGTACAAAGCACATTGACGTTCGTTATCATTTCGTGTGAGAGATTATTGAAGAAGGTGGAGTACTAGTTCAGAAGATTAGTACGAAAGAGAATCTCATAGATATGATGACCAAGGTGGTAACAGCAATCAAGTTCAAACATTTTTCTGGACTTGATTAACATCCTACAAATCTGAATTGGCATTGGCGTCGTTGATCTAGTAATTGAAGAAATCATTTTAAACCACTAAGTCGCTAAGGTGGAGATTTGTTATATATTGCTCCTTAGTGAGAAAATTAGAAAAGTCCTACATTGGTTAAGAATGAAGATGGGTGTTGGATTTGGGGCTATAAATAAAGCCCTCCTTCACCATTTGTAAACATCCCAAAATTTGTAAATTTTCTTCTCTTTTGTAAGGGTAATTGATTAGCTCAATTTTGCCCAATTAGTTGTAATTTTGGAGTTCATCCAATTGGAGATAGTGGAAGTGGTCAACGATGCCCGAAGACCTAGGTAACATTTATACCGAACCTCGTTAAATTTATGGTGTTATTATTTTTCTGTTTCAATATCTGTTTTAGTTTATTTTAGTATTATATTTCCAATAACATTATTTTGTGAGGTTAGTTTGAGTTCTATTCATTTAAATCATAAGTGAATAGTTACTACTTAGAATAGGGAAAATATACCCGATTTTCTCAACGTAAAAAAATGGTTCAAAATTTTCGTATCAAAATGACAAAGAGTACAAGAAATGTCAAATAAATTAATTCATTGATTATTGATATTACCTCTAGTAGGAAGACAATTTAAAAAAAGTATACAACATAATTCTTTAATCCTATCATGAAATTTTAAATTTCTTACAAAGGGGGAACAAGAGAATAGAAGTCTAGTAGAAAAAAAATTCTTATAGGCAAAAATATAATCAAAATGATCCTTCTTATTATGTATCAAAAACAAAAAAATCCAAATTATTAGCATCATATAAAAGAAGTTTTGAAGGATGACAGAACTCCAAATACTAGTAATTGATTAAAAATTTCAACCATGGCATACTTGGCACTGAGATCATGAATTTTAGTAGGATACTAATTGATTGAGTTGATTTATATTAATTAAAGGGAAGGACAAAGGAGATTAGAAGAATAAGAAATCTAATGATATTTTCAAATATCAATATACTTCTCATATCTTATTTTATAACAAGCATTAATTTTGAGTAATGATTTCCAAGAAAAAATATCTTTTCAAATACAATAATTTTTGTTATGAATTAGAATTTACGGAAGCAAAAATCGGATCTAATTTTGGTTGTACAAATAAATAATAACGGGTAACAGTAAAATAATAACCAGTAAAAAAATAAATAAAACATAATAATTTAAGTGGTTTAATTTTTAAATGCGAAAAGTCTACTCTATTGACGACGGCACACCGAAGAAAAATCCACTAATAATCAAATGAAGATACAAATACCAATAATTTGAGAACTTCATAAAATATACCAAGAAAACTCAAATACATCTACAAAATAACTTATTCTAATTTACTGATAATATATATTAAGATAAATTAACAAATTTACTATTAAAACAAATATTATCTTATTAATAATATCATTAAATTATTTAACTTCACCTCCTCAAAATACACGGACAGATTCTGACATTGACGGAAATAACAACAACAATGGCAAGGCACTGCTTGTAGATAAGTTGGATGTGGAATGTATTTTGGTTATAAGAAAAATTGTCTTAGCGTACTTCTTTTTCCTCTATGTTATTACTGTCGTTGCTCTTTTTTTCTGCTCTCAAATTATTCTCCAGCAATTGTACTACTTCTCGCAGAAACAAACATATATATATATATATATATATATAAGAGAGCTGAGCGTTTAATAGCAAATGGGTTTTGGGTTAATATTTTTTTTGAGTTTGAGCCAAATTTAACAATTTTCATAATCAAATAAATACTTTTAGGTTTATGATGAACAACTTGACTTAACTTTTACAATCATTATTATCATATATAGTTTGCTTAATTTTTATATTTTTGTTTTTGGAAATTAAAAATAATAATATTTTTAAAATTTATAAAAATAAAAATAATATCTTGATAAATTAATAGTTTTTAATAGTGAATGAAATTAAATAATTGTAATTTAATTTAAATAATATTATAAATATTTTTAATAATAAAGATATATGAATCGATTAAAAAGATGTTATTTTTATTATTTTTCATTTAAATTTTTATATAATTTGACTTTTCAAGTGAATTAATTTATTTTATGTAATAGAATTACTTTGCAAGGATTGCATGTAAAAAAAAGTAGTTATACATGTAATAATATGTTATTTAATTATCTATATAATATAAAGTTGATATTACAAAAATATAAAATTATTTATTAATATATGATTAATTAAGTTATGATATATAAATTAATATATAAATATGAAATAAACTGTTTATTTATAAACAGTTTTATTAATATTAAAATCAATAACATATCATTGCAAAAAAAATGAGAACTACAAAAGAAAAGAAGGAAAAAAAATAAAAAAAAATAAGAAAAAGAGGGAAGACAAAGAACTGAGAGTACAATTATTACATATTTATCTTCCTATGCTCCCAAAAAAAAAGGGAGAAAAAAGAAGATGAACGAACAATTAACAGAGAAAACTTAAGTACTTCTTTTCGTAATGAATTTGATAGAAGAAAAATTATCTGAACAACCAAAAAAAAAGAAATGAAATTTTGAAAGAAGAATATTATATAATTATAAAGCTGAACTCATAACCAAAACGTTGAATATGTCTTAGAAAAAATCCAATCCAGATGAAAATCCCAAAACATCTTGCAAAGAATACCCTTCAATTGATCCAAATCCATCAAGCAATCCCTCAAAAACATCGTTTTCCTCAGAACTTTCACTAAATTGATCCCCTATGGATCCTTTAATCAAAACCTTATCATCATCATCCTCATCCTCATCCTCTTCCGTGGAAACGGAAATTACAGACTTACCCTTTTTATCTGCATCAGAATGAGTTGCAGCTGGAAAGTGGCCTTCAAACAAAGCCATATGCCCTGACAACTTATCCTTTCTGGAAAAGCTCATTCCACAAGAGCACTTCCACTTAGCCTCCCCACAATGTTTCAAATGACTCTTCAAGTCCGCCAATACCGCAAAGCACTTCTTGTTACACCGATTACACGAGAACATCTTTGGACAGTGACTCCTCTTGAAGTGATTCTTCACACAGATCACCGATTTCAACGGCCGAAACTTCTCGTTCTTTTTGTTTCGGATGCATCCTACGCAGGGACAAGAGAATCGCATTTTTCTTCGCTTAAGCTCTGCTGCAATATTTCTCTTCCCTGGCTTGGCTAGAGCCTCTGGAGTCTTGAATTGGTTGCCATGTGCTCTCATGTGCATTCTCAAATTCGCATCGCGTCTGAAGCCTTTGCCACAAATCTCACAAAAATGAATTTGTTCAGCTAGCAATTCCATAGCGTTGAGCTCCACGATCTCGACGTCCTTATCATCGCTATGATCATCGTACTCTGGTTCCTTCACCATTTCATCGACATCGAACACCTCCATGTCGGATTCCGATGCCGGACTCGGAAGGGAGACAGGACTTGGCTCCGACGATGAAAAGAATGCGTTTGACGACGATTGAGAGCGAGAAACGAGAGCTGTTCCATTGACGATGAGTTGCTCGATGGCGGTGGAGATCTCGGAGGAAACCATTTCCATTTGGTTCTTACTCACCGGAGCGTTGCAAAGGACTGATTCATGCAGGAAATGTTGAAGCGATTCCATTCTGGTCTGGATCGATGACAGGTTTAGAAGAAGAACGCTAGGGTCCGAATTTTCTACCGCTCGATGGTTATGGATAAACTCCGGGGAGTATTCAATTGAAACTGGACTTGATTCGTTGAAAAACGACATCTTATTGAACAAGATAGGTAGAAGTAGAAGAAGGGGTTTAGAACGGGAAGTAAAGTGTGGTGAAGCAGCAAAGACAGAGACTCTTGGGAGTATGGAACTTGCCGCCAAAACATTCGTGAAAGATTTGATTCACTTGGAGACGAGTTACCGGACTATTTAAACTAGTTACAAATGTCGTTTTTAGTCGTCATATTTTAATTTCAATTTTAATTTTTTTCAAATAAATATTTTTAATTTTTAATTAGTTAGTTTTTCTATTGTTGGTGTGAGTATATCATGTGCATTTGTTTTTCATATTTCTCAAGTTAGATTCTTTATTTTTGATTTTTTTTTAAAGAAGGTTAGGTAAAGTATACAAATTAATATATTGATGTTTTTTATATCCTATATTATTTTATGGTTAAAACTTAAAAGTATCAAGGGTTATATTTTTATTGTTTTTTCAAATAATAATTTAATGATTAAAAGAGGTATCAATAATTGAATTAGAATATTAAATTATAACATTTTAATAACATAAAATATAAAAATACTAATGCATTAAAGTATCAAAAATAATATAAAAATAACTAAAATATCTCAAATTTAATATTTATGTATAAAAATATTACCATTATGATAAGTAATTCAAGTTTAAAACATTTAAGGAAATAACATAAAATTTAGAATAAAAAAATTATATTGAGATAAAAATAATCATAATTCTTTTTACTATTATTTTTTCCATAAATTTCCATAAATATTTTTATCTGATTTATCATGTATGATACATGTGATCAATTTTGTTCAAAAAAATATCAATATTTAAATGAGATAGAACATAAATGAAATTGATGCATTAATTAAAATAAATCTTATGTATCAATCCCTAAAGGAAGTTGAAATTCTTTATGTTTAAATTAAATTTCAATAAATATATAAATATGAACTATAGAGATGTACTATTGTATATGGTGATAGGTTTGTTCTTTATATATAACATAAATCTACTAACTGTAAAGATCAATTCATTGTATTGCACTACAATCAAGATTTCCCTATATAGTCACAATATAGTTTCTTTTAGCTTTCTCTACATGGTATTAGAGCACAAAAGATCTTAGTGATTTGTTTTTCGATAGCCTTCAAAGATTCTTATCGTGATACACTAACTACTTCTCCGATTATTATCGTGATACACTAACTACTTCTCCGATTACTACATCGGTTGAGGATCTAACTAATAGAACTCAACATAATGATGATTCTACAGTAAAGAGTGATGGAAGAACTCCAAATGTTCATATTGAATGTCAAGATTAGGTGCATGGTGTTCCTTAGGTCCTTAATATGATTTCAAAGGGGTTTGTTGCTTCATCCCCTAATTATGCCTCTCTATCAGTTTTTCTTGATGACAACAATTATTTGGTTTGGAAAGAACAATTGTTGAGTTTTATAATAGCTTATCGACTTTAAGATTTCATCGGTGGATCACTATCTATGCCAAATCCTTTTCTTGATGATCAAATCTCTCTCAATACATAGTTTACTACTTGGATTCAGTATGATTATTTGGTAAAGAGTTAGATATATGGTTCTATGTAACATGGCATAAATGTTGTGATTCTTGGAGTTTATTTAATTAGAACAAAATGACTAGTTTTGGAAGAAAGGTCCTTTAATACCACTCAATCAAGAGTGATGGAACTTTGTGAAAAATTACAATTTATAAGCAAGAATAATCTGTCTATAAGTGACTATTTACTTCAAAAAAAGACAATCTCATATAATCTTGTTTCAGTTGGAAGAATAATTCCAAAAAGTGAACTCGTCTTTTACATTCTAAATTGTCTTGACTTGAGGTATCTAACCTTTGTAACCTCTTTCAACATGACACAAATGAATCTTTCTATAGGTATTCTTCACAATCCTCTTCAAAACTATGAATGTATGCTATCAATCTCAAAAAAAGTTGATCAAGATATTGTAGTTTAGGCAAAATGTGGTTGTGCCAAAGGGAAATGTATAATAGCTATAAAAGTTCATTTGACAAGAAACATTAGAATTTCCTTCACTTCTTAAAACAACAATTAGTTTCTACCTCAAATCTTGATCCCACTTCAAGAAATAATAGCAATGGTTCTTCTAATTTCTAGAATTTCAAGAAGCCCCCTATTACTTGTTTTTTGCTACATGATCATAATACAATTATTAATTTTATAAATCTATCTCATTATATCCCATGTTTCTTAGACCATTGTGTGATTCAAAATTATGACTTGAGATAACAATATAATAATATTAATTAGAATATCATATTTATCCTAAATAAACTTTAAAAAAATAAGTAAAAAAAATAAAAATACTAAAACATTAAATGAGAAAGTGTAATCCATTTTACATCTCTAATAATGAGGTGAGAGCATAGAAAAACTTAAAAATAATTTCATGTTTTATTTTATTCATTTAAAGTTATAATTTTAAATTATTATTAATCTATACCAATATATTAATATTGTTACCGGATGAATATATAATTTTTTCTATAAAACAAAATCAAGGAATCCATTTTTATTGGAAATTGTTATTTTGTAAATAAAGAAAAAGAAACAAATGTTAAATTGGAAAAGAAAAACTTTATGGGCTTGTTTGGCCACTAAGCTCAAAAATTATTTTCAAATTGTAAATCCCATTGCATTCATGTATGTGTGTTGCTTTCTTGTGTACTATGGTCTTTATTTATTTTACTTAGTATATTTGTCTTCTTCTATGTAAGGTTGGTTATTGCAGATCAATAATATTTACACATACAAAATTAGGTACACTTTGTATGCAAGCATGTTTATACACACCGGCGTTGGTTTTCACGCCTACATTTTCACTTGTGTTTTTGGTTCGTTTCAATTTTGGGTATTTATGAAAAGTACTCAGTAATTTTTGAAAAGAAAAAATGTGACTTTTTAGCGCCTTGCAACCAAGTTCACTACAACCCTCGCCATAACCCTTGGCAAGGTGGTTGATGAGATGGAAAATATGGGTTCTATAAATACCCCATTCCTCTTATTTAGTATCTAGAAAAGATGTAGTGGAGCTTTATCATAATACCTTATGTATTACTCGATACTAGTGATTCAACATTGTGTAAGCAAAATCGTGCATATAAGTGGTGACTATTCAATATGATGTTTGTGAGGAGGTTGTATGTGATTCGTGTGTTGGTTGATAGTTACCCTTGTATAACTATTTCTTAAGTGAGGATCATATGTGGTTGTGAGCCGTGTGTCAACTGATGGTTTCATTCGTGCAATGTTTTCTTATTGACTTTACACATTTCTAGTCTTTGGTTATTAATCACACCACTTTGAGTAGTACGGGCATTGAAAGAGAGTTGGGTTCGTGTGTTAAACCAGGTTGTTGTAGAGGCAACAATTGAGAGTAACAATCGGCAATTATCCTAATTGATAGAGATATTTTTGGATTTATACTTTTCTATCGAGTTGTAATTGTCTATTGCTTTTAGTGGATGTTTTACTATTGAGTGGCTATCTTAAGTAACTCGAGGATGTTACCATATAGATAGGGTTTCTATGTGGGTTTACCTCGTTACTTTTGTTGTTATGCATGTTTGAAAGTGTGGCTAATACAATGAGAGTTTAAATAGTGTATTTTCTACTTACTAAAGTTTATACTCTGATTAGAAAGTTTTTATCTTTTATTGCATGCTTTATGTTAATGGATTATGTGTAATGTTGCTATGATTATCAATTATTTGTTGGATATTATACATGATTAGAGTACGTGTTAGTCCAATCTGAGTGTCAATCTTGTATGTACCAATATACTAGATACACATTATGATAAGAAAGTGTATTTGTTATATGTTGTCGCATGATTTTTTCTATATAGCATGCCTATAGCTTTCCAATCATTGCTTATGTTATAATAAATTAATCTGCATACTTCCTAGTTGATTTATATTACTTAAATATGTTACATGCATGTAAGTTTGATATGAGTATTTAAGGAGTCTGTATCTCTTTACTTTAGTTGTATCCTAGGTGTTGGACTCTTTAATTTGTTTGCTATGTTTAGATTGATCGTATATTGTGAGACTACAATCATCGGTTATCAAATATGTTCTTACATATGAAGTCTTAAAGTGGTTGAAAATCCTTTGTTGTTTAGTATGTATTCTGATCTCACTTACTATTAGTTGTTTACTATGCATATGTTTGTTGCTAGTCTAAACAGGAGCCTGTGAAGCACATTATCACTAGTGTATTTAGCATAGTTAGTTATTTCTTATTGTTGGTTATTTTTATTGTGTGTTGAATTGAGTATGTTGTTTTGTACTTCCACTCTGTTAATTTTCTTGATATAGAGCTCATAAAAAGATTCCATTGGTTGGAGTTTCCATTCATCACCTATGTCTCGATTACCTTTTTGAGTTGGAAGAATAATTAACCTTTGTGTAATTATTCCTATATATGGGAATATTCAATTGGTATTAGAACGGGTCACCTATATTTAGGTTTAACTATTTGGGTGTTCAATCCTAGAGTTCTATCGACATATACACACATCTTGTATGTTTGTGCCTTGTGTATACAATGGTATGAGCTATTGTTAATCTGTGAGATTGTTATCTCCATGAACCTTTGTTGTTTCTTGTTCATGGATATCTTTTACTCTTTCTACTTATGTGTCTTGCATAGTATGTTAATTTTCCAACTTGTTACTATGTTAGATTGTTAATTCTTGACTAATTCTCTCATGTTAGTTGCTTTGACATGCTCTTTTTGTTTGTTTACTTTGCATACAACTTACTTCTTCTGTGGTGGTTTGCATAAGCATCATGTCACATGTTTTCATCATATAGTGTCAAAGATTTAGAATTTTATTTCTATAATCTTGTCATTCATATGCCATGTCATATAAATTGCATCTCACATGTTTTACTAGATTATTCTTTCGTGTACCTATTATGTTATGCATTGGTTCTTTGTTAGTCTCCTATTGATTTTTTTCATCTTTTGCATGCTCTTCTTTCTATTGTGCTTTAGATGTATTTTTTAGATAAAATTGAGCTATGGTTACAAACTTGTTTATATGAGTGTTTTTAATTATTGTGCTTATTAAGGTTTGCATTGTGTATCTGTATGTCATATAGATTATTTAACTATCTTTAGGACTCTTGAATTACATGCATTACTTTGACTAAACTTGTGTGTTTAGTTGGTATTCCTAGTGTTTGGGGTGTTGACCATGTCTAAGTATGTCTCTATGTCATGAGAATTTTCTCACATGCTTAGATGTTTTTGTTACATCCCTTTTTTCTTCTCTCTTGAGAGTGTTACTTGTGTTGCTCACTAATTAGTCAGTATATTTCTATCTCTTGAGTAATGATGATGTGAGTATTTTCAATGATCTCTTTTGAGGCAACTGTGTATAGTTTGTTGCCTTTTCTCTATCTGAAGGAAATATTGTAGGATTTGTGATGATGATATCCCTTGACGCACATCCTTATCTTTTTGGCCTATGATCTCCTTTGAAACCATCTTTGTCATCTCACTTGTTTGTTGTTGTGTTACTTGTTTTTTTCTTTAAAATTGTGCTTATTTTTCTTTACTACTTTGAAAATTAAAAAATTAATAATATATATTTGTCTATGGTCATTTGACATTCTCATTCTCTCTTTCTTTCTTTTCCCAGAATTTTTCTACACGCTCTTCTGTCCTGCTATCCTATTGGATGTAAAATGAGTTTTAGAGAGACAATTTATGATATATGATTGGCGTGAATTTGACCTGGATTGAAATATGATTACAATGACATTTGCATTCATTGAATGTATTATGGCTAAATTTTTGTATTTTGTTTTAAAAAGATTTTTCTCCTACACATGACATAACTATGTGAATTTGTATGCCTATTTTTAGATATTTGAGTGGATTTATACTTTAATTATTTGTATGATTCTTATAAGCTCTAGAATCCACTTTTATTGTCTCTTAAGGTGAAATCCTAGGTAGTAATTGGATAGATAAAGGATTTAGGCCACCTTTAGATTGTTTGAAACTTTCAAACCACCAATGTTTATGATCTTCTTTATTTATGTTAATCTTTCTTTTCTTTAAACCCATTTATTTTCCAAGACCAAATGATTATCTCACTTACCTTGTATAATCTTTGTTGAACCTGTATATTGGGGGAATGTATGCTTTATTCTTGTGGGGTATAATAAGAAAAAAGAAGAAAAAGAAGATAGGGAAATGAAAAAGAAATAAAGTTTTGAGAATGTAATAAAAAAAGGTGGGAAAGGGAAGGAGAAGAAAAAGAATTTGAAATAATGATAAATATGAAAAATAAAGGGTGCATAAGTTACTTAATTTTATGTACTGTTCTCACAACATTCTTGTTTGTGAATGAAGTTTGCAAAATAAAGAGAAAAGAACCATGTTTGAGGATATTTGTTTATGTAGACTTGTACCCATATGTTTGTGTTTGGTTTGTCAAAGACGTGCTTGAGCCTAAAACTAGCATTTCTCTCCTACCCTTACCTAAACCTATCAATACAAACATTGAAAGACCTATTGATTTCTTCTAATTTAGCACTTAAATTAGTAGGGGAAGAGAGAGACTAAATGTGGACTTATGAAGTTTGGTATATTTTGAGTCTATATTTCTATTTGCTTGGTTCACATAAACATTTCTTGATGGCTTATAGAATAAACAACTTTAGTACAACACACACTAAGCTTGTAATCAAATATTTTTCCATACTCTTACATGAATGTATCTTACATTGATGGCCATGTGGGTATTATAATTGAGTCTATTATTAATCTCTAATACCCTCTAAATCTTTTAACATGGTTAGTTTACTTCCATCTTTTTGTATTACTTGTTTTTCTACTTTGTGTAGATGTTATGATGCATAACATATTTATTAACTCACATGCATACTTTTAAGGAGAGAAGTGTGTGTCATTTGCATCGTGTCAGGATGAGTCCTATGTGTGTTTGGCATCATTTTTGTTTGTTCTATTTATGAGTTTATGTTAAGTTGTTATGTTCTTGTGATGCTCCATTCTTCTTTACATCATTTTGTATGAACCATGTATAAATAAGATTGTTAGTATGACTTTTTGCATTTATTATTTACAATCTCTTGTTGCATTTTTCTTCCTATGTGTTTACCTACATCCTTTTTATAATGAGTTTATTTCATGTTTATTGCTTGTATTTGATAGCCTGGTATTTTTTGTTAGAATGCATGACACATGTTTTCTTTGGTCAACTAAGATGTCTTTCCATATGTGTGTGCTTAGTATGGGGTGAGGTTACATGGTTGAATACACCCAGATGTTGTTGGGGAAAGATAGTTGAATCACTAGGAGTGTGTCAACTTGGAAGATAGTTAGACTCAAATTCGACTCCTTCTTAAGGATTTGTTGACACATTTAAGTGACATTAATATTTGGAGGAAGATAGTTCAGTCACTATGGGTGTGTCAACATGGAAGATACTTTGACTCCTAGTCAACGTCTTCTTATAGATTTGCTAATACATTTATGTGACATTGGTGTTTGATCACCTGTGATTAGATAACTTTTAATTATTTAACACCCTTCCATGGATACAACTAGCATAAAATGGAGCAAAACTTCATCTAGAAGTCCACAAATAAAAGTGGAATCTAGAAACAAGTGTTCACCACACAAATGATTAAAATTATTGGTTAGGGTGATCTAAAGCCTCACCACTTACAAATACCTTACAAGAACATGCTAAAAAAGGTTGAAGGTTATACCAGTTGAATGATTATCACTTTCTAGGATATCATCTAACACCTTGAAGGTTGAAAGCCTCTTCAACATTGGATGAACAGAAGTTACAGAAACTTTCACTCCAAGAATAAAGTTAGCATCAACTACCTCAAGTGTACTTGAGAAGAGCCAACCTAGCCAGGGTTTTAGCTAGTCTATCCAAAAGACATATAGAAATAATGTGAACAATACAGTGTATGTCAATGGATAGCTTCGATGTCCATATTTATTTCCATTTATTTTGAGATTTGTTTCCATATTTATTTCCTTGATTTATGATTATTTTAATTAGCTTAATATTTGATAGATTGTATAGGGATAATATTAATAGATATTTAGTTTTTTTCATGTATAGAATTCTTTTGTATAGTTTATATAATGGAGAGAAATCACAAGGCCAACAATCTAGACCTTTCATATAGCATTTTTGACTAATTTTAAGGTTGCATTTTTTTTCTCTTGTCTTAGTTTCGTGTGTCGGCATCTTCTGAGTTGCGTTAGCACATCTTGATACCTTTTTTGGTTTTGGATATTGTTTTTGCTTTGTATTTGATTCCGTTTATTTGTAATGGATGTTGCACTAGTGTGTGTCAAGTTTATAGGCAAAAATTACTCTACCTATGCTTTTTAGTTTGAACTTTTCCTCAAGGGAAAATCCTTTCGAGGCCATATTAATGATACAGATTTTGCACCAACATTTGACACTAAAAAATCCAATAAAATCATGTCAATCCATGTGGAATTATCTGGAGAAGGTTTATCATTAAGATAATGATACCCATCGCTTTCAGTTAGAATATGTGATTTTCATGTTTCAACATGGTAGTCTTTCAATCCAAGACTATTATTTGGCATTTTTGACTCTTCAATATAAATATATTGATTTGGTTACAACGTATGTTCTTGTTACTGCTCTTTCAACTATTCAAAATCTTCCCAAGACTAGCCAGTGTGATTAGTTCCTTATGAAGCTACGCCCATAATATGAATCAGTTCGCTCCTCTCTAATGAACATATCTTATGTTTCCTCTCTTGGTATTTGTTTTGGTAAGTTACTTCGAGAAAAACAATGTCTTAGTACTCAAGCTATTCTAGAACAATCTCATGGTAGTTCCGAGATGACAACTATGGCTTATGCTACCCAAAGTCATGGATCACCTCTAACTTCTAAAAATAGGCAATGTTTCTACTAAAAAGAATATCAGCATATTGCTACCAATTGTCCTTAAAAATAAACTTTTTATTGCAAGAAAAAGGGTCGTATTAGCAAGGAATTGCGTATCGATCCCTATAATTGTTAGGCCCAAGAATTTCTTACTTCTATTGGTGTTCCTTCAACATCAACTTTTGTAGCATGTACCTCTTCCTCAAGTGCTTCCTCTAATCTTGCACCTTCTATATCAACTTACTACATTCTTGAAATGGTACAACACATGCTAATTTCAGCATTATCTACTATGTGATTTCAAGGTAAAAATTCTACTACATTTTGGTATGTAGACTCGGGGGCTTCCAATCACATGACGAATACTCCTACAACTTTGTCTCATGTTTGGCCCTATATTGGCCAATCTTCCATTTAGACTACCAATGGTAGTTCTTTGCCAATCACTACTATTGGAAATGCCTCTTCTAAATTTATTGATGTTTTCTTGCTCCTCATCTTTCCATGAATCTCATTTCTATTGGTTAATTAATTGATAACAATTGTGTTGTTAATTTTTTGGTGATGGTTATGTTGTGCAGGACCAAGTAACGAGAGATTCGATTGCAAAGGGACCTAAAATGAGGCCTTTGTTTCCACTATTTTTACATGTTCCAACACTTACTCCAATTTCTTATATTAAGTCGTTTGCTTGTAATAATGTTCTTGATTTGAGTATGTTGTGGCATCTCGTTTAGGCCATTCCAATACTCACATCTTATCTCATATATTTAACTCAAGCTTTCTTGGTAATAAAGAACATTCTTCTTTATCTCTTGAGTGTAATTCTTGTAAACTTGGTAAAAAAATAAACTCTTCCATTTCCTTTGCATACTAGTTGAGTTTCTCACTACTTTGATCTTATCCATATTAATATTTGGGGACCTTCCCCAATTAGTTCACATAAAAAATTTAAATACTTTATGTCTTTCATTGAGGATTATAGTATATTCACTTTGGTTTATTTTCTTCACTCTAAATATGAGGTTTTTCATACTTTTACTGCATTTTTAAAGTATGTTGAAAATCAATTTTCTGTAAATATTAAGACATTATGCACAGATTCTAGTGGTGAATATTTATCTACTAAGTTTCAGACATTCTTTTCTCCTAAGTTTCATCATCTTCTTGATATGGTACATACTCTTTTGATAAAATCTTATGTTTTATCTATGTTCTGGATTGAGGCTCTAAAAAATGCTACTCACTTGATTAATTATTTACCTTCTCAAGTTTTACACATGGAGTCTCTCTATTTTTTCTTGTTTGCTAAGTAACCTAGTTACGATAATCTTTCTATCTTTGGTTGTGTATGTTTTTTTCTATTTACCTACTTATGAGCAACATAAATTATCAGCTCAATCTGTTAGATGTGCATTCTTAGGATATAATGTGTATCAAAAGGGATTTGTTTGTTATGATCATACATTACATCATACACGTATTTCTAGGAATGTTATTTTCTTTGAAAATCAACACTTCATTCCTATGTCATATGTGCCATTTTCTTCTAGTATGGTACTTCCCTCCTTTTAGCATCATTTCTCATATCTTCCTCAAGTCAGTTCTTGCCCATAGTCTCTTCTCGTGGCTCGCCCGATACTTGATACTAACATGCACTAGAATCAGTCAATTGTAGCACCTCTAGAGGCTTTGGTATGTCGTTTTTCTTGAGTGTTTATACCCCCAGATAGGTATGGATTTTGTTTTGGAAATTATATTTCAACTTTTACTATTACATTGTCCAATTTTGATATTCCCACATAGTACTCACATGTTGTTAAACATGTCTATTGGCAACAATCTATGCAAGAAGAAATTGTCGCTCTAGAGGCCAATCACACCTGGTACATTGAGCCTTGTCCTTCCACAATAGTTCTTCTAGGTTGCAAATGGGTTTACTCAGTCAAAGTTTGCTTTGATGGAAGTTTGGATCATAAGAAAGCTTATGTTATTGGGAACAATTAAGAATAGTGTGTCAATTATAAGGAAACATTTTCTCCTGTGGCTAAGATGACTACTGTTCAAACGATCCTAGCTCTTGTTACTTCCAATTATTGGCTACTATATCATATGGATGTTAAGAAAGCTTTCCTTCGTGGATATTTTAAAGAGTATATTTATATGAAGCCACTCCTGGGATTGTTTCCCTCTCCGACCTCCAATATGTGTAAACTTCGTCGTTCTCTTTATGGTCTTAAACAAGCTCAGTGGGCCTAGTTTGATAATTTTGAACCACTTTATTACCATTTTCCTTCAAATAGAGAAAATATGAAACTTCATTGTTTCTTCGAAAACTAGACATGGGTATTGTTATCCTTTTGGTTATGTTGATGATATTGTGATCACTGGTTCTAATTCTGCTTTACTTGTCCAACTCAAGACACATCTCTCAAAATCCTTTCATGTGAAAGATCTTGGGTCTCTAACGTATTTTCTTGATCTTGAGGTGCATTGTATTCCATCTAGTATTTCACTAAATCAACATAAGTATGCTAGTGGTTTGGTGGTTATAGTTGGACTACAGGAAACTACCTCTATTGATACTCCAATAGAATTAAATGCCAAGCTTCGCAAAGAGAAGGGTGACTTACTTGTTGATCCCAGCTTATATCGAAAATTAGTAGGTAGCCTTGTCTATCTCACCCTCATTAGACCAGATATTTCTTTTGTTGTACAATAAGTCAGCAAATTTCTTCAGACTACTCGTCATCTTCATTTGGTTGATACTGGTTATGGTGATACACGTTGCTCCATCACTGGTTGGTGTGTGTTCTTAGGTGATGTATTAATCTCCTAGAAGAGTAAGAAGCAAGACAGAGTTTCTAAGTCATCTACAAAATTTGAGTACTAAGCGATGTCTCTTGCTTGTTCCAAAATTATTTGGCTTTGAGGTTTTCTTATTGAGTTAGACTTCTCTGAGATCAATCCTAAACCTTTACACGCCAATAATACAAGTGCTATTCAGATCATGACCAATCCTATCTATCATGAGCACATAAAGCATATTAAATTCAATAGTCACTCTATTCGTGAAACTTTTGAAGCTCGTGTTATCACTCTTTCACACATTTTCATTGAATACAAATTGTAAAGATCTTCAACAAGGCTCTCACTCGTCATCTACATTAATTCCTAAGTATAAAATTTATGCTTGTTGATCAACCAGTATCAATTTGAGGGGGGCTATCAACGAATAACTTTCTTGTCCATATTTATTCCATTTATTTCGAGATTTGTTTCCTTGATTTATGGTTATTTTAATTAGCTGAATATTTGACAGATTGTATAGGGATAATAATAGTAGATATGTAGTTTTTTCCATGTATATAATTCTTTTGTATAGTTTATATAATAGAGAAATCACAAGGCCAGCAAGCTGGCCATTTCATATAGCATTTTTGACTTATTTTTGACAAGGTATACCATGAGTGTATTTAGAAGATTCATCCAAGCCCATAGTTAGGGAACTTGGAAAATCCACATTAGCTAACTAGTTTTTCATCCAAACCTAGGATATCAATTGCTTTTTTTAATTGTGTTTCACTAAAAATAAGTTGGCAATTTTTTTTCCAAAAAAAGAGAATATATGTTCAAAAGTTATATCCATAATGTGACCTAAAAATCCACAAATGAAAACGCTTAGAATATTTTATCCAGAAAGAGAATTTAGGTTTGAATGTTTGATCGAGGAAGAGCATTAAGGTTATGTTGGGCAGAAAAATGTTAGTCAAATTTATAAACAAGTATGGAGTACTAGGACTAAGAGCATATAGAATGGAACACTTGAGCAAAACAAGAGTCTCAAATACTTGGAACACACATCATCCAAGGTTTTTGGCTTTTTCTTTGTAATTATCTTTTTCAACCAAGTGTTTGATGAAGTCCTACATGATCATGTCAACACTAGCATTAAGACTCAATAAAAGAGTTGGAACCAAAAAAACAAAAAAAAAGATGGGTATACTCAAAAATTTCAACCATGATAATACTTGTTACTCAATTGAGTACTAACTATTTAAGAATGTGTTTTCTAAGAAGAATGTAGTTTAATTGCTCCATTATGATCCTACATCATTTCTTATGAGCTTTCTTAAAGTTATGGTATTCAAGGGGCTCATAGATGCAAGATAAATAGTTTTTACTCACTTGAGTACTAACTATTTAGGAAAATTTTGTCTAAGAAAACTAGAATTTAAGTGGCTTTGTTGTGACACTCCAACCTTTTTTGGAAGCTTTATTAAAATAATTGTATTTTGTTGGGTCTTTCTTTCTTAACATAGTGGCATATAGGAAAGTTTTGTCTAATGATGTTCCATATTGTTTTTAATAGTAAAAATATATAAGGTGGATATGATGGGTGTTATTTTTATGATTATAGGTTTTAATACTGTTATTTTTGTTAATGTTCCACTATTGATCTAATATCATCCATCTACATGTGTGTCCATTTTATCCTGTAATTAATAAAAATAACACCATTAAAACTAATAAATACAAAAAGTATCTTTTATGTTCACCTCATATATTTTTATTATTAAAAAAGTCTATCACTTCATTTCACTTTAAAATCTATCCAATTGGATATCGTTCAAATTGAACTACGATCATTTAGATGTGTTCAACATTGAACGTTATCTATTTGAAACATGTTTAATTTCAATGAATCCACAATAGACTATCAAATTTTAACCTTATTTAAAAAAAATCGGTAATAATACAGCAAAAGTAAGGGTCATTATGAGTAGAAGACTGATAAAATTGAACTTATTAATTACTAGCCTAAAAATTAAATCCTAAAATGTCACAAATAAAATGATTAAGGATTTTTGAATATTTTTTCTAAAGATAAAATAGCATAAAAGACACACACAAAATAAGATTTTCAAGATCAATAGAAGTATAGGACTATCCTCGTTGGATTGCAATCCAAGTTCTCATGTTATAATTCACTTAGTTTTCAAGACCTAAACTTGTTCCATAATTTTAATATATTTTTTAGTTTCTCAATTTTAGCTTTAGGAATTTAAATTTGCCTAAAATTCTCTACTTTTTCTTACTTTGTAAATGATTAATAAACATAACTTATGAACAATATAGAATTATGACTACTAGATTGAATTCATTTGTTGTATTATAATAAAAATATAATAACTAAATTAGATAAAATTTATGTCGTTGATAACTTATAACCTAAACATTTAATTCCAATTGCAATAAAAATTATAACATGTTACTTAAATTATGAAAATTAATAATTTCATAATAACTTAATAATCTAGCAATAAATAAAACAAAATTTTGAATTAGTTGCACACCTAATTCAAGAATTAACATGCTTTGATATTCAAATTTGATCAAATACATCAAAAAATTAAAAATTAAAACTTAATTAAACCTTAACATAATTCAAATTAAAGCATAATCTAGTGCTTGAAATTGCCCAAAATCTCAATGAATTGTTTATCTAAAATTCAACATATTCAAAAATTAACTGAACAATTCATTATTATTAAGAGATGTAGGAGACAAAAATGTTATTGGTTTGGTAAAAAGTAAAGTTAAATGGATTAAACACACTAATCTTCAACCTTGTTCTTGAATCACTCTTTAAAAATCCTTTAAGAATGCTCAAAATAACTTTTCTTTCAATTTTCTCTCAATTTTTGTGAGCCTCTACTACATTATGTTCGAATAGGTGTTTCATGGCTATTTAACGGGTATAAATTAGGTTTTTAATGCTCAGATTGATTAGGGGTTGTTGTATGATACTATTTGGAATGCATCCCACATGCCCACGTGTCAAAAAATGGATTAGCACACAAACAATGGATAGGGTGCGAGGCGTTGAGTTTTCCAAACAAATGACACATCGTTTGCACGAGGGTTGGGATGGAGAGACAAAACGACGCATCGCTGGCATGACCTGGAGAGATATGCATTCAAGGGATGTCGTATGGCGTTGGGAGCTATGAAACAACACTATTTTCATTACGTTTTGCTAAGTATATCTACGGCTCGTCTAAGTAAAAATAATTAAAAAAATTGAAATTCTAAAAATTCTAATTTTTTTTATGTTTTTATAAAATATAAACTAAATAATCATAGCACATGAAAACAATGAAATAAGTATAAATAGACATAAAAAATTAATAACTAAAACATTTATAATTTATTAGTTATCAATGTTAATGTTGTGCTATTTTTATTGTTATAAATTTTAGAAGTGTTATTTTTTAATATTTTTAATTTTTTTGATCAAACAATAAGTAGCCATTTTGAATGTGGGAAGTGTGGGAAGTGAGGGTTAAGATGTTTTTTCTTTAATTAAAATAACATTTATACACTTATACGCATGTATACACTAATTGTGCTCTAATCCACATCCTCGTAGTTTTTACAAGAAGTAAACCCTATTGTATTACAAAGTAATTGGTATTTGAATATCGGGATTTGATCTATCAAATCTAGCTAAGACGACCACGTCTAATTTTTTTAGTTCAATAATGGAGATAATTTAATAGTCTTTATAATTTGTTAAAAAATATTTGTTTCATGAATATTTATTTCATAGTGAGTTGATGGTTTCATGCTGCTCTGCTATAAATAAATGATGATAAAATCCCTAGACACTGATTCAAAGAAATCTGAAGTAACGAACAAACGACTGCGAGATGCTTATAGTTTTTTATTTTGTTTGTTTTGGTCAAAGATATGCTCATAAATTGCAATGCCACAGCTCTATGGCTAATACGTCCACATATATATAGAGAGAGAGAGAGAGAGAACCAAAAAGATATCAAACTGAATCAAAGCTTCGTCATTTTTTCAATCAAAAAGAAAAAAAAGAAAAAGTTTCGTCATTTTTCTCCAACTTGGGTTTAATACCAATAACGAATATACCAGTATTAATGAAGCATATGTGAAAACTTATATGTAATTTCTAATTTTTGGAGTTTTACGACAAAAACAATAGAAAATGGATTAATAAAATAGAAAGCATTTAAAAAAATTAAGGAGAGAAGCTGCAACTTATGATACAGCTGAAACCCCTAATAAAATTTGAAAGTAATCGGTAAAAGAATAAATCAAAAATTAAGTCATTTGAAAAGAAGAAATATTGTAATTAAATTATTTTTTTATTGTATTTATTTATATTACTTTCAAATCGAAATAAAATAGTTATTTTTATCAAAATTGTCCTCTGTTAATGTAATGATAATTATTTTTATAGAGCTTAATTAAGGAAGATGAAGTTTATATTTTATACCGTAATTTAATTCTCAATATTTGTGTGGGTCTTAATTTTTTTTTTTTAAATTAAAGTTTCATTGATTCAAAATAAAATACATCAATAATAATTAAATTAAAAATTAAAAATACATCAAATTATTAAAATTATCATAAGAATCTTAATAATAAATCTATAGTATATGTAGTAATTTAAAAAAACGATAAAAATAACATCTTTAAAATTCATAACTATAAAATAGTTTTTCTTATATCTACATCATACATTTTCACTATTAAAAAAATATATCATATTATTTCGCATTAAATATCATCTAATTAAATTTTTTTCAAATTAAATTACGATAATTTAATCCGTTGAACACCGTCTGATTTGACCATATTTAATATTATTAAGGTGTTATTTTTATTGTTATAAGTTTTATATTTTGTTTTTGTAGTTTTCTTAAAACAAATTGAGCATTCTTCTTTAGCTTTATTTTTTTGCTCTCCATCTAAGTTTGATTCTTTTAATTGACAATATGATAAATATTTAACAAAATTTAATCTTTAATAGCTTAATTTTTTTTAACTTTTGAACCGCAATAAAATTTTAAATAATAATATTATATCTAATTTTAAATGAATGAAAAAACATAACAAAAACATGTAAAATGTCACTATATATAAATCAGATTTAGATTAAGAAATTAAAATACTAATCTAAATAGATATTAAAAGAAAAAAATAGAAAGTAATTTTTATACTATTTATTTAAAGTTAAAAGTTAAAATAATTAATTTATTGAAGATAAAAAAATTTATGTGAAAGGAACTCCTGAAACATTATTTTTTAGAATAGATAAAAAAAAATTAGTGAAAATAAGTTCTTATTATGTAAGTAAACAAATAAAAATGAGTCATCGTAGTAATTTAATTTTCTTTTTTGATAAGTAAACAATTCACGATGAAAGAAGGTAATTATGAATAATTATGTTTGTTGTTTTATTTAGAATAAATATAAAATACATGTTATCTTAGTATTTAATTATATACTAATTTTAATATTTATTATTAATTAAGATTTAAAGTTTATCAATAATTATTTAATATTAATATTATTACAATATTTATTTTATATCATAAATAAAATATAATATTGTAATTAATTTTTAGACTTAATTATTAAATCTAATATCAATTTTTTTCCTAATACCTATCTATTTCCTCTGGAAGTGTAAATCCCTTGCCATCTTTGTCGATTTTCTTACTCTATTTTTGTTGTGATAAATAACTCATTCAATTATTATTTTTTATATTTCGTATTATTAGATAGTATCCATAAATCCCATTATAAGTATCCAAATATTCTTAATGAACTTCGATCAAGACTTCTTTAAAGTAATAACGTATTGATCTAGTTATAATTGGAACCACAAAAGATTATCTATCTGGATTTTTTTTATGCGAATAAGCTTCGATTGTATCATAGGAATTAAAATAAAGATTCTTTTGTATATTTATAGTTATTATCGTCTTGAATATGATCGTAAAATTAATATTTTTAAAATTTATAATAATTAAAATATTATTATTATTATTATTATAAATACTAATTTAAATAATTTTTTATAAAAATTTTAAGATTAGAGGAAAGTCAGTGATTTGATAATTTCATTGATCACAAATGTTTTCTCCAACTTTCACAAAATTGGTTACTTATTTGTTTTTTTTTTTCCTAATCTACTTATAATTTATTAATATAAGCTTAAAAATCAATACTAGAAACAATTGTATACTTTTACTGGGAAAGTACGCAAAATTAAAAAGAAATAATTAACAATATAATATTATTCTTCTTTCGTTGCGTAAGAAGCTTCAGTCGAAGAATATACTTTCAATTTGACTATGACAGATCAAGTACAACTGAAAATCGTCATGTTTTTAGAGGGGCGAAAAATATAGTTAAATATTGTTTTTGGAAACTGAGCTTTCATCTCCAGTCAATAACCGAGGGCAAAACTGAGCTTTCTTAAAACCCATATCTTCAGTGAGGCCCAAATATCCACATACATTCTTTATTTTTTTTATAAAAATAATATTTAAATTACATATTTATTTTTTTAACGAGTTAATGTTATTATTATTACAAAATAATTACACCATAACAAATATAATTTTTTATTTTAATTTTAATTTTTTCAATTATATTAAATAAAAATTATTATAATTTAAATAAATTTTAACTAAAAACATTAAAAATAATTTTTTATCCTTATATAATCATTTTTATAATAATATGACTAAATTGTTACAAAAATAAATATATAATTTAAGTATTATTTTTAAAATAAATATAAAAATTATACTATAATTTTTCTTTTTTAAAAAAACATTATAACTTGCAATATTCATCTTTCTTTTAATATTTGAACAAAAATATATTAGTCAACTTATTAAAGTTAAACTTATATGAAAATAGTTCATAAAAAACTCTCTATTCTCTCCATTATTAGGGTTTGTTTTGTGCCTTTATGTCACCTTCTCCTCTACCTCATCTCCACCTTCATCTTTACCTCACCTCTTCTATACCCAATCACACCCACACCCACAACCATCCCACTTCCCTGACACCTAGGTATATAACTTTTTTAACTTGTGTTTTATCATTATCTTTCATCAACAACATCTTTAATGGTTTCCACTCACCTTTTAGTTTTTCCTTTGTCGTCGACATTCATCATAATCAACTACATTGCATCTTTATTCATCTTCATCAGCCATTGTTTGCCCCATCAGGTCTTGTCGTCATTCACGCCACAATCTAAATTTGATTCCCAATTTGTTTTTCAATCCATCAATTTTTAAATTGTTGTGTTTTTTATATTTCCTTTTAGTATCTCTAGAGGTAAAACTTATCCCTAGGGCTTGCTTGTGGACTTCAAATTTGCTTTTCTTGGTTTAAATTTTTTCTATATCAACAATGTAGAAGGCCAATGAGGAAGATAAAGATGATGATTTTAGATGAATTTCAATCCTAAAAGCTGAGATTGTAGCACATATCTTTTGGTGATATTGTCTGATTCTATTTTATTTTTATTTTATTTTCATTTAGCCTATTGTATTGGGTATTCTTGATTAGTGGTGTTCTATTTTATTTTTTGTTTGTTATGGCTATAGATAATATTTTCATTAAGAGTTATCTTCCTTATTTGGATGTACATTCGGGTTTATTATAAGAGTGTTGTGCTTGATTTGATGATTCTTCCACGGACATCATGTTGCTTTGGTGTATAGAACTAGGTTTGGGTTTGAGGTACAGTCTTTTTTCTTTTGATTTCTATGTGTTTGTTCTAGTTTTTTGGTTGGTATAAGAAGGTGGTATTTTGGTTTGTATTTTTACTATAATGTTAATAATATTATTTCTCTTTTGATAAAATAAAATATAAAAATCATTAAAGTTAAACTTGAACAATGGACTATATAGTGTGATATTTTTGGATAGAATATGTTTTTATAGTAAAATGTATGAATTGAATAATGTATATTACTTTTGTATTTATAAATTTTAAAAGATATTATAAATATTATTTTTTATGAATTATTGAAAAAAAATATGTTAATATCTTCAACTAATTAGATTGATTTTATGAATTATATCTACGAAAACATAGCATACACATATCACTTAGATCTAAAGGAAAAAACAAGCAAAAATAAAATCAAAATCATCATAAAAAAAATTATCCTAGTGGTTTCCTTGTTACGGTGTTAATCCAATTTTTTGGTCTTTAAGAAAGAAACCATTGTCTCGTGATAAAGTATTGAAGCTGAGTACAAGACAATAGCTAATACCACAACTAAACTCTTGTGGACTAAGTCCCTATTTAGTGAACTTAAAGTTTCACTTCTTAGTTACCTTGCTATATAGTGTGATAATCTAAGCATCAAAGCCTTAAGTGTCAATCCTATTTGTCATACACACACAAAGAATGTTAAATTGGATCTTCACTTTGTGTGTGATAGAATTCTTATTGGCAAGTTATTAGTTTTGTATATACCCTCACATGATCAACCTTCTTATGTGCTTATAAAGCTTCTCAGTATTTATCAATTCAATTGTTTTACGTAGCAAAGTCAGTGGTATTCACGTAAATTTAAGAAAGGATGTAGGAGTTAACAATGTTGTTGATCCTGATGCAGATGCTTTTACTACTAATGAAAGTCGAGCAATAAACTTATGAGCAAGGCACTAGCACTCATTAGCATTCAAGGTGCATTACTTAGCTAGCAATAAGAGTGATACATGTGTAATAGTTAGGATTAATATAAAAAATACTCCCAAATTTTAAGGAATCTTTAGAAATACCTCTAAGGTTAAAAAAATTCAAAAATATCCTTGAAACATAACGGAAGTAAAATCTAACGGAAATAAATAGTAACATTTCTAAAATGGAAGAAGAAATAATAGACATAGAAACATAAGACATCTCATAATGTTTTTCACATGAAATAGTAATAAGTAAAAAGAAATTTGAAGATATTCAAAAAGCAAAGTTAAATCTTAGAGTATGAGATGAATTTAAAGATTAATCATTTTTATTAAGAAAATTATTCCAAAGGAAAAACATAATTTATTATGGCATAAGTAATAAAGAAATGAGTATTAAGATTACAGATACAAAAGGAGGGTATAATATACCATTAATTGATAAATAAACTATATTAAACAAGTTATCAAAAATTCCTTATAAAGATAAAGAAAAAATTAGATACACTCATTTAGGAGGAATTCAAATATTAATAAAAGCCCATTTTAGAGAATGAATAGATACACCAATAAAAATGATATTATTAGATAACATAATAATAAATAGGCAAGATGCATTATTAGGAATGATCCATAGTAATTTAAGATACCAAAAGTTAAAATTTACAACATATCCTAAATTTGCTATTAATATACATAATAAAAATCAAAATTAAGTATTAAGTCTATCTTATGAATTTAAGATAAGAGAATTAATGAAAGAAGAAAATCATTCATTTTTCAATACATTGTCTAGTAGCATATTCTTTAACAAATAATTATAATAGTTCAATATACGGACAAAATAAATTTATAGAAATAGACAAAACTTTTAAGAAACTTGGACAAATAATAAAATCAGAAATATTAACAGACTTTGAAATACTAGAAGAATGGAAGTCAAAATAATGAAAGCATTAGTACATGATTGTATATTAGGGAAAAATAATGTTTAAAGATAAAATAAAAAATATGCATTTAGAAGTAAATGAAAGCCTAGTACGCGTAGTAAAAAATCAAGAAACATTATTTGAAACTGTACAATTATTAACAGAGGAAATAGATTTAGTCTAAGAATCAAACATAAAATATTTACAGGAAATAATGGATATACAAAAAGAATTACAAAAGAAAATAAAGGAATGTGATTATAATAAACTACAACAAGATATGCACAAAGAATTTTTAGAATTAAGAAAAGATGTGTACAACATACATAAAAATAATAGGTTATAAATATGATCCCTTAGAAGAACTAAAAGAAGAACCACTTAGGAGATCAAATTCCCTTATTCCTAAAAATGAGAAAAGAAAAAATGAAGAACAATCTAAGAACAAAGAGATCATTCCAATTTAATAGAATATAGAAAAGAATTAGAAAGAAAATTTATGGACCCTAAAAATAGGGATATAAAAACATTAGTTAGTTTATTAACATTAACCAATTAAGAAATAGAAAAACATTATAATGAAAAACTTTGTACTAACAAAGAAGAGGATCATATAACAATAATCATTAAATTGATTATGAACTAGAAAATATGACCCCAAAAGGTCATATGAAACCAATTTCATTACCATTCTCTTATTAAGAATGAACATCTAACCCATATAGGGGAGAAAGAAATAAGCAAAGAACAGAACAACCTGATACCACAGATAGAATAAGACAACCACCTAAAATGGAGGAAGGGTTACATTGGGGAACTAGAGGTAGTATTCTACCATAATTCAAACTCCACGATAATTGTAAGTCTGAACTTCTAGATTTAGATTGTATAAGAGATAGGAAGAAAGCCTTAGATGAATGGGCTAGTGGAATGAGTGTGCTCATACAAACTTCTCAAACTACCCAAACAAATCCTTCAACCTGTAGAGTGCTTATAGCACATAAATTGACATGAAATGTTAAAGTTTGGTTTTTAAACTTAACAGATCGCAAAAATTTGTTAATGCAAGGAAATGCTTCCACAGGAAGGGAATACTTAGATACAATAATAAATGAAATATACAAAGAATTTATTGGAGAAGATAAAGGAAGAACTATCACTGAATCCAATGAAAATAAAATCAATGAAGCTAAATAGCATCTAAAAAATATGGAAATTTGTAACATGTGTTACATAGATTCTTTTATTTGTGAATATGAAATATATTACCATAAATTACCACCCTCTATGCAAACAACTTATAAAAAAAAGGTTTTTCCAAAATTACCTGGAACATTACATAAAACCTTAACAGAAAATTGGGAACAAAGGAATAAAGAAACTATACTAGATACTCTAGGAGGAAGAATAAGAAGCCTTGAAGATTGGATCATTATTAAATGCCAAGAAAGAAAAGAATATAAACAGATAAGAAGAAATGATAAAATCTATTGTGATACAAGAGATTTTAGAATACCATAAAAATATGAATGTAATATAAAAAATATAAATTCAGAAAATAAAATTTCCAAAAATATAAAAAGAAATTTAATAGAGAAAACTACAAAAAAAAGATATTTTAGACGAAAGAAGTATAAACCTTCTGAAAAAGAAAGAATTATTGCCCTTTAGGAAAGAAAAAAATGCATATGTTGGATTTGTAATGGAGAAAGACATTATATTCATGAATATCCTAGCAGATTTCAACATAAAAAATAATTTAAAAAGGAATTTCCACAAAAAGAAAAAATCTTAGAAGAAGCTTTCAAAATGGAATTATAACCAATCAAGGAATTTGATATAGATGATACTTATAATATCCATCTATTGGAAGAAACTGAGGAAGAAATAACTGACTAAGAATATGAATACTCAAATTGTGGATATTCTTCATCAGAAGATGAATGATCTATATAGTATTACAAATCCAAATAATACTTACATTAAAGTAGAACTAAAATTTAAAGGCTATAATACTTATCATTTATATGCATATATAGATACAAGAGCTAGTATGTGTGTAGCTAATAGATATGTATTTCTAGAAGACAACTAGAAATAAGCGCCAAAATATTTAATTGTTAGAATTGCTAATAATATTAAAATAAAACTTAATAAGGTATTAGAAGATACTAGGGGTGTCCATAAACCGGACCAGACCAGACCGGACCAAACCGAACGGTTTTACTAATCAAACGGTCCGGTCCGGTTTGTACTAAATTTAAACCGTTTGAACCGGACCGGACCGGTTTAATAATATATTAAAAATTTCACATTATTCTTCATTAAATTATAAAAAAATCGGATCAAACCGGGAACCAAACCGTTTTATAAATCAAACGATCCAGTTCAGTTTTTATTTCTTAAAACTGTTTCAAACGGTCTGGTCCAGTCCGGTCCGAGTAATATGAACGGTCCGATTTGGTTAAATATTTTTAGGCAAAATCGGACCAGACCGGACCATGGACACCCCTAGAAGATATTGATATAATAATAGGAGGAGAAAACTTTCACATTCCTACCATATATCAAAGGAAAAATGAGTAGATTTGTTAATAGGAAATAATTTTCTAAACTTATATCAACCTCGCACAAGATTTTGTAAAAATAAGTCTCACAACCTTAGAAGCAGATACCATCTATGTCTCCAAAATAAGAAAGGCTTTAACTTTCTCTAACCCAACTTTTATGCAACAACATAAAAATCGAAAATGTGGTGAGATAGAAGACCAACAAAAACCTTACTTATAAAATATTTTATTAGATATAGAAGAGAAACAAAACTTTTTTCTCAATGAAATACAAGAAGACAAAGCCCTAACACGGATAAAAAAACTATTAAAAATAGTCAGTTTAGAAAATCCTTTGGATCCAAAAATAAATAAATCTAAAAAAATAGTCAATATAAAACTAAGAGATCCTAACAAGATCATAAGAATAAACCAATTATTTATACTCCAAAAGAAATGATTGAATTTGGAAAACAAATTCAAGAACTTTTGGAATTACAAGTCATAATACCAAGCAATTCACCTTACTCTAGTCTAGCATTCTTAGTTGAAAAAGAAGAGAGAAAAAGAGAATGGTAATAAACTTTGAAGCACTGAATAAAGAAACCATTGACGATGGATACTTCATTCCAAAAAAGGAATAACTACTATCATTAATAAAAGGATAGAAGTATTTCTCAAGTTTTGATTACAAAAGTAGATTTTGGAAAATAAGACTGGATGAAGAATCCCAAAAACTAACGGCATTTAGTTGCCCTCAAGGTCAATTCCAATGGACAATTATACCATTTGGATTAAAACAAACTCTAGGTATTTTTCAAAGATATATGAATAAAATTTTCAAAACATTACAAGATATTTGTTGTGTTTACATAGATAATATTTTAGTTTTCTGTAATAAATTAAATAAACATTATTTGGATATTATCAATATTCTACAAGAATGTAGAAAAGAAGGCATTGTACTCTCTAAAAAGAAAGCAGTACTTGCTCAACAAAAGATTAAATACTTAGGGTTGGAAATTGAAGATAGAAAACATAATTTACAACCTCATATATTAAATAATATTCAAAGTTTTCATAGTGATTAAAAAGATAAAAACCAATTATAGAGATTTTTAGGATGTTTAACATATGCAGAAGCATACATCAAGAAACTTGTATAAATGAGAAAACCATTGCAAGCAAAATTGAAAAAAAGATCATATCTGGAAATGGATCGATGATGATACTCTTTATATGGATAGAGTAAAAGCAAAGGTAAACAATTTACCAACTTTATACCATTCAGGACCATATGATAAGTGGATAATTGAAATACATGTTTCACAAGAATATTGGGGAGCACTTCTTAAAGCAAGAGTAGATGAGAAAGATGAATATCTTTGTAGATATACATCAGGATCTTTCCAAGGTTCAGAATTAAATTAACATAGTAATGAAAAAGAATATTTAGCTGTTAAAAAAGCTATTAATAAATTTTCAATATATGTTATAAGCTCCAAATTCATTGTTAGAACAGATAACAAGAATTTTGATTATTTCTTAAGAATTAATATTGTAGGTGATTACAAACAAGGAAGATAAGTAAGATGAAAACAATGGTTCAACCATTACAATTTTGATATTAAACATCTTTCAAGCCATAAAAATAGCTTAGTGATGTTTTTACCAAAGAATTAGCACCTCTAACTATTTTTATGCTTTCTGGAATAGAACATCTTGATATCAAAATTAAGATAAAGGAAAGGAGATAAAAATCCTACAGGAACAACTCGAGCCGCTATATCTCGAGAAATCTCTTATGGAGACAGGGAAGAAACAGGAAGAACTTAATTATTCAAAACAACCTCTAGAGCCCAGAAGCTTAAACGAGGAATCTTTATTAAAAAAGGACAAACCTAACCGTTCACAAAAACTTATGAAACCATAAAGCTCAATTTGGTAGATAAGGTAGAAAAAGAAGAACATAAAAAAGTTTATGTGGTCTATTATGGCCCAAAACTAAGAATTTATAATAACTAGGCAAAAGTAGCAAATCTATTATAGGAATTAGTGAAGTAACTCATAAAACCTTCACCAATAGAATAGAAGCAGAAAGTCGTTATGCCAACTACAAAACACCAAAATTGATAACCCTAAAGGAACTAATAAGAAATTATTATGCAGCATTACAACAACAACTAACAACTAACAACTCCAAGCAGGTTGACAAATATTGGAAAGATAGCAAGGCCTCCAGTGCTATTTAGAGAAATATCTCCTCTAAAGACATCAAAAATAGTAAAGCATTCAGTACTATTTAGGGAGATTCGTGTGACTGGTGAAAAGGTATCAAAGAAATCTACATTTTCCCTTTGTCTACACCCTTTGACTACAAGACAAGCTTTGTACATTTCAATAGTACCATCAGGTTTTAATTTCTTCTTTTGTATCCATTTACATCCTATGATTTTGCAACCAAAAAATAAGTCAACTAAATCCCAAGTTCTATTATACTTAAGAAAGTCAATTTCATCATTTATGGCTTCTTTTCATAAGTTGGCATCTAAAGAAGATAAAGCTCCTTGAAGAGTTTTTGGGATATTTCTCTAAGGTAAAAACATAAAAATCAGACCAAAAATCCTTAGAGGTTTGAGCTCGTTTAGTTCTCCTAATTTTAGTGTTTAATTCCTCATTTTGTTCACTAGTTCTGGTTATGTTTAAACTACTAGAAGATGATCTCCCACTATTCTTCAATTTAAAACGAAACTTATGTTTATGGAAGTCAACATCATTTGATTTTATAACTACATGATCATTTAAGTCATATAATTTATAAGTTTTACTATTCACAACATATCCTATGAACACACATACATATGCTCTACTAGCAAGTTTATTTCTTTTAAGATCAAAGTTCCTAGCATGGGCTAAACAATCCAAAGTTTTAAAATAAGTTAAGTTGGATTTCTTATTTTTCAAAATTTCATATGGTGAAATTTTACTAGTATATTTAGGCACTCTATTTAGCACATAGCAAATAGTTAATAAAATTTCTCCCTACCAATGGAAAGCAACACGAGTTTAATAAAATTGCAACAACTAATTCAGTAAAAGTTTTATTTTTTCTTTCAACTTTTCCATTCATTTTAGGAGAATAAGGTGTAATTTTTTCATGAATGATTACATGAGTTTTATAAAAAACATTGAAAATATTGGAATCATATTCAATGCCTCTATCACTTCGAAACCTTTTTATTTTTCTGCTAAGTTGATTTTCAATTTTAGTCATAAATGTTTTAAACATGTCAAACGCTTCACTTTTATTTTTCATGAGATATACATAAGTATAATCTGAACAGTCATCAATAAAAGATATAAAATAGCGTTTTCCATTTCTTGTTAAAATACCATCAAGTTCACATATGTTAGAATGTATTGAGTCTAAAGGTTCAGATTGTTAGAATGTATTGATTCTAAAGGTTCAGATTCTCTAACTACTGACTTATGTGAAGTTTTGGTTATTTTAGCTTGACTATAAAAGTCACATTTTTTCAAAATCATTCAAAGATAGTTTATGAATTATTTCTAAGGTACTCATATTCTTGATTATGTGTTTATTAACATGACAAATTCTAGCATACCAAATATTAAAAGAACTCAACATATAAGCAGAAGAAGAAGCTTTATTAATTTCAACATTCAATTTAAACATGCCATCAGTGGCATACCCTTTCCTAACAAAAATATTATTTTTAGTTTTTGTTTACAAATCAGCCCCTATAGTTTGAGTAAACCCAACTTTGTTAAGAATATATCCCAAAACTAAGTTATTTCTCATCTCTAGAGTATTAAGGACATCCTTCAAGATGACAGTCTTTCCATAGGTAAACTTCAATTCCACCTTACTAGTACCAGTAACTTTAGTAGAGTGGGAGTTTCCTAGTAGCATTTTCTTATCCTTAGACACATAATAGGACTTGAACATGTCTTGATCATAGCAAACATGGAAAGAAGCACCAGTGTCCACCCATCATCCCTCAGATCCACCAACAAAATTTATTTCACATATCATAGCAATAAGTTGATCTTCGATAAGGTTTGTTTACGGGGCAGGACGATTCCTATTTCGACAGTTCCTGGCCAAATGGCCAAGCCTATTACAACTATAACAAATGAATGTGTTATTTCTTGAGGGGGTTGAGGTCCATTCTATGGAGATAATTTTTGTTTCTATTTTGGTGGTTATGGTTCTGGTTATTATTGTGATTCTGATTTTTCATGTTTCTTCCTTTAGGTTTTAGAATTGTAGAGGAGGATTTCGTATTGGTACTTTTGTTTGAGACAACGAGTACTTCATCTTTTTTATCTTGTTTTCATGTTTCTTCTTCTATTCTTAGACGGGTTATAAGACTTTCTAAAGAAAATTCCTTAGTTTTATGTCTAATTGCATTCTTAAAATCTTTCCATACAGGGGGTAATTTATCTATAATAATATCAACTTGAAATTTTTTATCTAAAGCCATATCTTTAGAAGTTATTTCATGTGTTATCTTCTCTAGTTCGTGTGATTAAGCTTTCACAGATTTGTCATCAATCATTTGGTACTTCATGTATCTACTGACAACATATTTCTTTGTTCTAGCTTCCTTAGTGTCATACTTCTTTTGAAATGCATCCCAAATTTTCTTAGTAGACTTATCAAAATTATAATAATCGTACAAATCATCAGCTAAACCATTGAGAATAAAAATTTTGCATAGAAAATCATTTTTCATCCAGATGTCTAAATCTTTTGTTATAGCTTCAGTAGAAGGATTAGGCAGTGTTCGGATTTTAGTAGTAAGAATAGAAGTGACATTTTTCATGGTTAAGAAAAATAACATTTATTGTCTTCATCTTTTAAAGTGTAGTCCCTTGAAACGAAACGGTTTGTTGAGATCAATAGTTAACATTTCATTAGACATGTCATATAGAAAACATCTAAAAATTGTTAAAAGAAGTGTATAAAAACAATGTAAGAACAATATTACTGATATACTGAAATGTATTGTTTGGATTGAGTCACGGACTAGGTCGCTCTTTTTAAGACATTTCGCGGCTCTACCTAAACTTGTGCAAGCAAATACGATCTCGTTGTCCCCAGGATAAAATAGCCTAGGATCTTTATTTTATGTCTCGAAGCATCACTACACTGATGAAGTTTATAATGCTACACCTCTAAAGTTTATATTGCTCGGAAAATCTAAAAACAATTTAGTATCTTCTTCTTTTCTTTGTAAGACCTATTTTCAAAATGATATGTGTAAACTGAGAGCTAAAACCCTCTATTTATAGTTTGAGAAAATGTGTGACAATTATGATAAATAACGATTATATCTGGGTGAAAAAATAACGGTCATATCTCGGTGGAAAAGCAACATTCATATCTGGGTGAAAAAACAATAATTTTAATAAGAAATTTTTTTTATTTTTTTTCAAAAAATAAAATGCCACCTCATGCACTCGGACTCGTGCTCGACCGTTCAGTCGGATGGCGGAACGCGTGTGTGAAATCACATTTATTAGATCCTCTCCCCTTTCATAAAAGTGAGTGTCCCTTGGAGCTCAAACTCAATTGTCAATCCTTTTCTATTTAAACATCTTCTAAGTGATGTAAACTAACAATATTGGACAAAATTTTAAGAGACTAAAATTCAAAATTTATTCTCATAGTTTGTTTTCATTGAAATTTAATTTGAACAATTTATTAGCTATTCTCTGATTATTTTCCACTACCTCAAGATATCTCCGACAACTTTTGCAATGATTATTTCCAAACTTTGTATAGCTTAAGACGTGAGTTTGTTAGCTTTTTTTCCTACCCAAAAGAATGTGATACTTTGTTGCACTTCTTAATATCATTAGATGATCCACCGATACCATTCTTATTCTTAGCCAGGTCATCAACATTGTCATCAGAACATACATTTACCATGTCACAATTAGTAATACTCTTTACAAACATCACGCTACTTTTTAGGGGTAAAGTCAATAGTAATCTAATTTATATTTATATTTTACATCTAATAATTTTTTTTTTTTTTTTTGCATTTTACGTATCTATTTTTAGCAGTAGTTTTGTAATTAAAAAATATTTGAAGCTTAGGAGGGGAAGCACCCTTTCCTTTGAATAGTTCTGCCCATGTGTGCACACAGAGACATTATCCTATTTATCCATTCTGAGATAGCTCAGTTTGTAGTGGACTGAATGTAAGGAAGTGAGATGCATGGTTTTAAACTTGAAATCATACACTTTAGTATCAAGCTTGCAAGCGATACCATCTCTTTTAACTTGAGATAGATATATCTCTTATATCCAATGAACTAATGACGTGGTTGTGTCATCCCACCCCTCCTGGAAAGGTTTTTACTTTGATAAAAATAAATCCAATCATATTTAGTGTCTGTATTTTGTTTTTGGTTAGAAAAAATTTTACTAAAGTATGTAATTTATCCATACTATTCCATGTTATTGATCATGTTTATGTATAAAATGCTTATTTTATGTGTTATTTTACAAGAAATAAATTAATATACAATAAATTTATAAATTTAACACATAGAATAGCATACAATTGTTTTTATTATTTTAACAAAAAAATCGACATATTAATATATATCATCCTTCTCATGTAAGGAAATGAAAAGACTTAACATTGTTGTGGTTTTTATTTTCTAAAAATATTTTATTTTGACTTGTCAATAAGTTACGAGTTTAATTTACATTTGGGAAAAAAATGTAACATTCAATGATAAAAATCTTTATCCAAAAAAAAAAAAAATCAATTTTCATGTAGTATTGATTATGACTGCGTCTAATGTTTTATTATAACTTTTTATAGTATTAATTATGAGTGGATAATATAAATAATCTTACTGTTACTAATATCGATTTGGTTGGAAAGGTTAAAAAAATATTAATCACAATCAGCGGAAAAAAAAATGAAAATTCTTATTTACTTTAATATCTAATTATCAAATTTAAATTTTATAATAATTTAACATATATATATTAAATATAAAATAAACAGTTAAAATTTAAAAATAAATATAAATAAACGAGAAAAAAAAACATAATCTTCATCAGGAGTGGCCACGAAACTTCTCCTCAAAACAAAATACAAAAATAAATATTAGAATAATAATAATAATAATAATAATAATCTGGTTTTAAGTACGTCACATCAAAAAGAAGAAATTTGTACATTGATCATGAGATGAAGTAGAAGAGGAAGAGAGGTAACATCAAAAAGTGGAGACTTGGTTCTAATATAAATTGTAAATACACAACTGGCTGGATTCAGAAACTGTTAAAAACTAAGAGCGCATATCTTGCTTTTTGCTGATGCATAAGTCTCCCAATTTCTTTGAGCTTCGAAATTCATATTAAATATTACAGTTAACAGAAAGAGTTGGGACCAAGCACCGCTTTCAACTTCAATTTGTTCACCACTATTACATCCCAAACCAAATTTATATATCGAAATTGATTTATTATGAGGTCAAATTCTCAATTTATTTTTAAACAATAATAATAATAATAATAATAATAAAGAATAGATAATTTCAAGAACAATTAAATATGTTATTTCACAATATAATATTTTAGATTTTTAAAAAACAAAAATATTGTTATGATATTAATAAAAATTATTTTAATAAAGTAAGCAATAATAATAATAATAATAATAATAATAATAATAATAATGCATTTTTAGAAACCTAGTTTTCAGTAATCCATTAAAATAAATAGTAACAAAATCTATTCTTAAATCATATAATCATGTTTTGTTTTGACCTATTAAATGTAAATATATTGTTTAACGTATGTGTATGCATAAGATAATATTTAGTTTATATTTAGGATTTTGATTTATATTTATACGTTAATGTCTAAGTTATATTTATTAGTTAGGATTAAAATTATTATTTTTAAATAGTATTTAGGGTTTAAGATTTATGGTTTTAGGTTTTGAGATTTTGGGTTTTGGGTTAAGGTTTAGTGTTAAATTTTTTTTTTTTTTTAAAATAGGGTTTTGGGAAAATGTGAATAAAATCACTTAATAAAATTATATATGAATAAAATTAAATAAAAATGTGAGCATTTATTGTATAAAATTAAGTGATTTTTGTTCATGTATTTGGAAATTAATTGTGGCACATAACATATCAAAAATAACACAACATTTGTTAGAGAATTGACCATAAATTTCTTTTTTTGATATTACTTAAGAGTACTAACTCTATAACAATAACATATATAGAAAAATGATTTATATATGAGATACAGCTCAATCCATTTGTTCAAATACAAATTGGCCCCTATATTGTAAATGACAGATGTTTTAGATTTTACAATGCTATATATCCACTGAATCAAAATATGTCACATTGTTTAAAATAACTCTTAATTCGTGGTAAATAACATTATACTAAAATATATTAATTTTGAGATTTATATTGATATTATTTATAATTAAAAATAAAATTGATCAAAATAAGGATCAAAAGTTAAAAGATACATTTAAAGAAGAAAAAAAATACTAATTTATTAATTATAATCATTTATTATAACTACTAAATCTTAAAACATAAAGATTATTTCAATATTTTAAATATATATTTAAATTATATTTTTTAATTATTAATCTTATTATTTTTATAATTAGATGTAAATTCAAAATATATTGATTGGTTCTAAATTTCTAATCTAATCCCAACTCTTCTCTTCCACAAGGGTCAAAACGTAGAAAACGAAATGGTTATTATCGATTCGTTAAAAAAAAAAAAAATTAGTGTTTAGCTGATAAGATTCTTTAGTGTCGTTCTCATGTAATTAGAATCAAATCTTTCTTTTAATAAAAATATCTCATATACGCTATCAAAAAATAAATTAAATAATTTTTTGCTTACGTAAATGTTGATTTTCTCTTTGTAAATGATTTCTGAAGACGAAAACGAGTAGATTGTTTGATAACATAATATTCCAAAAAAATTGAAAGTTAGGAAGTTTCCGATTTAGTTAAAATAATTAGTCATTGTCAATAAATAAATATATATATATATATGTCAAATCAGATGAACATCTCTAGTACACAAGTCAAAACAATAAAAATAACGGACGATCTAAACACTACTATAGTTTCTGAAATGAGAACAAAATAGTTTTTTAAAAAAAAACTATTTATTTACCACTTATTAATATATACACTAATAAATTTAAAAATTTAAAAAATAAAAATAAAAACCACATTGGGATAAACCACAGTTACTTTATTCTGATAGATTCATAATAATTTTAATTATCTCATGATAAGATTAGATATTATTATAAGTATTTGTATAGAAACAATTTATAATAATATTCAAATTTATATTACGTGTATAACAATTAAGTTATATTTATGTTGAATTGTACAATATGATGGGTTAAAAAACAAATGATTAGATTTAATTGTAGTTTATGGAAACTCTCTCTTTAAAATGGTGATCTTTATGAATCATTTGTGGACCAACTTGGATTTTTTATTTTTTATTTTTTATTTCGAAATTTGATTTATTTGATAATATTTTAATTTAAATTATATTTTTTTTATTAAACAAGATGTCAAAGATATGATTACCAATTCTGCCAAAGAATAAAACAAAATTAAAGGAGATAACGAAAAGTTGTGATTTCGTACGTCTATAACCGTACGTATAATAATAAATCATTTAATAAAACTCAGGAAGCATGCATCTCTCAATTTCGAGTTTATTATATGTATATGACTGGTTGGATGAGATTTTATAACTAGCTTAAATTATGTATTTGTGGTGTACAGAACAAATTAATTAATATTTTCATTAAATAACGATCTAAGACAATTAGTTGTTGATTTGTTTTTTTGGAAAGAGATATGTATTTTAAAATGTATCTAATAAATTTAAAATAAATAATTTATTTTTAAATTTTATCGATTTATAATTTAATAATATAAATAAAATGATCAAACATTTCATTGCTTGTAAATAATAAAATACAAAAATATTTTTAGATTAAAAATAAATTAGGTCACAAACCACTAATTTATCTAACCAGTTAACTTTTTAGCGTAAAAATCAAAACATTCAAATAGAAAATAGATATTATACTACCATCTATAGTATCTTATCTCAATATCCCTAACTAACAAGTTTCACCTCTATTTTCACAATTTTTAAAGTTAGTATAAACAATACTTACACCAACATTTTAATTAGCTTATAACCTTACTATCAATTTGCAACCAGGTTAGTGCAAAAAATACAAGAATTCGGATGTGTTATATTATAGATTTAAAGATAAATAATTCTAATTAAATGATTTAAAATATATATCAATTAAATTAAATCAACTAACAAATCTTACGGTAAGAAGATTAAACACAAGTTTAATAAAAATAATTTATTTAAAATTTAATAATTAAATTAAATAATCAAGTCACGTACAAAATTATTTGATCTAAACATACAAAATCCTATATATGATAAGATAAAGTTTGACCTATATAAAGAGAAGTAAAAGAGAAGAGAAAGCTAGCTTTTAAAACATTATACTCCTTGAAAGAGTGTTATGTATTTGTGTGTATAATTGAAAGATGGGTGACGTTCTTATAGAAAACTTAAATTGTAAAACGTCACTCATCTAATATAGCACAATTTTACAAGTAGTGGTTATTGATTGGAAATAAAAAAGAATTAGAGAAGAAGAAATACGTCAATTTCTAATAACAGGATCAATCTCTCTATGAGATGGATCAATCCCTCCCAAAAAATAAGTTACGCCAATGAGGTGAGGGATCGATCTATCTCAGGTGGTGATCGATTCCTTTTTTCAAACCTCTTTTTTAAAGTTACGTAGAACGAACATGATCGATCCTTTAAAGGTGGATCAATTCATTTATAAAGAGATCGATCCCTTGTGTAAAACTAGTGTGTTCAATTTTATGTAGAGATGAGGGGATTGAAGTGGGATTGATTACAAATCGATTTATAGTGAGATCAATCCATCTAATAAGTCCATCTATCTAAAAAGGCTAATATATTTATCATGTAATATCAAAATTGATCCAATCAAGAACCCGTATGATATGCACTTAAACGTGTATGATACTACATATGATAGTTATAAAAAATATATTTGAATTATAATTATCTAAAATCTGAGTATTTCTTAGACTTTTCATGAAAAACTTGATAGCAAGCTTAAAGATAAGATTATATGAAAATATCATGTCCACAAGAATAGCCAATATTCATAATCCTCACAAACTCCCCCTTTGGTATTTTTGTGTAGAAAAACCTCTCACTCACTACATGACACTCATAGAAATAAAATAAAAATACATTGATGTCCTAGACTTCATAGTGGAACTATTCTATGATTTGTTTAAACCATCTTCTCTGCAACTCGACAAGTTTGTATATAACTGAACCCACATAGACAATGCATAGGATAACTTGGTTTGGAAGTCTTATTGTACATTAATTCAGTTTACATAAAAATAAGTGAAGTAAGAGAGAAACCATGTAGTGTATTCATTCACATCAAACCTACTCACAATCAAAACATAATGATGCAAGGAAAATCATTCTCCCTTGTATGCAATCTCTTTCTATGATCAATTAAGAAGAACTCAAATGAAAAAGTATCACATATCATATAAAACTGTAATTGAGTCTTCAATCTCATAAAAATAAAAATTTTAAGGATAAGTTTTTTTTTTAATCTCTATGTACTCTTTATTTATGTACATGCCAAATGCATTTTTATAAGCGGTCTCTTTTTGCACAATCTTTTTTAATTTATTTTATAATTTTACATATGCAAACCATAAACCTAACATGATGATTTTCACACTAGTTGTGAGATAGTCCCTCCACACACTAGTTGTGAGATAGTCCATCCACTCACTACGATAGCTTCACACATCATAATAGATGGCCCTCTCATTACTAAGTGTCTCCCTATGCTAAAATTTTAGAAAACAAGAGATAAAACTCAACACAATTTTGTAATCAAGATTAGTTAAAATCCTAGTCTTTCAAGGGAAATAATAAAGTTCAATCATAACATACATGTGTGTTTGTGAGTATGTGAATAATTTATGTCAACATTGATTGTTATATGTATAAATATATGTATGTACATAAGTCAAAATTGTAGAATCATTTATACAATAAATATTATAATGAGTTAACCCATTAAAAACAATGGTTATATGTGTGTAAGTGTTGAATAAGTATATTTCCTTGTTGGCCCAAAAAGATTCTATTCTTTTTAAAATAAATTAACAAAAAAAAGAATTAAAATAAATGTAATGCTACGAAGTTACTCACCTAGGATCATTTGAGCACTCTAACACCTAAATGAAATAATAAAAGATGGTCGGGTGACCCAAAAAAATCTTTTTTAAGCCATTTTTGTTTTTTGAATTTTGATTTCTTTATATTTTTAGGTCGAGAATTAACTACCTTAGGTTTCATATACATATTCTTAGACTTACCTATACTTTTCACATTCATCCCAAATGAATATGCAATATGTAGAGTAGGATGAAGAAAATAAGTCCTAGAATTAAAAGTATTGAATTTCATTACCTTTTTGAACCTAAGACTTTCATGCTTATTAGTAGAATTTTTGAAAATATTACAATAATTTTCACTCATTCTAGACTATCATGCAACATACATAGATGGATGATGGTTATGAGTCCTACTATATGAAACACGAAAATAATTATTAAACTTAGTAGTATACATCAGAGACTTACATTTGATCTTATATGACATTTTCTACTACAATGATGATAGATAAGCACAAACTTAACAGTTTTTTCTACCATATGTGCAATGATTTTTTGTTAATAAGTAGTAATAGTAGAAGTAGAATTAGAAGGCTTTACAAATATGGTTTTTAATGTTAAAGATGTAAAGCTCTCATCTTTAGAACCAAGAATATGTGTATTACTATATGACTTACCATAATTCAAGACTTTGTTCAGTTTTTCTGCTCTTAATGTCATGCTTTTTATTATCTCCGTAGTAACAGCAAGTTCTTCTTTGAGTTTACAGTTTTCTTATTTTGCTTCTACAAAATTAGATCAAGAATATCAATTGCTTAAACAGATTTAAATTTTCTTTCTTAAGGCAAAAATGTTGGTTTTTTTGAACTATTTCATTCAACTTTGCTAATTCATTTAAAAGTTTATCTTTTTCTTCCTTAGCATCTATACAATCCTTAAATAATTCTTCAAAGTGAAGGAGTATTTTGAATGTACAATGGATTTTGTAGTGAAGCAGAGTAATTGGTTCCATATCTTCTTAATTTGTTTCTCTCTCTTGTTCATTATCTGTATCTCTAAGAGTAGTATTGAGTGTTCTTTTAGCTTTCTTCTTGTTATTTGTGCACTTGTAGATAAATGACAAAAATCACTATAGGTAAAACATAGAGGACCAATAAGTTTGGATTTCTTATCATCTAAACCCCTAGGGTTAGGCTTCTTTGACATTCTTTCCTTGAACCGATTCTATTATGCCTCATTTAGTGAGTTGTTTTTTTGGTTCTTTGTATTAAGCTACTTCTTGAACCTGTGAACAAATGAAATAATATATTCATCATCTAAATTATCATCACTATTAGAAATTACCTTTTTAGAGATTTTGAATGCCACATCCTAGTTCTTCTTGGGTGGCTCAAGACTAAGCTTGTGTATTTGGATGGACCCAACTAGTTCATTAATATTCAAGGTGTCCACATTTTTGCTCTTCTCTACATCAAAGACCTTCATCTTATAATATCGTATCAAAGAAATTAAAAGTTTGCATACAAGTATAGGTTGAAGAATTTTCTCACAAAGTGTAGATAAAGCCTTAGTAACATCACAAAAGTGAGCATAAAACTAACCAAAATGTTTCAGTATTTCCTATTTTAAGAGAGTCAAACTGAGATTTCAGCAATCTTAGTTTAGTTTGTTTCACTTAGGAAGTTCCCTTATAAACACAAACAAGTGTATTTCATTCATATTTCACAGTCTTACAATCAAAGATGTGACAAAGCTTGTACATCAACATTGAGCAAAAATAGAACTTAACCCTTTTTTATTTGATCCATAAAAGGTTCTTTCTTCAATGGACTATTATTTTCTAGTATTTATGGTTGTTACACCATCTTTGGTTATAGAACCTGGTTCCCAACCTTCAAGAATGGAATCCTAAAAAATTTCATCTTGTTTGAGATACACTTGCATGTTAACCTTCCAATAAGAGTAATTATACCCATCAAAGAGTAAGGGTCTAACAGATGACCTAACTTCTTTCATTAGTTCCATTAGTAAGTGTGTGTCCTTACAAATCAAAATCATTAAGTGTGTCTAGTATAGGCTCTGATATCAATTGATAGTTTAAAACGGACATAATAAGCCTGGGATGAATAAGTTATTTTTAATTTTTATCAATTTATATTTTAATAACTTAAATAAAGTGAACATGCATTCAATCGCATGTAAATAGTAAAGTATGATAATTAAAAAATATAAAATATTTTTAGGTAAAAACAACTTAGGTCACAACCATAACTTAAGAGGAGAACCATATGTTCATCAAACCACCTAACTTTTCATTACGAAAATTAAAAATTCAAGTACAAACTTGACTTATATTACCTTCTCTAGAATACTACCCTAGTGTACCTAACTAATGAGCCTCAACTCTATTTTCACAATTTTTAAGATTAGTGTGAATGATATTTAGATCAATGTTCTAATTAGCATCATCAATTAGACACGTTTATAGATCAATGCACAACTAGGGTTAGCATATAAAACACAAGTGTCTATGTGTGTTTTGGAATATATTTAATAATAAATAATCTTAACTAGATGATTCAAAACATATATCAATTAAATAAAATCAATTAGCAAATCTTATGAAAAGAAAATTAAGTACAAGTTCAATAAAAATAACTTATTTAAAATTTAATAATTAAATCAAATAATCATGATCACACAAAAAATTATTTGATCTAAACATGCAAGACTCTAATTAATAAGAAGTTCTATGAGCATGAAGGTATGAAACAAATAGGCTCAAATCTATACTAGTATAATGATATGAAAATATATGATGAGATGAAACTCAACCTAAATAAATAGAAGCAAAAGAGAAGAGGAAATTGAGTATTAAAACCTTGTGCTCCTTGAAAAACTGCTCTATGATTGTGTGTATAATTGAGAGAGATAGGTGACGTATTTATAGAAAACCTAAATTGCAAAACATTACTCATCTGATGTGGCACAATTTAACAGGTAGTTTGCTACTGACTGGGATTAAAAAAGGAATCAGAGAAGATGAAATATGTCATTTCTTGATAACAATATCAATTGCTCCAAAAAAAGTTATGCTTACAAGGTAAGGGATCAATCGGTCGATTTGTCTCAAGTGGGGATCGATCCCTCTCTCCAGACCATTTTTTAAAAGTTTCGTAGAATGAACACGATCAATTAATGATCGAAATCGGATCAATCCTTAAGGGGGATTGATCCATCTATAAAAGGGATCAATCTCTTGCGTAGAAATAATGTGTTCAATTTTATGTAGAGAGGGGAGAATCAAAGTAGGATCGATTATGGATAAATCCATCTACTAGAATAATCAACCCTTCTATCTAAAAAGACTAATATTTTTATTATATAATATCAAAATTTATCCAATTAGGAATCTATATTAAATGCACTTAAACATATATGCAATATTTTGTGTGATAATTGTAAAATATATATTTAAATTATGATTATCCATAACATGAATGTTTCTACTCTTTTTATTGAAAGACTTGATAGCAAGATTAAAGAAAAGATTACATATAAAAGTTGTATTCATATAAATAATCAATACTCATAATCTATTAAAAATATCCAATACTTATAATCCTTATAATATTAGTTCTTGATTGAGTAGCACTATTTACAAAGATAGTCTGTCCTTTTCTACGTTAAAAAATTATGATTGCATTTTCTTTATAATCTTCTTAGTATTTGTAAAAATATATCTAAATAATGATATTGAAATTAGACATATAAATAAATATAACTATGTCAAGAATGTCATTAACTTTGATATCTGTTAATATGTTTCTCATGCTTTAATTGCTTTTGTTAAATTATCAAAATAGATTTTAAATAATAACAAAACAAAAATATTTAATTTTTTACTAAGTTTATTATTGCCAAAGCAAATAAAAATCTTAATTAAGTAAAAAATAATTTAACACTTTTAAAATTTGCAACTATAAAAATAATATATTTTATGTTTATTTTATAATTTTTTATTATTAAAAAAATTTGACACATCATTTAATTCTAAACGATATTTAATTAAATAATGTTCAAATTAAACTACAACAATTTTTAACTCATTCAATATTAAACGCCGTCTAATTAATCTCTGTTTAATATTATTATGGTACTATTTTTATTATTATAAATTTTAATAATATTATTTTTTATAATTTTTCAAAAAAATACATATCAAATAAAAAAAAATTAATTGTTTTTAAAAAATAGTCTAACATGCTTTATTTCTTGTCAAAAACAGTTTTTTTTTAATATGTAATTCAAATCTTAAATTTTAGTAAATTAAACATTATATCTTATACTATTTAGTTTTATATTTTTTCATAATTAGTTTTAAGTTAAATAACTTTTGAGATATCAAAAATTTGATCTACTTTATATGAAGGTACCCAACCTTTATTACATTTATACATAAGTTTTTTTAATTAAGTTCTATCATGTTAATTAATTAACACTAAATAAATTTTGTTACTTTAATTTATTAACATTAGTTAGTTTTCATGTTATAACTTAATCAAAAAATAATAATTTATATAAATGGAATAAGAGTCTAGTTACCTTTTATTAGGAAAAAAAATTTAAGCATCTTCTTTACTTAAAAATAGAGAAAATTTTAAGTACATCTAAAGCTGTTTAACCTTATTACAAGGAGTTTCAAATGTAGATTTGATTTATATTATGCCAAAGATTTGTATTCCAATAAAAATTTAATCTCTATCCATTATCAATTTAAAAGTTTTAATATATCTTAAAATTACAATAAATAATACTTGTAACATTGTATTTTACGGACAACAGCGTTAATAAATTAATTCTCTACTTTTCTTACCATATTCCCTTCATCTTTATATTTTTTTTCCTGTGTCACTCTAGTTTTACATCCATCTCATCGTTGATATTTATTAATAAAAAAATTAAGTAATTAATAAATTTGACAAAAATATTTTAAATTATTTTTAATAATGTCTTATTAAAAATTAAAATTTTATATTTTCATATACTTAACATAATTAAAAAAGTATTTTTCAAATTCATTAAACGTGTATATAATAATTGAATAATTCATTATAAAATAAAATAATTATAATTTTTAAGTCAATTAAAAAATAATAATTAATTTATTATAATTTATCAATATTTTTAGATTTTAAAAATTAGTTAAGTTTTTGTTATTATTATTAATTTCACTATATACACTAAAATTCAAAATATTCTTTTATTTTTATCATTATATTTAGGGACATATGTAAGTAAATTTAATTAAAAATCAACCCATGACCAATTTTAGGAAATAAAAATTACAATTAGGACATATATGAGAGAATTTAAATTAAAAATTGACCTTAACTATTTGTAGGATATAAAAAATTAAAGATAACCACTTTACTATGGCAACTTGGGATAAATAATAATAATAATAATAATAAATTTATTTACCGTATTTATTTTGATTTATTTCCTAACTTGTAAGCACATGTATATCCATTTTCAATTTTATGTGCATTTATTTATGTATTTTATTTATTTTTGTAATTTTTATGTTGTGTTTTTCTCTATCTGTTAAAACATTTGAGTGAGTCTTAGTTTAACTTGTTTCTTAGTTTTTTGTTGTTGGGATCTCTCTATTGAACCACAAATAATAAAAAATAAACAAAATTCTTAAAGTTATTACTTAGGTTCAATCACAAATTAGGTAACTTTTTTAACACATTTTGTAACTCTATTCAAATTATGCAAGCAGTTCTCAGCCTAATTGTACCCAAGATATAACAACCCAAAATTTAATTATGTCTTGAAAGTCTACTGCACTATAGAAAACCAAAATACTACACCTCTTTTAAAATTAAGTTGTTCGGAACCAAAAAAATATAAATAGAAAGAAACATAAATGTAAGTTGTGTGAAAGGGAAATTATATGAGGGAGTTGTGATTTATTTATTTTTTTTGTATGAATTACTAAGGTTACTATCTCTATTGATGAAGATTTGAAGCTACAAAAAAAGAAAACATGGGAGAGAGTAATGGTAAAAAAGATGTTAAGGAAAACGTGGGCAGAGATATTGATTCCAACAAACTGAGTTTTCTCATATTGGTTAAAAAAATTAATTTTTAATAAAAAAATAAAATAATATTTATCTAAAAAATAAAGAGGCACCTCACGCACATGAACTCACTCAGTCGATTGGGTTTGAACCTAAGTCTTAATGCAATGCCTTATAAACACTTCTAAAGAGATGAAAAAAGCAATGTGAGACAAGTTGAGGGAACAAACTCATATGGACAATTTTTATCTTCTCTTTTTTTATATACCAAAATTCACACTATTATTTCCAACAATTCCTTGAATTTTTTTAAAAAACAGTTTTCATCGAGCAACAAATCAAAATATAAGATTGTGCATAAGTAGAAAGTGTCTATCGACTTGAACCTTTACATAATGAAAATGATTTAGAATATACTAGAATAATTCGTAGTTTTGAACTTTATCTCTAATAACATCACACACAAAACCTTTCCAAGGTATAGTTCAAAAAGTCCACACTTTACAGCCATGCATATCTATCCTAATATAATGAAGGCTCTAGTAAATTTTGCCCAAAGTTTCATACGAAACATCCATACTTCTATATTCATATATGTGAGTCTATTAAGAGTACTTCTATAACTATATACCCCACTCCACAAAGAGTATAGAACTCATTAAGAGTTAATACTTAACTCTACTCCACTCCACAAAGAGTATAGAACTCATTAAGTGTTAATACTTAAATCAACCTTCAATTGCTTCACGATTTCATGCTTTTAATAATATGAAATAGAACTTAAAATAACATGATTCATCTCATATCACTTCAAAACTTGTTATCATCCATTGAACTTATTTCTTGGGATCTCCATTCTATAAGTTAAGTTACCTTCATGAATGATTCCTCATCTTAAACGTTTTAATCCCATTCCTATAGAGGTTTTGAAAACCTTCTATCTAGCTATTCCTTTCGTCAAAAGATCAATCAAGTTATCATCAGTACGTACATGATCCATTCTTACAGTCCATATAGAGAGAAATTCTCCAACGGTACTATATTTCAACATATCTTTCATCTTTTGCCATTATAATAATGGTTCTAAAGCAGTACTATCATAGTGGGTCAAGACAGTTGAAACATTTTTCTGATAAATAGATCTTAGCTAATAGACTTCTTAACTAGTTTGCTTCCTCAATAATAGTAGCTAGTGCTATCATCTCAGACTCTATCGTAGATTGAGCCAAAATAGTATGTTTCTTAGACTTCCAAGAAACAACTCCACCAGTTATGCTAAATTTATACCCGCTAGTTGCTTTGGAGTCTTCTGAAATGGTACTCCAATCAATATAGTTATATCCTTCTAAAATAGCAAGGAATCTCTAATAATGTAATCCAAGGTTCATAATCCTTTTTAGAAACCTGATGAACTTTTCAATAGCATTTCAATGCTCTATACAAGATCTATTGGTAAACCTATATGGTAATCTCGCAAGCTATGTCGAGCCTAGTAGAATTAGTATCACACCGTAAGCTCCCAATAATGCTCGCATACTTAGTTTTTCTAACACCGCCTCTGATATTTTTGAACAACTTTATACTAGGATCATAAAGGGTACATGTAGGTTTACAGTTAAAGTAATCATATTTTTTAAAGATCTTTTCAATATAATGAGATTGATCTAAAAGTCCCTTTTTAGAGCTAGTAATCTTTATTTCAAGGATTACACTTCTTTCTCCAAGATATTTCATATCAAAATTAACACACAACAATTTTTTCACATTATTCACAACATTAGTATTTGAACCAAAAATAAACAAATCATCCACATACAGACATATAATAGTGCAAATGTTATTTTAATACTTATAATAAATACATTTATCACTTTTATTCATTTTAAAATCATGTGAGATAACAAGATTATCAAATTTTTCATGTCACTGCTTAGATGCTTATTTTAAACCATACAAGGATTTATCTAATTTCTAAACTTTGTTTTCTTGATCAGAGACAATAAAACCATTAGGTTGATCTATATAAATCTATTCTTTTAAATCACCATTTATAAAATCAGTTTTCATATCCATTTGGTGCAAAATAAGATCATGAATAGTAGCAAGAGAAAACAACACAGGTATGAAATTTATTCTAGTGATAAGTAAAAAGGTATCAAAGAAATCTACATTTTCTCTTTGATTATACCCTTTGGCTACAAGACGAGTCTTATATTATCGGGTTTCAATTTCTTTTTAAATAACCATTTACAACCTATTGACTCACAACCTAGGGATAAATAAACTAAATGTCAAGTTTTATTTGACTCAATAGAGTCCAGTTCATCATTGATGACTTCTTCTCAAATATTGGCATATAAAGAAGATAAGACTTCTTAAAAAGTTTGAAAGTCTTCCTCTAAGGTATAAACATAAAAGTCACACCTATAATCTTTGGTGGTTTGAATTTGTTTACTTCTCCTAGGTTCATAATATAATTTCTCATTTAGTTTATTAGTTCTAATTATAGGTAAATCACTAGAAGTTGATCCCTTATTATTCTTCAATTTAAAAGGAAACCTATGTTCGAAAAAGTCCATATCATTGATTCTATAATAACATGATCATTGAAGTTAAAGAATCTATAAGTTTTACTATTCATAAAATATTCGATAAACACGCATTCATAAGCTCTAGTAACAATTTTATTCCTTTTAGGATCATGTATATGAACATAGATCAAACAACTCAATGTTTTAAAATAAGACAAGTTTGATTTCTTATTTTTCAAACTTTCACGAGGAGAAGTTTTATTTGTAGATTTAAGAACTCTATTAAGAACATAACAAATAGTTAATAAAATCTCTCCCCACTAATGAAAAGTATCACCAGATTTTAGTAAAATAACAACAACTGCTTTAGTAAAAGTTCTATTTTTTTTCATTTTTGCAATTCATTTCAGAAGAATAAGATGTAATTTTTTCATAAATAATTCTATTGGTTTTATAAAAATCATTGAAATTACTGTAATCATATTCAATACCTCTATCACTTTAAAATATTTTTATTTTTCTATTAAATTGGTTTTCAATTTCAAATAAAAATATTTTAAACATGTCAAATGCTTCACTTTTATTTCTCATTAACTATACAAAAGTGTAGTCGAAAAGTCATCAATAAAAGTGATAAAATAACATCTTGTATTCAGAGTGAATTAATTCAAGTGGTTTAGATTCTTTATCTACTTATTTATGTGAGATTTTGATAATTTTAGGTTAACTACAAAATTCACATTTTTCAAAATCATTCGAGGATATATTAGGAATAAGTTCTAAGCTACTCATATTATTAATTATATATTTATTAATATGATAAAGTCTAGCATGCTAAGTATTAAAAGAACACAACATGTAAGTAGAAGAAGAATTTTTCTTCATTTCAACATTCAATTTAAACATATCATCAGTAGCTTACCCTTTCCTAATAAAAATATTTTTTTTTGGTAATTGTATATAAATTATTCCCAATCATTTGAGTAAACCCAACCTTTTTGAGAAGATAGCTTAAGACTTAGATATTCCTCATCTGTGGAGTATGCAAAACAAACTTTGAAATGAAAGGCTTTCCAGATATAAACTTTAATTCCACCTCACTAGTACCAACAACTATAGTGGAGTAGGAATCACCTAACAATACCTTCTTATCCCCAGCATCAAAATAGGACTTGAAAAAATCACAGTCATAACACACATGGCGAGTAGTTCCAGTGTTTACTCACTAAATCCACCAACAAAGTTTATCTCAATTATCATAGCAATAAGTTTTTCTTTGGTAAGGTTCGCCTATGGAGCTAGATGAGGCTTATTCGGGTAGTTCCAAGCCTAAGTGGCCAGGCCTATTACAACTATAGCACATGAATGTGTCATTTCTATCATTTCTTAGGAGGGTTGAGGTCCATTTCGTGGAAGATTTCTATTATGATTTTGGTTTTTGTAGTGCTGGTTAGTATTGTGATTCTGATTCTTCATGTTTCTCCCTTTCAGTTTCAAAATCACTGAGTATGATTTCTTTTTAGTACTGTTGTTGGAAATAACAAGTACTTCATCTTTGTGATTTTGTTTTTGGGCTTCCTCCTCAATACAAAGACGAGTAACAAGACTTTCTAGAGAAAAATCCTCAATTTTGTGCCTAAGAACATTTTTAACGTCTTTCCATGCAGGTATAATTTATCAATTATAACAACTTGAAATTATTCATTTAAATCAGTTTTGTGCCTAAGAAATTTTTTAACGTTTTGCCATGTAGGGACAATTTATCAATTATAATAGCAACTTGGAATTATTCATTTAAAGACATACTTTCAAAATTATTTCATATGTTATCTTTTGTAGTTCATGTGACCGAGCTTCAAAGGATTTGTCGTCACTTATTTGGTACTTCAAGTATCTAGTGACAACATATTTTTTTGTTCCAACTTCCTCAGTGTCATACTTCTCTTGAACTACATCCCAAATTTCCTGAATATACTTATTAGAATTATAGTAATCATACAAACCATTAAGAACAAATCTAGTATTTACACAAGAAGTCATCTTCTACCCAATATTGATTATCCTTAGTTTGAGTTTTTGTAGGTCCAGTAATTAGTTCAGGTCTAATAGTATTTAAAACATAAGCGATCTTCCTCATGGTAACAAAAAGTAATATTTTTTGTCTCCATCTTTTAAAATATAGCCCCTCAAAATGGAAGAGTTTGATGATATCAATAGTAGAAATTTCAACTATATGGTAGATTATATACGTGTAAAATTATTGAAACACAAGTAATAAAAGAATGAACGAAGTTACTAAAGTTATTGATTATGTTGAGTCACAGACTAGGTTGTTCACTTTAAGACGTTTCACTAATCTGCCTAAATTATGTAAGTAGTTCTTAATCTCATCATCTCCAAGATAAAATATCCCTGAGTTTGATTCCATCTCGAAAGTCTACTACATTGTAGAAGACCAAAATACTACACCTCTACTAAAATTAGGTTGCTTGGAAACAAAGAAAAAAAAACATAAACATAAGTTGTTTAGAAAGAAAATTATATGAGAGAACTGTGTTTTTTGTATGAATTACTAAGATCATTGCCTCTCTTTATAGATGAAGAACTAAAGCTACTGAAGAGGAAAATATGAGAGAAAGTAACGATAAAAAAGATGCCAATGGAAATGTTTATAAAAATGATGTTGAGACTCGTTCCAACAAACTCACTCTTGGAACAAGTTTTTTTTAACTGGTTAAAAAAATTAATGTTTTAATAATAAAAAATAAAGTGCCACGCACACAGACTAAACTCAGAGGCATGCACACTTGTGTGATAAACCCATAATTGCCTCTCTTTACCCTTCCTTCCACAAAACTGGATACCCTTTTTGAGGCCCAAATATAAGTCTCAATGTAATGCCTTATAAATAGCTCTAAAGAGATGTAAAAAAACAATGTAGGACAAATTTAAGGGCCAAACTCATATGGGCACTTTTTCTCTTCATCTTTTTCAAAATTCACATTGTTACTTCCAACAAATGCCTCTTTCATGCTTGAGTTTCTCTTTAAAAGCTTAAAACCTAGACTTGATTGTTAGAAATTGTTTAGTTTTAGTGTTTAAATTAGGGGTGTACAAAAAATCCGATCATCCGATCCGATCCAATGGAAAAAAAATTCATCCGTTAAGTGTAGATCGGATGGCAGATTTCACTACGATTCATCTGATCCCATCCGATCCGACCAAAATTAATTATATATATATTTAATTAATATATATTTACTAAATTAAATATATATATATATATATATTTGATTTTTTAATATTTCTTTTAAGTTAAATAAATTTTATGTTATGATTTATGTGAAAATTTAAAAATACAAAAAATAGAGTTAATTAAGTTTATTGGTCGGATTGATCGGATGTCATCCAAATAGTTTACGGATCTAATTGATCTAATGTGAAAGGTGATCAGATCGGTTGTGGATTAGGATGTTTCAATCCGAACGGATGGTCCGATCGGATCAGATGAGTATAAAATTAACGGTTTTGATCCGCTGAACAACCCTAGTTTAAATTGTCATTAGCAATTAAAGTTGGAGTTAGTTTTAGGTTTCTACTAAGTGCGTTGTTTAATATTTCAATCCAAGAGTTTGTTTCTTTTTATTGTTTTATACATCTAACACTCTCCTTCAAATGTATATTGCAATATCCTACATGCTTAATCCTCCTACAAGGGACTGAACGACAGAAGACTTCAACTGCTTTGTTGCAATAATTACAATGATCAGGTGTAGATTGACAAAAATAGAAAGATTGAAATAATCGAAGGTGAAGTCATCACATATTATTATGTCTTTAATTGATTTGAATTCTCAACTCGTTCTCAAAGAATCAATTATCTTAGTGAATTCTCTATGTTGTCTATGCAATGGATTCATGAAAAACTCAACATGAAAGAACACATTTTGGTTTCTTAAGGGGTTTTGTCCATAAAGGGCATATTTTATAAGATAGTTTAGAAAAAGGTTAAACTAAGTTTTAATTTAAAAATGAACAAATTATAACCTAATGAACAATTTGACGGTCATTCTTTGCTTTTCTAACTCCAAATAACTCTCTCTCTCTTTCCCTAATTGCCAGTACTCTCATCTAAACTTTTAATAAATAATAATTTATTTTTATTATAAATAAAAAATAAAAAAATAATTTATATTTATATAATAAAAAATATATAATTTTTATAACAAATAACTTATCAAAGTTTTATTATAAAATAATAATAATAATAAATTATAAAATTTTCAATTATTAAAATTATTGATATTTTTTAAAAAAAAATTATTTAAGATTAAAAAATTAAAAAATAGATTACATTGAACACATATCTCTAATATTATTATAATTTTAATTATTACTAAGATAACAAATATTTATTAATAATAACTTTATTTAGGTATTAAAATATAATTAATTATATATAATTTATATATTTTATTATATTAATAATAAAAATAATTATAATAATATTATATTAAATAATATTTTCATACAAAAATTGAAATATAATGTTCTATGTTTATACTGTATATTGTAGAAAGTTGGATTGCAAGACTTAACAATTTTTTTTAATAATTTAATTATTTTTATGAATATTATTTTTTATATTCTAATTAAAATTAATATTATAATTATTTATTAAATATAATTATAATTATATTAAATAATAATAATATATTATTTATGAATTATCAAAATACATAGCATATTATTTTCAATATATGTATAAATTTATATTTATTTTATTATAAAATAAATTATTTTTTATTTTTTAAAATAAAATTTTAATACATGATATAATATGATATGATAAAATAGATTTGTGTATTTAAAATTAATTATAAATTTATAAGATCTTAATATTTTTCATGTTTATAATAATTATGTTTTACAAAATAGAACTAACATATCTTCTTCTTTTTTTTAAATAAAATTAACTAAAAAATGTGATTTCAAATTTAAGGTAAAATCTTACCTATTTTTAAAAAAAATCCTAATTATGCACATTTTTAAACTATTGTCTAAAAATTTACTACAAAACCCCCTTCTTAAGCTAGATATACAGATTTAGTCAACAACATTCCCATTCATTCTTTACCCCCTTCGCATATGAGATCCACTCCAATGGACCACGATTGAATAGATTTGTCTATTCTTTTATGTAGCAAAAAAAAAAGTGTAAATGAAGGAAAAACATACTCAAAAAAGTGTACGTATTATCACTTTTCTTTCATCAATTTGAAACAAGTAAATTTGTTTTAAACTAATCTACTTTAATCACTTTATTATCGCATTTTTACACGTTTTTTTATCAATTTTGACCATTTTAATCACCTTATTTTCATTTTTTTCACTTTTTTGTGACATTTTTCTCGTCAAACATACACCAACTCCCACTAATCAGCCCCTAATCAAAATTGACAAAAACTTTCCATTTAAAAATGAAATATTAAGATGATTAATTTATCTAATTTATGAAAATAAAGTGAAAAAAATGTTATGATACCGAAACATACTCATATTATTGAGTTGAAAACTATTTTCATTACAAATTTGTAAAAAGTACCGAATGATGCCGTACAAAGTAATTAGATGCTACAATTGTACCCACCAATTTCAAGCCAACATGAGACAGTTACACGACGGGTTTACATCAAAGAATGAAGCAACAAAATCTAATCTTAGAGTAAACTAAAAGTTGCATAATGAATAGTTTCGAATACATGTATTCATCCAACTGAGTTTTACCATGCTACTTATCTGTACAAATTTGTTAGCATAGATCACAAGTAACGTGGCAACTAACAAAGTATTATTAGTGAATACAATGAGTCCTACAGAATTGTATCAAAAGGAAATCTTAGACACATTGTTTGCTTTTGTGATTGAACTGATGGAACATGAAAAGGGGTGAGAGGAAGTTATCTTTAGGACGTAAGCTTCGCTTCTTCAAGCAGATAGACAAATCTACCTAACTTGATGCAACACTCTACACCTCATTCCAAATGACTTTCAATGAGAGGGAAGCAATAAAACTTGAAATATTCAATCAGGTCCTAGTGAAAGCAAGCTTCTTAGACAGTAAATTCACACAAGTAGCAGGAAACGCACCACCATGTAAAAGAAGATATACAATAAATGCTACATATGCAGCAGTTCCGATGAAGACAATAAAACCCAACAATAGTCCCCTATCATCGGAAATGAAGAAATCTAGCAATACATACCCATTGATCAGTATCAACGATGCAGCAAGAGACCATGCCAGCCTCTGTGACATAAAAACAAAGAGTCTGAGAATATAAAAGGGAGTAGTATTCTTTCTTTTTCTTTTCTTTGTTCCATTAAGTCTATCATGTATGAAACAGTTCAACTGAACTACCAGAACCCCCCAAACAAAATTTAAAAAAAAAATCCTTAATATGGAGACTTATAGAACTCAACTGCATCAGGTTACACAACTTCAAGATTTTGATATATTTTAACATTTGTGAAATGATGAAGTCTGTCTCTCTTTCTCTGACATATGAGGGCACACACAAAAAGGTAAAAATAAAATGGGAGTTGTCATAAATTATATAAAGATTTGTTAAACAGTACTTATAAAATATAATATGAGTGATAAGGAATTCAACTATCTTTTCTTTCTTTAAAGATTTGTTCCCTTTAACTAGAACCAGTGAAGTAATAGCATAAAAGTGCAAACTGAACCATTTCTCAGCGTATGTATGTCTATTATATATTTTATCACCATCTTCAAGTGACACAACTATAATTTCTCATGGCATATAATATGATGATATTTTAAAATCTTTACCGCAAGAATATCAAAATTTATTTCAAATATATTCCACTAGTTAAGTAATTAAGGAAAAAACAACTGCAGGTCATCTATCTACTCTCTTGAACCCTTGCATCTGAGTGGATTTAATTAAACAGGTTATCTTCTCACTTGAAACTCAACAATCTTGAAAACACATGCAAATAATAAACAAGCAAATAGAAACAGCTATTTAACAAAACTTTGAAACAAATATTAGAATAATTATTTTGACTAGCTACTCCAAAATGAATAAAATTGAAATACACAACTTACCTCAAGGCCAGGACCGATCTTAAAGACTCCCATAACCTGCTCCTTTGCCACCAATGACAGAAGAGGAATAAGTGCAAAAGGAATTTGTATTGACTGAAGCACATTAAGCCATTCGTTCAAAATGTCCAGTGAAGCTTCTGATCTATTGAAAATAATTGCTACAACTATAGTTGGAATAATTGCAAAACTCCGTGTGATCAATGATCTAATCCATTTCTCCAATTGGAGGTTAAGAAAGCCACCCATAATAAACTGCCCAGCTAATGTACCAGTTATTGTGCTACTCTGCCCAGCTGCCAATAGCCCAACACCCCATATATAAAGAATTGGAAAAACCCCTTGGCCATACTTTTCCTGAAGAGATTGGCCAGCATTTATTAGTCCTATACCATCCGCTTCTTTGGTACCATAAAACCCTTTAGCAAAAACAGATGTCACAAATAAATTTATTGCAAAGGAAACTAAAAGTGCAGCACATGATTCAATGGAGAAGTAGTTCAGTGCCTCTTGAACCCGGTTTTTGTGGCGGGGATCAATATTCCTAGACTGTACCAAAGCAGAATGCAAAAACACATTGTGAGGTGTGATGATACAGCCGATAACTCCCACAGCCTGCCGAATTGTTTTTGAGCTAAGTCTAGGAACCAAAAGACCTATAAGGAGCAGAAAGTTAAGTCATACAAAACTGTTGCTGGCAAGAATGGTACACTACCTCAACATTATGGGTTCTATGTAATAGAAAGCAACAGTAACAATTTACCAATCAATAGTTTCTTTCCACTGGGCTTTGTGTCCCCAAACATCCAAGCAAATGATAAAGCCATTGTTGTAATGAGAACTGCAAACACTGCCTCTAACTTCCTCATTCCATAGTTCTCAAGTAATAAGAAGATGAAACTGTTTACAATGACAAAAACAAAAATCAGTACTGAATATTCTTCAACTTTTGGACTCAATTGACACATTCACTTAATTACAAGACTACACTACATAACCTAAACATTAGAGGATTAAAGTGCAACTTTTCCGGTACACCCTTTACCCAAGATTAAATATAACCATGATACATAAAGTACTGATACTTTGTATAAGTAATCAAGACTAGTAGAACTATAACTAATTTGTAATGAGATTTGAATGACTCGGGTTCACTATTACGATAGTTGTACGGAATTGTGAGTGTTGACGATTTTTATGAACAAAATATTTATTTGTAAACTAGATTTTACGCTTATTAATTAAACCCTTTAAGCTAAGCCAAAGAAACATCGAGTTTTGACTTTTTGTTTAGATATAATCGATCGATCGAGGTTGTTGATCGAAAGATTGAATCCTGTCGAGTCCTTCTCGAGTTGTTTCAACATTTAATCAATCAATTAAACTTCAATCCAGTAGGGTCAAAATTATTAACGCAACTTGATCGATCGATTGAACAAACAGTTAACGTGCTTTAAAATCCTTTTTTAACTTAACCTTGTATGAAATTACTTAATAACTTTGTTTTAATTAAGTGCTTTAAAAACCTAAAGAGAGTACTTTAATCTTTTCTATTGATATCTAGGTTTATAACATCATAATTCTACATATATATATATACAAACTTTGGGTCACTTTAAGTATAGAAAAAATATATAATTTTTGAGAGTCGTTATCGTTTTCTCCGTGTTTCTTCACTCTACCGTTATTCTAGTAAGATTTAATTCTAGGTATTTTTAATTACTATTTGATTCAAAAATCACTACTTAAATTAATGTTTTATTATCTATTCTAAAAATCTTAATGTCATGCTCTCTGGTCTATGTTTTGAACCAGATTTAGGATTTATTTTTTATTGAAATCAATCTAAAATACACACAGGTACTTGAGTTTTTTGTGTTAACCTTATTTGCAAGTTAATTTGTAAATGTGTCTTATTTGTGAGAAGCTAATCAGAATGTTGGTTAGAATCCGCTCACGTTATTGTCAAAGGATGTGAAAATAGAGCTTTGGCATGTAAGTAAGTACATTGAAACATTATTCTAAAGTGGGTAGTATAAGACTAAAGTTTGTACTTAAACATTAAATCTTCACATTGGATAGATTAGTTGGTCTAGTGGACTAATAATTTTCTTCTTAAATCATAGTTGTGACCTAGATGGTTTCCAACTAAAAATCTCGTATGTTATTTTTAATTTTCACGCTTTATTGTCTAGTGTTTAGATATGATTGCGTGTCTGACCGTTGTGATTAGATTACAAAATTATATTTGATAAAATTAAAAATAACTTATTCATCCATCTAGGCCTATTTGGTCCAATTTAGAACCTTCCATAATTGTGATTAGCTATGTATTGCAGTGTATTAACTTTCGAGGGAAAGTCTTGCATTTAACAAAATCTTATGTTAAAAAAATGAAAATTACCACAAATTATTTAATTTTGGGGGAGAGGGATTTTTTTTATTGAGAAAAATATTGCAAATGAAATATGGTAACGAAGCCAACAGCACTGATAGGGTGTTAAAGGTAAAGCATTTCAGGTAATTCAATTCCCCGCCACAAATTTGTTATATTAAATGAAGACGTATTCATGATGCAACTAGATGAGGTTCACAAGTAGTTCGTAAATCATAAGACAAATTTTTTTGGTCCTGTATTTGTACTTCTTCTTTTTTCCCAAAATAATGCCTATGCAAATTGGATATTTTTAATCCCCCAAAAAAAAATCATGAAGATAAAGAACAAATACCAACCAATCCAATGCCGTGATTAGGACCCCAGCCCAAAGCGGCAAAACCCCATGACTGAGAATCTGAATAGCAATGGCACTCCCAATAACCTCCTGAATATCAGCTGCAATCAAGGTCAACTCCGCCAAAAGCCAAAGCACATACCTCGCCCAACTCGGATACTCCTCCCTACAAAGCTCGGCCAAGTGCTTTCCCGTCGCAACCCCAACCCTAGCGGAGAATAACTGGATCAACAAAGCCATTAATGTAGCCCACATTAACAACCATAGCAACGAATAACCAGCAATAGCTCCGGCCTGAAGATCACCCTCTAAATTTCCCGGATCCAAAAATGCTATGCTCATCAAAAACCCAGGACCTGTAAAGAACCACAATTTCTTCCATGAAAATGGAAGAACAGTGCTTGAATCAATAGCCTCTGACGATTTCAAATCTAGAGTCAAGAAATTATCGCTCGCTTCGACTCCTTCGTTGTCATCGTTCGATATAGAAGATGATGATGATGGCGACGGAGGTGAAGTTGACAATGAATGAGAAACTAATAAGCGATTTGCTTCTTCGTCTTTCTCGTCATCTCTGCAATCCCCCTCCGTACACCGCGATTTCATGCTGTCGGAATGTTTTTTATTAATATTAATTATTTTCTTCATTTTATTTTTTTTTTTTTGCTTTTTTTTCAAACTCTTTTTTATTAGTAGTCTTTAATATCGGAGATTTTTTTGGGTTGTACTAGTTTATTTTTTTATTTATAGAATTGGTTTTTATTAGTTAAAGATATAAATTTAGCTAATTTAATAATATTATAAATTTATTCTTAGTATTTATTTTTATCCAAATTTTTAATGTATTTTTATTTTAAAAAAATATCAATTTATTATAGTTTTTTATTTAATTATAAATTTTTTACATATTTAATAATAAGCCAATAATATTCAAAAAAATATTTTTAAATAATTAATTATTTATTTATTTCAATATATTATTTTATTATGTTTAATTAATTTACTCTCTAGATATCATAAATGTATTATGTGAAAAATTTCTAAATATAAAACTCATCTTAAATTATATGCCAAGTTCCCGGATATTGTGATTACCATCTGCTTCATGAATAAGAATGTCTGTCTGAACCTAAATCTACATAGACAGAACAACCTCAGCTAGTTTTATCATACCAGCAACTTTTATCTTGTTTAATGCATTTTATTTTGGTAAGGAACAATTAGCTATAACTGAAAGTTGAAAGTTTACAATCAGCTATATTAATTTGGAGTTTAGAAAGTAGAACTATTTTCTTGGAATAATAACCTTCTATTAGCTAATTATATCTAATGTTCTTTCCTTTTATAAATTGCCAATAGCTGTACGTGAGCTTGATTACAATTTTTATTAATTTATTTGTTTGTTAATTATAATGGTTTCGTGATTATGATGTTTTTCATATCATAAAGATATCATGAATTTTATAAGGATGGATGATTTCTAAATAGCATATATTTTTTTTATCTGTAATAGTGAGAATAAGAAGATTATAAGTCTATTAAGAAGTTAAAATCAAAACATTTAAGTGATTTTAATAAAAATTAACAATAAAAAATAAAAACAATATGTAAAACTTGTAAGAAGCCATTGAATTAAAAGATAAGAAATGACACTATTTATTTGAAAAAATACTTTCTAAGAAGTAGGATAAGAAAGTTAGAGATAAATTAAATTTTTAATAGAAGAAGACAAACTCCAACATTAACTTCCTTTTTAATTACGAAGTTATTAGGAGAGAATTAACTACCATGATAATCTTACATAAGTCCTATTTATCTATTATGGAACACATTAAATTTAAGCAATATTTCAATACTTTACAACAATGTAATATCAGGAAAGACAATAAAACATAACATACTTAATATATATACAATAAAGAAAGACAAAGCAATTTAATAATTGAAAATTAATGAAAGTAAAGTAGTAATTACTAGTGATATATGGACCACATCATCAAAAAAATAATACATGACAATTAATGCTCATTACCTTGATCACTTTTGTGTTTCACAAAGTTAAATTTTGAGGTTTGCATGTGTTTTCATGTCCAGAATATTGCAAAAATGTTTTTAGAATACTTTTCTAATTGGAACATTTGTGATAATTTTTCTATTATATTGATTGATAATTGTAACACAGATAACTCAATAACTCAGTTATTGATATTTTATTAGAAAAAATAGATATTTCTTCGCTCTTATTGCATTGGTTTATTTTATACGTGTAGTGTTGTGCTTATATTTTAAATTTAATTATAAAATTTGGGTTAGAAGGTCTACGTGAGAGGCTTCGTGGAATTCGAGAAAGTGTTGCTTATTGGTCATTTATCCTTAAAAGAATTGAAGAGTTTAAATAAGGTGTCAATAAGAAAAGAGTTTAGTATATAAGGAAGTCAAAACTAGGTGAAACTATGAAATGTTATACATTGTTATTACTTACAAGAAGTTATTTAATCACTTTAAGTAATATGAACTTCAATTCAAATGTACCCTTCAAGATAATAATTGGACCTTAGTATCAAAAAATTGTCAAAAAGTTAAAAATTTTGCACAAAGACACATAAATTTTCAAGAACATAATATCTTATCTCAATTTTATTTTTTCTAGATATTTACCAAATCAAAAGGTCATTGTGTGATTGAATTACATCGTCGTACAAGGAAATTAGTACTATGAAATCAAGTATGACATCAAAGTTTCAAAAGTCTTGGGATGATATTTAAGCATGGAGTTGTTGCTATGACAAATGTAATTAACATTAGGTATTGTAAAGATTCTCAGTATTGTCTATTTTCGTAGATAAAATATTTACTTGTAAATTTATTTTTATGACTGTTATCTAGTTTATAAAAAAAATTGAATAAATACTGGAGTTTTAGATAATCGTACTTCATATATATTTTTTATAACTATGACACATAATATTACATTTATACATTTAATAATAAATGTTCATAAATCTAAGATTATTTTTTGTGTTTAAATATTTTTTTATGTGTATTAATATTTTTAAAATGTGATTTAAAAATATTATTTTTATTAAATCTTTAAATGTGGCTTGAATAATGAAGCTAAAAATATTATAAACTTATATATATATATATGATTAGGGTTAGCAGTTAGGTTGAAAAAGAGAGAAAAATTGCCGAACTCTCCATTTCACTTTAACCTGGTGCCGCAGGGAAGCTATTGAAAGATATATATATATAGTCGCTAGTGGAACTAATGGAACTAATATAGATTGAAAGCCGCTAGTGAAATTAATATATATTGAAAGCACAAAGGCATGCAGTAAGTAATTAATATATATATATATATATATATTAATTTACATTAATTAATTTAATTGTTTTTTATTAAATTTTTAGATATTTAAATTAAATAATTTTATAATTGATCGTGATTATTTAATTTGATTATTAAATTTCAAAGAAATTATTTTTTATTGAATCTTTGCTTAATCTTCTTGCTATATGATTTGTTAGTTGATTTAATTTAGTGATATATATTTTGAATCATTTACTTAGGATTATTCGTTATTAAATTCATTCTAGAACACACACAGATATTTGTGTTTTTTATGTTAATATTTTTACAGTTAACTTGAGAACGAATCTGATTAACAGGAAGTTTATTAGAACATTGGTCTGAAAACCGCTCAAGCTAACATTAGAAATTGTGAAAATAAAACAGAGGTTCGTAAGTAAAGTACATTAGGGCATTATCCTAAAGAGAGTAGCATAAGACCGAGTTTTTACTTACAAATTTGATTTTCATAGTGGAAAGTTAGGTGGTCCGATGGACCGGTAGTTTTCCTTTTAGATCATGGTTGTGACTTAGGTTGTTTTTACCTAAAAATATCGTATGTTATTTTTTTATTTTCGCACTTATTTTTACGCACAACTGCATTTCTGGCCACTTTATTTAGGTTATAAATTATAAGTTGGTAAAAATTAAAAATAACTTATTTATCCTTCTCTAAGTTAATTAGATTTATATCTTATAAACTTTCAATTGGTATCAGAGGCGACACTAGACACACTTAATGAGATTGAGCCTTAGGGACACACACTTCTACTTATGGACCAAATGAAAAAAGATGAGTCATCTGATTATCTTCAACATGTTCTTAGCAAATTATTTGTTTTTATTCCTTTGAGTTCGTGGGTTTTTAGGTTATTCACCTAAAGAGTCTACATCATTAGTATGTTTGTAAAAAAAATCACACAGTGAATTTTTTTTCTCGTTGTATTTTGACAAAGAAAGTGATTTTTTTTTAATTTAAAGTTTCAACTATAATTCTTGTATCGTGTATTTTCTATTTTTTTGTTAATTGATATTCTGTTAAGTATGATCTTAGAAAGAGAAATTTATAATTATATCATTTTATCCAAATTTTCTAACAAGAACTATAATGCTTGAGGGCTCAATAATAAAACGAGCATTTCTGGAACTTAGAGAGCCTAGCCTTAGAGCATAATCTTTTTTGTTGGGAAAATCGGGTATATTTTCCCTATTCTATGTAGTTACTATTCATTTATGATTTAAATAAATTGAACTCAAACTAACCCGAAAAAATAATGTTATTCGAAATATAATACTAAAATAAACTAAAGTAGATATTGAAACAGAAATATTAAAGCAGAAAAATAATAACATCATAAATTTAACGAAATTCGGTATAAATGTTACCTAGGTCCTCAGGCGTCATTAATCACTTCCACTATCTCCAAATGGATGAACTCCAAATTACAATTAATTGGACAAAATTGAGCTAATCAATTATCCTTACAAAAGAAAGGAAAATTTAAAAAATTTGGAATGTTTTACAAATGGTGAATGAGTGTTTTATTTATAGCCCCAAATCCAACACACATCTTCATTCCTAACCAAAGTGGAACTTTTCTAATTTTCTCACTAAGGAACTATATAACAAATCTCCACCTTAACAACTTAGTGATTCTTAAATGATTTCTTCAATCACTAGATGAGTGATGTTAGTGCCAATTCAGATTTGTAGGATGTTAATCAAGTCCAGACAATGTTTGAACTTGATTGTTGTTACCACATTGGTCATCATATCAGTGGGATTCTCTGTAGTACTGATCTTCTAAACTAGTACTCCATCTTCTTCAATAATTTCTCGCACGAAACGATAACAAACGTCAATATGCTTTGTACGTCCATGGTAGACTTGGATCTTTGCTAAATGAATAACACTTTAACTATCACAAAACACCTTAATATGTTTTTGACCAACTCCCAAATCTTCAAGCAAACCTCGTAACCAAATAGCTTCCTTCACAACCTCTATAACTGCCATATAATCTACCTCTGTAGTAGACAAAGCCACTGTGGACTACAAGGTAGACTTCCAATTGACTGGTGCTCTAGCAAGAGTAAACACATAACAAGTAGTTGACTGATGCTTATCTAAATCTCCTGCATAGTCAGAATGACAATATCCAACTACACATTGACCAACGGTATTATCCTGCTAAAATACTAAACCAATATCTACAGTATTTATAATATACCATAGAATCTATTTCACAACCAACCAATGTCCTTTACTAGGATCATGCATGTACCTGCTTATAGCACCAACCGCATGTGAAATGCCAGGTCTTGTACACACAATTGCATACATCAAGCTACCAACCGTATTTGCATATGATATTGTTGCCATATATTCTCATTCTGCATCATTCTTAGGAGATAATTGAACTCTAAGCTTGAGTTGAGGAACTAGCGGAGTACTTATAGGTTTTGTATGTTCATTCATACCAAAATGTTGTAGTACTCTCTTCAAATATTGACTCAGGGTCAAAATAACCTTCCCCTTCTTCCTATCTCTACTTATCTCCATACCGAGAATCTTCTTGGCTTCTCCCAAATCTTTCATCTCGAACTCCTAACTTAGTTGAGTCTTCAACTTTTTAATTTCTTCTTGGCTCTTCGATGCAATCAACATATCATCGACGTACAATAGGAGATAGATGAAAGACTCATCTTGTAGCTTGTGAAAATACACGTATTGATCATGTGTGCTTCTGGTGTACTTCTACTGCAACATAAGCTGGTCAAATCATTTGTACCATTGCCTTGGAGATTGCTTCATTCCATACAATGATTTCTTCAGCTTACAACCCAATTCTCTTTACCAATAACATTAAACCCTTTTGGCTGAGACATATAGATTTCCTCTTCTAAGTCAATGTGTAGAAACACGGTTTTTACATCAAGTTGAACTAGTTCCAAATCGAACTGTGCTACCAAGGCCAACAAAATTCTAATGGAGGAATGTTTTACAACTGGAGAAAATATCTCATTATAATCGATTCATTCTTTCTCAGTGTAACCCTTAGCCACCAACCTTGCCTTGTAGCGAATATCATCTTTGTTAGGAAATTACTTTTTTTTTTCATACACCCATTTACAGCCAATTACCTTCTTGCCTTTAGGTAGTTGTGTCAACTTCCATGTTTTATTCTTCTGAAGAGACATAAGTTCTTCATCCATGGCTTCCTTCCATTTTTCAACTTTAGGGCTTCTAATTGCTTCTTTATATATGGAAGGAACATCATCATACACAACTGAACATGCACAGACCATCGTATTCTTAAACTGAGCAGGTAGGTCTTCAAAATCCTTGTATCGAGCAGGCACCTTGACATTTGTTCATCATGGCCTATCAACTGCAGTTTCTTCTTGTTGTTGTGGAGGTTCTTGGGTTAAAACATCTTCATCTGATTCATCTTCTGTCAATGGAAGATCAACTTTTGTCTTATCTTCACTATCTAGATTAACAACTCTGCTTTCAAACTCCATCTGCTTCAGAGTTTTCTCCACCTACTCTAAAGGCCATCAATCTTTTTAGTTACCTTTCTCAACAAGGCAGATTCATCAAAGGTAACATCTCTGCTAAAGATTATTTTTTACGTTTCAAGACCCTATAGTCGATATCCCTTAGAACCAGAAGGAATCCCTAAAAAAATGAATTTCTTGGCTTTTGGGTCCAACTTTGATTCCGTTACATGGTAGTATGCAATTGAACCAAACACATGTAAGAAATCGTAATCTCTAACAAGTTTTCCAAACCATACCTTCATAGGCATTTTGCCTTCAAGAGTAGACGATGGTAGACAGTTGAAGACATGACATGCATATGTCACAACCTCAACCCAATACTGCTTGCCTAAACTAGCATTTGACAACATGCATAGAACCTTCTCCAGCAAAGTCCACTTCATATGTTCTCCATCTCCGTTCGGTTGTGGTGTTTTTCGAATAGTGAAGTGTCGCACTATCCCTTCTTCTTTGAAAACTTTCATAAATGGATCATTTGTGTACTTAGTGCCATTATCAGACCTCAGACCTTTGATCTTTTTACCAGTCTAAGTCTCGATCATATTCTTCTACTTGAGAAAAATTCTCAACACTTCATCCTTATTCTTCATGAGATACACCCAAACTCTTCTGGAGAAGTCATCAATGAAAGTGACATAATAATGTTTGCCACTTATGGATGGAGTTCTTGTTGGCCCCCATACATTAGTATGAATGTAATCCAAAAATCCCTTTGTATAATGGAGAGTAGTGCCAAAGCTTACTCCTTTCTGCTTTCCTAATACACAATGCTCACAGAATTATAACTTTCATGTTCTCGCACCTTTTAACAGGCCTTACTTTACCAAAATATGTAAAGCTTTTTCACCAGCATGTCCCAAATGCATATGCCACAGCTTGGTAGTTTCTGAATATTTTTCTTCCTCTGAAGCTATTGTTGATGTTGTCCCAATAATAGTACTACCAAGGTAGTGGTACAAGTTATTCTTCCGAACATCTTTCATCGCCACAAGTGCTCCTGAGGTAACCTTCAATGCCCCATTTTGTATGATCACAGTGAAGCCTTTTGATTCTAATACTCCCACAACAATGAGATTCTTCTTCATATCTGGAACATAATGAACATCTGTCAAGAGCCTGGTTGAAACATCTTGATTCTATAAATGAATTGTACCGATCTCTAAAACTTTGCATGGATAATCATTACCCATGAAACACAACTCCATTGTCTAGTTCTTCAAAGTTAAAGAACCATTTCTTGTTAGGAGACACATGGAAAGTACACGTTGAATCAAAAATCTAATCACCAGGATGGGATGCTGTTGATGAACCAACCAATGCAAAATCTGAATTTGAATTGCTTTCAACTACACATGCATCAGATTACACAACTTTTCCTTTCTTCTGCAACTTCGGACAATTTTTCCTCCAATGGCCTTTCTCATGAAAAAAGGTACATTCATCTTTACCAAGCCTTTCTTTTGATAGAGATCTACCTCTCCTTCCTTTCTGTTATGTTTGTGGATATCCTCTAATAGATAGTGCCTTTACTGCTTCATTCTTGGTTTCTTTTTTATTTTTCTTTCTAATTTCATAACTATACAAAGCAGTGCAAACTTTCTCAAAAGACACTTTATCTTTCCCAATGAGTAAGCTCGTAATTAGGTGATCAAACTCATTAGGAAGGAAAGCTAACAACATCAAGGCTAAATCTTCATCTTTAAAAGTTTCATCCATATTTAAAAAAATATGTTACTAATCGATTAAAAACAGTAATGTGGTCATTTATTGTAGTACCTGAAAGATATTCAAAACAGAACAATTTCTTCTTCAAATAGAGCTGATTATGTCCACTCTTCTTCGTAAACTTGTTCTTCAATGCCTTCCACAACTTACTTGTGGATGTCTCATTCGTGAACATATACTTTTGTTCTCTTGAGAGACACAAACAAATTGTACCACATGCTAGTCAGTTGATATTTTTCCACTCTACTTCATCTGCTCATCTGGTTTCTGTTCTTCAATGACGATATCTAGACCTTGTTGAAACAAAGCATCTAGAACTTTGCCTTGCCACATGCCGAAATGACCGGTTCCATCAAAATTCTCCACCTCGAACCTTTCATTCATCACCATAGTTCTGCCTGACGTGGATGATTGGCCTCTGGTTGAAAGAAATTTTTCTTCTGACATTTCTTCAAATTACAACAACTAGCAACTATATTCCAATAGCAAACAAACAGAATACAAACAAATGCCTAGGTAGAAACATTCGGCTTTGATACCAATTGTTGAGAAAATCGGGTATATTTTCCCTATTCTAAGTAGTTACTATTCACTTATGATTTAAATAAATAGAACTCAAACTAACCCGACAAAATAATACTATTGGAAATATAATGCTAAAATAAACTAAAGTAGATATTGAAATATAAATATTAAAATAGAAAAATAATAACACCAGAAATTTAACGAGATTCGATATAAATATTACCTAGGTTCTGAGACGTCGTTGATTATTTCCACTATCTTCAAATGGATTAACTCTAAATTATAACTAATTGAGCTAATCAATTACCATTACAAAAAAGATAAAAATTTACAAATTTTGTGATGTTTTACATACGATGAATGAGAACTTTATTTATATACAAAAATCTAATACTTATTTTTATTTTTAAAGATTTTTCTAATTTGGTCACTAAAAAACTATATAACACTTTTATTGTTTTTATTTTTGAAAGCAGTAATAATAAGCAAAGAGTTGAGATGCTTCGTGAAAATTTGGTTTTTCCAAATTGTTATGTAGTGGATAATGTCGGCTCTGGTGGTGGAGGTGGGTTGTCACTAACGTGGACGAATGAGGTAGTGGTGTCGATAATTTCTAGCACAAAAGGCTATCTCGATGCTTGGGTAACATGACCAAGAGATAAACGGCGAAATTTATCAGGTTTTATGGTGATCTGGATGCGGGTCAGCCGGTGTTTTCATGGGATCCGTTTCGACTTTTGATACTCCAACCTGTAATGCCATGGATTGTTTGTGGTGAGTACTTCAAAGAGATACTGTCAAAATATTTGGAGGTCAGCCACATCCCATGTATTTAATGAGGAATTTCTTGAGAGCTTTGGACGATTGTGGTTTGGTTGATATGAGTTTTGTTGGGTATCCTTACACTTGGGAGAAGGGTCGTGGTTCGAAAACTAAATCAAAATTAGAAGAGGGGTTGCTAATGGTTTATGGAGGAGTCTTTTTCCTTGTCGTTTGGTGGAACATTTAGTTGTTGCTTACTCGAATAATGCACCTCTTTTTGTACTAATTAATAAAATCTGTGATGTTTATTATGAGCGTGGGGTGGACAGAAGGATGATATTTCGTTTTGAAAATTTCTAGGCACATGAGGGAAGTTGTATCTAAGAGTTGGAGGACACGAGCAACTGGGGGACTTATGGCGGAGTTGTTGTCCAAACTGGGTAATAATTCACGAGATCTGGCACAATGGAGTGCAGGTACATTTGGCTTATATAAGGAAACAAATGCGCGAATGCCAGTGTCGTTTGATAAATTTATCTAATTTGGGTGATTTTGCTGATACCGGTAGGCAGCCTAACATGTTGATGGAAAAATAGGAAAACATGTGGGTTCAGCGGGCAAAGGTGAATTGGCTTAAACATGAGGATCAAAATTCCTCATTCTTTCATTCCTATATATGCTGGTTAATGGAAGCAACGTAATCGAGTGAGGAAGATTGAATTGGAATCTGGTTCTTTGGTGACAACGCGAAGGGATATGCAATTATTATGGGGCTTCATTACAACATATAGGAAGCTTGAATTTAATTCAGTTTTGTTTTGTTTTGTTTGTAACCTAGATGAATCTCCAACAGCAGATAGAACTAGCCAGACCTTTCACTGCTAAAGGAATTCGCATATCCTTATTTAGTACGCATCATAAGGCACCTGACGGTTTACCCGCTTTGTTTTATCAAAAATATTGGGGCATAGTAAGTATGAGGTACGTGCCACTTGTCTTTCTTTTTAAAACGGTATTATTGATATTGGCGAAATAAATAAGACGATAATTTCATTAATTCTCAAAGTTACTAGTCCAAGGAAGGTCACGGAGTTCAATTATAAAATCATTTCCAAAACAATCGAGCAAGGAAAGGAGGGAAAAATCAGAGCTGAGAAAGAGAAGAAGTAGAAAGAAACAGAATAAGAAGAAGAAGCTGAAAAAGAATAGGAGAAGGAACAAAAGAAATACAGAAGAAGATGGAAAGAGAAAGACACGAAAAAAAGGGATATATATATATATTATGATTATTATTTGTTTGTAAATTTTATATTTAAAGCTTATTTTTTTGAGTTTAGACCCTTTAAAAGTTAGTAAAATAATAAATTAAAACATAAGTTTATTATTAATTTATCGTTATATTTTGTGAGATAAATTTCAATCATTCTAAAACACCTACGGTGAACCGAAAAAATTATCTTAAGGATACTCTGTGATACACAGATCTTAATTATTATTATTTTATTTTATTTATATATTATTTAAATTTTATATTTATATAATGTATATATATATATATATTTTATTTTTTTAATAAAATAATTTTATTCTTAAAATGTTTGTACGATTATTATTTCTAATAATCTTAAGATAATTTCTCTCATATTTTTTGGACAAATAAATACAAAAAAAATTAATAAATATTTTGAGAAAAAAAAGATTATTTATAATATGTTATATTTATCTACTCTCTTATATATTTGTTATGGTATATGTATTTTATTATAATTACTGTTCAATTTTTACATCTTTATTAATTTATTTCATCATATATTTAATATTAATTTTATTGTTATATTAAATTACTTGTACTTTATTTAATTGTGTTCGTCACTTTCTGTATTGTTGTTATTATTAATTTTTTTATACTGATATTTTATATTAAGTATTTTGTTTTATTTATTTATTTTTTTGTTACTAATCTTAATATTCTTTACTTTATATTTGTATTTTATTTTACTATATATATATATATTATACTTTTATAAATAAATAAATTGTTTTATTTTAAAATTATTTAACCATTATAATTAATAAAATTACAAATATATATGTAAATTAACATATTTCTATTATTTATTTATTAAGTATATATATATATATATATATATAATTTTTTTATAAACTTTATTTGGTAATTTAAAAAAAAAACTTAAATTGTTATTTGTATATTAAACAGAAAATATAAAGAAAAGATTATGTAATCTGAAATGATAACTCTAGTGTCCAACTGTTAATATTACTGACACTATTATGGGTGGTTTTACTGTGAACCAAATGATGAGGCCTTCTGTGACTCATGTGGTAACCCTAATGTTACCAGTTTCTATTCCAATAAACCATGTTGTGGTTGATAACTGTATTTTATATAATTATTTTCATCTATTTTATTAATTATAATTACTATATTCTTGACATTTTTGGTTAATTTTAATTAAATAAATTAATATTTATCTTTTATGTGTTAAGGAATACATTTTTAACAAAATTAAATAATTTAAATCAAAACCGTACTTAATTGCAAATTTATGCCCACAAATATAATTTCAAATAAAAGAGTTCTTAATTGCAATTTATAAAAGTCTAAAATATAATTTAAATTAAAATCGAGCTTAATTTTAATTATTAAAAATTAAAAATTTAATTTAAATTAGAAAAGGACTTAATCGTAATTAAAGAAAGTTTAAAATGTAATTTGAATTAAATTTGTGGGTCAAAATGCAATTAATTAAAGTTAAATTTTCTGCGCAGGAGAGAAGAAGTCCACGCACCGTCATCCACACGTGCAACGTGGACCGCCAGGTCAAAGAAGAAACAGTTAGGATGCGCGCGTGTCTTTCAAACCTGACCAAAGCGATTGGGTGTAGGTTTTCTCGTTCACGCCGCTCGGTGCACCGAGTGGGGCCCACCTACCGTGTAGGCCAGCTTGCAGGGTGGGATCCACGTGTCTCACGCGTCAACCAAGGCATGATCTCGTACGGCCGATTCACATGTGCCCATTTATACAACGAATCGCAAGATGCCATGTGTCCTACTTTATCTTTCAGCCAATCATATTGTGACATATGGTAAGGTTCGGTGAGCGCAAAAAAACAGGATCACGCACGCGTTCCAACCGTTGTTCCCTACTTTCCTCGCGCCCTTATCTCGTGCGATGAACTCTGCGTGCAACCGGTTTCCTCACCAAATTAAATGCTACCACATGTCTCTATTAATTCTTCAGCCAATTAGAGACTGACATGTGGCACTCAGATTGAATAAAAAAAAGATAGCATTGGTGCCCTTTATCTGACGCATCAGTGTTATTTTCGATGTAAATTTTTTACGCGTCTAAAAAATGTATTATTTTAGATGTATTTTTTAGATATAAATAGGGGATTTATTGTTGAAAAATATAGTTTTTTGGGAGTTTTGTAATTTTAATTTTAAATTTATGAATTAATTTAATTTTTTTAGGGTTGCATTTTATCTAAATTATGAAGCTTTGATTTTAATTATTTTTGAACGATTTATAAGACGTTTGATTTGTTTATTCTATTTGTGCTTAATGCTTTTAATTATTTACGAATTTTATCAAATGATCCGTGGCACTTAAATAAACTTGAAAGAGGCATTTTTGTGTATATTGTTCAAGGATAGAGTGACATGTATGATAAAGGATAGGAATATACCCTAATTGTATGTGTGGCCATTTGAGAACTTAGAACGTAATGAATCTTGGTGAATTTAATTCTCATAGGAATATAGTGAATTAATTTAGCGAGGTGTGTCTATACAGAGCTCAGAAGAGATGTATGGATAAAATTAGAAGTTTTCGGTTGACAAATTAAATGTACTATAAAAATATAAATCAAGAGAAAATAACATGATTCGAGTGGATTAATTTGGTGAAAAATTGTAAACCTAGATTTCTTTTATTTTATTTTAAACTCTTTTCTTAAACTTTTTCCAAATCAACGATCATTTTGGATAAAATCAGATAGAGATAATTTTAGTACTCAACAAATTATAGTAACAAATCTCTGTGGGTTCCATATCCGTACTTTTGTACACTTTATTATATGAACGATTCATACACTTGCAAAAATACGCATCAGTGGTAGAGAGATCGAAGAAGTTTAATGGTCTGAACTTTAAGATATGGAAGGGTAAGATGATGTTCTACCTCACCACCTTAAATTTAGCAAGGTTATTGACTGAAAAAGCTCCCGATCAACCTGAGGGTGAACAAGATTTTCAGCCTGCTAGTGCTATTGAAGCATGGAAGCATTCATATTATCTCTGAAAAGATGACTAAAGACTTGTGGGTATCATTGGACCGGAAGTATGAAACTGAAAATGTTGGTGCCAAGAAATTTTTGGTTGGTCGTTTTTTTGATTATAAGATGGTGAACTCTAAATCGGTATACAATCAAGCACGTGAAATCCAAGATATCATAACATAGATGTATGATGAAGGAATAATATTAAGTGAAACCTTCCAAGCTGTAGCTATTATTAAAAAGTTTCCCTCTTAATGAATAGAAGTCGAGCTTCAAAGGGATTTGCTTTAACTGTCAGAGAACATATTATAAAGCCTGAGACTACAAGTTTCCAAAAAGAAATAGAAACTGTGAGACAAACATGGTTGATGACATCACTCATGATATTTCTGACATTGACTTGTGTGCAGTCATTTCTAAGATAAACTTGGTGGGATCAAACCCAAATGAGTGGTGGATTGACACTGGTGCAACAAGGCAAGTGTGCTCAAATAAGGGGTTATTCACTACTTTTGAAGTAGTGAAAGATGGAGAAAAGTTCTTCATGGGAAATTCTGCCACATTAGCCATTCAAAGGCAAGGCCAGGTTAAATTGAAGATGACCTTTGGAAAGGAGCTTACATTAAATAATGTACTCTATATGCCTGACATCCGTAAAAATCTTGTTTCTAGTTCATTGCTAAACAACCATGGATTTCGGATTGTGTTTGAATCTGACAAGGTCGTTGTGAAAAAATGGGATGTTTATGGGGAAGGGATATGTATCTGATGGGTTATTTAAGCTCAATGTAATGATTGTAAAAGCTAAGAATATTAATAAGACTAATTCTTCTGCTTATATGCTTAAGTCTTCCAACTTGTGGCATGGTAGACTAGGTCATGTTAATTACGATACATTGTGTAGACTAATTAACATGGAATATATATTTGTATTCCAAATAGATTCAAAACATAAGTGTGAGGCTTGTATTGAGGTGAAAACGATTAAGTCACCATTTCATTTGAGTGAAACTAATACTGAACCCCTTGACTTAATCCATAGTGATATATGTGATTTGAAATTTCTCCAAACAAAGGGTGGCAATAAGTATTTTATTACTTTCATTGATGATAGCATGAAATATTGCTATATATATTTACTTAAAAGCAAAGATGAAGCTATAGAGACATTTCTTTTTTATAAAACAAAAGTTGAGAATCAAATCAACAAAAAGATCAAGGTATTACATAGTGATCGTGGTGGTGAATATGAAGCACCGTTTGGTGAATTTTATGCACAACAAGGAGTTATCATGAAACCACATCCCTTTATTCACCTCAGCAAAATAGAGTTGTTGAATGTAAGAATCCTACCTTGAAAGAAATGATAAATGCAATGCTATTAAGTTCTAGGTTTCCACAGAACTTGTGGAGGGAAGCTATTTTGTTAGTTAATTACCTTTTAAATAAGGTACCTTGGAAAAAGACACATAAGACACCATATGAATTATTTAAAGGAAGGGTACCTTCTTATAAATATTTACGAGTGTAGGGGTATCTTACTAAAGTAGTTGTACTTATACCTAAGAAAATAAAGATAAGTCCAAAAACAATAGATTGCATCTTCATTGGATATACACATAATAGTAGTTCTTATCACTTTCTTGTGTATGAGTAAATGATCCTAGATATACACAAGAACATGATAATGGAATCAAAGAATGCATCGTTCTTTGAACATGTATTTCCAGGTAAATCTCAAGAAGAATCAAGTTAAATTAAACAAACGTATGAAACTATGGATAAAGATAGTCAAAACAAAGAACCTAAATGAGAGGCAATGAATTCTTCTTAAGGTCCTCAATGGAAAAAAGTCATTAATAGTGAAATTGAATCCATTCTACAAAATCACACTTGGAAACTAGTTGATTTAACTCTAAGTACTAAAGCACTAGGGTCCAAGTATATTTTCACAAGAAAACATAGATCAGATGGATCAATTGATAAGTACAAGACCAGACTTGTGATTAAGGGATACAAACAACGATGTGGCCTTGATTACTTTGATACTTATTCTCATTTGACAAGAATAGCATCCATAAGGATGATAATTGCTATTATCGCTCTATGAAATATTGAAATACATCAAATGGATGTAAAGACAACCTTTCTAAATGAAGAGTTAAATGAAGAAATCTACATGGACCAACCCAAGGGTTTTTCATGCCTAAGGTAAGAAAGAAAGGTTTGTAAATTGGTGAAGTCTTTATATGGCTTGAAACAAGCATCAAAACAATGGCATGAAAATTTTGATAATGTCATGATGACAAATGGATTTGAAATCAATAAATGTGAAAAATGTGTATGTGTCAAGGACAAAGAAGATGGTTATGTTATCTTATGTTGATGACATGCTAATTTTGGTAGTAATGATCAAATTTTCTAAGTCTATGTTGAACTCAAGGTTTGATATGAAAGACATGGGGTTGTTGATGTAATTCTAGGAATTAAGATATCAAGGATATCAAGTGATCTCATTCTAAGTCAATGTCATTATGTTGACAAAATACTTGAGAAATTCAATAGATGTGATTCTAGAATTGTGAGAACACTAGTAGATGTAAATCTACATCTATCTAAGAATAAAAGTGAGAGTGTGTCTCAACTAGAATATTATAGAGTGATAAGAAGTCTTATTTACTTGATGGGTTATATGAGACTAGACATAGCTTATACTATAAGCAAATTAAGTAGGTATACTAGTAATCCAATATCTTATCATTATAAAGGTATTATAAGACTACTTAGATACTCAAGATATATAGATAACAATAGACTACACTACACAAGATATCTAGTTGTATTAGAAGGATACAATGATGCAAATTGGATATCTAACATGAAAGACTCTAAGTCTACCAATGGATATATAATTATTCTAAATGGTGCAACTATTTCATGGAAGTCTTCAAAACATACATGCATTGCTAGATCCACGATGGAATCTAAGTTAGCTTCGGATAAATGTGGAAAATAAGTCGAATGACTACATAATTTTTTAGAGGATATTTCTAAATAGGTGAGGCATGTACCTGCAATATGCATCCATTGTGATAGCCAATCTTCTATTGACAGGGCACAAAGCAATATGTATAATGGTAAGTTTCAACATATACGTTGTAGATATAATACCATTAGACAACTACTCTCAACTAGGGTTATCTCTATTAACTATGTGAAGTTAAAGGATAACATAGCAGATCCCTTAACTAAATGGTTAAATCGAGAGTTAGTTGATAAGTCATCGAGAGGTATAAAACTGAAACCCATAAATGAATGAGGATTTATAAAGGAAATCCAATTTATTTGACTGGAGATCCCAAGATCTAGGTTCAAAGGGACAACCTAATTGTAAAGACTTAGTGTAATCATTGTAGGGGTTTACCCTCAAGTCCATTTCTATGATGAAAATAATGATACTCGTAAGATATAGAGTAAGTTAAGGCTTTTAATGATTCTTATGAAGAGAATACCAAACGGAGTGTCTGGGTTACCCTTTGTGAATTACTTTTAAAGATAAGAGATCACCTACATGAGTGAGGAGTGAGGTCATTTCGAAAGAGAATTATATGGGATTCAATTCTTTAGAGACTCTCACAGAGCTAGACATATGTTCATGGCCAAAAAGAACATAACAGTGAGAAATAAATTGTATCCGGAAAAACTCTTGTGTGAAGAATGTCATCGCTTACATAAATGGCAGAACAGTTTAAGGACATCACGTCTATTGGCCATTCAATAAGGTAAATATAATTTTACAAGGGAAGGTTCAAAAGGTAACACCTACCTATCATATCCAGGTTTCGATCCTTTGAACTCTATTTCTGTGTCAAAATTTTATTTAAAATCTATGTTAATTTTTATTCATGTGTGGGATAGTTAGAAAATCTTGAATTAAAAATTTAATTTTCAATTTTTTTTCTCCTCTATTTCCATATTTAATGTATTTCTTTTAGTTTTATAATCCATTTTATAAAAAATGGCTCTTTCTTTTCTTTAATTTCATTTCGCCCATTTGGGTTTTTTAAATTAATTCTTCTTTGCATGAGCTTCTTATAAAATTCATTGGAAGAAGGAAAGAAACATAATAGGTGAGAAAGAAGGGGAAAATAAGAAAGAGAAAAGGAAAAGGAAAAGGAAAAGGAAAAGGAAAAGGAAAGAGAAAGAGAGACGTATGGAAGGTAGGAATTTTTTTATGTATTTTCTATCTAGAGTTAGGTTCTTCAAATAGAATCAAAAACTTAGAAGCTTATAAAATAATAAACTATAGTGTAAGTTTATTATTGTTTAATTTTTGTATCATATGAGATAAGTTTCCATCGTTCTCTAACACCCACAGAGAGCGGATAAATTATCTTAAGGACACTGTGTAATACACTTGCCTCGATTTTTTAATTTATTTAAATTTTTGTATTTAAAAAATATATATTTATATTTGTGTATTTCTGATTTTAATAAAATAATTTTATTCTTAAACTTGTTTGTACATATATTATTTCCTACAATAAATTGAATGTTGATGGAGATATTTCAGTAATAGTAGGTTTATGGGTTTTAGGTGCGTAATCCGCAATCACTTGGGGGAGGTAATGAGAGTTGTGGTGGATAGAAAGTGTAGATTATTGTCATTGCATGCTGCCAAGCTTTAGGAGATATGGTATGGCTTGAAGTTCTACCTTTGTTTTGGATTTCATGATATTTTGTTATATTATGATCCGTTACAAGCTGTCCAACTTGTAAACAAAGGTGTCGACAACTTATGTAAGCATAAATTATTTGATCCAAATGCAAAATAAACAAACTAAATGGATCAAAAATACGTAAAGTAAGGATCTAACTTCCAACCGTTGAAATTGTTCTTAAAGCTCCAAACTGATCAAAACTGTTTCTCTCTCTATGTTAAGAACTTATAAGCTCTTAATAGCACTCAAATAGATGGTGTATTACACTATAATTGTATTTTGAGCTTAAGGACCATAACACCCCTTTTGTATTTAGCCATAACCGACGAGCTCTTCAATGACATAAATATTTGGACCACGAAATGATCCGTTAAAGAAAAATGAAAAATGAAAAATGAAAATTTGAGAGTTTAAATGAATGATCGGTTACATTCTTCCACTTAGTCCAAATGTTCAACTTAATCTCATCGATTATCTTTCTTAAGAATTAAACACATGAATCATGGTGATAGCTCCTTTAAAAGTGAGTATTATCTTCCATGTATTACAATGTATTTAATTTCTCAAGTATTACATTTATGTGGTAACAAAACTTAATCAATAAATCTTATATTTATTCTTGGTCCTATACAAAATATATTTCTCAAATAAATTAAAACGCACATGAATATGAGAAAATATCATAATATATAAGAGTATCAGTAATAAACTGTATATATATATATATATATATATATATATATATATATATATATATATATATATATATATATATATATATATATCTTTACAAAATGGAACCAATTCCCATTTTCTCTACATGATCTTTAAATTTTTGTGGTGACATGCCCTCAGTCAAAGGATTAGCAATCATCAACTCAGTGCTAACGTGTTCAATGACCAGATTATTTTCCTTAATGTGTTCTCTTATGGCTATCACTCATGTTGTTCTTAGCCATAAACATAACAATTGAGTTGTCACAATACAATCTCAATGGCCTAGAAATAGAATCAACTATTCTAAGCTTGGAAATGAAACTTTTCAACCATACACCATGTGATGTGGCCTCAAAACATGACACGAACTCTGCCTCCATAGTGGAAGTAGAAATCAAGGATTGTTTTGCACTACTCCAAGACACGGCTCCACCGACAAGCATGAAAACGTAATCATATGTTGATTTAAATGAATCAACACAACTAGCAAAGTCTGCATCGAAATAGCCAATTATTTCCATATTAACATTTTGTCTCTACATTAGCATATAGTCCTTGGTTCCTTGAAGGTACCTCATCACTTTCTTAGCAACTCTCGAGTGGTCCAAACTTGGATTACTCTAATATTATCCTAATATTCCAATAGCAAATGCAATGCTAGGCCTTGTGCAAACTTGAGCATACATTAGGCTTCCGTAGCATAAGCATATGGAATTTTCTTCATTTGTTCTCTTTCAAAATCATTCCTTGGACATTGATCCAAATCGAACTTATCGCCCTTCATAATGGGAGCAATATTTGGTAAACAATCTTTCATTCTAAATCTCTCTAAAACTTTATTGATATAGGTTTCCTACGATAAACCCAAAATGCCTCGAAATTTATCTCTATGGATCTTAATATCAATGACATAAGATGTCCCACCCATACCTTTCATATTGAAATTTTTAGAGAGGAATTGTTTTACCTCATGTAGCTAACTCTTATCATTAACCGCAAGCAAAATATCATCCAAATATAGCACCAAAAAAATCCTACTCCCACTAACCTTCTGGTATATACATTGATACATGATGTTCTCTTCAAAACCAAATAAAGTGATGACGTTATAGAATTTGAAATACCATTGACGTGAAGCTTGTTTTAATCCATATATGGATTTACTAAGCTTACAAACCAAATGCTCACCATTACTAGAGAATAATCCTTCAAGTTGTTTCATATAAACCTCTTCCTCTAGGTTACCATTAAGGAAAACCATTTTCACATCCATTTGATGAAAATCCAAATCAAAATGGGCAACTAAAGCCATGATCACACGAAGTGAATCTTTCTTAGATACAAGAGAGAATGTCTCTGTGTAGGCGATTCCTTCCCTTTGAGTATATCCATTGGCAACGAGTCTTGCCTTATGTCTCTCAATATTGCCTTGTGATTCTTTCTTTATCTTAAAGACCCATTTATATCCAATGGCTTTTACACCATCAAGCAACTTGATGAGATCTCAAACTCGGTTAGACTCCATAGAATCCATCTCTTCTTTCATGGCATTGTACCATAAGTTTGAAACCTTATAACTTATGGCCTGTGAAAACATCTCAGGATCATTTTCGCCTCCAAAATTATAGTCACACTCTTATAGGTACACAACATAATAACTAGGAATCGTTGATTTCTTTACTCTAGTAGATCTTCTAAATGCTGCTTCAAAATTCTCCCGAGGAGTAGGATCATGTTGTTTAAAAGCTTCAGGCATCTGTTGAACTTCATCATCTACTAGATAAGGATCAACATCTTATGGTACTTTTAGGACTGGCTCTTCAACACGCGTTTGTACTTGAGGCACGTTATTAACAACAATAATCAGTCCATTACTTGAAATGGAACAATGAGCATCTGAATGATCTTTCTCAAGACCAATGCCCTGGGATCGATCGCTCCCACTAATCAAGTCATTCTCAAGAAATTTTGCATTTCTTGATTCCATAAACCTAGTTCTATGAGATGGATAATAAAACCTATATCCCTTAGACCTTTTGGCATATCCAATGAAATACCCACTAATGTCCTTAGTTCTAGCTTCTTCTCTTGTGGATTATAAATCCTCACTTTATACGGGAATCCCTAAATATGTATATGTCACAAACTCGGTTTCCAATCTTTCCATAATTCAAATGGCATCTTTGAGATAGCCTTGGTTGGAACTCGGTTTAATATATACACAGTCATCTTTAAAGCTTCAGTCCACAAGAATTTAGGAAGATTGGAGTAGCTAAGCATACTCTGTACCATGTCTAATAATTTTTGGTTTCTCCTTTCTACTACATCATTCTGGTCTGGTGAACCATGCATAGTGTATTGGGCAACTATCCCATGATCTTGAAGAAACTTAGCAAACAGACTTGGCACTTGTCCATTCTCAGTATATTACTATAATATTCACCACCTCTATCTAATCTCATGACCTTTATTTACTTTCGACATTATTTATCTACTTCAAGCTTAAAGTCCTTGAAGGCATCTAATGCTTCACTCTTATTATAAAGCATGTAGAGATACATATATTAAGAAATATAATCAATAAATGTGATAAAATATTTCTAACCTTGAATGTCCATGTCTGGAACACATATATTAGTATGTATGATTTCTAATATGCTTGAACTCCTATTGGCACCTTTCTTTGACTTGTTAGTGTATTTTCCCTTAATGTAGTCCACACATATCTCAAAATCAATAAAATCTAGAGTACTAAGTATCCCATCTTTCACTAATCTTTTAATTCTTTCTATAGAGATATGTCCTAATCTCCTATGCCATAATGTAGAAAAGTCCTCGTCAATAATACAACTTTTAGTGTAAGCTTGAACATGTATAACATTATGAGTGACATTATTTCGTAAATTAATGCATTAAATACCATCAGACAAAATATCATTCCCAATACAATCAGATTTATTAAATAAACTAAAAGATGTTTCTAAAAAGTTAAAGGAATAACAAGAAGGTATAAGTCTTGAAATAGAAATCAAGTTTCTAGAGAAACCTAAAACATGAAAGGTCTTTTCTAATTCTAAAATAAAACTGCTACTTAAAATCAAACTGCATGTCCCTACAACTTCCATATGTGAGCCCATCTTGTGTCCGGATAAGATGTATTGCTCATTTCCCACTAGCTTTTTTAGGTTTCATATACCTTGTAAAGAGTTTTCAATATGGATTATTGATCCATAATCAATCCACCAGGTGTTAATATTAACATTAACCATATTAGATTCATAACAAATAAACGAGGTTGGATTACCTTTACCCTCAAGCCATTTCTAGAATTTGATATATTCCTTCTTCATGTGTCCCTTATTTTTATAGAAGAAACACTTGGCTTCTTTCTTAATATCAGCCTGAGGTGGAACTATCCCTTTTTGTTTGTATTAAGTTTTTCCTTTCCCGTACGTTGTAACTAACATTGCATTTTCACCAAATTTCATAACAAGCCTCCCTTCCTCTTGAACATACATGGTCATTAGTTTATTGATTGACCATTTATCCTTATGTGTGTTGTACGATATTTTGAATGGCCCGTACTGATGTGGGAGAGTGTTAAGAATATAGTGCACCAGAAAGGATTATGACATCTCAACCTCGAGATTCTTAAGTTGATTCATAATCTCCCTCATTTGCATAATGTGCTTGTGCACACATTTCACACTGGTGAGTCTTAAGGAAGAGAACTTCATGATAATGGTGCTTTCCAAAGTCTTATCTAAAGTGACAAACTGATCATCAATGGCCTTTAGCAAGTCTCGAACATTATTACGTTGATCAACAGAATCACGAATACTAGTAGAGATCTTAGTCTTAATGAACATTACGCTAAGGCAATTAGATCTCTCCCACTGTTTATAAGGCGTGATATTCGTTGGAGTGTTAGTTTTAGTAATTTTAGGTGGTTCATTTTTTTCTAATAGCATAGTTAATATCCATCCACCCTAGATGAAGGAGAATTCTTTCATTCCAAACTAACTATCCCCTTTCAATTTAGGAATGTCACAACGAATATCAAATAAAATTCACAGGTTATGAAGTTGTGATTAAAGATTATATGCTTATTAAAATTTGAGATCTAAACTAAAGTAATTCTTTACCAATGTAAAGCATGAAAAATATGAATCTAGTGACATAAAACTTATTTGTGGGCTAAAGTTCTAATGCAATTATATTCATCTTAACGTTACGATAAAACTATCAAATTATGTTCTTTTTTCTAATCTTTGTGGGTAAATTAGAAAATATAATTTGATATTCTATCTTAATTAATCACACTAAATATAATAAAAATTCTTGTGAGATAAGATTTATTATATCATATATGATTAATCATAATTAATATTTATTTTTCTAAATGTAATCCTAAATAAACCTTATAATAGTTTTAATTAATTAAAGATGTTGTGGTTATTTCCTAATTAATTAAACTATATGAATCACTTAAACATTAACTAAATTCTTAGGCACAATTATTTTATAAAATCATAAGCAATATTAATTTAATTTCAAATGTAAAAATATTATCTATCTTAAGATTTCATGTATAAATAAATGACAATAAATTATACAAGCAAAATAAATAATATAAGCACAAATTAAATCCAGAAAGAGTCATTAACAATTAATTCCATTATGCATAAGTTATTTAACCAAATTTCATATGTATAATAAATTACAAAATTTATACATACAAATACCAAAACAAATAATTTAAACATAAATTTTAATGTGCCAAAAATTATTTAGATAAATGTGCATAATGTGCCAAAAATTATTTAAATAAATGTTACATGTATAATAAATATTGTACATGTATAATTTTCATATGCATCAAAATCGAGCCTTTCAAAAAACCCAATTTCAAGATACTCGACAAAATAGAACAAAACAGAGATCATTTAAAATTGATCAAAATGGAGGTGATATATGCTCTAATACCAAATGTAAGCATAAATTATTTGACCCAAATAAGGAATAAACAAACTAAGTAGATCGAAAACAAGTAAAGAAAGAATCTTATCTCCAACCATTAAAATTGTTCTTAAAATTCCAAACTGATCAAAACTATTTTTTCTCTCTGTATTAGAAATTTTTAAGCTCTTAACAACACTCAAATAAATGATGTATTATACTGAAATTATGTTTTGAGCTTAAGGACCATAACACCCCTTTTATAGTCGTGTTTTCCATCAAAGCATCAGCATCGTTACTAGCTTCAACCATAAGCAACGAGCTCTTCAATGACAGAAACGTTTAGACCACTAAATGATCCGTTAAAGAAAAAACGAAAATAAAAATTAAAGAGTTTAAATAGATGATCGGTTACAACTTATTGATAGTAGGGACATATAGTTGATGATATTAATTGTTTAATGTCACATACACAGTTATTTTGTCTGTAGCCATTACCCAAGAATAACTAATTTCATAACTCATTTTCTAATTAAGATTGGTTTATTTTGTTTAGACTTTGTTACCGTAGTTGAGATAGAGCCATATTAACTTCAACTAATCCTCAATAATGATGTTTTTGTTGATAGTTGATTTAATAAAATGCCCATATTTCTTCTAAATAAAGAAGAATTAATATTAATAATTAAATATCTACTACTTAAGTAAATATGAAAGTTTATAAAAAATTAAAATTAATTACATTTCCATAAATATTAAAAAATATAATATTAATATATGTATTATTTTGTTTAACCACGATTTTTAGAAATTATAATAATCATCTCTAACAAATGCCTAGTTAGTTAGGTTAATTTTGAGAGAAAATCATCAAAATTATATAGATAATTATATAATTTCGATTATATGCCACTAAAATATCTAATACTATCTACTTAGACATATAAAGGTCAGAAAGGCTCTTGAACATAATTTTAGAGAAAAGCACCTCAATTTTCTAGACCTAATGTAGCGTCCTTCAATTCTTCAAGGAGTGATATCTTCATGAGTATTCCACCCAAGTGCCCAATTCAAGTCAAAATATGAGATATATCAACAATTAGACTTATAGCTGAGATACAATGATTATACTCAGATAATTCATTTTCTTACAAGTTTTTTAAATTGATAGGAATAAAGACTGAAAATTTCATATGTCCACACCACTTATAAGTAGCTACATATGTTGACATGGATCTCACTAGTGTAACCTAGGTGCACTTTTTTTGTGTGTGTGTCAAAAAAGAAGATTCTGAGGGTGTCAAAGAACACTCATGCAATCTCCTTTTTTTTAAATGCCAACCGATTGCTAGTGAGTGGCATGCAACTCAGTCCAAATGGAGGAAGGGGAATTCAACGCTCGAACCACTTACCTCTCTTCCAAAAGGCAAGACTATTTGTAGCATTCAGACCCAACTGAGCTACACTTAAGCAAAAGATATGGGCGCACATTGAACAAAACTAAATAATATCTGATTTCTACATAGGATATATATATCCACTAGCTAATTTGTTTATCACGGTTTACTACTGTTTCATTCACTATTAACATTTGTTGTTAAAGTCTCACATCGACTGGGGATCGCGCCCACGCTGCGCATATAAACAAGGGCAATCCTCCATCTTATAACCTGGGTTTTGAGATAGAGTTAGGCCCAAATTTAATATGGTATCAAAGCAAGGTTACCCGGTCGGTGCAGTTGTTTCGCCACTGGTGAGTGATGCATTCCGCCACTTGGGTTTCATAAGCTCAACATCCTCGTCGGTCTCAAGGGGATAGACCCTTGCCGATGTGAGAGGGAGTGTTAAAGTCCCATATCGACTGGGGATCGCGCCCACGCTGCGCATATAAACAAGGGCAATCCTTCATCTTATAACCTGGGTTTTGAGATGGAGTTAGGCCCAAATTTAACATTTGTAGCCCAAAATAAAGTTATTCTAAGGTTTAAACTATTTTTTATAAAATAAAAAAATAAAAAAAAGATTTATAATAGGTGGTGCAATGACAACTTTTGAGGGGTTGTTGCTGTCTAAGTAGTTGTAACAAATAAAATAGAAAAAATATTTTAATCATAGAATAATTTTAAATATTATCATGAATTGAAAAAAACAATTAATATAAAAAGGTACATTTACCATTAATTGGGTTTAATCGATGTCTGGAAATGATTATTTTAAACAATTAGTTTATTTGCATTGAGAATGCTCGCCAACTTTTGATATTTTTATAGATGGATGGTTAGACATTTTTGAAAATTTTAATTAGCTTTGATAATGGTGTGCAAAGTTGGGTAGGTTCTCCAACCAATTCAATTTAATTGACTCTTGAAAGATATAAACCAAATAAAACTTGTAAAATTAATATAAATCAAACAAAATTTTCATTTAAAATAAATTTGATTCTACAAACTTTATCTTGTAAACTTTGTGTCAATATATGATATCATAATAGAGTTATAAGTTTTATAAATGTAATAGTGTTTGAGAAACATATACAATAGGAAACGTGAGAGTAGATACTCCTTATATTAAGTTATTGGTATCACTTGATTTCTTAAATTAAAAGTGACGTCATCTAATCTTATTACTTTAAAAAAGGGACCAAGCAAGGAAAAAATCACATTTTTTAATTTTTTATTAAAAGATGAATTTTTGAAGTAATATTTTAAGATAAAAATATTAAAATAATATAGTTTTTCTTTAATTAACACATTTTTTAAAACTAAAGTACTAAATGTTGTAACAAATATGGGAAAAACAATGTTACCAATATACTAAAATATATTGTTTGTGTTGAATCACAGACTAGATCGCTCTCTTTAAGATGTTTCACAATTATGTCCAAATTTATGTAAGTAAACACAACCTTGTCGTCTCCAAGATAAAATAGCCTAGAATCTTGTTTCTATCTCAAAACTTCATTATACTGATGAAGTACAGAATGCTACACCTCTAAAATACTTATGTTGCTTGGGAAACTGAAAAAACAATTTTGAATTTTCTTTTCTTTTCTTTTGCTATGAAGAACCATAGAACCGTTTTTAAGTTGATAAGTTATGTTCCTTCTATTTATAATTGAAAAAGATGTGCAAAGTTCACACAATTATAAAAATAATGGTTATATTTCGAGGTGGAAACATAACGGTCACAAAAAAAGGTCATATTCTGGATGGAAACATAACGGTCACAAAATAACGGTCATATTTTTGGGTGGAAACATAACAGTTATGTTTGTTGGAAAGAATAGTTTTAATAATGATTTTTTATTTATTTAAATACATTTCCAACAATCCCTCATTTGAATTTTATATAAAAATAGTTTTCATGGAGTAACCGATTAATTAAAAGTATAAGATTATGCATAAGCAAAAGGTGTCTATTGACTTGAACATTTACATAGTATTGATGCTTTAGAATATACTAGAGTAACTCGTACTTTTAAACTTTATCTCTAACAACATTACACACACAACCTTTCCAAGGTGTAGTTCGAAAAGCCTGTGTTTTACGGTCATGCATGTGTATCTCAGTATAGTTAATGCTCTAGTAAAATTTGCCCACAATTTTCATAGGAAGCAGCCACAATTCCACATTCATATATGTGAGTCTATCAAGAGTACTCCTATAGCTATGTACTCAACTCTACATAGAGTATAAAACTCATTAAGAGTTTAATAATTAACTCATCATTTCTATCGCTTTAGGACTTCATGCTTCTAACAATATAGAATGAGACTTCATAATAGCATGATTCATCTCATATCACTTCACGACTTGCTATTACCTATTGAACTTATTTCTTAAGATCTCCAATCTATAAGTTGGGTTATCATCATGAGTGACTCTCCATTCTAAGGGCATCAGTCTCATTCCTTTCGAGGTTTTACAAAACCTTCTCTCTTGTTATTTCTTTCGTTAAAGAATCAATCAAATTTTCATCAGTACATATATGATCCATTCTTATAACTCCTGTAGAGAGAAATTCTCTAACAGTACTATGTATTTGTTGTCTCTTGTCGTTGTAATAATGGTTCTGAATTTTTGCAATAGTTGTAGTACTATCGCAATGGATCAGGACAACTAGTATCGGTCTTTCCCATAAAGGGATCTTAGCTAATAGGCTTCTTAACCAGCATGTTTCTTCACTTGTAGTAGCTAGTGTTATCATTTTAGACTCCATTGTAGATTGACCAAATATTGTTTGTTTCTTAGACTTCCAAGAAATAGCTCCACCAACAATGCTAAATATATAGTCGTTAGTTACTTTGGAATCTTCTGATAGAATATTCCAATCAACATCACTGTATCCTTCTAAAAAAATGTGAAACTTCTTATTATGTAATCCAAGGTTCATAGTTCTCTTAAGGTATCTCATGACCCTTTTAATAGCATTTCAATGCTCTATATTAGGTCTACTGGTAAACGTACATAATAGTCCCATAATATAAGATATGTCTGGTCTAGTGTAGTCAATAGCATAACATAAGTTACCAATGATGCTAGCTTACTCAGTTTGTCTAACACTGTATTCAGTATTCTTGAACAAATTTGCACTAGGATCATAAGGAGTACATATAGGTTTGCAATTAAAGTAATTATATTATCATTTAAGAATTTTTTTTAGCTTAGATTTTTTTTATCAAAATCGTTCAGAGATAAAGTATATTACTATTGTGGTAAGATATTACCTTATCGTGATAAGTCTTTTTATAACATTAGATGTCAATGGTAAACCTTTTATACTTTACTAATGTTTTATCGCAAATTTCATTTTTTTTTTACCAAAATTACTCTAATATAAGACTTATCGTTGTTGTGGTAAGACATCATCTTATCGTAGTAAACTTTATATGACATTGGATGTTAGTGATAAGTCTTCTCACATTGAACTAATATCTTGCTAAACTAGGTCAATGCTTTATCACAAATTTCATTAATATTTTTACCGAAATTACTTTGAGATAAGGTTTATCATTGTCATGATAAGGTCATAGTAAGTTTTACATTCGAGCTATTCTGATAAAAAAATTAATTTTGGGTAATTTTTTCAGCATAGTAACTTTTATATATAATAGGAAAGTTTTTATGTAATTAAAATATTGATTAGGACGAATTCGTGGAAAACAAAATCTTATATATAATGTCACCTTTTAGTAATATTTGTTTATTTTATCACCATTTCTTATATTTTGTTATTTTTATAAAAATTAAAAATTAAGATGATCTTGTTCCACCGTATATCTATATATTAATTATATGCAAAATAATCTCTCATCGATCAAATTAATACATACATTGTGTTATGGTAATATGCCATTTATTAGTTATAATTATATTTGTATTTAACTTATAGAGTCGTGCGTCAGCTTAACATATTAAATGATAATATAATATAAGTTAAAAGAATTTTATTCAAATGTTGTGCTTAATAATAAATTGTTAGTCATGTTTGAGCAATTAACTGAACAAGTTATGTAAACAGTGTAAATTTATTTCTTTTAATTTTGAAGCTTTACAAATAGATTATAATTTTAAAATTTGTATAAATTTTAAAAATTTTAAATACTACATTATACAATTTAAAAGCTTATAACCTATAAATTTGGATTTGAATTAATTTCATTTCATTGAGTTCTCTTAAATGATTTATCATAAAAAAATTATTACCGTTGAAATTTGATTATTTACAATTTTAACTTTTGAAGCTATATAAATAGGTTATAATTTTAAAATTTTAAAATTTATGTATAAATTTTTAAAATTTTAAATACTACATTATATAATTTAAAAGTTTATAACCAATAAAATTGGATTTGAATAGAAATTTATTATTATTGGAATTTGATTATTTGCAATTAATAATGAAAAATTTAAAAGTTCAATTCTTATTAAATGCACATCGATGTGATGCTCTAATAAATCTATTAAAATTAACTATGTATTTATGAAATTTCTATCATTCAAATTGATATAACATATAAATAATAAAAACTATCATTCTTATTGAGATTAGAACCTATAGGGAAATCATGGATGGAATCAAATATGTAATATTTACTAACAAAAGTAATTGGTTAGAGGAGGAAATCAATATACTTTAAGTATGCAATCAAATAATTTAAGATAAAATAAAGCATTTGGTTGAACAATACAAAATATGGTTATGAATAGTTATCAACTCCCCCCATAATAGAAAAATGAGACCTATATGGAACATACATTTCATTACTAATGTATTATCATTAAGTTTTAATTAGGTTTTAAAATTTTAATTATTAAATTATATATTTTAACAATTTATATATATATTATCCAAATTTGTAATTTTACATGTCATTCTCTCTTTTTTTTATATGTGTTTATTTTTAGGTTTATGTATTGTTTCCGTCCAAATTTTAAAACAATGATCACATATATACATGATAAGTATCATTTTAATTTGTATTTGTATTTGTATTCATATCAATTATAATATGTTATACGATAAAAAAAATTAAATAATTGTTTTTTTAATTTTTAAAATTATTTTATCATATATTATACTATAATTTATATTGTGTAAATTTATCTTCCTCTCATATTTTTTAAATGGATAAATACTTAGCTACATACTCAATGATAAGGATGGTCAATACTCATTAGGTTTTTTTATTATCAAGAATCTTATTGGACCTAATGCCTTCCTTGAATAATTTTTTTTTTTAATACTTGAATTATTACTTCTTTCTTTGGTTTTAACAGCAAACTTTTAATATCACTCGATTCTAAGAATCTTGTTAGAAAACACGCAGAAGACTTGACCCTTTGGCATATACTTGCCAAGTCTTCAAGTTCTCGGACATTGTAAGTCTTCCATAGAGTCCTTTTGTTTTCTTCCCAAAAAATCATGCATAAAGTCTTTGACTCAAATATAAGATAGAAGTAGGTGGATGGATACATTATATATATATATATATATATATATATATATATATATATATATATATGATTATTAATAATGGTAAAATAACAATTAATATGAAAAATAATTCACAAAAATATCATCATAATATTTTGTTGACTTTTAATTTTATTAAAAATTAAAATATATATTTTTTAAATAATTTCGTATTATATTTTTTTTGTATCTTTGTTAAAGACTCGTATTTTAATAACTCAATAGAAAATAATAATATTGTTGACACCAATTTATGTTGATACCAGATAAAATTGTTTGTTTGTAGCATCAGTAAGATGAACAAATTGTTTGGAACTTGAACCACCTTGTGTGGAGTGGTCTTTGATATTACGATCTTTAAGTTAGTAATTGTAAGACAAAAAGTTGATAGAAATCTCATTCTTGCTAGTAATTATATGAAAAGATAGTAATTATTTGTGTTCTCTATTATTAGATCTAGTAACTTTAATATGATATATGATATTAGATGTATTTTATGTTATGCATATGTGATTATATATAGGAAAAAGAATAAACCTGATAGCTATCTCTGCATGCTTAGGATTGAACTATTGTAGATTTGTAGACATTTATTTGTTGTAGTTAATTATTTTTTGTAAATAGTTATTTGTTGTAGACATCTACCTTTAATTATCTTCTCAATTATTCAATATAATTAAAGGATGGTCTTTGTGCCTTTATCTCTTTAAGATAATTATTGGAACTCTATTCTCTCAAGATAATTATATCATGTTTATACTTGTATGATGATTAGATATATATTGGGCTTAGCCCATAAAGTTATTTTATAAGTGAGATTACTCTTTGATTGTCATGTGCGATTACAAAATTATCCTCAATATCAACTTTCAAACTTTGTAACCCTTGGTCTAGAAGGTTTGATTGTAATTTATATCAATACTTGTGAAAAATATTTCTTTCAATTATGTTAACAATATTGAGCTTACCCTTAAGTATTTTTTACCTTGGCAGGGGCGTATCCTCTACCTGGATACTGAGGCTTTTATTGCACTAAGTTTCATTGTGTGTAGTTTAGGTGTTAGGGTATGGACTCACGGGTTAGGATGCTTTTTCATGTTAGTTTATCATGGATTGCACAACCTATAATTAGAGTGCATTCTAATTGTAACTTAATGTGTTCAACTTACGTTGATATTCTAGAAATTTGGGCCCTAAGGTGTACTCACCTATGGTGCATTGAAGGCTTTGGACTTTTTAAGTCTAGGTAGCTCAAGCCCACACGTAGGGTTACTTCTTATTCACTACATTTTGTAGGGGTACATTCTCGATATAATATTAAGGACTACTCAATACCAAGGTCGTAGAGCTCTCGAGCCATAACCTTTTTTAAGGTTTTTGGTCGATTAAGAGGCAATTAGACCTAGTTAAGTTTTTCTTCTCATAAGCTTTATCCCAAACGTGACAACCTGTGATCAAAGTGCATCCTCATGGTCACTTAATATGCCTAGCTTCTGTAGTCCGTTTGATGGTCTGGCCGTAAGGCACAATACTCATTGATAAGTGCTTGAAAAACACTTATATTGTATGATTTTATTGTGTTTAATTGAAAGGAATATATTTGATTATAGCATGTTTTATATGATTATTTATACAAATCTATCTATTCAAAATCATGTATATATTTTATTATATTTTAGGTATTTGTAACTTTAAAAAAACCTATCAACACACAAAGAATAATACTTGGAGCACTTATTTTGCACCCAAAGAGCTTAAAAACTAAGGCATGTAAGCCACACATCAAGAAACAACCATTTTATAAGGTGTAGAAGGTAAAATTTTAGACAAAATATTGTGCCACAATCAAGAATTATGTGTTTCATGGCATACACCTCTCGGGATGAATGATTAGGTATGTTAAACTTTGTGTGCCGCAACATGAAATATAGTGTATCACGACGAGGCTCTCTCGAGTTGAAATTGTGGGAGGTGATTGAACTCCAAACGGCAATGAGAAAAACGTTATGCCACGATGTGCAAACATAATTTTGGCTTGAAGCCCTTTACACATACTTTTTCTTATAAATAAAGGTGATTAAGTAATTATTAAGCATATATTATTAATAGTGGGATTAGAATTATATATGCTCAATAGTATGAAATATTTTTTATCTAATAGTTTTGATTGCATGTGTAAAACACGTGATAACTATGTGTAAGGACTATGAGTGTTGGCTATTTTGTGGACAAAATATTTACTTGTAACTTTGTTTTTAGGCCTACTATCAAGTCTATCAAGAAAAGCTGAACAAATGCTCAAGTTCCAGATAATTGTACTTCAGGTATATCTTTGATAACTACGATACATAAGATTGAATTTATGCATTTAATAACACATGTTCATAAATACGAAATTATTTTTAGTGCTAAAATATTAATTTAAACTCGAATCAATTTATGAAATTACTAATTTTATATTTTCAAAATGTGTATTAAAAAATGATTTTTTATAGTATTAATTTTTTTATAATATTAAAGTTTTTTATAGTATTAAGCCCATATGATTGTTATAAATATATATATATAAATAATATTTCACATGTAATTAATTATTCAATTAAAAAATTTAAGCTTCTCAATAAAAAATGAAGGAAAAGTAAAATTATATGTATAAATACAATAAATTAAATCTTTATATATGTTGTCCAGATTTATAAGTAATTTTATTGTCTTATTCTTAGTCGATGTGAGACTCAAGAAAAATTAACATTATAATTTCTTATCTAATTAAATTACTTAGCCAATACAATTTCTATTAAACCATAGATGTCAAATTGTTCATAATTAATGTAAAAACTAAGTAGGGATACAATTCAAATACTTATTGTCAGTTAATCATTCATTAATGTCAATTTTATTAACAATAATAACATTAAAGTTAATTAATTATATAAATATAATAAATAATTTATGCAATTTTATTTTAGTAATAATAAACATAATTGTATAAATATATCGTTACCCTTATTTAATTATAAACATATCTATTAACTTTTATTTTTAAGTGTTTTTCATCTTACTTTATACATCATTTATGTAAAAATATTAATAAATTAATAAATTAATATTCACTTTTTTATGATTTTATTTTATTATTTTATAAAATAAAATAAATTATAAAGAAGATAAATACTTTGAGAGTAATTCTCTAAGCAAAGATAAGTTTTATTTTTTATTTTATAAATGAGACGAAATCGTTAAGTACAACATTACAAGTTTACAACACTCATTTACTTGTAATTATTAAAAAAAAAAGAAACTTATTTGACGAATATTAAATTCTTTTTTTTTTTGGGGGTCAATAGTCAATACTAGAATTTTTATTTTACAAATCAAATGTTGAGAAAAGTAGGCAACGAGACATAAAACATAATTTACCCTTTAATTTTTCAGTTATCATCGTCCATACTCCATAGAACCCTCAGCGAATCAATCTCTCAATTTTTCTTCGTCTTTCTTCAAAAGTCTCTCTTTTCGATTCACTGAAGTGAAGCGGAGAAAGCAAAAATGGCGGTTGGTAAGGAAGAGGCGCAGGAGATAGTGCAAGCTCGAACGGACAAAAGGGAGTACCGAAGGATTGTGCTTTCCAATTCCCTCGAGGTCCTACTTGTCAGCGATACTGAGACTGATAAGGTAAGCCCAGCTGAACAAACACTTGGCCTCATTTCTCTCTCCTTTTCAATTCCAAATTTTCTTTTGTTTAATGGCCATTTTTTTCCCTCTTGGTTTGCCTTCGGTGGATTTTTCTAATTCTGTAACCGTTTTGTTTCGTATATTAGTGTGCTGCTTCTATGGGTGTTGGTGTTGGTTCTTTCAGCGACCCTGAGGGACTTGAAGGCCTTGCCCATTTCCTTGGTAATTATTTATTTTTGTGTGCTATAATTTATTTTGTTTTCTGCTGTTATTTGTTCCAGTTATCTTAGTTTGTTTATACTTTGTAGAATTTACATTGGCTTGTACTTAGCTTCTGTTACATAAATTTTCGGTTTAGCATGCATCAAAGTTACATATATGATACATATATCATTAAAAACTGTAATTATCCAATGTGGGTTTGTCTTGGATTTATTGAATATATGTGCCAGAACTTGGAAAGTTAATGTTTGCCATTTTTTGATTATAAAGGAGATTTTACGAATTATGAAATGAATATGTATTGGACAAAGTTGCTAATTAAAGACATTTGGATAATATGTTATTATATTAAATGTGATACTGTATTTTCAATTTATTTATTATGTAGATAACATTTTGATACACATTTCAATTTAAGTATGAAAAATGTCATTGGTGTTTAATTTGCTGAGCTTATTATCAACACGTTTTGTATTCAATTTGGGATTTTTACTTTGATTTCTTTCTTTTGCACTCTAGAGCATATGCTTTTCTATGCTAGTGAAAAGTACCCTTTGGAGGACAGTTACTCGAAGTACATCAGCGAGGTATGTTTTGTCACAAATTGTTAGAGCTACTGAGTCTCTCGACTTTATTTTGTTTCTGTTTTCAATTGAGTGAGACATGTTGGGCCATCATCAATATTCTGGTTCTCATTCATTTGATGACAATGAGGGTAGCACCAATATGCTTAAGCATCCTCATAAAATACTGGTTACACATCATAGGGATGTCTTATTATGGTTTTTAGACTAGTTTCCATGTTGGATTTATAAGATCAAACTTCTCACTTCACCTTGATTTGTACTATGGAATTGGTGATTTGGTGTTGGTCCAAGGCCTTAACTCCGATTTGGGAAACTTTTAAAAGTTGGTATGCTGTTGCAACATTTAATTTCTTTGTTCTTTTGTTTTGTTTTATATTTATATTTACACCCATTTACAAGAACTGTTTTCTCTCAAATTAGCCACATTGGAAGCCATATTTGCTACTAATTGTTGATACTCTATCCTTCATTTTTGTAATAACATGTTATCCCATCCTACTCTTATTCGTTTTTGATTTGTCCCCAAGATTGAGATGCTTTTGTGCTCTTTTTCTCCTAATTATTTGTAATGAATTACAATAGCATATCTTTTCTTCGACTAGTTTAATGCTATTCTCAGACAGTTTTACGCTTTTCTTTATTTTGTTGTTGTTTGTTTAACTTTAACTTCCTGATGTAAAATTGGAAAGGAAGAGGAGTAGAAAAAAAGGGGAGAAGAGAGGAAATTAGGGTTAGGGATTAAGAATAGAAGAGAAAGAGAATTGGGGGAGAGGCTGTTATCAATTGAATAACGATGAAGTCTTTTTAATACTATAATAAATTGAATAGGCACACTAAAGCCCTAATATAATCCCTAATGATAATAAATAAGCAAACTGACATAACAATTAAAATATCAAAATACGACAACTAAATAAAATTTGTACACAATTTTTGTTCCCACAATTATGCTATTTCTTTATTGCATAATTTCCACATTACAGTTGATTTTATTCAAAAATGTTGATACTTGATGCTTTATGGTTATTTTCTCTCCCTTAAAATTCGTTTGGACTTCTGATTAGTTCTTTGTACATATACAAAACATACATCACATGTCTAGTCTTTGTTGTTCTTTCTTTTGGAGCTATCATATTACTCCTATACTCCTTTCAATGTGTGACGAACCAGATTGTTAATTGCTTTAGTGATTTCAGTTATCTCCTCCCTTTTTGTTTTGTTTGCTGAACTTCTAGATATGTTCATCCTACTTTTTTCCAACCAGTCCTTTTAAAGGAGGTTCTATATTAGGGAATGTGCCTAATTGCCAATTTTCATTTGTTCGTTGACATTTGTCTTCTGGTCCATAGCACGGAGGCAGCACAAATGCTTTTACATCTACGGAACATACCAACTATTATTTTGATGTTAATGCTGATTGTTTTGAAGAGGCTTTGGATAGGTGCGTGCTTTTCTCTTTGTTATTGCTTACCGGTAGGAGTTAATCGATATAACTTAGGAGTATACATCTGATTGTTCCCCAGATTTGCACAGTTCTTTATAAAGCCACTGATGTCACCTGATGCAACAATAAGGGAAATCAAAGCTGTTGATTCTGGTTTGTTTTTCTTTTCTTGATTGTGGTTATAACTTGGCTTTCAACTTTAGTTTTTTTATTCCTTAGATATAATTTCTTTCCCTTAACACATATTTTCAGAAAATCAGAAGAACTTGTTGTCAGATGCTTGGAGAATGAACCAGGTATCGTTTGACAAAGTTTAAATTTTTATGAAAAGATCAATTTTATTCGTTCATTAACCCAAAAGGTATTTTATACATATTTACAAGTCCTAATTAATAAAAGACTATAAATCTTAAATATCTATACTATATATAAGACTAAATTATACCTAAAATAATTTTGGACAAAAATGCCCTTACGCTTTAAAATTAATGACATATATTGCACTTTATATTTTATTTTAAATTTAAAAAAAACTTTAATCTAAACGCCTTAAATAAAATAAAAGACATAATATTAAGTAGTTTTACTTTCTAGGAGATAATTCAATCTTATGTTTTTTTTGAACTTATTAGAAAAAAAGAAGGTATGCACACAGTAGAAACAATTTCAAAATTTAAGAAGTTTAATTAACAATGCCTATCATATTGATTTTGGATATGGATGTATACTTTTGGTTTAAGAGTTTTTACAATAATGAATCTTGGATATGTATGTACTTTTGGTTTAAGAGTTTTTACAATAATGAATCTTTAATTGACTCAAAACTTAAGATTAATTTTTTACTCTTTATTTATTTGTTTTTTATCACATAATTTTCAAATATGTTGTAACAAGGAGAAAAAAGTACGACATTTCACGTGCAAGTCACATGCCTTTAACTAGTACACATAATAAAAATAAAATAAAACATAAAGAATGTTTCCTAAAATAACTAGGAATAATATACAAATAATACATTCACACTTTAACTCTCTCAAGTTGTAGCATAGATATTATATATATTGGGTAGTGATGTATGAAATTTTTTTTTAGTACTACCATGAGTCGTAATGTCAGCTATTTGATCATCACTCATGATGTATGGAACTTTGATGACTCTAGAATCTAAATTATCTTTTATGCAGTTTACTAGTTTTTGTTAAGTTCAATGTACTTTGTTTGGTCACGTTGAAAGTAATTCCTTGTGGGTGAGTTTTATTCTTAGTGTCTTTTTAGACATCAATTTCAAAAGAATTGAAAGATTATTTTCAATTTCTCATGAGTTTTAATTTGGAAGCTTGTTTATCCTAGTTAGGTCTTGGAACTTTGTTTTGTAATGTGTTTATAACTATTATTTGGAATAGCTTGATGCTTCTTTTTGTAAGTGGATTACCGATCCAATTTGTACCTTTGTAATTATTACTTAGTGAATATAATATATTGTTTCTTATAAAAAAACCCAAATGCTGTGCTATTATCATATAATAGAAACGTAGGCTCCTTATAACCAAGGTCAAGCTCACACAACAAAAGTTTTGATACGCTTGAACATACTCAAGTTTACGTGGTTGCTTACAAGTGAAAAGTATTTAGACACGAGATTGTCATCTCACAAGAGTTTGTTAGTTGTGTCGAGTTCCAAAATTTGGTTGCTTTAATACTATCCAAACCATCGAAATGATAAACAAAATAAACCTAAGCTAATAATTAATATGATTGGAAAGTGAAGATAAGTATTAATGTGTCTAGGATCTCAAATTCCTCGATTCACTAACTCGGATGCTTAATTTGTTTCAACAAATTTTACTTGCAAAATTGAATAAAAGCAACATGGAATTGTAGCTAGTACTTACATAACAATTATGAGATTTCCATATGGAGGAACAATTGCACAAAGGTCGATTGTTCTTACGATCCAAATAAGTAATTGGAAGCTAGATGAGGGGAGGGGTAGAAACGCCAATCCATAGAATCTTTTCACGAACTCTATTTTAACTCAAACGTGAATTAAGTAGATAATACTGCGGAAGAAAGCAACATGATTAATTGAGAACACAACTAAACAACCAACAAATAAGAAAACAACAATTTGCGGTAAACATATTAGTGATGGTGTGTCTCACAAGTTCTTGTCTAGACTAGCAACAAACAAGTATATCAAACATAAAAAAACATGTGAAACAAGAATACATATTGGGAATACATCAAAGGATTTCCAATCATCTTAAGGCTTATGTGGGGACATATTCGGTAAATAATGATTGTACTCTCATAACATGCAATCATATAAAATATGACAAACCAATTAAAAGAGTTCAACACTCGGTATACAATTAGGGTAAAGAGATACAAAATCCTTAGAGATTCACAGTATGTTATCATACAAAACATAACAAACTAATTAAAAGAGTCCAATGTCCGGTATACAATCAGGGTAAGGAGATATAGACTCATTAGAGACTTGTACCAAATTCGTATGCATATAAAAGGTAAAAGCAATATAATATATGATAAAAACTCAGATTATACCAACACATGAGTTGCTCATGCATAACGACAAATTTAACGAGGTAAACTCACATATAACTCTTGCTTATGTGGTAGTATCCTTGGGTTGCTATGGCAACCACTCGACAACAAACAATCCACTAAAAAACAATAAACAGATACAACTCGATAGAAATATAAATGCAAATACCTCTATCAGTTGTGACCTTTGCCCTAACTTCCTATTATTGTCCTTGCTTGTTGCCTCTGCAATAACATTTGACATATGGATTTGACTCTCTTCTAGGGCCAACACCTTACACAATAGTGCAATTAGTTACCAATCATCAACAACGTGAATCAAAATGTTTAAAACCAACATGGGAAACCCCAAAGCACAGTATTTTCCAAATCTCACTAGTAAAATAGTCTTTAGCCAATCATGTCAGAAAGAAGTCAAGAATGTTGTATGAAAATGATCGAATGATTTGGTCTTATGATTTTTTTCTATTTATAGACTTTACAAAATACAACAAAGCTGTCTATGGACAGCTGTGGATAGCTATTTATAGATAGTTGTGGATAGCTATAGACTATTGTCTATGGATAGCTATGAACAGTTGTTTATGGACAGTTATTTACAGCTAAAATGACTATGGGCAACAATTGTGGACAGTTGTGAACAACTAAAAATGAATATGGACAACAAATCACAACAAAGCTTTTATGGACAGCCAAGCTGTCCATTGATAGCCCCCTTCAAATTGATGCGGGTTGATCAACAAGCATCAATTTGCGACTTAAGAAGCAATGTCGATGACGAGTGAGAGTCTTGGTGAAGATATCAACAATTTGTAGTTCAGTAGAAATATGTGGAATAGTGATAACACAAGCGTCAAAGGCTTCACGGATAGAGTGACATTTGATTTCAATATGCTTTGTGCGCTCATGATAGACAGGATTGGTCGTAATCTGAATAGCACTTGTATTATCGGCATGTAAAGGTGTAGGATCGGTCTCAGAGAAATTTAACTTAGTTAGCAAACCTCGAAGTCGAATAATTTCGGAACAAGCAAGAGACATTGCTCAGTACTCAGATTCTGTAGATGACTTAGAAGCTCTGTCTTGCTTCTTACTCTTCCAGGAGATCAATGCATTACCTAAGAACATGCACCAACCAGTGATGAAGCGATGTGTATCAGCACAACTAGCCCAATCAGTATCGCTGTAAGCAACAAGACGGAGAGAATTGCCTGAAGGAAAGAATAAGCCATGAGTAGAAGTACCCTGAACATAGCGTATGATCTGACGGATAATAGCCAAATGAAGATGACGAGGAGTCTGAAGAAATTGGCCGACTTGTTGTACAACAAAAGAAATATCTGGTCTATGGACAGTGAAGTAGACAAGGCTACTCACCAATTTCTGATATAAGTTGGGATTAACAAGTAAGTCACATGGATTGAGCAGAGTGATGAGCTAGCAAGTTGGTGACGATATGTGGCTCCATCGAACTAAGAAGTCAATACATGATTCGAGCATCAAGCACAACTTAAGAAGGAGAAGACACGACTTTCTTAGAGTTGGCAGTGTCGATGTTGGTGCAACATTCGTGCCATCAATATGGCTCCATAGGTCTTTTCCCTCGAGGAAAAAATCAAATTAGAAAACCTAAGTAGAGTAATTTTTGCCTTTAAACTTAATACACATTAGTGCAGTGTTCATTGCAAGTAAGTGGAGCCGAGACAAAACAAAAGAAATATTCAAAAAATTAAAGAAACCGAGAGGACATTAAATAGAGATTGTCGAAGAACACTTGTTTAGCATAAAACGCTAGAAAATATCAATGACGATTTTCTCAGAAATAGAATACCGAAAAATTTTCAAACTTGCTTTTGATACCATGTTAGAAATAAGTAAAGAATATTGTATGAAAATGACCGAATGATTTGGTCTTATGATTGCTTTCTATTTATAGACTTTACCAAATACAACAAAACTGTCTATGGACAACTGTGGATAGCTATAGACAGCTGTCTATGGATAGTTATGGACAACTAAATGAATATGAACAGCAAATCACAGCAAAGCTGTTATGGACGGTTAAGTTGTCAATGGAGCACAACAAAGTTGTCCATTGGCAAATCACAATCTAAGAACGCTATTTAACTCTCATTGAAACATATCACAATTATTGAAATACACTCAAGGTGATTTGTGAAACGGAAGATACATCACCCAAAACCCAAGCAAATACTGTCTTGAGTACTTATCACCGAAGAGCACATTTTTGCTCACATAGTCGCGAATCACTAATATCGAACAAACACTCAAGGTAATAGTGATACGGATTCAAAAAAATGATGTCATTTTCCTTCAAGGGTCTCGCTGAGGTGCACAAAAATTTCATTTTTCTTTTTCAAAAATGAAAAGTAATTACCATAAATATCTATACATGCAACTCAACAATGATAACGACGACGTCGACGATCGAACTTCAAGAACCATAATACTCAACTTAGCATGTACACTATGAAAACCATATCGGTGGAGTATGTATAAACATGCTTGTATACAAAGTGTACCTAACTATGTGCATGTGTGTATTATTGATTGCAGTAACAAATCTTGCATAGAGGAAGATAAAAACATGAAGTAAGATAAGCAGACTCTGTGTTTTCACACCGGACACCAAAGTGCTACAAGACGTACAAATTATATTCAAAATTGTTACCTATGGTTGCTAGTCAAGTGTCCTAACATTTGCACCTGTCTAAATTATACCCTAATAAATCATTTATATAAATTTAATACCTTAATATTTATTAATCATTATAATACTCATGATTTGAGATATAGTAAGAAATGTTAAAGTAATAACACAATTTCATATGTCTCATAAAGATAAATAAGTTCAAATAAAACAAATAAAAATTACATTACTTATTTATTATTATTAAAATTTAAGTTTAATTAAACAAACAGGTTTTTATATAAAAAAAAAATCCTATAATTCTTAATTCTCCGTTCATTTTAATAGTGAAAGATTACATGTATATTTATAAGGATAGATAGATTGAAATCCTAATCCTATAGGGCTCAAAAATAAGACTTCTAAACTAATAACAAAATATAATATTATAACTCCCCTTTCAAAGGTATTAAAAGGCGGAAACTGGTCTTGAAGCATTTTATTTTCAATTAGTGAGGCGTAAGCCTCGAGGCATTACGAGGCTTAAGTCTTAAGGAGAAATTTTAAAAAAACATATAAAATTGAAATAAATATTATAAGGCATTAACTGTCACAAAATAAAATTTAGTAACTGATTAAGAACTTAAAACCATTAACTAAAGCAATCTACACAAATCAACAAAAAGATCCTACAAAACTAAGTAGTTTACTGTTTGGAATAACATGAAATTAAAAAATCACTTACGTAAGCTTTAAACTCTACTAAGAGAAGAAAGAAAAAAAAAGATAAGATAGACTGAGAACAATACTAACATTTTCATAGTATGTTCAATATGAGAAAAAGAAATAAAAGAAAACTAGAAAGAAGAGCAAGAAAAAAACATATTTCTCTATAAAAATGAACTGTTGGACTAAATTTGTTATAATGGAGATAGAATGTGAAGAAGTAGCTCAAGAAAAATTAAGATAGGTCAAAAATGGTGAAATAACTTTATTGGTTGCTGCTGGAAGTAGGAGGAAGTTATCTATACTTTTTTTTCTTGTTTATCAGCTTGAGAAGGCCTAATGTGATACAGGATTTCTTTTTAAACATAAATTGGACTTGATAATATGTTCCAATCTTATTAATTTAACTCAATTTCATCAAAGTTTAGGGACGTAAGACTTACAAACTTTGTAACTTAAGTCTTGAGGTGTAAGCTTTAGCCAGTTAAGGGGCAAGGTGAGTGAGTCGTAAGCCTTATAAAACACTGAAAATATTAGCCTTGGTGTGAGTTTTTTGGAAAAACAGCCTTGAGGCTAACCTTAGATAGTTTTTCAAAATCATGCTCCCTTAAGCTGAACATAGATAAGTTCAGCTTGCACATTACAAAAGACATAAAGTAAAACCTTGAATAGATTTGCCACAGTTGAAGTTGAATCTAAAAGTTGCTTACAACATCTTGTCAAGAATGCAAAGTAGTCACCAAATCAACTAGAAATAACCAGAGATAATGGATGATGCTATTTTGTTAACTACATTAATCTTTATTAAAGTTGTAGGCCACATGAAGAAATATCGAATAATCTCTTATACTCAGAAAGTAACATAGGATGTGGTGGCGTAGTAATTGTGCAAAGCCATGTAGAAATGGCAAGTGGTGGTGTAGATTGGATGCAAAACTACAAACAAATAAGGGCTTTTTGGGAGGTGGGATTGTCAGGAATCGAGGGGTAGTAGTGCAGATAGCGACGATACCAAGCAAACAAAGGTTGATGTAAGTAGCTGTCAGTAGAGGTGGAAGGAAGGAAGATATATTCTAATTTTCTCCCTCAAGTTGGAACACAAATATCAAACATGCTAACTTAAATAGTGAGATATAAAAAAATCATTTTGATAATAGACTATTTATAAGATAATAGAAGCAAAACTTGAATTCTAGTAAGCTTAAAATGATAACCTTATAATTGGTATATAGAAACATATGACCAAGCGATCTTCAATCAATTAAATAGTAACATCAATTAGTGCATTTAAACTCACATAATGCATTAACATAGATGCACTTCAATATATCATATCGCAGATGAGCAACAGAGACAATAAACTCAACAACTAAACCATGGAATAATCGATAACCACACCATAGAAAAATCGATAATCACATCATAGAAGAAGCCAAATGCCATATGCGTAATAGAAGACGGCGACACGAAAACTCCCTTTGTCGTCTATAATTGGCATCAATCACAATGGACATCCAACACAGATCCATAGAAAACAAACTTATAACAATAATAGAACAACAAAAGTTTAATGTGAATGGTAAAGTCCAATTAATAACTCACCAAATCATATTAGGCAAAGCAAATCAGGTAGGTATTACTAAATATGCCAAAAATGCCAATATACCCAAATACCAATAAATGAGTCTAAAATACTTTGAACAAGCAAAATAAGCCTCAATACTGAAATTAGCACTAATGTACTAATTTTCCCTAATCAACAAAATACTAGCATTATGGTGATGGAAGAACCCAAATCAATTGTTGTGGATGGCGAACATGGTAAGGAATGATTGGCAAGGATTGGTAAGTGTCGGTACATGGAGAGGGAAGAGTACGGGTTGTAGCGCAGGCTATAGAACACTCAAACCAGCAGCGTAAACCATAGTGGAGGAGACAAATCAATAGCACAATAAGTCCCAAACACCAAATCTGTCCAAAGTAACCTTTCATCCCAAAATACCAAATCTTCCCATATCCAATGTTTCCAACAAACCCCAATTATCGAGATTATCACATAAACACTATTGGACTTGAAAGGTCCGAGAGGTCTAAGTTGGTACCACATTTTTTTTGTTCTCTCTTTCGAACAAAAGATACTGGACATAAGTGAGTACTACTCATGATGATAATGACCAGATCAAAAATTGAGAAGAAGTAACCCTTATAATTCTAGAGGCATTAAACATGTCAAATTTGTTGAGTGACTTGCAAGAAGGGACGAACTTGAAGTGATGAGGTATTATACGACGATGACCATAGGACTGGTGGTGGTGTAGGCCTATTGGCTTTGCAAAGACCATGCAATTCAAGCTATGTTAGATGGGAGTATCTAGTTGCTTATTTGCAATTTGATAGAGTAGAAGATTGGCATGTGGCAATGGATGAAAAATTGTGACCTTGGTTGTGACCGATTTTGGCATCAATTGGGGAAAGTGTAGAGACCAACGACACTTAGAAGGGCGAACATAGATCTGGTAGCCATCTTCTTCTTTGCAAGAAAGATAGTAGCGATCCAACAGATTGACAACAACGTTGGGCGTGAGAGAGACTAATGGGCTATTGGCTACAAGGATGACGGCGTCAGCAACACTGGTCGGATAGCAATGACGATTGTTAGAGTACCTTGGCTAGCTACTGAAACTCTTTGGATAGGCGGCTTGACTAGTAGTGGCTAGATTTTCTCTTTTCTTCATGAAACTAATCTGATTTTTTCCCTTTTTTTAATAAAAGGATAAACTAGGAGTGGGAATGAAACGAATACTGCTGTGATACCAACTAAAAATATAAAATAGATGGAAGAACGAATGCGGAAGCTAAAATAATAAAGAAGCAAAGTAGGTTGAGAGGAGAACCAGAAAATCAAAGAAAGACATTCATAATTCTCCATTTATTTAATATTGAGAGAGTACTTGTATATATATAGGGATAATCAGACTAGAACCCTAATCCTAATAGGGCTTTAAAAGAAACTCTTAGACTAATAAGGAAACATAATACTAATTTTCAAATATCTAATATTCTAATACTAGTAATATTAGATTATTATATATGTTTTTGTGTTAGTATATACATATATAAACTGGGCAGTTTATGTAGGGCGACTGTGTGCGACTAAGGGTTAAGAAAGGAAGATTCTTTTTTTTAATGCTCTGTGTAAAACTGACTCTATCAATTATCTTTTCAGCAAGTGGCCCACCATGTGTAAATATGCTCTCGCCTCTGCTTGGTATTAATAAAAATTTCTTACCAAATCAGTAAATATATGGCCCGGCATTTTAACATGCATTTCAATACATACGGAAAGTTGATATTATAGTAAATTTAAGAATTCCAAACAGCATTGCATGGGCGCCCTCGGCTATTAGGTCAAAACTCTTTGTGTGTGTATATATATATTCAAATATATTCAAATTTGAATTTTCCCTTGCATGGTCCCACTTGTAGAACAAGAACATTATTTTTGGAGTGAATCATGAGTCATAATCGGAACCAATAGATTGATCTTAGAAAGATAGCTCATCCTCTCTACTAGTTCCTGCTGGCTTGATACCAAGCCTGCCAAACAATATGTTCTTCTAGAGACTCATGTCATCTTTGTCGAGTCCGACACATAAGCCATCATATTTGGAGCTTCTTTGCATTAATGGATGATTTGATAACTTCATTTTGACCCTAGGATTTTAACATTAAATACATGGGATTCTATTTATTTCAACTATATGATTTGGTTTCTCTCTCTCTCTCTCTCTCTCCTCCCCTCTCCCCTTGTCCTCTAGCCAAAGTTTTATATGAACAGTATGTTTAAAGGGATAAAGGTCCAAAAGAGGAACTTTTTGCTAAGCTATCAATGTGCATTTACGGTGGTATTTTTTGCAGAATATTATTCTAATATTCCTATACAAATTTTAACGTGAAATGTTTTTGCAGCTTCAAAAGCATTTGAGTTTGGAGGGCCATCCATATCATAAATTCAGCACAGGTTTGCATTTTCTTTTTGATTAGAAACATCTTTTGTTTGGTTTTGAAGTTTGGGTATGATAAAATGATGTGGCTCATTTACAAGCAAGCACTTATGCACCTGGATTGCTTTAAAGCCCTCCAACATGTTTTGTGCTTCATTCTTTATCTACAAGGGCTTGTGATGAAGTACAAACAGATAGGGTTTAAGTGTCTGCAATGTTGCATGGTTCCTCTTTTAGGTCCATGCTCTTTTTTGTATATAAATTAGCTTCAGTTTTTCTACTTTATTTGGTACATTTGAAACCTATTGGAGCGCTCTGGTACTATTTGGAACTAGAAAATCACAGCAACTCTTTGAAATGTTTTTATTGATTAGAAGTGGCTAATAACTTCCAAATTATGGAAGTACTATGCAGACACTTATTCTTTGATTTTTTAAAATTTCAAATATTCATTTTTGGAAAAGTAAGATTTGCTCCTTTAACTTGGAAAATGATCATTAATCCACAACTAGTGGGCCTCATTTAATGCTGAAATATTCTTATACATGCTTTATATACTTTAGGTATTCAAATTGTTACACATACAATTGATACTGAGCCACGTTGGTCACATTTTGTCACCCATGATTTATTTGGGATGCCATTCTTCCCATATTTTGGTACTCCAGGACCTCAACTCTCACAATGCTAATATCTCATTTATCTAACAAGTTAGAAAAGGTTAGGAATAAGATATGCGTCATTTCCTATTTTGTTTGATAAAAGTGAAATTTACTTTTGAAATTGTCTATTCTCTTTTGAGTTTTGTTTCTTTTGTTGACTGCTGGTGTTTCAATTGATTTAATTCCTTGTGTGAAGAATGGGTATGAACTCTACGGACTTGGCTTTAGTTAAGGAGGTAAATGAAATTTTTATGTCGTGTATAATGTCTCACTTGATAGGGAATTGGGACACTTTGGAGGTCCGTCCAAAAGCCAAAGGATTGGATACCAGGCACGAGCTTATAAAATTTTATGATGATAATTATTCTGCAAACCTCATGCATCTTGCTATATATGCAAAGGGTTAGTAATTAGTTTCACCTTTATATTTGAGAGGTATAACATTGCACTTATGTTGAATTATTAAGCATCATGTTTCTTGTGACATTATTTCCAGAAAACCTGGATAAAATCCAAGGACTCGTGGAGGACAAGTTTAGAGACATTCGGAACATTGATCGCAACTGTCCTGTTTTTCCTGGCCAGCCTTGTACATCAGAACATCTACAGGTATCCTGTATTCTCGAGTACTGATGAATTTTTGCCAAATGATTGTATCTCTCTTTTACATTGTCATAGAAGTCCCTTAAATTATGTTATTTGTGTAGTTTAGTCCCTTAGATTAAAAACGATGTTATTTAGTTCCTTAGTTTTGTAAAAAAGGCCAATTAAAGATAATTTATATTATTTTAATGATTTTTCTATTAAAATATTGTTATTTTTCTGTTAAATGATTAAATGTGATTAAAATACGAGTCTTTAATAATGGTAAAGTTACAAATAATGTAAAAAAAATCATAAAATATTTGTTCTTTTAATATTTATTAATTGTCATTTTTTTATTTTTGTTTTATTAATTTTTAATTTTTATTAAAAATTAACATATATATATATATATAAATAACTTTTTGTTTGAATTTTATTATTGATTATTTTTTTAAACTATTTCATATTATTTGATTTTTATCATTGTTAAAGATTCGTGTTTTAATCGCATTTTAATTACGTAACAAGAAATAATAATATTTTAAATAAAAAACATTAAATAATATAATTTGTCCTTTTTACAAGGTTAATGGACTAAATGATAGAATTTCTAATTTGATAGACTAAATGGCACAAATGACCTAATCTAAGGGATTTCTACGACACCTCACGTTAAAAATAAATAATTTCATTTATTTTCAGATTCTTGTCAAAGCCGTTCCAATAAAGCATGGTCACAAGTTAAGAATCGCATGGCCAGTAACTCCAGAAATTCATCATTTTAAGGAAGGGCCATGCATGTATCTGGGTCATCTTATTGGCCATGAAGGAGAGGGATCTTTGTTTTTCGTCTTGAAAACATTGGGTGGGTCTTGCACATCCATCAAACATCAATATTATTGTGTTATTAGTCTTCTACTAGATGTCATTTGGGTTTGGAACTTTGAAGGCTTTAACTTGCTAAACACTAGATATATTCTCTTAATATGTTGATATGCATAAATTTTGTTTTTTGATTAGTAGCATGGTCAAGCTTATTGTCTCCATTAAATTAGTTTTTGAAGACTTTGTGATTTGTAAAATATGTTTTTCTATGGTGAAATTGATTTTTAGAGTATGTACATTTACAATTTATAGAAAAAGACTAGGACTAGAAAAGGAAATAAATCGCTTAATTATTTCTGTGACAATCTTTCTAATTTTGATTGAACTAACCAACGAAAATATTTTGTAATAAATTCACAATATTCCTAATAATGATCCTAATTAATATACAATCAGTTCAAAATCTGTCTTTAATTCCTGAGATTTCAACACTCTTCTTTAAGTTAGATCGTAAATATTGATCATATTTAATTTGTAAATAAGATCATCAAACAATTGTTAATGAAACCTTTTGGTGGATATATTAGTAGTTTGTTCTTTTGTTAGAACATAAGTCATGCAAATTGTTCCATCTTCAACCTTCTCTTTGATAAGATGTCTGTTGACTTTCATGTGTTTTGTTTTTTCATGCCAAACTGGATCGAGGGAAATGTCGATAGTTGACTTATTGTCACAGTATAGCTTGATTGGAGATGGTGTTAGAACTTGAAGTTCTATCAAGAGTTACCTCAACCACAATGCCTCATAGATTCTTTGTGCGACTGTTCTAAATTCTATTTTCACACTACTCATGACTACTACCTTTTTCTTTTTGCTTCCCCACGTCTCTAAGTTTCCAAACATAAACGTACAATGTTCAGTAGTCATTCGTCTTTTCTCTACTGAACCAACCCAATTGCATCAGTGTAGAAGTTTTTGGCTTTATTTTTTTGAAGAATAATCCCTTACTAGGTGACTCTTTGAGATGTCTGATAATTCTATAAACCGTTTTAAGGTAGGCTTCTTTTGGAGAATGCAAGTGTTGACTAACTATACTGACTGCAAATGCTACGTCAGGTCTAGTGTGAGATAAGTATATTAGTTTTACCACTAGCCTTTGATATTTTTTTCTATCCGTTGTTTTTTCCCTAATTTTTCATATTTATTTCCAATCTTAATTGAAGTGTTACCTTGGTTTGCAATAAAGCATGTCTATTTGCAATTTCCATTTCTAAGGAGTATCATGTTTGTTTTAGATCATTGACTTTAATTTCAGTAGCCAAGTTTTTCTTTAGTCTCTCAATTTATTCTAAGTTGTCACCAATCGGGATTATATCATCAATATATATTATCAAAATGTTCTCTTCATTTTGTTTAAAAAACACTGTATGATCTGATTGGCCTTGCTCGTATCTTTGCTTCCTCATTACTTTAGCAAACCCATCAAATCACGCTCTAGTGAATGTTTGAGTCCATACAATGATTTTTCAATTTACAAATTGTAATTGTTGCTTTCTTGCCGAACCAAGGTGGTATGGTCATAAAGATTTCTTCTTTTAATACTCTATTTGAGACATGCATTTTGTATGTCAAATTGTTGAAGTGATCAGTCTAGATTGACTGTTAATGAAAAAAGCACTATTAAGGTTTAGTTCTCAAAATGAGAACGTAATATATATGGTAATGGTGGTAGGAATTAAATTTAATGGAAACAATATTTCTATTACTATGTTGGAGTAGTGAAATCAAAATAATGATAATATTCAAATAAAATTTATAAAATTATAAACGAAAAAAATTAAAAAATTAATTATTTTGATTTCTAAATGAGATAAAGTGACAAAAGTAATAAATGATCATATAAATGTGCAAAAAAATAGACAATTTTTGTGTATTATTGAGGGGTGTGGAAGAAATGAGCATTAATGTTACTTTTAAAATGCTTTACATTCCATTGTAAGTTAATAGTCAATCAAAACATAAGAATGCCTAGAATCATTCCAATTACCATTCCTATTTGATGCAATGTACATGCATTTTTTACATTGCACAGGAAGCTAAGTGATGATGTACTTATAAGAGATGTCATTTCTTGCATGGTATGACCCATTTTGGGGATTCTCTCTAGAAGCAAAATCTTAAGGTCCCACTAAATTGTCAAATCATGACTATGGCCCATCGAAACAGACAATCTCGTGCCACGTAAAATGGGTTTCGTTTTCTGTACGTAGAGGAATTGACCCTCGTGTATTAGTTGGTATAAGAGTCATGTCCCTATTGAGCCATATGGGCCCGCGTTCTTACGAAGATGAAGTGGGGTGTATGATTAGCAAGTTAAGTGATGATGTGCTTATAAGAGGGGTTCTCTCTTACATGGTATGTCGCGTTTTGAGATTCTTCGCTAGAAAAAAGCTATGAGATCCCACTGAACTATCAAGTTATAGCCGTGGTCCGTTGAACTTGTAGTTGTGGACCAAGGTGAGCAATCTCGTATCACGTGGAATGGGTCTCATCTCGTCCCGCTGTAAGTAAAGGAATTGACCCTTATACATTAGTTGATATTAGAGCCATGACCCTACTATGCTATGTGAGCTTGCGTGCTTACGAGGATATAAGACTCTAAGCGGGGGTTTATGATGAAGTGTGCCTGCACATGTCCTAAATTGTTTAAGAAGTTAAGTTGTGATGTGCTTATAAGGGGTAACCTTTCTTACATAGTATGATGTGTTTTTGGGTTCCTTTTTAGAAGTAAAGCCGTGAGGTCTTGTTGAATTGTCAAGTCATGACCGTGACCCACTAAACTTGCAGTCATGGATCAAAGCAATCTCGTACGACGTGGAGTGGATCCCGTCCTACTGTACGCCAAGGGATTGACCCTACTGTGTTAGTATCAAAGCCATGACTTTGCTAGGCCATGTGAGATTGCGTTTTTATGAGGACGAAGTGAGGGTGTATGATGCAGTGTGCCTTCACATGTCACACATTGCTTAAAAAGCTAAGTGTTGATGTGCGTACGGGGTGTTCACTTTTACATGATATGTCGCGTATTGAGGTTTCTTCCTAAAAGCAAAGCTATTAGGTCCCCTCAATCTGTATAGTAGTGGTTGTGTCCCGCTGAAGTTGCAATTATGGATTAAAGCGAACAATTTCTTGGTACATAGAGTGGTTCCAACCCACTCTACGCAAAGGGATTGACCCTTCTGTATCACTAATACTGTTAACCAAACATGACCTTATAGTATATAGTTTTGCCACAAGTGTAAATATTTATGTATAATTAATTCCATAGGTTTGTGTGAACAACTTTGCAACTAATAGGTTTTTTATCGCTCTATTGGCTCATCAACTTTGTATTTTATTGTAAATACTCATTTGCAAGCAACTCTTACATTTTCTTTTGATAGTTTTGTTACATCCCAAGTTTCATTTGCTAAACACCGGATATATTCTCTTAATATGTTAATATGCATAAATTTTGTTTTTGGATTAATAGCATGGTCAGGCTTCTTGTCTCCATTAAATTAGTTTTATTATTCCATTTTCAATTATTGAGTTATCAAAGGTAATCATCAAGTCTCAATATAACAGAATCAAGCTAGTAATTATGTGCTAATCAATAATATGGTAGTACTAATATATCCTTATTTTCTACCTCCATCCTCAAGCCGGGGGAATAGGTTTTGTCGGGCTTAGATTTTGTCAATTTTCATTTGGAAAACATAGACATAATATAAACCAATAATTTGGTAAAGCTGTAGTGTATTTTTTGATTTGATGGAAAGGCTATAGTTTTTTATTTGTTGTTGTTGTGATGGTAAAGCTATAGTATAGATGTCAATGAGTTGGTTATTAGGCTTGACAAGTGGAGTTATATCATCACCCTTAATAATCACTCCAAATATAGTGACGTTCAGCTTCAATAATGCTTAGTATCCACATTTTGCACCTCAATCATTGATGCAGCACATGAAAAGAGAATAGAGGGGAATAGAAGAAGGGAAAGAACACACAAGAACTCGGATTATGGTATAGATATTAGGAAGAGCATAGATAATTACAGGGAAGCTGGAATAAAATTCATTCAATAATCGAAAGTTTACCTAATACAATAGAAAGGGCCTTGTAAATAGGCAATATCTAACACTAAGGGTCTATTTGCTTGTGTTTTTGTTAAAAGTGGTTTTAGATATAAGTGGTTTCAGAAAAAAGGTGGTTGCAGTCAGAAGCACATTAAGAACAAAATGTGCTTTCTGAACCCGGAAAACGTTTCTGATAAATATTTTTGTTGTTGGGTCATCAAGCATTTTGTTGTTAAAAACGCTTACAAAGTCTCAGAAGTAAAAATAAACAAACTCTTTTCTCTGTTCAATTTGCTAGAAACCCTAGTAACAAATTAACATAAATAAAAAAATATCACAGTTGAATAAAATTCTTAAAATCTTTTAATTCTATAATTATATCAATGAATTATTCGCCTCTTTTGCCCTTCTCTTCTTTCTTATGTTGGATTGATATTTAGCTTTTTGATTTTGGAACAATGATGTAAAAGCTGTCCATTGCTAAATATTTAAAAGGTTGATCTAACACATGTTCTTTGCTTCAAATGTGAGCTTATTTCTGTCTTTTTGATACACTTTCTTTTGAATTTTAATGATTTTAATGATTGGATCATCTTGAAGAAAGCTTAAACACAGCCTCCCTTCCAATTCTCTCTCTTGCAAAAAAGAATCCATATTGATTTTCGCACAACCCAGTCCAACCTTTATGTGTGACAATGAGTTGGAGTAGGAGTAGGGGTAGGGAGGTTTACTCCCTTTGCTTTTTAAGGAGAAGGTTCTGCATCTCCCATACCAAGTAGAGATAAACTATGGCTACCTGGATAAGTTTTATTTTGAATTACAGCACCCTAATCCTTTGAAGCTCCTGAACCAAGAGCTTGCACTGTTTGTTGAAAACCTGGATTATGTTTTCAATGCAAATGTATAACGAAATCTCCAAAAAAATTGAGGAATATGGTAAGTCGCAGCTCTATTGAACGGGGGCAACCAATTAATTTTTGAGAATGCTTTGCAAAGTGAATCAGTGCGGAAGCTATGTTTCTCCTTTACCTTAATTATCTTTTACAGTAAGCACAAGTAGAAAAGTTATGCAGGGTAAAATATATGTTTTATTAGAATTGTAGGATATTTAGAGTTGTATTTAGTGTATTATTTTTGACAATTGATAGATTAGGATTTATTGTTACATTAGATGAAGTTTATTAAAATTTAAGTCCTTATATATTTAGGCTTATTTACGTTGTAATTTTTTACTTCATATGATTTTGATTATGATTATTGATCGGTGAAAACTATCGGTCAAGTCTTTCAGATTAAGATTTAGTGTACGTTTAGCCCCTCATATTTAAAAAAAGATGTTTTATAGTCGCCCATCTTTGAAAAAGTGGTCCAATTAAAGATAAATGATATTATTTTAATAAGTTTTTATCAAAATATTATTTTTTTCCTATCAAGTGATTGAAATACCATTAAAACTCAATTAAAACTTGATCCTTGACAATTAATATGAAAGTTTTTCACAAAATATTCGTTTTAATATGTAGTGTTTTCAGTCCAAATTTCATGTTGTTAATGACGTGTTTTATAATGTTTCAATAATTTGATATTAAAAATTTAATATTTTAATAAAAAAATCATTAAAGTTTAATATTTGTTGTTAATGGGTCATTTTTCTCAAAATAAGTTTTAGAATTTGAGGGACTAAACGACACCAATTTTATAATATGAGGGACTTCTATGGCTCCTCTTCTCTTCCTGTTGATATAAGAACCTTGTTTTGCAATTATCCCTTTTATGCCTTATGCACTGAGTCAAAAAGACTGTCAAATGATACGCTTGTCATCTTAAACCTGATTAAGTTCATCTAATCTTTGCAGGATGGGCTACAAGTTTGTCCGCAGGTGAATCAGATTGGAGTTGGGATTTTTCTTTCTTCAAAGTAAATATTGATCTTACTGATGCTGGTCATGGTTAGTTCCCCCTTCTCCTTTTAATATAGTTGACTTTCGTAGTGTTGAAAAATCAAAGTTGAATGCAGAGTAAGAAAAACAAAGAGACTCCTAATTTTATTGATATTGAGAAGAGTACATATGATATTTGTAGTGACACTATGACAATGAAACCCTAATGACAAAAACCCTAATTGGAAGCTAGGGATTTGGAATGAATCTGTTGATACCATCTTGAAAAATCAAAGTATGCTAAAAGGAGAGTAAGATTGATTATAATGAAAGGAGTACGTTGATATTTGTAGCAACACTATGGTACTGGCACTTAAGATTAGAATGAAATTTAGAACAAATTATTCTTTGTTTGTTGATATACTTTGTACAAGTTTAGCTACAAATTTATAGTACAAATTGTTGGACTAGAGAGGAAACAAAATATCCTGATTTATAAACATAATATCACCCATTTATGAAAATAATATCACTTAATTAAATTCATAATATAATTACATATTTCCAATCTATAAAAAAAAAATGTCCATATTTGAAACTGCTAGAAATCGGGGATTTCAACACTCTTTCTCAAATTGGATATGATCAACTCAAGTTGGATCATACATGTTGATTGTATCCAACTTGCTAATGAAATCATTGAAATGTTGTCGAGAAAGCCCTTTAGTGAATGTATCTACTATTTGCTCTTTTATGGGGACATACGTCATTCAAATAGTACAACCTTCAACCTTTTATTTGATGAAATGTCTATCCATTTCAACATGTTTAGTTTTGTCAAATTTAACTGGATTGAAGGATATGCTAATGGCTACGTTGTTGTCACGATAAAGTTTATTGGAGATTTTACTACAATATGAAGTTTTTTCAACAATTTTCTTAACTAGAAAACTTCACAAATTCCATATGCAGTTGCTCAGTTTTAGCACTACAACTACATTATGTTTCTTACCTTTTTAAGTTACAAAATTCTTAAACACAAAGGTATAATACCCTATGGTGAAGTGCAAAATAGATCTAGAACTCTCCTATCAACACTAAATACAGATTCCGAAGCAACTGTTAAAACAAAAATGGCTAGGATATCACAAGCCATGCCACCAACTTGAGGAAATCAAAAATTATTTCCCCTCCACTAAAGGTTCTAATAAGTCTTCAATTGACTCTTTTATGGATTGTCATCATTAAAAGAGTTAGAAGCCCTACAATTAAGCAACAAAACAAAAGTTAAAAATAATTATGTTCAACTTTTAGTAATAAATAAACGAGTAAAATTATTATAAAGTGTACCTCTAATAGATCTTTTCTCTTATAAAGGACTTCATCTTTTGAGTTATCATTGTTGTCCATAAATGTTGTTGTAGATTTATTTTGAGAAGCATCTTAAGCATACTCTTTATAAATTTCATCTAATTCATTCTTGAGATTTCTTAAGAAAATAACATATTGAGTAACTTGATTGCTAATAGATCTTTTTGGAGGTGAATTCCACAAATTTTAACTTGTTTTGTGTGTTCAAAATCATTGCTATGGATAAAATAGTGCTAAAATCAGATCAATATTACTAAAACTTTGTAAGCATCCTATTTGCCAGGTCTTTGAGATACTTATCCCTCCTTTTTCTTCAAGGTAATATAACATGAACTAACAAAAGTGATACAAATTTGCAGTAGGGTACTTGGTTTGGTTCTAGAGAATATGCATGTTATCTCATAAAACAAGGCCAAGAAACTACAAATCTTATCTGCCTTATCCCACTCAGCCGTAGTAGGGCAATTTACGTAATTAAAATCAATTATAGATAAATGTTGAAACACTCGATAATAGAATAAAACACTTTCAAGCATGCGGTACTTGGTTTCAGAGAATATGCATGTTATCTCATAAAATAAGGCCAAGAAATTACAAATCTTATCTACCTTATCCCACTCGACCGTAGTAGGAAAATTTACATAATTAAAATCAATTAAAGATAACTATTGAAACACTCAACAATAGCATAAAGCACTTTCAAGCATGAGATAAGTTGAATTGCACCTAGTCATAACATCTAACTTCAATCCTTTCTTGGAATCCAAAATTTCCAATTTTGCCGATTTTTTGAGCTTTTCCTTTCTTATTTGTAACACCTTCATATTTGATGCTATTACAAATTTTATCATCATCATTTATATCTTTAAGACATTTTGGTCAACTAAATTGATAATGTATGCACAACAACAAATATGATATAATTCACCATTGCAAACTAGAGATCCACATAAACTCAAGTTATTGACCAACTTAGGAGTAAATTTAATATTAATAAAAGCATTGTCTAATGTCATTGAAAATTTTATTTTATCAATTTCTCACTCACACAACATAGAATGGACGTTATTACATAGGGATGAGGCATCATGCAGAGATGGCATGAAAGAGAAGTTCAACATGCATCATGCAGAGGTGGCATGAAAGGGAAGTTCAACACTCTTTTTTGTAATTTTCACTTATTATCAATGAAATGACATGTGAGAGAAATGTAACCATCATAGGTTAAAGAAGACCAACAATTAGAGGTAAGAAATTCTTTCAAGAAATGCAACTAGCATAAATCTAATCATAGATTTCACTTAAATACGTCTTAAGAACATCAGCCTTATAACTATTTCTAGACACTACCTTGACATCGGGATGAAGATATTCAAAATAAGTTCTAATACATTTATATTTAACAAGCCGAAAAGGTAAATCATGCATTATAATAACCCGAGCAATCAAATCTCTACATATTTTTGGATCATATTTAGTAAAACGAATTGTATACCCCTTTTTGCTCTTATCAATAATCATTTGACCAACAACACAATTAACTCTCTTAGGACACTTCGCATAATGACGCGTAAAATTATCTGTTCCATAGAATGACTCAGATCTAAAAGAAATACTACAATATGTACACTTAACTCTCTCCTTTTTGTTAGGTCCTATGGGAAGATCTCCATAATAATCCAAAATTTTGATCCTTTCTTCATATGTTTTTCCTTTTTTCCTTGGGATTCAAATTTTTGGTTATCTCATCATCATTCTCATTATCTTCATTTTCAAAATGTTCTTGTGATAATTGTGTCATTCTTATTTTTATTCTATATAACAAATAAGATCATATGAGACCAATAAAACATATCATGATATGAATATATAAATCGATTTGTGAATGTTAACTTTAAGCCAATATAAAACATGGTAAACAAATAACATTTCAAAGGTTATTGTATCCAAACTATAGATGTGCTGAGAAATACAAGAACATGCATTTAGAGATCAAAAGATGCAAGAGGGATAACAAGTTCTTACTAAAAGCTAAAACAACCTGAAAGTACTCCATCCCTCACATTTCGAACACTTGTAGAGAAAATAAAACATTAAAGAAACAATGAAAATCACATACTTTTATGGAGTATCATAATATCAACTCTAGATTTCAGTGCCCTTTTAGATAAAGCTTCGAGCATATGGTCTATCTATTGCATCTCATCTTCTCGTTAACATCCTAATTTTTTTTTAAAGTCTTGAATGTGTTTATACATCACATTGTTATTTTAATTAGTTAGCTAGTTAACAACTGTAAAAAGACTTGCAAGAACCAAGATTGGAAAAAAAAAAAAACAAGAACATCCATAGATTGAGAAACACAAGAACGAATATTTAGAGATAAGAAGATACAAGAATTGAAACTGAGAAATGTGTGGTGAGATGCAACGGCGGTTGGAGGTTGGACTGGAGAGAAGCAGTGACGACAAGAGGGCGAGTTTGAGAGTGATAGAGAAGGGAAGAGGGGAAGAGTGAGGTTAGGTTTTTTTGACCTTGTCGAACACTATTCGGCGAGTTTTATCTCCCCCCTCCTTGGTTTATTTTTCCATGTGATTTTTTTTTAAAATTAATAACGGGTCAAAAAGGTTTATCCCTTTTTTGGCCTAGACCTGACATTTTTTTGTCCAAATGGGATGACCCGAAATCATGTCATGTTTTTCGAGTTGAGTTTCGAGTCATCTTTTCATGTAGTGTCGAAACCACTAGGTTTTTATTTTACCTATAAATATGTTTATTTACACTATAATTGTAGACTTTCTATTTATTTAATTATAGTGTTAACTTTTGAGAATTTTTATTCTTCAATTATTACCTCCACACCTTCTGGTTTGCATCATGAAATGACATAGTTCAATCGATTGAGTCTCAAAGGTATGCTATATTTTGAAGCCTCCCTCGGTCGAGCCTGACCTCGCTCGGTCGAACCCCTACTGAAGATACTGCAAAATGTGACCCAAGAGCATTAGAGTGAAGCAAGATGAATTGGATACTGCAAAATGTGACCCAAGAGCATGAGAGTGAAGTAAGATCAATTGGATTGATTGGCCTATGTAGCCAATCGATCTACCCTTTGTTGAGTGGCCCAAGACATTCACATTTTGACTCCTATTTGCTCCCTTTTCTATCCTCTAGTTACATAAACCCACTTTAGCACATTTTATGCATTCACATTTCACGACCATTATTTATTCCTAAACAAGCTAATAGTAAGTTAAATGAGATCATGATAACTTTATTTTCAGAGTTATCATTAGGAAAATTGTCAAGCACACATAATTTATCATATATAAGTTTGCTTATTTTAAGAGATGTGATATATATGTACATCAAACTGGTTTTTAGTGTTAGATGATGATGGAAGCCCTCTTGATTGAATTGCAGAACACATGCAGGATGTAATTGGTTTACTTTTTAAATATATTTACCTCTTACGAGAGTCTGGTGTTTGCAACTGGATATTTGATGAGGTATGTAATTTTTATGAATGGAGTCAATGACATATAGTTTTATTTACCTATGCTTGTATTATGTGATCATTCCCATTTTCATTCCTTTAATATGCATATTATTAATGCATTATCTCATCAGAGAAAACTTTGGGGATTGTTAAGCTTCATGTTTCTGGGGAAAATTAAATGTACCAACACCTTTTTGGAAATTCTAGAAACTGACATCCATGTAGCCTTTTTTTTTGATAGACAGTACCTGCAAATTGCAGATATTTGACTCTCATCCTATCCCTTCCGACAAGTCTCTTAATAATGTTGTATTCAGCAGCCTTTTCTAATATTATACACAATTATCTACCCCTAAATTGAATATAAAAGGTTATTAGATGACCTTGCCTAACACCTCTATAACCCTTAAAACCAACCATGCACTTAACAGTGCAAAGCTAACGGAATTGAAATATTCCCTTATTTAAGTTCTCCATCTAGCCCCAAAGGGTTTAATTTAAATATAATCCAAAAAATCCCAATTTGAGTGATCAATGGCATTGTCACCATCTACCTTACAAGCCTAACCTTCCTTATTACGTTTTCTTTCCTCAATCTCAATACAATCGAAGCATAGCTCAAAATTTTTCTCCTGTTGACTAAAGCACTTTGTTCAAAGAAATGCTGTCATCCAAGACTTCAGTCAACCTTGACCAAACTGTTGCCGTAATTTTGTATAAACTAGATACTAGACTTATGGGGATGAAAAACCTTTGGTATTTGAAGATTCTTTTTTGGGATTAGAGAAATGAAAGTTGCATTGGTTTCCCATATAAATCACCTCATTTTCATGAATTACCTTAAAAAATTTCAACAAATCTTCTTGAAGGGTATTCCAACATTTCTGTAAAAGGCCATTGTTTATCTGGGGACTTTTCACCCTTGATATCAAAATTATTCTCTTCTTTAAAACGCTTTTTAACCAAACTGCTTGGTTCTCCCCAATTGGGTGCCCATTCAGAACCCTTATTTATGGCCTCACCTCCATCTGAAGAGAAGTTTTGCATAAAAAATCTTAATGGTATCTTGAATTTGTTGTCCATTCACGATCACCTCACCTTAATACAATTCGAATTTGGTAATAAATTGCTTTTTTCTTTTTGCAATTTTGTGAATTGTTTTTGAGTTACAATCTATCTACTCTGTCCTTTGACAATTTGACCTTTGCTTTTTTATCTCCAGCAAGTTTCCTCTGTAAATTTTTATAAATTTGGCACATAATAAATATACAAGGAAGGGGTATTCAGGATACTATAGTTTGAGAAATTTGTATGTCCATTGTATGTTAGGTTTTCATGCCTTTTAGTTTTAGTTTTTGAGAGTTTACCGTCTTATGTTTCTGAATTTTTGCCCAGACATTTTAGAATGATAACTCTCTCTCTCTATCTCCCTGTAAAATTTCTGAGATGGATCCTATTTTGTTGAAGCTTTCAGCAGTGTGTGAAACAATGTTCCATTATCAGGACAAAATTCCTCCAAGTGATTATGTCATCAATATTGCAACTAATATGCAGGTATTTAAGTGGTTCCCTCCCTGTTTCTTGTTCTCTATATTTATTAATGTTTTGAAATGCATTCTTAATGGTGAAAGAGCCAATATGGGATGTGCTAAATTACTTCCACAGGCTCCTCGAAAAGGTAAAAAGAAAATTTCAAGGGTGTTATCGAGTTAAAAAAGGAAAGAAGATTTGCTGAATTGACATGAAAAGAAATACAATGCTTGTGTTCACCTCATTTTTTGACTATATGAAAACAATGGTTAGTTTCTTTTCTGTAAGAGGGAAAAAGGAATTAATGGTTACCAACATGCTTTGCAATGCGAGGAGCATGTGATATATCAGTTTAGGAGGGAAAATAAGGTTGGCTTGGTCCCAAGGAAAAACTGGCCAAAAAAAGCCTGAAAAGAAACAATATATATCTTATAATCTTATAATAAAAATAATAGTAATAGTAATAACTATTTTAAAGGATCGATTTTGCACTTTTATGTGAAAATGATCATCATAGCCTCAAAAGTAGCATGTTATATTTTGATTGGTGAGGTCTATTATAAGTATCGATGCATTATTTTTTTATATAATTTAATCTAATTATCTATGTATTAAATATATTACACCTTCTGGCATTCTTCATAATATTAATATTTTTAATTAAAATTAATTTTTATTGAAATAATAAATAATATTAAAATAATAAATAACAAACATAATGGTTTAATTAGAAATTAAAAACTAGAATTATAAAAGATTTCAATTATAGAATTATTTAATTACTCTTCTTAATTTCTTTTCATAACATTAAAAAAAGTTCTAGATTGTATATGATTATTTTGTTCATACTTCTTCAAAATTTTAATATTGTTAATTAAAATTAATTTTTTTTGGAATAATAAATAAAAGTAATATGAGTTAGTTAGAAATTAAAAAAATGGAGTTATAAAATATTTAAATTTATATTATTTAACCACCCGTTCATATATCTAGTTTTTAATATTTTTAATTAAAATTAATTCTTTGGGATAATAAATAATGGACATAATTAGTTAATTAAGCATTAAAAAATGACATTCCAAAAGATTTCAATTAAGATTATATAACCACACATTCGTAATTTTCTTTTTTAATATTTTTAATTGAAATTAGTTATTTGGAATAATAAATAACAAATATAATGGTTTAATGAGGTATTAAAAACTAGAATTTTAAAAGACTTCACTTAAGATTATTTAATTATCCTTTCATAATTTTGTTTTTTATAAAATTAAAAAGTTATAGATTGCATATACCTATATTGGTCATACTTCTTTAATACTTTAATGTTAATTAAAACTAATTCTTTTTGACATTATAAATAACTAATTCTTGTCCTCTTCCATCTCTTCCTTCTCTTTGTCTGTAGAAGGGTTTTGCTTAGAACTTAGCTTAAAGTGATTAGCAAGAGGACAACTAATCGCTTTAGCCTTATTCATATAAAATCTCTAAAGTACTTTCTCAATGTACTTTTCCTGTGATAATCATAATTTCTTGACGCCTTTGTCTCTGATAATAGTCATGCCAAGAATCTACTTTGCTGGCCCCAAGTCTTTCATGGCAAAAGACTTTCTCAACTACTTTTTCAAGTTATTGATTATGGAAATATTCCGGCCAACAATCAACATATCATCTACATAGAGCAAAAGAATAATGAAATCATTATCAGAGAATTTCTACACAAAAACACAATGGTCTGAAGTAGTCTTTTTGTAGCCTTGCTCCCCCATAACAGACTCAAACTTTTTGTACCATTGTCTTGGTGCCTGTTTTAAGTCGTAAAGACTTTTCTTCAATTTGCAGACATAAACTTCTTTTCCCTTTTGCTGAAAACCCTCTGACAGTTCCATGTATATCTCTTCTTCCAATTCACCATATAGGAAGGTAGTTTTGACATCCATTTGCTCAACCTCCAAGTCAAGACTTGCTGTTAACCCTAGCACAATACATATGGATGTTATTTTTACAACTGGAGAGAAAATATCGTTAAAGTCAACACTTTTTCTTTGGCTGAATCCTTTGACAACCAGTCTGGCTTTGGAACGTGGATTGAAACTGTCCTTCATGCTTCATCCTGAACACCTATTTATTTTTCAAGGCCTTCTTCCCTTTAGGCAGCTTCATCAGCTCAAAGGTTTTGTTCTCATGCAAGGACTTCATCTCATCTTGCATGACTTTATTCCATTTTTGTTTGGATTCGTCATCCATGGCCTCTTCATAACTCTCAGGTTCTCCCCCATCAGTGAAATTTACACTCATTTGAAGGATATGAGATAAAGGGTCGTTTCAGTCTATCACTTCTTCTCAGTGGAACAGAAGAAGCCGCAGGTGTTGGTACTGGATAATGAACATCATCATTTCCCTCATCTTCAGAACCAACTTTTATGGGAGCATCATCTTCATCAGGTGGATAAACCTGGTCTTCATCTCCAACTTGTCTTGGCACTGATGTTGGAGGAATTAATTCCAAATCTGATGAGTCACCATTGGAATTAGGAACATCTTTCTTCATTTTGATAATATCTTCAATGGTCTTATCTTCAACAAATACAACATCATGGCTCCTGCCAAGCCTCTTTGCAACCGGATCGTAAAATCTATAGCCAAATTGATCTTGACCATAGCCAATAAAATACACTGTCTTGTTTTGGCATCAAGTTTGGATCTCTCATCCTTGGGGATATGAACAAATGCTTTGTAGCCAAACACTCGCAGATGATCATAGGAAACATCCTTTCCCGACCACACTTTATCTGGAACATCCATCTTGAGAGGAGTACAGGGTGAAAGATTCAACACATGTGCAACTGTGAGTATATTCACCCCAAAAAGTTTTAGGCAACTTTGCATGTGAAAGTAAACATCTAACTCTCTCCATTAAAGTTCTGTTCATCCTCTCAGCTAAGCCATTCAACTGTTGTGTCTTTGGAGGTGTCATCTGATGCCGAATACCATGCTTTTTGCAATAAGTATGGAAAGGTCCTGTGTATTCTCCACCATTGTCTGTCCGGATGCACTTCAGTTTCTTTCCAGTCTCTCTCTCAACTGAGGTATGAAATTCTTTGAAGACATCTAGCACCTGATTCTGTCTTTAGAAGATATACCCACGTCTTCCTTGAATGATCATCAATGAAAGTCACAAAATATTGAGCACCACTAAGTGACTTTGGCATTGGTCTACACAAATCTGAATGAATCAGATCTAAAATATTATTCATTCTGGAAGAAGGGAAACTCTTGAAAGCAATTCTGTTTTGCTTTCCTGCTAGACAATGAACACATTTCTCCAAATGTACTTCATCTATTTCGGGTAGTATCTTCTTTTTGACTAGACTTGTCAAACCTTTTTTACCTATGTGACTGAGTCTCTTATGTCATAACTCAGCTGCACTGTCTTTCTCTATGGCATTTACTGTGTCAGTGGAGAGCTTCGCTTGCATTATATATAGAGTTGTATGCTTCTCACCTCTAGCTACTACTAAGGAGCCTTTTGTAAGTTTCCATTTGTCATAAATGAAAGAGCTGTAATATCCTTCATTTGCAAGTTTGCGCACAGAGATCAAATTCAGGTGCATATCTGGAATATGCCTGACATCTTTCAGAAATAGTCTAGTTTTGTTCTCTGTTTCTAAGCAAACATCTCCTTTACCTACAACCTTTGACAAACCTTCATTTCCCATTCTAGCAACACCAAAACTTCCAGGTGTGTATGATGACAAAAATTCTTTACGCGATGTAGCGTGAACTGTAGCACCACTATCAATCACCCAGTTGGTCTCATGTGATGCAAGATTGACAAAATCTTCATCATAAACAATATTTAACTCGTCTATGGTATTTGTTTGCTCATCATCATTGCTGTCGTCTTTTTCTGTAAATAAATACGTCTTGGACCTAATAAATTTTTTTTTGATGTGACAGATCAGTCTATGCTGCAACCATAGAGCATATTAAGAATTTTACTAGACCAACTCTGATACCAGTTGTTGGGCACAAAAAATAAAATGAATTCAACAGAGTAGAATAATGACACCAGAAATTTAATGTGGTTCACCTTTTAATTTGGGCTAAGTCCATGGGACAAACTTCGAAAAATATTTTTCTTCCACTAATAAAATTAATGGATACAAATTGAGAGACAATACAACAAATTGAGATAAACCCAAAATAGTGTCACACAAGTGTTTCCCAAACTCATTATTTTGTCACTCCCCTTTTAGAAAAATATCTCAATATTTTCCTAAGATATTCTCTCCCACTTTCTCACAGAACACTATTTTTCTTCAAAGGAAATTGTTCCTTTGACTTTACTTCTCTTCTTGTTTTGGTGTGTTGATGTTTCTCTAAGGCAAAGATATTGCATATCAATGTTAGATGCATTTGTCAAATGTGGTTGCACCTAACATTTTTATTTTTTTCCTCTTCAATGTAGTAGGGACTTACAATTAATTGTACCAAAGGCAAATTAATTGCTTCAACAAACTTTTTTGGTTGTGAAGTTGGGACTTAGTTAATGAAATATTCAAGGATAATAGAGCTTTGGTCACCAATTATTGAAAGATTTGTAAGAAGATTGACATAATGGAATATGTGTTTTTTCTTTCTTTCTTTCTAGGGAGGACGGTTGACTTTGATAAATTCGTTATCGTCTAGCTTCCACTCTATTAATTTAAAATGTTAGTGGGAGTTACTAAATGACTAGAGAAATAAAGAGACTTTTTGTGGCATCCTTTTAGTGAAGGAATGAAGTGTCATTTGATTAGTTGGGTGATTGCTCAAAGATTGAAAAAAGGGTCAGACATTGGTAACATCATGGCATTAGTTTCTAAAGAATTGAATCACTATTATGCGTTTTTGATGAGTTCTAAATTGAGAGCTTGTATATCCTAGTTAAGTGTTGAAGCTTTGTAATGGATAGGGCATATAACTATTATTGGTATAGTTTGGTGCTTTTTTTATAACTGGTTCAATTTTTTTGTAATTATTACATATATTAATATGATATAATGTTTCCTATAAAAAAATAACCTTTTAAGCTTTTACTATGAATTTTCTGTAGAAATATCTATTAGAGAAATATTTACTGTTCTGAATGGAGGATGAAACTCTGTTTTAATCTAAGAAATGCAATTGATTGATTAATAATTTTGGTTTGTGTCCCTGCAGTGGGTTTAAGTATTTCACTTTTGAATCATGAAATAGGAGCTTTTGTGTTTCTTTCACAGTAATTTTGATTTATGGAAATATTTAATAAGTTTTCTTATCTGTTGAATTTGAATATATAGTTATATCCCCAAAAAGATTGGTTGGTAGGATCTTCACTGCCCGATAAGTTCAGTCAATGCACTATTCAGATGGTTCTTAACGAGCTTTCTTCAAACAATGTTCGGTGAGTTCAGGCTCTTATAGCTTATTTAAATTTTCCACCTGAATAACGTATGTTTTTGTTTGGGTTGAATTTTTTAGGAGTTCTGTAATTATTCAAGAGGTTCACTTTAATCCTCTTATCTTTTAAGCTATGCGTACACGGTCCTTTAGTTTTTTAAAAGTTTCAATCAACTGTAAATATTTTTTTTTTATCCATGGGTTCTGAATTTTAAAAAATGAAATAAAAAAATCATATATTTTTTTTAAATGGATACGAAGATTTTGATTTTTAAAATACAAAATAGTAAAAAAAAAAATTAAACTTAACTTTAATTTGCAATGGTAAAAATTCATAATTCTTTTTTTAATGTAGAAGTTTAAAAAAATTGAAATTTTGAAACAATTTTATTTTGTTTTTTTAATCATTTTTTTGTAGCAAAAAAAAATGATTAAAAAAATTAATATCTAATTTTGCCATTCCAAATATAAATTGAATATTTTTTTAAAATTTTTATCCTTATAAAAACACTATTTAGATTTGATTGGAACTTTTAAAGTGTTAGAGAACCTTAGATTTATACCTTAATGGCTTGTTTGGTACTTAGAATAGAAATGTAATGAGAATAAGAGTAGTAATATTAATTGAATTTAATGGAAACAATATCACTATTACTATGTTTGTTGGAATAGTGTAATCAAAGTAATGATAAATATTAAAGTAAAATCTGTAAAATTATAAATGAAGTAAAATTAGAAATAAATTTTTTTATTTTTAAATGGGATAAAATGATAAAATAATAATAAATAATAATACAAATGTGTGAGAAAAATAGAACATTCCCAGTATTCTTGAAGAATGTGGGAAGAATAAAGATTCCTTCTATTGTTGGAATTCTTTACATAAACTAAACCTAGAAATATTACGAATCATTCTCATTCTCATTTTTATTACTGTCAACTAAACATGATCTAAAAGATAGAGGATTAAAATCGTATGCCCTAAAAATTAGAGGACTAAAGTGTACCTTTTGAAGAATTACATGATTTGTAGAGACCTTAACCCTTTTTATTTGGGTATTAACCACATGTTTATTCTTTATAAGTTTATTGAACATTTACATCACTTGGCTCTCATTGGCAATATATTTGGCTATTAAAACTTGTGTGCAATTGTGAATTGCATAATTTACATGATTAGTAATTGGATCCCTTTCCACCGTTTGTATTGATTGCTTTACTGTAGCGTCATCAATTTCACTTCCCTTTTTTCTGAAAGTTGTATTAGAGCAAAGGTTCCTCAAGCCTCTAGGCATGTATGCTTGGTAATCTATGTTGACCAAATCTTTAAATTTGCTTACTACCACTCAGTTATCTTATTTAAGCACATATTCGTTGTTTCTCACTGTGTGACTTTTGTTTTTCTTTAACCATTGTGTCTATTAAATGAAATCTTCTACCACTTTTCATAACTCTCTTCGCCATTATTTTTGCAAATTGAATTAATGAAAGGATTAATCGCCCTTAGAATTGTAATTAGCATTGCCATTCTGCAGAATTTTCTTGGGGTCTAAGAAATTTGAAGGTCATACTGACATGGTTGAGCCATGGTATGGAACTGCTTATTCGGTTGAGAAAATTACTAGTTCTATGATCGAGGTATGCTATTAATTCACTTTACGTGTGTGTATATTTTTCACTATTTATTGTTACGTTATTTTAGAAATATGCTTCATTCTTATTTTCTTCTTATTCTGTGTATATTTAAAATTTACTGTTCTTCATCAATTAGGACTTGTACGTGTAAATATACCCATTCTGCTTACGAATAGAAAAAAGCTCTGTTAGAAAGTATGAGTTCATGGTTTTAAAAAACTTATTCAGGCTAGCCTCAATGCGCGCATCAGCATATTATGAGCGGCCTTCATGCTAGCTTATTATGTGGGATGAAATATATGTATGCCTTTTGGTGTTGAGGCACAAGGTTTTTTAGTGCGTCAGTGCACATAACCTTGTTGATGTTGAGGCGCATAGCCTCTGTTTTCTGCAGGAAACAAAAATTGATGGGCCTAAATCCAAAATTGCAGTTCAATTTGGACTTTAAAACAAAGCCCATAAGATCTTTGGCCAGAAAAACAACAATAGAAGGGGTAAAAACTAGCAGCAGGGTAACAGAGAATATTTTTTGAGTTTTTACGCTACATCCGTCTCTGCAGGTTCTTATTTGGTTCTACGAGTTTGCCTTCTCCATTCTTCCATAGTTCTAGCAACATTCAAAACAAATAGATATATAAGCAATCCACAATTAACAATATATTTTCTCTTATTTCTTCATTGTTTTTTTCCCTCTTAATTCTTCTTTCTTCTTTTCTATTATTCTGCTTACTGCCAGTATTTTTTTATTACCTATTTGTCAAATTACTTTATCTTGTATTGTGTTCATAAAATAATTTTTTCCATCATCTTATAATCATCATTTTTTTACGATTAATTGAGTTAGTAAGATATTGTTTTTGTTACTAACAAATAATGTAAATGAAAATGGGATTCTTAATTAAAAGATCATAACTAACATTATTATGCATGTATGCGTGCATTTTTAACTCAATATTATTATAATTGATTATTCATACAATACAATTTTGTTGTGTATTTTGAATTTGTAAATAAAATATATTTAAGTTTTTTAATAAGTTAAAGTGCATCATTAGTCCCCAAACTTTAACTGGTTCTCAAACTTTTAAAACATACAATTAGGTCCCTAAACTTTTAAAATTCACATATAGGTCCTTATATTTTTAAATCCCATAATTTAATCCCGTGAAGTTTTAAAAGTTTGGAAAACTATGTGTAAATTTCGTTAAAATTTGAAAACCAATTGTACACTTTAGCCTTTTTAAGAAAATATTTATGTAATGTGATGTGATGCAGGCTAGAACAGGTTGAGGGGATAATTGCGTAACAAAATTTCTCAAAAATCAAACAAATAAATAAAAGTTATAATTATATAATATAAATAAGCCTATTTATAGTTAAAATATAAGATTATCTTAATTCTCCAAGGGCTCAAACTTTAATAAATTTTATCCTAATCTATTTATAAATCATAATCATAATCTTCATTATTTTAAAATTCTATTATATCTATAATTATATCCTGCATCAGACTCTATGGTTGAGAGAAAAATTCATCCTGCATCAGACTCTATAATGATTTTATGTATTAAATTTATACTTCAAACTTATTGTTGCAAATTCTTTCTTCAACATGTTCATATAACATTCTAATGGCTTTAGAATTCTTGAGCACATCTTCATTATAAGTAAATGATGGGAAAATTGAACCGAAAAGAGTTATCAATCTAGCTTGTGGAAAATAGTTTTCTTATCTAAAACCAAAGTCAATTTCTTCTAGCTATTTAATTACATTGTGCTCGTTTATTTCGATGAGAATTAACAATTAAGTACTCTTCACCTTTTTTATTGATAAAGTAATTCTTCATCATATATGGTGAACACGAATAGACAATACTCCATATCTATTTGTGGCTCTTCATGAAAGATTTAAGGTTTTGAATTACCAAAATAATAATCATTAAAAATTTCTATTTCTTCAAATACGGGAATTTTGAATCATTAAAATATTCATATTTGATTTATCTTTTGGGTAAGAAAATATTCGATCATTATTTTCCTTGAAACAATGAGGAACTTGTCTGACAACTCAGTGTGAACTAGTCAAAATAGACCAAAAATGGACAATATTAAACTTGTAGAAGTGTCAGTTACTAATTCTCTCAAAAGCTTTGCTTAAGTTTGTGGGAGGTGAGCCTAATAACTCATATATATTTCTTAACATTCCCCCTCAAGTTTCAACTACTTTGTCTTTATAAAGGCCCATTGCTTAAACTTTCCTTAAGAGTGGGTTTTCCTTTTCTTTTTTTTGTAAATCCCATCAAATTTAGGAATTTTAATTGACATTGGAAGTTCTCATAAGTACTCGATCCCAAGACCTTGCTACTCTAATACTATGTAGAAGTGTCAGACATCAATTATCTCAAAAGCTTAAGTTTGTGGTAGGTGAGCTTAACAACTCATTTATATTTCTCAATATAACTGAACCAAACCAGTGGGATAATATTCCTCTTTTGCTTCTTCCTACAATATAAGGTCAATATTACTATTTTTGAAATGGAGAAACTTCAGAGTCTGTAATTCTTTTATCGATTGTAGGAGTGGGTGCTGTCTGCTCCTAATGAAGATCTGCATCTACCTGCACCTAACTTGTTCATCCCTACTGACTTGTCAATCAAAACTGCAAATGAAAAGGTATTGTTTTATGATTATATCAAAATTAAAAGTAAGCTAGTAATGTGAATCTTTCTGAGCAGTCACCATTTAAACAGGACAAATATCCAGTTCTCTTAAGAAAGTCATCATCTTCAACTTTATGGTACAAGCCTGATACTGTGTTCTTTACTCCTAAAGCTTATGTGAAGATTGATTTCAGTTGCCCCCTTGCCGGTGAATCCCCTGAAGGAGAAGTTCTTACTGACATTTTTACCCGATTGTTAATGGACTACTTGAACGAATATGGTAAGATTACCTGTTTGTAATCTTTTGAAATCCTAGAAGCAGTGGAGTTTCCTAATTTATTTTTGTTGGAAATAATAAATACAAAATATTGTGTTTCCTTAATAGTTTAGGAGTCATAAAGTAAAATATATTGCCTTTTTATTTATATTAGGGTTTATTATGTCACTAGGATGTCACTGGGGTTAAGTTTGTAGCAATTTCCTATAAATATGAATGACTTTGTTTAGCTTTCTCTTTCTCATCTCTACATATTTCAATTTCTCAACATGGTATCAAACTGGAAACCCTAAAAATTTAGTCTTTTGTCTTTTGTCTATCTCTTCACTCTCCTCATTGTGTCTGTTTGAAAAAAGAAACTTTTACTGCAGCTGTTGTGATGTTGGTACCCATTAGCTATGTAATCCTATTTTCTTGAACCAATCTCTCATTTGTGTCTTTTTTACTCAACTTTATGTTTTGGCTAAAGTGATATTGAATAAAAAATTATCTTTTTGAGTTTTTGGTTCATGGTTGGTATCGCGTCTTTCTAATTTCAAGCAGTTTTTGGGTTTGCTATCAGTAATGGAGCTTGTTTGTGCCCAAAAAAAGCTGGGTTCTTTGTATGTCTTTGAATTCTATGTGGGTTCTATGTCACTCAACTTACAAGAATTTTCTAATGTCTTTGTTAATTCTATGAGTCTATTATGTCATTTGTCTCGACTCAAGAGTTATGTACTCTTTATGACCATTACTCCAATTAATTTGCTATGATTGTCTTCAACAAGATAATCTTGTCATTCCAAGAATAATCTAAACAAGATACTACTCAACTACAAGCGGCTCAATCATATTTGCCAGAATATTTGTTATTATTGTTATAGTGTCTTTATTATATGTAAGGTTTTTTGTGTTTGTCCACGCTGAACATGGACGGTATCTATTTATGTCCTGGTTGAGTGTTGAAAATAATAAATACAAAATATTATGTTTCTTTGTTAGTTTAGGAGTCATAAATTGAAATATATTGTTTCCTTATTTATATTAGGGTTTATTATATCACTAGGTTTAACTGTGTATCAGTCTGGTTGGATTCTTATATTAGTATCAAGTTAAGGAAAATAAGAATGAGTTTGTTTAGTTTTCTCGTACTCCTCTCTATTTATTTCAATTTCTCAACAATTTTATTTATTATGTTATTATTATTCAAAAATGGCTAATGGAAGTGCTGGAGTTTCAGCTTATTATGCTCAGGTTGCTGGTCTCTATTATGGCATAAACCATACAGGTCGTGGTTTTCAGGTATCATTGTAAACATGTGCCATAGGCCACATGGTATTTTGAGTTTGAATTGTGTGATTTTATTTGCATCTTAAACAAAAATTTGCATTCAATAATTAATTATCCACTCCACTTTGCAATCTCAGTGAAAAAAACATACTTCATAATCCATCCATGCTTTATTTTGTAACTTTTAAGTTTTCCTTTCTAGGTGACTCTATTTGGTTATAATCATAAATTGCGGATCTTAATGGATACAATACTTGCAAAAATAGCAAGATTCGAAGTGAATACTAACAGGTTTTCTGTGATCAAGGTAATCCTTTATATGCTTAAGCCCATCCAATTTTAGATGATTTATCATGTTTCTTTTGCAAATATATTGGATATTTGAATTACTGAATTGTTTTGTTTCTGAGGGAGAGGGGATGACAACATTTCAACTGTAGGCTGATGACTTCCTGCATGATGTTTTAATATATAACATAGGAAAAGACAATGTTGGTATATTCGTACCTCAGTTACGGAACTGTTTAGGTTGGGATATATCTGTCAGATTTTCACTTTTAGGGTACCAGGTGGTGCTAAAAATACGAGTTTATTTTATTTCATTGAGAAATCCTTTTTTATGCCTTTTCTCTATGTAATAGGTTACTGTTCATAGTAAAAATGTACTTAAAATATAGATAAAAGTGTTATTGAGGTCTCTTAGAGTAGGTTAGTAGTATTATTTAGTTAATTTATTTGAAGTGGTGTCGTTTAGTCTCCTTAATTTTATAAAAGGTGTTAATTAAGGACATAAATTATTATTTTAATATATTAAATAAAAAAATATTATTATTTTAGAATAAGGTGACTTGGAATGAGCATTCATAAGAAAAATGGTGCCATTTGGTTTGTTCTTCATTTTCTGTGGAGGAAATAAGAAATTGACAAAAAAAACCATACTAAAGTTAATATTAGAACAATTAGCATATAAGAGAATTATTGGACCATTTCCTAACAGTTCTAGCTTTTTGGAGAATTGGTTGTTAACTCTCCAGAGTGTATGGTCTTCGATTCAAACCTCCTCAACTCCAAAATTTTCACCAATATATTAAATGAGATTTTTTCTTTCACTTCTACTTTACTTAAAGTCTATCTCCACTTGATAAACCCTTCAAAAAGTTATCTACTATTTATTTAGTTGATGAGATTCTGTCTAATTCCATTTGATGAAACTTCAAAACTATCTATTCTACAACAAGTGAGTGCTAATCACACTCGTCTACTTAGCCCACAAGTGGGTAGTCTATTAATTTAGGGGGAATTACCAAAAAAAAAAAAAAAAGCCCATCAAGTGAGGGAGTGTTATGACCCAAATATAAGAGAATAGTCATCCTACCTCCTAGTAGCTTCAATTTTTAAGGGAATATGTTGCTAACTCTCCTCAAACAAGAATATTAAAATATTACCTCAATAATACTATTTGACCTCATTTATCACTTTTTGAAAAAAACAAATGGAAATAATACTTTTGCCTAATCTATGGAGCCTGTACAGGCTACAGCTCCGCTCCCTCGAGTATATTATCATGATTTCCAACACTTATTGTGTTAAACCTGATTTCTCTCATTACATATTTTTGCTGCTCAGTTGACTTGACCTTTTCAGTAGCTTTGTTGCAGAAATTGTTAATTTTGTGTTTTCATCATATAAAGGAGTATTTCTCTTGCTTCTACGTTGTTTTCCCTGCTCTATTTCTTTTGATTTTCGGCTATTTATAATTAAGTGGTAATGCTTGTTGAGGGTTTTTGACGTATACTACTTGTACTGTATTAGTTTTAATTACCAACTGAATGTCGGGTAAGTTTTCTCTACTCTACTATGAGAATAGGAGGTGCTCATCCATAAAGCATGCGACTTAGAAATTCCACTCTGCTATGTGTGCAGTATGTAAGTTTATTTTTATTTTTTTCCTTTTTTCTTTTCTCATTTCAGGAAAAGGTAATAAAAGATTGCCAGAACTTAAAGTTTCAACAGCCTTACCAGCAGGCTATGTACTACTGCTCATTAATCTTACAAGACCGGTCATGGCCATGGATGGAACAGCTTGAAGTTCTTCCTCATCTTGGACCTGACAATCTTGCTAAATTTGCTCCCATGATGCTCTCAAGAGCTTTCTTGGAGTGCTACATAGCAGGTTTCCTTAAGTCAAATTACCTGCTCGATACCTTTTTTTTGTTGCTCGGATTTTTACTTGCATCTACTTATGATTTGTTTTTTCTTTTGCAGGAAATATTGAACGTAGTGAAGCTGAATCAATGATCCAGCATGTTGAAAATGTTCTTTTCAATGGTTCAAATCCTATATGCCGACCTCTATTACCATCCCAACATTTAACAAACAGAATTGTGAAGCTTGATAAAGGGACAAATTACTTCTACACTGCAGAAGGCCTTAATCCAAGTGATGAAAATTCTGCCCTTGTCCATTATGTTCAGGTATTATTTTTCTTTATGTCAGGGGAACGTTGTCTAAATCATGCTAGGACTGTTAATGTGATGCAGGAGGTCTATTGATAAAACTCTGAGCCAAAATAGCTTGAGAGGTTGAGGATCAATTCATTGATTGAAACCTCTATGTCATTAAAGAATCTAAATCTCAAAGAGACAATCATCAATGATGCATAATGGTGAGTGGTGTGAGGTTTGTATAAGGAAAATATAACAACCTCAATGCCACTTCACACATAATGACAAAATAAGAGAATAAAACTAAACAACATAAATGACAAGGAAAAATAGGAAATAACAATAAAGAAAGGAAAACATAAATTAACAATAAGCTAAAGAAAACTTTTGTTAGAAAAATTATTGGCATTTGTTCTGTTAAAGATGATTAGTTGTGTATTAGTTGTCTATCACTAGGTGAATATATTAGTTGTGTATTAGGTGTATGTCGTCTAAGATTGTCCCTAACTTTGTATATAAATAGGTAGTGTCTTTGAATGAAAATAAGGAGAGTGTATTATATGTTTTACATGGTATCAAAGCATTTGGGTCACAAAATTTGGGAATTTTTTTTTCCGCTCAAATTAGGGGTTGATTTTGGGTAAACATAAATTAGGATTTGGTGCATTTTTGAGTTCCAACTCGGAACACCCTTTTGGAGTGCACATTTTTTCTCACCGCTGGCACAAGGAGGAAGACCAGCCACTGACCAGCCAAATCCCGAAGTCCGGTCACCAGACGAGTCGCGAGTGAGCCACACGCGCCACCGCGACTTTCTGTCAACTTTCCACGCGTCTCACCGCCGACATAGGGAGGAAGATCAGTTGCCGACTGGCCGAACCCCGAAGTTTGGTCACCAGACGAGCCGCGAGTGAGCCATACGCGCCACCACGACTTTCTGTCATCTTTCCACGCGTCGGCACGTGACAGCGCATTCGTGCAGCATTCTTCTCCGGTCGACCTCGTGTTGCTCTCCGCCATTCCTCTGCGTCATCTGTGGTGATTTGGCACTCATCGCTTGTGATTGTTCAGGTTTGGGTTCTTCCAATTTTGTGTTCTTGTTCCTTGCGTGTTTGGTCGCTGCTGTTGTTGGATTTTGTTTGTTCGTGTCAAATTCAGAATTATTTCTTATTTCTATCATTCAAGGAGACTATCTATTTATATACACTCTTAGGTGACATACACCTAATACACAACTCACACCACTAAGACACCTAGTGTTAGACACCTAATACACACACTCATAAATCATCTTTAACACTCCTCCTCAAGTTGTAGCATAAATATTAATCATGCCCAACTTGTTACAAAGATAATCAACCTGAACCCCACTTAAAGCTTTCGTGAAAATATCTCCTAGTTGTTCTCCAGTCTTCATATATCCTGTAGAAATCAACCCTTGCTGAATTTTCTCGCGAACAAAATGACAATCAATCTCAATGTGTTTAGTTCGCTCATGAAACACAGGGTTAGAAGCAATATGAAGAGCAGCTTGGTTATCACACCACAATTTCGCCGGTACTGAAGTTTTAAGACCTACTTCATCCAAGAGCTGATATATCCATATTATCTCAGACGCAGATTGTGCCATAGCCCTATATTCTGACTCTGCACTCGATCGTGGCACAACATTCTGCTTCTTACTTTTCCATGAGACCAAATTTCCTCCAATAAAAATACAATAGCCTGATGTGGATCTTCTATCTACTTTGGAACCTGCCCAATCTGCATCTGAAAAACATTCAATATGAGTATGTCCATGATTTGCATACAAGATGCCACGTCTAGGTGCTCCTTTTAAGTAACACAAAATTTGCTCTAACGCTGCCCAATGATGAACTGTTGGGGATGACATAAATTGGCTAACAACACTGACTGAATATGCAATATCTGGACGAGTCACGGTAAGGTAATTCAGCTTTCCAACCACCCTTCGATATCTCTCAAAATCTTTAAAGGGTTCTCCATCTCCTGTAAGGTGGATGTTCGGAGTCATTGGAGCACTACAAGGTTTTGCTCCTAATTTTCCTGTCTCAGTTAATAAGTCCAGGACATATTTTCTTTGAGATAGAAATATACCTTTTTTACTCCTTGTGACTTCAACACCCAAGAAATACTTTAGCATCCCCAAATCCTTCGTGTGAAACTGAGTATGTAGGAAAGACTTAAGAAATGAAATTCCCGTAGTATCACTTCCGGTAATAACAATGTCATCTACATACACAACTAAAAGAATGATACCTGCTTTTGATTGTTTGTAGAACACAGAATGGTCAGACTTGCTTTTCATCATACCAAATGTTTATATAGCTTGACTAAATTTTCCAAACCAAGCACGAGGACTCTGTTTCAAACCATACAAAGATTTGCGGAGACGACAAACGTGCCTAGACTCCCCCTGAGCAACAAAACCAGGAGGTTGCTCCATAAACACCTCCTCTTGAAGATCACCATGAAGAAAAGCATTCTTGATATCTAGTTGATGCAAAGGCCAATGGTGAGTAGCTGTCATAGAAATAAACAACCGAACAGATGTCAATTTAGCAACAGGAGAGAAAGTGTCAGAATAGTCCACTCCATAGGTTTGAGCATATCCCTTAGCAACAAGACATGCCTTTAATCGAGCAACTGACCCTATCCGGATTGACCTTAACCGTGAACACCCATTTGCATCCGATAGCCCGTTTCCCTGAAGGTAAATTAACCAATTCCCAAGTACCATTGTCATCCAACGCATTCATTTCCTCGATCATTGCATTATGCCAATCAGGATGAGATATGGCTTCATGAACAGTTTTAGGGATAGAAATAGAATCAAGAGAAGCAATAAAAGAGCAAGAGGAAGACGACAAGCAATTATACGAAACAAAAGAAGAAATAGGATAAGTACATTGACGTTTACCTTTGCGTAATGCAATAGGAAGATCATCGTTCAGGATAGGATCTGATGACGAAGGAGCAGGTGCAGGTGCAGGACATGAATTAGAAGGTCTATGTCTGGAGTAGACTTGAGTTATAGGAGGCCTAACAGGAACTGGATCAGAGACAGGCTCAGATGATGTGATAGAATAGACTAACAAATCGTCATCCTCCCCCTGACATGCAGGAGGAGGAGAAGACGAAAAATAGGGTATGTCTTCCATGAAGGTAACATCAATGGAGACAAGATATTTGTTAAGACTAGGACAATAACATCTATAACCTTTTTGGAGACGAGAATAACCAAGGAAGATACACTTCAAAGACTTGGGATCTAATTTAGTAACATGTGGACGAACATCCCGAACAAAACAACTGCTACCAAATATCCTAGGGTCAACCGGAAATAGTGACTTATTAGGAAACAAAATTTTGTAAGGAATCTCACCATGAAGAACAGATGAGGGCATGCGATTAATAAGAAAACATGCGGTTGAAACTGGATCGGCCCAAAAAGGTTTAGAAACATTCATTTGAAATAATAAGGCACGTGCAGTTTCGAGAAGATGTCTGTTCTTACGTTCGGTTACTCCATTTTGAGATGGAGTATCAACACACGAAGTTTCATGAAGCATGCCATTTTGAACCATATAAGATTGAAACAAAGTTGATGTATATTCTTTGGCATTATCACTTCGTAAAGTACGAATTGAAACATTAAATTGAGTTTTAATCTCAACACAAAATGCACAAAAAATAGAAAACAATTCAAAACGGCTCTTCATTAAATATAACCAAGTTACACGAGAATAATCATCCACAAAAGTAACAAAATACTTAAATCCAGGTTTAGACAAAATAGGACAAGGACCCCAAACATCAGAATGAACTAATTCGAAAGGAACACTAGCACGTTTATTAACTCTTGGATTTGAACTAAGACGATGATGTTTTGCAAATTGACAAGACTCACAATCTAATGAAGACATCTTACTAAACTGAGGACAAAGTTTCTTCAGTAAAGGAAGAGATGGATGACCTAATCTACAATGTGCCTCGAAGGGAGAGGTTACACTAGAGAAAGCGACAGATTTCGGTATCGGTGTGTCAAGAATATAGAGGCCTCCAGACTCATGTCCTTTACCAATAGTCTTCTTCGTCATAAGATCCTGAAATAAGCAACGATCAGGAAAAAATGAGATACAACAGTTAAGATTGTGAGTAAGCTAACTTACAGATATCAAATTAAAGGATAAGCTAGGTAAATGTAAGACAGACGACAAAGGAAGCAAAAGAGTGGAGTAATTGTGCCAGACCCAAGAACACGAGATGATGACCCATCGGCTAAGGTAACAGTAGAGGTAGAAGTGTGTGACTGAAGAGTAGAAAAGAGACTAGAATTACCTGTCATATGATCTGTGGCACCAGAATCAATAACCCATTTGGAAGATGAAGAAATGAGACACGCATTTGATTTACCTGAATCAGCAATAGCAGTGACAGAGGGTGATGAAGACCTTAGTGATTCTTGATACTGTGAGAACTTGGTAAATTCATCTGCAGAGATAAGAACCGATTTTTCAGAAGTATCAGAAGTGGATGCAATGTGAGCCGAGTGACCTTTCTGTTGTTTGTACTGAAGCTTTCGACATTCATGTTTCGTATGTCCTGGTTTGTGACAATAGTGACATACAATACCTCCGAGTTCCTGTGGTCGAGTTTCAAACCCGTGCGAGCCGCCTCCTTTATTTCTGTTCATATAAGTTGACCGTCCATGCTCATAATTATTACTTCGGCTGACCAAAGCACCGTTTAATTGAGCAGGTGGAGGTGGAGTGCCTTCTGTACGAAGTACTCGACTAAACACCTCTTGTAAAGAGGAGATCTCAGAACCAGAAAGAACCTGGGACTTAGCAGTCTCAAAAGTAGAGGGAAGATCGGCAAGAAAACTCATGACCGCCATTTGTTCCCGTTGACTTTGTTGAACCTTGACATCAGGGCTAAAAGGCATCAAACTATTTAGCTCCTCATAAGTCCTTTTAAATTCCATAAAATAATTTGTGAGTGACTGATCTTGTTTGTCTGCACGGTAAAATACCTTGCATACCTCATATATGCGAGAAAGATTTCCCTTACCAGAATATAAGAAATCCAAATAATCCATCAATTCCTTAACGAATTCACAGTGATTGATCAAGTCAATTACATTGCTTTCAATAGAATTCCGAATCTGCAGAAATAAGCGAGCATCGTCTCTAAGCCATGTCTGCTTTGAATCATCTTTAGGAGGATCATTAGTCAAATGAGTATCTTTTTCGATACTTCTCAAATAAATTCGAATAGTCTTGCTCCAAGCCAAATAATTCGAGCCATTGAGCTTATGATCCGTGATTTTAGACATCACAGGCACCATATCCGTTACAACATTAGATTTCTTTTCAGCCATAACTCTTACAAATGACAAGACAGCGAGCAAACGAACAAACAAAATCCAATAACAGCAGCGATTAAACACGCAGCGACGAAACACGCAGCGAACAAGAACACAAAATTGGAAGAACGCAAACCTGAACAATCACAAGCGATGAGTGCCAAACCACCACAGATGACGCAGGGGGACGGCGGAGAGCGACACAGGGGCTGCTGGAGAAGAATTGTACACGGACGCGCTGTCACGCGTCGGCGCGTGGAATTGGACAGAAAGTCGCGGTGGCGCGTGTGGCCCACTCGCGGCTCGGCTGGTGATCGGACTTTGGGGTTTGGTCGGTCGGCGGCTGTTCTTCCCCCCTGTGCCGGCGGTGAGATGCGTGGAAATTTTGACTGGAAGTCGCGGTGGCGCTTGTGGCCCACTCGCGGCTCGGATGGTGGCCGGACGTCGGGGTTTGGCTGGCCTGCGGCTGTTCTGCCTCCCTGTGCCGGCGGTGAGAAAAAATGTGCACTCCAAAAGGGTGTTCCGAGTTGGAACTCAAAAATGCACCAAATCCTAATTTGTGTTTACCCAAAAATCTGCCCCCAATTTGAACGGAAAAATTTCTCAAATTTTGTAACACAAATGCTCTGATACCATGTCAAATTCAGAATTCTTTCTTATTTCTATCATTCAAGGAGACTACCTATTTATATACACTCTTAGGTGACATACACCTAATACACCACTAAGACACCTAATACACAACTCACACCACTAAGACACGTAATACACACACTCATAAATCATCTTTAACAGTTCGTTTGCTCGCTATAATCTAATGTTGTAACAGATATGGTGCCTGTGATGCCTAAAATCATGGACCATAAGCTCAATGGCTCGAATTATTTGGCTTGGAGTAAGACCATTTGAATTTATTTGAGAAGTATCGACAAAGATACTCATTTGACGAATGATCCTCCTAAAGATGATTCAAAGTAGACATGTCTTAGAGAAGATGCTCGCTTATTTCTGCAGATTTGGAATTCTATTGAAAGCAATGTAATTGACTTGATCAATCATTGTGAATTCGTTAAGGAACTGATGAATTATTTGGATTTCTTATATTTTGATAAAGGAAATCTTTCTCGCATATATGAGATATGCAAATCATTTTACCGTGCAGACAAACAAGATCAGTCACTCAAATTATTTTATGGAATTTAAAAGGACTTATGAGGAGCTCAATAGTTTGATGCCTTTTATCTCTGATGTAAAGGTTCAGTAAAGCCAATGGGAACAAATGGCGGTCATGAGTTTTCTTGCCGGTCTTCCCTTTACTTTTGAGACTGCTAAGTCCCAGGTTCTGAGATCTCCTCTTTACAAGAGGTGTTTAGTCGAGTACTTCGTACATAAGGCACTCCACCTCCACCTGCTCAATTAAATGGTGCTTTGGTCAGCCGAAGTAATAATTATGAGCATGGGCGATCAACTTATATGAACAGAAACAAAGGAGGCGGCTCACACGGGTTTGAAACTCGACCACAGGAACTAGGAGATATTGTATGTCACTATTGTTACAAACTAGGACATACGAAACATGACTGTAGAAAGCTTCAGTACAAACATCAGAAAGGTCATTCGGCTCATATTGCATCCACTTCTGATACTTCTGAAAAATCGGTTCTTATCTCTGCAGATGAATTTACCAAGTTCTCACAGTATTAAGAATCACTAAGGTTTTCATCACCTTCTGTCACTGCTATTGCTGATTCAGGTAAATCAAATGCGTGTCTCATTTCCTCATCTTCCAAATGGGTTATTGATTCTGGTGTCACAGATCATATGACATGTAATTCTAGTCTCTTTTCTACTCTTCAGTCACACACTTCTATCTCTACTGTTACCTTAGCCGATGGGTCACCATCTCGTGTTCTTGGGTCTGGTACAATTACTCCCACTCCTTTGCTTCCTTTGTCGTCTGTCTTACATTTACCTAGCTTATCCTTTAATTTGATCTCTGTAAGTCGGCTTACTCACAATCTTAACTGTTGCATCTCATTTTTTCCCGATCGTTGCTTATTTCAGGATCTTATGACGAAGAAGACTATTGGTAAAGGACATGAGTCTGGAGGCCTCTATATTTTTGACACACCAATACCAAAATCTGCGCTTGCTCTAGTGTAACCTCTCCCTTCGAGGCACATTGTAGACTGGGTCATCCATCTCTTCCTTTACTGAAGAAACTTTGTCCTCAGTTTAGTAAGGTGTCTTCATTAGAATGTGAGTCTTGTCAATTTGCAAAACATCATCGTCTTAGTTCAAATCCAAGAGTTAATAAACGTGCTAGTGTTCCTTTTGAATTAGTTCATTCTGATGTTTGGGGTCCTTGTCCTATTGTCTAAACCTAGATTTAAGTATTTTGTTACTTTTGTGGATGATTATTCTCGTGTAACTTGGTTATATTTAATGAAGAGTTGTTCTGAATTGTTTTCTATTTTTTTCGCATTTTGTGTTGAGATTAAAACTCAATTTAATGTTTCAATCTTATATGGTTCAAAATGACATGCTTCATGAAACTTCGTGTGTTGATACTCCATCTCAAAATGGAGTGGCCGAATGTAAGAACATAAATCTTCTCGAAATTGCACGTGCCTTATTATTTCAAATGAATGTTTCTAAACCTTTTTGGGCCGATGCAGTTTCAATATCATGTTTTGTTATTAATCGCATGTCCTCATTTGTTCTTCGTGGTGAGATTCCTTACAAAATTTTGTTTACTAATGTAGATTTTCTGAGAATATTAGGCTGGAATAGTGTTGTACAGGCTGTGAATTTAGTGTAGAACAAACTGGATTTTAGTTGTTGATACCAGCTGTATTATTCCTAAGCTAGTGGGAATTTGTCTACCTTTTAGTCCTATTATAGTACTGTATATACATTTGAATTAATCAGAGAAAATAAAACAAGAATTCAGTTTCTCTCCACTATCTCTCAATATTTTCTTCATGGTATTAGGGCATTTCTGAAATCCATTTTTTTTCTCACCAATTCTATCCAAGGAAGATTTTTTGAAATCCAATTGCTCAGTCGTTATTCTCCGGCATCAATCCTGATAGTTCTCTGTTTCAACTGTGCATCGTCGTTCATCTCTGTTCATCGTCGTTGCCATCTGGTTCATCTCTGCATTCTGTTTCAGCATCGAGATTTTGTAACCAAATCAACCCAATCTGTCCAGTTTTAACCCAATAGACCCAATCTGCCCAATTTTAACCCAATAGACCCAATCTTCTCAGACCAGTCATCATCGTCGTCGACCATCTCTACATCGTCGTCGCCGATCATCATCGTCGTCTGCTCCCGTAAGTCAGTAAGTCACACAATTGCATTATGTTTTTTTTGTTTCCAATACCAATAAGCTGCCTTTTTTTTGTAATATATCTAGGCCCGACCCGGGGAAACCCTACCCAACCAACCCAGTCCAACATACTCGAACTGACCCGGATCAGCAGATTATCTAAAAAAAAACAAGTAATTCTACAATTGAGATGAATAAACTCAAAGAATTCCTTGCCAAGGAATTTGAGATCAAAGACTTGGGCAATCTCAAATATTTCCTAGGAATGGAAGTAGCACGAACAAAAAGGGGCATATCTATATCCCAAAGAAAATATGTACTTGATCTTCTCAAGGAAACTGGAATGATCGGATGTAAACCGACAGAAACTCCGATGGATTCTACAGTAAAACTCAGAATCAAAGAAAATAGTACACCTGTGGACAAAGGCCATTACCAACGATTAGTGGGAAAACTCATTTACCTATCCCACACTAGACCAGATATTGGTTTTTCAGTAAGTGTTGTAAGTCAATTTATGAACAGTCCTACTGAAGAACACATGGAGGCGGTCTATCGTATACTCAGGTATCTTAAGATGACACCAGAAAAAGGATTATACTTCAGTAAGAATCCCACCAGAAAAATTGAAGTCTTTGCAAATGCTGACTGGGCAGGCTCTATAATGGATCGTAGATCTACCATTGGGTATTGTACCTTCGTATGGGGAAATCTTGTAACTTGGTGAAGTAAGAAACAGTCAGTAGTCGCTCGAAGCAGTGCAGAAGCTGAATTTAGAGCTATAGCCCATGGGATTTGTGAAGGAATGTGGTTAAGAAGACTACTCAATGAACTAGACTTCACAACTCCTGAACTTATCAGCATGCATTGTGATAATCAAGCTGCAATAAGAATTGCAAAAAACCCAGTTCATCATGACCGAACCAAACATGTAGAAATTGATTGTCATTTCATTAAAGAGAAGTTAGATGGAAAAATTGTGGATCTACTATATACATCTACCCATCATCAAATTGCAGATATCCTTACCAAAGCATTACCCCGAACAAATTTCGAAGAACTGAGTTGTAAGTTGGGAATGATTAATATCTATTACCTAACTTGAGGGGGAGTGTAGATTTTCTGAGAATATTAGGCTGGAATAGTGTTGTACATGCTGTGAATTTAGTGTAGAACAAGCTAGATTTTAGTTGTTGATATCAGCTGTATTATTCCTAAGTTAGTGGGAATTTGTCTACCTTTTAGTCCTATTTATAGTGCTGTATATACATTTGAATTAATAAGAGAAAATAAAACAAAAATTCTGTTTCTCTCCACTAACTCTCAATATTTTCTTCACCTAATAAGTCACTATTTCCGGTTTATCCTAGGATATTTGGTAGCACTTGTTTTGTTCGGGATGTTCGTTTGTATGTTACTAAATTAGATCCCAAGTCTTTGAAGTGTATCTTCCTTGGTTATTCTCGTCCCCAAAAAGGTTATAGATGTTATTGTCCTAGTCTTAACAAATATCTTGTCTCAATTGATGTTATCTTCATGGAAGACACACCTTATTTTTCGTCTTCTCCTCCTCTTGCATGTCAGGGGGAGGATGACGATTTGTTAGTCTATTCTATCACATCATTTGAACCTGTCTCTGATTCAGTTCCTGTTAGGCCTCCTATAACTCAAGTCTACTCTAGACATAGACCTTTTGATTCATGTCCTGCACCTGCTCCTTCGTCATCAGATCTAGTCCTGAAAGATGATCTTCCTATTGCATTACGCAAAGGTAAACGTCAATGTACTTATCCTATTTCTTTTTTTGTTTCGTATAATTGCTTGTCGTCTTCCTCTTGTTCTTTTATTACCTCTCTTGATTCTATTTCTATCCCTAAAACTGTTCACGAAGTCATATCTCATCCTAGTTGGCATCATGCAATGATCGAGGAAATGAATGCGTTGGATGACAATGGTACTTGGGACTTGGTTGATTTACCTTCGGGGAAATGGGCTATCGAATGCAAATGGGTGTTCACAGTTAAGGTTAATCCAGATGGGTTAGTTGCTCGATTAAAGGCCCGTCTTGTTGCTAAGGGATATGCTCAAACCTATGGAGTGGACTATTCTGACACTTTCTCTCTTGTTGCTAAATTGACATCTGTTCGGTTGTTTATTTCTATGACAGCTACTCACCATTGGCCTTTGCATCAACTAGATATCAAGAATGTTTTCTTCGTGGTGATTTTCAAGAGGAGGTATTTATGGAGCAACCTCCTGGTTTTGTTGCTCAGGGGGAGTCTAGGCAAATTTGTCGTCTCCGTAAATCTTTGTATGGTTTGAAACAGAGTCCTCGTGCTTGGTTTGGAAAATTTAGTCAAGCTATAGAAACGTTTGGTATGATGAAAAACAAGTTTGACCATTTTGTGTTCTACAAACAATCAGAAGCTGGTATCATTCTTTTAGTTGTGTATGTAGATGACATTATTATTACTGGAAGTGATACTACGGGAATTTCATCTCTTAAGTCTTTCCTACATACTCAGTTTCACACGAAAGATTTGGGGATGCTAAAGTATTTCTTGGGTGTTGAAGTCACAAGGAGTAAAAAATGTATCTTTCTATCTTAGAGAAAATATGTCCTGGACTTATTAACTGAGACAGAAAAATTAGGAGCAAAACCTTGTAGTGCTCCAATGACTCCGAACATCCACCTTACAAGAGATGGAGAACTCTTTAAAGATTCTGAGAGATATCGAAGGGTGGTTAGGAAGCTGAATTACCTTACCGTGATTCGTCCAGATATTGCATATTCGGTCAGTGTTGTTAGCCAATTTATGTCATCCCCAACAGTTCATCATTGGACAGCGTTAGAGCAAATTTTGTGTTACTTGAAAGGAGCACCTCTCGTATGCAAATCATGGACACACTCATTGAATGTTTTTCAGATGCAGATTGGGCAGGTTCCAAAGTGGATAGAAGATCCACATCAAGCTATTGTATTTTCATTGGAGGAAATTTGGTCTCATAGAAAAGTAAGAAGCAGAATGTTGTGTCACGATCGAGTGCAGAATCAGAATATAGGACTATGGTACAATCTGCGTCTGAGATAATATGGATATATCAGCTCTTGGATGAAGTAGGTTTTAAAACTTCAGTACCAGCGAAATTGTGGTGTGATAACCAAACTGCTCTTCATATTGCTTCTAATCATGTGTTTCAATAGCGAACTAAACACATTGAAATTAATTGTCATTTTTTTCGCGAGAAAATTCAGGAAGGTTTGATTTCTACAGGATATATGAAAACTGGAGAACAACTAGGAGATATTTTCACGAAAGCTTTAAGTGGGGTTCGGGTTGATTATCTTTGTAACAAGTTAGGCATGATTAATATCTATGCTCCAACTTGAGGGGGAGTGTTAAAGATGATTAGTTTTGTATTAGGTGTGTATTAGGTGTCTATCGTTAGGTGAATATATTAATTGTGTATTAGGTGTCTTAGTTGTGTATTAGGTGTATGTCACTTAAGATTGTCCCTAACTTTGTATATAAATAGGTAGTGTCTTTGAATGAAAATAAGGAGAGTGAATTCTGAGTTTTACATGTTCTTTCTCTAGAATTCATATGTACTTAAAATAATTTTCAACTATTCTCAACCATTCCTGGACCTTATCAGAATAACTAAACCCATCAAAGAACAGGATTCCAATTTGTTTTCCAAAATCAAGGTGCTACATGTACTAGTAAAGAAAGGATTATAAGCATACCTCTTTCCTTGATTAGCACAGCCACCAACTTGTCCATCCACCCAAAATTTGGACTGAATAAATGATAAAAATGGTGAAGTTTCATAAAGTTCAGGTCCAGTGTGTAACATGGAACTTGGAATTTTGTGGGTGACTTTATGGAATAGTTTTTGGAAGTCCCTTAGTTTGGAGTTTGGGAAGCCTTTCATGAGTGTTGGTTCACTAAAGATAATTGAATTCTGGGTAATTTCAAATGGTTGTGTGGAATTTTGGTTGCTGAAATGATGGACAAGAGCGATTCCGCGTGGTTGGAGATAGGTTCTTAGATGGCGAGTGAATTCTAGGTGTCTATGGATTCAAGATTGCTTTCTCGGTAAGTGTTGCACGATGATTTTTTGAGAGTTGCAAATGGATTGTTGGAGAAACTTGTGTATAGGCTCTCGGGTGTAGTCGATTGGTTTGTGGCTTATCAATGGGAGAGGAAATTTTGGCAAAAATGGATTCTGATTATGTTCACAGTGGAGGTTGTGACTTGATTGGGGATTTTCGCAATGGTGGTTTTTAGGTTGTTAGGATGAAGCTAATGGTGGGTTTTGGGAGGTGAAGGATTTATGGGTATGTTGTGAGTGTTTTTGTGATTGGGTTCATGTTGGGACTCAAAATAGGACTTGTGCAAATGACCTCTGGCTAAGTTGCGTGGGATTTGTGGCTGTTTGCGGTGGCTGACAAGCTAAAAGTAGTGGTTGTGATGTTGAAAATGGGTGGTGGGATGGATCTGTGGGTGAGTGTCACGAATATTTTCTTTGGGAATGGCTATTCGAGAATGTGTTTCAAACTATGGATGGTTCTTGGAATGGGTGTATTTTCCATTTGCTTCACACATTATTGAATTTCAAAAACCTAGTTGATGACTTTTTGGAGGGATCGACGAAAGTCTCGCAATATTTCATCACACCGATTTTCAATAAGCTCTCTCCTAAACCTTGCATTGCAACACATTTCTTTCGTGTCGTGAATGTTGTCACTCATACATCAACTACCATTGTCGGAATTTTCCATCAACGCTCAAGGAAAGTTTGAAACCCTGATACCAATATGACGCAAGAGGTCTTTTGATAAACTCTGAGCCAAACTAACTTCAAAGATAGAGGATCAATTCCTTGATTAAAACCTCTATTTCATTAAAGAAACCAAGTCTCAAAGAGACAATTACAAAAATGATAATCAATTAATCATCAAAGATGCATAAGGGTGATTGATGTGAGGTTTATGTAAGGAAAATATAGCAATCTCAATGCCATCTCATACATAATGATAAAATGAGAGGATAAAACTAAACAACATAAATGATAAGGCAAAATAGGAAATAACAATAAGCTAAAGAAAACTTATGTTCTGCTTATGCTCTTGAATCATAATGATTCTTGGTTTCCTTCTGGAATGGACTCTGGGTTTTGAATTTTATTTTGTGTGCATTAGATAGGCTTTAAGTGTTTTGTTATGTAATGTTCTGTGGGCTGCTTAGTTGCATATGTTTTGCTCATCGTCTTTATGACTACGTAGAAAATGCTTGTTTGGGGGACCTAAATTTTTCTTATCATTCTCTCTATTTTTTTTATTTTTTTTTGTGTTCCCTCCCTCCCCCCTCCTCTTCTGGGAGGAGGGTTGTGGTAAGGGGATTGGAAAACATATTATTTTTGTTTACCACTTAGGTGGATTTTATAATTCAAATGATCCTCATCTATTTATTAGGTAGTTCCCATTTGTAATCCTGTTGAAATTTTAGGTACATCGAGATGATTTTAAAATGAACGTAAAGCTTCAACTTTTTGCTCTCATTGCAAAGCAACCAGCTTTCCACCAGCTTCGATCTGTGGAACAACTTGGTTATATCACTGTTCTGATGCAGAGGTTTGTGATTTGAATCCCTTAAGTTCATGCCTTTTGTATATTGTATTATTTTCTTTTGACGTAGATTTCTTCTGTAGGATTGATTCTGGTATCTTTGGCATACAGTTTATTATTCAGTCAACAGCAAAGGTACATTATAAACTGCATATGCTTATATTCCCTTTATTCACTAATTTCCTCCACTTATACTAAAAACATTTTGTTTTATTTTAACAGAGTCCAGCACAAATTCATCTGAGAGTGGACTCATTCCTTAAAACGTATGAGAGCAAACTCTATGCGATGACGAATGACGAATTCAAGGTGAGAGCAATGTAGGTCATGCCTTGCCAATATAATTAGGCAGGCTACTCTCTTTTGACTGCTACTGTCTATTAGATTTTTTCGCCCGCTTTATTGGCCTCCAAAAGGAGATAGCAAACCTTCCTTTGGGTTTTGGATTTGCAAGGAAAAAAAATGGTAAGAAAATTGAGGTAAAGAAATTATGAGAAAAAAGAGAAGTAATATATATATATATTTTGGTTGGTGTTTCCATGAAAAGTTAAAAAGGACAATGAATCAGTATCAAAATTTGTCTTGAGTTTTGAAATAATGTACTTCTAACAAGCCATTATCAAAATATCAAAATAAAAAATATCCAAAAACAACAAAAACTAATGACAGCAAAGCCCAGATACAAACCCTCATTATCAACGGTGAAGATAAAACATAGTTGAGGATTTTATTATAGTAACAACCTAAACCAATAGCACCCATAAAATATACCAAGTACAAAAATATACCAACGTCATCTAAAAACAACAATGGCAGAGAATAAGAATGAACTTGGAAGATGATGAAAAACATATACAATAGAATCAAAGAAGAAATTTGAATTAGACAAAATAATAGATTCTTGAGTAAGACTTCAACATTGATAGCAATCATGAAGCGTACTGCCGGCAATAGTTTGCCAGTGGTCACTAGTAGTTGCTGACTGCCGTAGAAGAAGATATGAGAGCTGTTGGGGTTAGGGCTGAAGTGGGTTGGGGTTAGATAGGTAAGGAGGGGCTTTGGGGGAGAGAACAAGTCAAGCTTTGTCACCTGTTGAGCCTCGATAGAATTTTCCAAGGTGTTGATTTCATCTTCCGCCTGTTTGGGAGATAAATTAAGAAGGAAACTATTTGGTTTCATTTTCCTTCAATTTTCCTCAATACTTTTTTCCCTTGTTTTTTACTTGATCCACACATTTGAAGAATCATTTACCCCATCATCTTTTCTTCCAAAAAAATCCAGGATCCAAACACAATCTTACTTTCACAAATGATACCTATTATTTTCTTTACTTGTTTCCTTTATATTCGTTTACATTTCCTTCCTCATTTCAGTGATCAATTAGCCAATGCATTGTTGTTTATATTGTTCAAAAAAATCCTAAGAGAAACTCTAACCTGACAAGGAATTAGCAACCACCATGTTATTGATTGCTCACTGGGAAGAGCTGTGGAAAGAAACCATAGGCAACTTCAGCCCACTTTCAGAAGAGGCCAAGTTGTAACCGAAATTATATTGTCACCTACTGCTGAGCTATTACTAACATCCCCAAACTAATAAGGACAAGATAACTCATCAACTCACCCCAATTGTACTAATTCCTTCTGAATTTGAGAACCAATCTGAAGATGCCACAGTCATTGCATAATCTATAAAGCAAGAGCAATCTGCTGGAAATTTTTTTTCCCAATTTTAATTCTGTGCCTCAAATTTACTGCAGTTTTTTTTTTTTTTTAGCATTCTCAACAATTTTTCTCCATCAAGTATGCTTAGAATTCTTCCTGCATAAATGGGTCTGAACCATTTTCATGTAAAACATGTAACCCAAAATTCTTAAAATGACTTTTTTCCACAAAACAGTTTCCTCTTCTGGGAATTTCTGAAGCCACTTTACCACTCTTGAAAGAGTAAAATGTAATTATACCCAATACCTCTTTTATGCACACTTAGTGGTCAAACAATCTCTTGCTCCAGAGATAAAAGTGGGAGAACCTTTTTCACGGGAAAGAGAAATTGAAGTTAGTCTGAGAAATTTGCATTGTTACTGTTATTCATAAAAGCAACATAGGCATCTGTTGTCGGGGTCATCCAACCTTGGTGTTTTTTTTTTTTTGGGGTTTATTTGTTTGTTTGTTTGGAAGTCATACTAGAGTTGCAAAAATATTTTTGAGCCACCCATAAAATTATGCTAACTATCCATTTACTATTACTTTCACTCAATTTGCAGATACAATTTCATTCATTCAACTTCTAACAAGTAAATTGAAATGAATAAAAAATATGATAAATGGAAAATAAGGGAGTTTTAGTAGTAACTAGATAGCACCTCTGAGGTTCAACCTTATATCCCCCCTAAGTGTTATAAGCATCTGTTTTTCGGGTCACCCAACTTTATTTTTTTGGAATATCAACACTAGATTTGCAAAAATCTTTTTGAGCCACCCGTAAAATTGTGCAAACTGTCCATTTACTATAATATTTCACTCAATTTGCATATACAATTTCATTCAATCAGTCCCTAAAAAGTAATTGAGATGAAATAAAAATATTGTAAATTGCAAATAAGTGAGTTTTAGTAGTAACTAGTCTGGGTAAATTCCAATAGCACCCTCGAGATTCAACCTTATATCACACACACCCCTAAGTGTTAAAATACCTGTGTTTTATGCCCCTAACTTTTGGTCGTTAAAACAAATTTATCCTTAACAAGTAAGGACTTCTAGTGAATTTCGTAAGTTTAGCTGACAGAAAGTCATATGACTACATACTTGGATAAAGTAGTAAATTACTTCCAATTACTTAGTTATAACCCAAATCCTAAATAAAAATAATTATTTAATCAAAACCTAAGCTCTAATTAAATATATTATAAAACCTCTTTAAACTTGTAACACAAAAATAGACTCCTTATGTCCATCTCATAAATTTAATTATACAGAGGAAGCTTAGCCCAAACACTCTGCATTGAACACCAGTCGATTCGATGTTGTTCAATATTAAATTTGGACCACTTTGATCCCGTTCAATGTTAAATTCTGGCTAGCTCGACCTAGTTCAAAGTTAAATTCTTGCCAGCTCGATCATGTTCAATGATGTTGGGGTGTCAATTTTTATAAATTTTAGGGGTGTTATTTGTGGTCATTTCCCAAAATTATTTTCCCTCCATCTTATTTCCACGGTTTGAGTCTAGTGCTATTTCTTTCACTCCATAGACCACATCCCATCACGCTTCTCTATTTGGCCCATGATCTCTGCTATTTTGCCTGGAGTTTAGCACCTAGAAGTTAATTCGTATCATTTAAAAACCATTGTAGTTATTGTTTTTCTTCAGCATGACAACTGCTTATCAAATTGGTATTTGTGATTGGCTGATGGCTGCTGAAGGGAAAGGAAAAGGAAAGTTTCTCTAAATGGTTCTATTGTATCTGGTCCAAATCCTCACAGCTTTGTGATGTTTGTGGCAATGCCCGGGTCTTTGATATTTTTCTCTACCAAGAGCTGTGTTCTCTGACAGAACTGTGACTGGGAAAGGCATAATTTTTCATTGTCTTACTATTCTGTTCATGGGAGAGCCTCTAGAGGGATTTAGTGTCTCCTTTGGTCAACAAGTTGCTAACGATTCTTGGGTGTGAGGATTAGAAAGCTCTACTTTTAATTGAGGAATTTGTAATTTGGGTAAAAGTAATTTGGAGTATCCAAGAGAAGTGTTATTTTTCTAATATATTAATGATTCTCTGATATGTAATCTGGTCAATTCAATTCATTTTCATTGTTTGATTATATTATGGTGAAAGGACATTTATGTGATGGTAATGTGTGGTTGGAACTAGGAGTTGGACAAAGCGTTATTTAGTTTAGGCATGGATTTTCTATGTTACAGGTATTTATGAGTTCTTGTGATTTTTAACTAGTCACTAGTAAATCAGGTTAATGAAAGATATACATTTGCATGTCTCTTGATTTTTGATTTTGAGAAGGTAAAATTCTTTTCCTCTAATCTTAAACCTGCTTGAATTGGTTGTTATGCAGAGTAATGTGAATGCTTTGATTGATATGAAGCTTGAGAAGTACAAGAACTTGAGGGAGGAATCTAGATTTTACTGGCAAGAGATTTACGAGGGGACCGTCAAGTTTGATAGGAAAGAAGCTGAGGTATGGAGTAATTAAATTCTTCGTTCCTTTTTTTTATTGTGTACAAAATACATGATTGTTATTCTAACAAGGCAGCAGATTCATCCTAGGAATATAATCTACACAAGGGAAAGGCAAAATTTGTCGAGAATATTGTGTGCGAGATGAGCCTGCTTGAGTCCTTTCAATTTTGATCCCTTATGATTTTGAACACAAGTTCAAAGAACTTTTTACTCTTGTACATTTGTTTAAAAGTACAAATTTTGTTGGAACTCTAGTAAATCCAACGACAAACGGTTGAATAATCGGATCACCATGCTACACCTCAAAGAATAAGAGTATCGGACCATGAACACTATCTAAATGATGTTTATTTTTAATACTTTGGATTTGAGCATAAATTCACTAGGCCGGTCAAAAACAAAAATTGGTCAAATTTGTCATTTTTAATCTGGATGTAGGCATAGAATATAACAATTCTTTTTTTTCTTTTTTTGATGTGTCGACAGGTTGAAGTGCTAAGGAAACTTACACGAGAAGAGCTGATAGATTTCTTCAATGAATATATAAAAGTTGGCGCACCTTATCGGAAGACGATGAGTGTACAAGTTTATGGGAGCTTACACTCCTGTGAGTACAGGGAAGGAGAAGTTGAACAAGGGACAACACCTAACTCAGTCAAAATAGATAATATTTATGCTTTCAGAAGGTCTCAGCCACTCTATGGTTCGTTCAAAGGAAGTTCTGGTCATTTGAAGTTGTAGTGCACAGAATCCATTTATGAACTCTCACGATAGGACAAAGGCTAAAAGTGGAACTTCCACATTCAATTATTCAACTTGGATAAGAGTAGAAGAGGGCTAAAGACTCTAAAATAGCCACAAAATGAATTACAAATCTGGTGTAAATTTTAGTTGTATTGAGAATCCAAACGATATTTTTGTCCATGATGTTAATGTATGGACTTGCTATGTACTAAACTTTGGAGGAATATAATCTGAATATTTGTATTTGATTGTATGTTTTTACATTTACATTACTTCCATATTCGTAGGTAGAACATTATGCTAGAAAAGGAAATGCAATCGCATAATTATAAAAATCAAATGTAATAATATTCCAAATTTCCTAATAATTGTATGATCAAAATTATTCTATAATATTTGGGATTTTAACACTTCCTTTCAAAAGTTGGATAGTAAATATTGGTCATAATTAACTTAAAAAATGAAATTATTAAAATTTGGTCGATGAAGTTATTTGGTGAAGATATCAATAGTTTATATTTTTTTGTTAGAACATAAGTAAGCAATTTGTTCTATCTTTGACTTTTTATTTCATAATGTTTATCTATTTTCATATATTTTGTTTTATCACGTGAATAAGATTTAGGAAAATATAGATGGTTGTTGTCTTATAAAATTTTGATTGGAGATTTTACTATAATATATTTTTTCAAAAAAAATCTTAAGTATAATGCTTCACAAATATCCCTTGCAATTATTGTCTTAAATTCAACTTCAATATTATTTCTAATCATCATATTTTGCTTCTTATTCTTTGAATTCATTAAATTTTTAAATACAAAGGTATAATATTATGTAATGGATCTTTTATCTTCTATTGAATCAGTAAATATTTGTATATTATTATTTTTAGTTTTCTTGAAGAAAAAAACTTACGTCAAGTGTCCTTTTTAGATGCTTAAAAATCTTGTAAATAGCTTTAAAATGAGTTGTTTTGAGAAATGTATGTGTTGATTCACCACACTTACTGCAAATGTAATATCTGGTTTAGTATTAAACAAAAATTTAAGTTTTCTTTAATTAATCTTTGATATATGTCTTTGTCTATCAACTTTCCAAACTCTTTTGATCTCTTTCCAATCTTAGTTGAGATGTCCCTTTGTTTAAACCCTAACAATACAATCTTAGTGCAAAGATCTAGTACATATTTTTGTTAAGAGATGCTAATTTCTTTATTTGACCTTATAACCTTCGTTCTTAAAAAATATCTAATTTGTCCTAGATCTTTAACTACAAATTATGTAGCCAAGGTTTTTTTTTTAATCTTTCAATCTTTACCATGTTGTCCATAGTCAGGATTATATCATTGACATATACTATTTGTATTGAATTTCTCCCATTTTTAATGTATCAAAAGAATATTGTATGATTTGATTGTTATTATTGTTTTCTCGTCACTTTTGTAGACCTATTAAACCATACTTAAGTGATTGTTTGAGTCCATATAATGTTTTTTTTTAGTTTATGTCTTCTCCTCCTTGGTTGATCATCTAGATTTGTTCTACTTCTTCATTTAGGAATGCCTTTTTTATATTTAGTTGTTGAAGATGTCAATTCAAATTTGCTACTAGCGAAAGGAGAACCTGAATGATATTTAGTTTGACCACAGGTATAAAAGTTTCAGTGTAATCAATTTCATATGTTTAGGTAAACTCTTACAATTAGATGAGCACTTTACCTTTTTATTGTTCCATTAACATTGTATTTTCTAGTAAAAATCCTCTTATAACCAACTGGTATCTTGCCTTTTGGTAACTCTGTCACATTCTAAGTTTTATTTTTTTCCCTTAATGTCCTTATTTCTTCATTACTAGCTTCCCTAGAATTTTTAAGGTCTCGTGAATTGATGACTCTATAAAAATAGTTATTAGTGCATTTTTTACTAAATATTTACTTTTTTATTCAATAAATAGTATTTTTATAGCCAAAAATATTAAAATATAAACTTTTTAGTGAAAATGGGTGAAAATATAATTTTTGGAATTTTTTAGATTTTTTATGAATTTTTAACGCAGGACCAATCAAGAGCTTCCACGTGGCATGCCATGCAAGTAGAGAAGCATGACATTCAATCCGAGTTTGGAAATTAGTCAATGTGTCATGCCACATGTTGTTATGTCATTGCTCCTCGCGTTCCACCAGTGCGCCACGTCATCCGTTTTCGTGAATCACGTTGTGCCACGTAGCGTTGACTCTAACTGGTCTCCCTTGCCACGCATCGCTCCTTGATTTGCCCACTGATGCCATGTGTCACTCTGTGATTGGCTAGAATTATTAGTTTTGCTTGTATTGATCGTAGCCCTTGATCTGAAGCTGATCTGACGGTCCAGATCGCACTCGAGCCTTATTTAAGTCCCTAATTACTCCATAAACCCTAATTTTTCCTCCATTAGCATAATTTTGGTCATTTTTTGGAGCTAAAAAGAGAGCAAATTACAGAAAAATTCTACAATTCAAGAAATTGATTGTATTTCTTCTTTTACTCTTTTCTTTATCAATTTTTATGTCTTTCTTTATGAAAAATATGAGGTTTATGAACACAATTATGTGTAATTAATTTATTAATCTAGGGATCTTATAAGCCCAATTTTCACCATGTGATGATCTAATATTTTACCTCAATTATAATTATAATTTAATTATATTATTTAATCTTATTTGTATGCTATTAATTGTTTGGCCAACAATTTATCTATAGAGGCAATTAAATAGATTTGAGAGAATTATTTGTCTTGATTAAATAACATGCATAGTTTCTAGGAAGAGATGTACAATTCTTATGTATGTGATCCATAATTGAGAACTTAATGAGTAGTATGCAATTTAATTGGCATGAGAGTATGATTAAATTAATTCCCTTATGAATTGTATTTTTTTCATGTTTCCATGGCCTACCCAATAACACTTGACATGCATCCATTTTAGGATATAGTACATCTATGGATACAAGTGTCAATTATATAATGTGTACACGTAACTACATGTCAGAAGGGCATAGTTAGCCTAAAGTACAATAAGTCAGAGATCTAGGTCAAGTTTACTCGTGCTATCCACGAGCTCGTGATGTACTCGAGCTCGAGTTTCCATTGGGCTCGGTCTTACTCAGGGCACGAGCTACCATTGGGCTGAGTCTGTACCATGGGTGAGATATCTAGGGTACTTCATCTTTCGTCTTAGGCTGGACTTGGCTTGGGTAGTTTATAAGGTCCGATCTTTAGGTTGGTCCAGATGTCCAAACAATAATTATTTCCAATGAACATTGTTGCTTTACAAACCTCAATCACTCTATATTCAATACCCCTTTTGATCCATCACACCTTATAATGTCTAGAATGTTTCTTAGTAACCAACTATTTGGAAATGATTTTATCACTACTCTCATTGTCAATAATCACTTCCAAACTTGTTTGATGACAATACACCTAGCCTTGAGAATGTTGTGTCTTTGAGAAACAATGGGTTCCCGAGGAGCCATTAGCAACTTTGAACTATAAAAAATAAATTCTCCTCATTCTCTCCATATGCATACTCAAATTCATCAAACTTCTCCTATCATCATCTTCAAATCTCTCATCCATCCTCTCTACTACTTATACCATATGCACTAATTTCCTCAAGGGAGAGTCACTAAAATGGAACTTAATCTGATTGCATTTGTAGCACTTGTACTGAGTATTGAGTGGGTTTAAACTTAGGATTGGATTTTTATTGTTAATGGGTTGTTTGCTAGGGTTTTTAGGATAGGAGTTTGGCTCAAGATGGCCTTTGGTAGGTTGACAAATGTATTACTTGTTTGGTTATGGAAATAAGGGGCTTTTTTCAGATTGATTATCCATTGGTAGCCTTCTCATGAAATGGGTTCTAGGATGTTTTTAGCAAGGTAGGATTCATATTTGATGGCTAGGGTGATAGCTTTTGGAAATTTAAAACATTCCTCACATATATGTTTTACTATGAAGAGTTTTTTCAAGCTAGAAATATTCCTCAATGCAATTTGAGCTTCAATCTCATTTAGGTTGTTATGAGCCTGAAGTTCTTGGAATTCTTTAGTGTATTATGTAAGAGTCCTCTGACCCTGTTGATAGTGATTCTATTGTCTAACAATGTTTTTTGGTAGTCAGGTGGAAGAAATCGAGTGTGCATTAACTGCTTCATACATAGTTAATTAATGGATAACTTAATATTATTCGTTCGGTTAGTTTGAATTTGATTCCACTGGGCATTAACTCCACCTTTTAGTTTATATACAACCATGTTAACTCTTTTATCATCTAGTATTTCCATGTAATGAAAGTAATTATTTACTAATTTGATCCAGACAAGAAAATCATTGATGACAATTTGTCCTCTATAACAAGGGATGTTGTTTTCAGTGCAAAAGTCATTATAATCAAGGGGACTAATTTGATGGGTAGTGCGTATGAATTAGGGTGGCTAAGTATCTACAATATGGGGTCTATTTTAGGTTTGTGTGTTGTGAAATGGTGCATGAAATGAGGTTTTGAAATTCTCTTTAGTTGGAAAAACTCCAAAATAACTTGTGTTAGGAAAATTAATTGTTGGGTTTGAAGTACGTGGGTAAATCGAAGAAGAAGAAACTAGGTATGGGTGACTTTGTGGTTGGGCTTGAATTTCAAACACAATCCCAACCTTGAATTGCATCAACACTGGAGGTAGCCATTGATATTGTACAAGAAATTCCCAAACCTTCGATACCAAAATGCAAACTAGTCAATTCTTAAAAGAATGACTACTTCAATCCAGTTCTTTGAGAGAAAACTTAGCTAATATTCATTCATGATAATGTTTCTGTAAACTTTGACATCCACTAGCCTCATACTTCAAGCAGGTAGTTGCTCAAAATGTATCAATTTTGAGTAACAAACTTCATTTCTAGCTCAACATTTGAATAATCAACAGAAAATAAGAATAACACAATAGCATAAAACGACAAAATTGGATAATTAACAAAACAATAAATAACTTCTTAACAATTTACTCAAATGTCCTTCCATCAAAATAACTAAGGTTACCTCGATCCTTCAACGAAAACTTGGAGTGTAGCATGCCAATAAGTTCTTGAATATAATAAGTATCATTGTACCTACTCACATTGGCATCTCTTTTTCTTGATATGTATTGATATTAATAATACATTCTTCAATGATATCTTGAAGAAGAAGTATAATATAGATCAATCTTTTGAATTTATGATCGGTCCACTCTAGTTGTAGTTTTAAACATTTAACACCAATTAACACATTTTAAGGACAAATAAAAGCAAGGAGAAAAAAACTATTTGATTTATGGATACTTTTCGATCTATATATCATCTTGTGTATGTTGATGACTATATCATTAACATATACATGATTTTCTTTCTAACAGGAGTAGAAGAGATGAACATGGAACTATTTAACTTATTGCTAGCAAAACTAAGACTCGTTGATGTGGTAGATAGTTTTTGAAAGTAGGTCTTAGGAACATGTTTCAATTCATAAAGAGTTTTATTTAACATACACCATACACCAAGTTAGGTTGAGAAGTATCCACAAATCAAATAGTTTTTTTTTTCTCTTTGCTTTTATCTATCCTTCTATTCTTGAAATGTGTTAATTGGTATTAAATGTTTAAAACCACAACTAGAATAGATAGATCATAAATCTAACAGGTTAATCCATATTATAGTACTTTTTTTTAAAATATCATAGAAAAATATATTATTAATATCAATACGTTGTAAGGAAATGAGATGTCAAAGTGAATGAGTATAATGATATTATTATATTATATCTTAGATATGGGTAAAATGTACAAGTAGAAAATCAAAATATGTGTACGAGTGATTATTAGGACCAGAGTAAGATTAGGTATGAGTTTATTAATAAACCTTTTAAAAAAACTAATTAATAAGTTTTTAATAACTTATTTATATACCTTTTGTCTTGTTGAATATCTAATTAATAATTTAATATGTTTCTTAAGGAATTTGTCATTTAATTAATTTTATTTATTTTTCTGAGACTTGTTTCTTTAGATGTGGCTTTAACAAACATCGCTTGTTGACTTTTTTTTAAAATCGTTTGATTTCTCTTTTCTTCGTCCATAAAAAATAAAAATAAAAAACTTAACTGCTCGTTTCAACAACAGCTCGGATTACTGATACCAAAAACAACTTAGAGCAACAACTACAGTACAAATTTCCTCTAAATGTAATAAATCATTTTTAACTACACGACACTTGAGATTTTAGTTAGTGTTTGATCGATAGAATTGAAAATAATGAAAATAAGAACGGTAATATATGAATTGAATATAATAGAAGTAATATTATTATTCTTATGTTTATTTAAATAATATAATTAAAATAATAATAAATAATAAAGTAAAATTTATAATATTATAAATGAAGAAAATTTAGAAATGTTTTATTTTTATTTTTAAATAAGATAAAATGATAAAAATAAATAAATAATGATATAAATGTGATAAAAAAATATAACATTTAAATTTATTCCCGAGAGATATAAGATGAATGAAAATTCCTACTATAAATACAATACTTTACATTATATTTTAGATTAACACTAAAATTAAATAAAAATATATATTAAATTATTTTTATTATTATTACTATTAATTTCAATTTCCATCCTTTGATAACGTGTGATAATAATGTATAAATATTTTCTGATTAGTGGATCGGTTAAATGAAATAGCACTACAGTCAATCCTTGTTTGAAAAGCTAGTACAGTCCACCTACTCTCCCAGGATAAAAGACAGATTCAGATTGTAGTTGTACGAACATTTGTTTATTCATCTTTTTTCCACAAAACCTAAAAGGTCCTTTGTGGTTGGTATGGTGTTCCTTCATCTTGTTAAATTGTAGTGTGAAAATATTTTGGAACTAAAATTTGACAATATATAGCTAAAACCTTATCAAAATTATTTTTACATGTAATAAATATTTTGGATTTGAGATTTTAAAATAAACATTTATTTTAATTTTTATTAATTTATTTTATAATATATATATATATATATACTTATCGAAATATATATTTAATTTTTCCGCCTAAAATTTTAAATATGATAATGTTGGTAGCACAATATATAGAATACTAGGAATTATTATTGTTTTAAACTAAGATCATATATTTAGTTTAGTTTGTAGATTTAAAATATAATAGAAATGTGAACAGTAATAAGAATGGAATTCGGTAGGAAAAATATTACAATTTAAGTAATGAAATTAAAATAATAATAAATATTAAAATAAATTTATAAAATTAAAATAATAATATTTTTTATTTTTAAATGATAAAAAATAATAAATAAATATATAAATAGGTGAGAAAAATAGAACAATCCAATGATTTCCTAACAGGTGTGAGAGAAATAAATATTCTTATTATAATTAAAATATTTTAAATTTTATTCTAGATTAAGAATCAAAACAAATATTTTCACCGTTCATTTCGAAGAAAATGATAAGTATACTCCCAAGGTCGATCTAAGGAAGGAATGTATGTGGTTTTTAATTTATTATTCAAACTTTTAAAAACGAAATTAAATCCTAAACATCCTGTCACGATAGTTTAGTTTTTGTGTTCCTAATCTAATAACATAAAAATAAACATATATACAGATTAATTAAATATAATCTAATAACATAAAAATAAACATAGATACAAATTCAATAAATATTTATCTAAAAATAAATACAAATACAGATTCAATAAATATTTATGCAAATTTTATCATTTATATTAGTGGAGTATTTATGGATATAATAACTAAATTAATTATACTTGCTCATATTATCTAGGTTATTAAAGATATAAATTGATATTTTATTGATTCTCTCTTTTTTATATAAATACCACCTTTGGTGGGGTTAGATATTCCTTGTTAACTAAACAAATCAATTAACACCTATGGGTGGGGTTGATAACTAATTTGGTTAATTAAATTAATTCCTTTTTCCTAAGAGATTGAAAATGAACCATTTAAATGACACCTTTGATGGGGTTAGACAATTTAAACATTATTCAAGGTGTCCAAATTAAACATAAGAATTTAATTATCCGAGTACTAACTTTCAAGTTTTAAAACCACTATTGAAAACATGTTGTCAATACATTTTCACATAATAATTCTTATAAAAACTTTTGAAATAGAGTTTCACTCTAACTACCGGGCGATTGTACCAACAAATAAAAGAGCACTACTCTAAATTAGACCGGATAACTAAACCTTAAAATCTAATTTTCAGGTTTAAGTTTGTAATGAAAAATAATATATTTCTCTTTAACATTCTTAATATAAAATCTTGAATAAAAACAAAATCAATTCATTTTAAAGATTTTTACCTATTTAATATTTCGCAAGCATAACAACGTCATTATTACATCATGTTTACTAAACAGCCAGCATAGTTAAATTTAACCACAGACAAATTAAATATAACATGTAAGAATAAACCATAAAAATAACTGTAAAGAAAATAAAATCCTTACAGAACTTCGACGCTATTCCCGTAGCTAGAAAACCTCCAAGCGGAATTTGCACTCCCATTTATTGAATTAAAAAGCTAAATTATTACAAAAACATTACAAGTTCCTCTCAAAAAGAGAAGAACTCTACAACTAAGAGAATTGAACTAAAAACTAAGAGAAAAACTAAGAAAAGCTTAGAAACTAAGAAAGAAACTAAGAAAATCTCAAAAACTAAGAAATGAGAGAAAGAAAGAAGAGAGAAGTGTGTTTTGAAGGTGTGATTTGAAGTGAAGGGAAGGGGGGTATTTATAGGTGAGGATGGAGAGAAAAAATGAGTAAAAAAATGTTAAAAAAAATATTAAAAAATGTAAAAACGCGTAATGAAAATGCTGAGGTCATTAATGACGTCAGCATGACGTCACGGGGGCGGCTGCACGTGAAAAATGGGGTGAAAAGGCGTTGGGCGTGCGGAGGGGGGCTGCTGGGCGCTGCGCGCAGCTCGGCGCGCGGCATGGGGCGCTAGGGCGCTGGGCTGCGGGGCGCGATTTCCGTATTTTTGACATTTTTTACCTTTTCGACCCATTTTGTCCAATTTTTCCATGTTTGTTGACCTTTTCCCACTTATTTATTAATATATTTGTGATGTATTGCTTCAAGTATTCCTCTTTGAGTCTTTAAATTGCATTTTTAAGCCAAAATACCTGAAAAACAATAAAAATACCCGTGATTCCGAAAAATACAAATTTATATAAATATATGATAAAACATATAAATATATGTATTTTTAATCAATTAATGTACATAAAATCATGGTTATTTTAGTTCTTTTTGAACAATCATGATTTTATTATAATAATTAGTCGAAAATCATTTTCATATTTCCTATCAAAAATGTATCAATTTAATTTTACCCAATTTCAATGTCATGAATCAGAATTCGCTTCAACTCTATTCCTCACAAGTCAATACTCTCAAAACACTGAATCCTATGGGTTCAAACACTTATACTAATTTATATGCGAAAGAGTTGATGTATAGAAATGAACTAATAGGTTCGCATATGTATAAAGAATAAAGGCTCAAAGTGTTATTTTAACATTGATCTCATGAAATGAATCTAATGTATAAATTATAAAGATATCATATACAAAAATTATTTTCATGCATAAATCAAACTCATTAAGAAATAATTTCAAGATATATGTTTTTTACAAATGAAGAAATTGCAATGACTTTTTAGGGAATTACTTTCTATATCTTTTTTTTTTTGTAATTAGCTTGTACTCACAACTTTGTAGGGAATGTGGGTCATAGTATGAAGATGATACTATATTTTTTATCTCTCTATTTTTTTTTCAATATATGTATATTTTAGAGAGTCAACCCATGTACAGATTGTACATTTTTTTTTTTGGATTTTGGTGAGTGGTTAATTTTGTGGCTTTTCTGTTTGATCTTGGTTTAGGTAACCCCAGATATGTCTTTTTGTTTTTGTAGCAGTCATGCATGAATGAGATATAAGCATATACTATCAATTTCTACTCAAATCGTTTAATCTAAACAAAAATAATAATAAAAAATATATGATACTCTATTATGATGAGAAAAAATTCATACATTCAATGCTAATACCTATAGAGATCATCTAAAAATTTGAATAAATAAGAAATGTGTTTGGAGTAGAAAAAATATATATATTTCACTCTGAATAAAAGAAATTAGGCTCAAATTATATCTCACAAGGGTAGTCTCCACTAAAAAAAAATCATAAACACCGATTTTGGGTTTAATATAATTTCCACATTTTATCAAGAAATACTAGTTATGACAAAAACTAACTAATTATCAAAAATAATTACAAAATATTTCATGATATGTTTTCAAAAATTAATCTAACAGTACCAAAGACTTAACTATTAACTTAAATTTGATTTAAAGAAATGATAAATTTTTGTAAGAATTTTTTTTTTTTTTTATTAAGCATGGTAACTTTTCACCACCCCTAACCTAGAACTTACATTGTCCTCAATGTAACAACTGCAAATTAAAGATAAAGAGAAAAGAGGAGAAAGATTACCTATTTCTTGAGAATGTGTAAGTAGTAATGAAGGAATGCAGGTGCATCCATCATATTCATCATTAAAGTGTGTACAGACAGATCGCTGTGAACTTCTAACATCTCAACAAATATTTTTAGTTTTAACAATTTTAAAAATTATTCACATATAATTAAACTAAAATAAACAATAATATTAAGTAAATAAAACAAATAACAAAAAATTTACCTAAAATGATAGGTTGCCTCCCATCCAGCGCTTAGTTTAACGTCTTAGCAAGACGTATCTTTTTGGTACTAAGGGTTACTCAGCCAAATGCAATCCATTTCAGCAATGTTGTTTGGTTCTTCTAAATAAGGCTTGACACGATGGCCATTAACTTTGAATGTTTTTTGTGTCTTGGAGTCCAATAGTTCTACCACTCCATGTTCAAATACCTGAACTATTTTGAATGGTTCATCCCATCTTGATCTCAGCTTTCCTGGAAACAATCTCAAACGAGAGTTAAATAAAAGAACTTTCATTCCAGGGTGAAAAGTCTTAGGAACTAGCCTCTTGTCATGATAGCGCTTAGTACGTTCTTTGTATAATTTGGCATTCTCATAAGCTTCATTCCTAATTTCTTCCAACTCATGAAGCTGGAGTAATCGGTTTTCACCTGCTTTATCTAAATCCATGTTTAGCTCTTTAATTGCCCAGTAAGCCTTGTGTTCAAGTTCAACTGGAAGGTGGCACGCTTTCCCAAAGATTAACCGGTAAGGGCTCATCCCAATAGGTGTTTTGTAAGCGGTGCGGTATGCCCATAAGGCATCATTTAACTTAAATGCCCAATCCTTCCTTGAAGGACGCACAGTGCGTTCCAATATTCCCTTAATTTGCCTATTACTTACTTCCACTAAACCGGAAGTTTGAGGATGATATGGAGTAGCTACCTTATGTGTGATGTTGTACTTGTTTAGTATTCCATCAAAGAGTTTGTTACAAAAATGGCTACCTCCATCACTTATTATAGCTCTAGGCGTTCCGAACCTACTGAATATGAAATCTTTCAAGAATTTCACAACAACATTAGCATCATTGGTTTTGGTGGGGATAGCTTCTACCCACTTGGACACATAATCCACAGCAACCAAAATGTATTGAAAACCATTAGATGGGGGAAAAGGACCCATAAAGTCAATCCCCCATACATCAAAGAGTTCAACAACTAAATTAGATGTCAAAGGCATTTCATCTCTTTTGCTTATGTTTCCTGTTCTTTGACATCTATACATTGTGCACAAAACATATGAGCATCTTTAAAAAGAGTGGGCCAAAAGAATCCAGATTGTAATATCTTACGGGCTATCTTTTCACCTCCAAAATGACCCCCACAATGAAGTTCATGACAAAAAGTTAGAATTCTCTTATGTTCTTCTTCAGGTACACATCTCCGGATGACTTGACCAATCTTGTATAAATAAGGGTCATCCCAGAAATAGTCCTTAATAGTTTTAAAAAACCTTTTCTTGTCCTGATATGAAGTGTTAGGTCGCAAAACACTAGTGGCAAGATAGTTTACAATATCAGCATACCATGGGTTTGGACCTATGAAAAATAACTGTTCATCAGGAAAGGTTTCAACTATATCTTCATTACTCTCATCTTTAAGAGAATTGAAGTCAAAAATCAACCTAGACAAATGGTCAGCTACTAAGTTTTCACTGCCTTTCTTATCCTTGATTTCTAGGTCAAATTCTTGTAAGAGTAAGACCCACCTGATTAATCTTGGCTTGGCATTTGGTTTACTTAATAGGTATCTTAAAGCAGCATGATCAGAATGCACAATCACTTTAGATCCTACTAAATAAGACCGAAATTTGTCTAAAGAGAATACTATAGCCAAGAATTCCTTTTCAGTGGTGGTGTAATTCATTTGGGCATCATTGAGTGTTTTGCTAGCGTAGTAGATGACATGCAAACGCTTATCCACTCTTTGTCCCAAGACTGCTCCTATTGCATAATCAGAAGCGTCACACATTATTTCAAAAGGTAAAGACTAGTTTGGTGCCATAATAACAGGGGTAGATGTTAGTTTATCTTTCAAGGTATTAAAGGAAGTAAGGCAGTCATTGTTGAAATCAAAATCAGCATCTTTGGATAGCAAGTTACATAAGGGACGACTTATTTTAGAGAAATCTTTAATAAATCGTCTGTAAAATCCTGCATGTCCCAAGAAGCTTCTTATCCCCTTCACAGATGTAGGGGGAGGTAGTTTGGATATCAATTCAACTTTTGCCTTATCAACTTCAATACCCTTGTTTGAAATTATATGTCCTAAAACTATCCCTTGTTGAACCATAAAATGACTTTTCTCCCAACTAAGGGTTAGATTGCATTCAATGCATCTTTCTAAAACCAAAGTCAATTTATGTAAGCAATCATCAAATGAGTTCCCAAAGACAGAGAAATCGTCCATGAAAATCCCAATGAATTTTTCCACCATGTCCGAGAAAATAGATATCATGCATCTCTGGAAAGTGGCAGGGGCATTGCATAACCCAAATGGCATTCTACGAAAAGCAAATGTCCCAAAAGGACATGTAAATGCGGTCTTTTCCTGATCTTCTGGTGCTATGGGTACTTGATAATATCCAGACAGTCCATCCAAAAAACAGTAAAATTCGTGCCCAGCTAATCTTTCCAACATTTGATCAATGAATGGAAGAGGAAAGTGATCCTTTTTCGTATATAAATTTAGTTTCCTAAAATCTATACACATTCTCCATCCAGTGATTATTCTAGTGGGCACTAATTCACTTTTGTCATTTTTAACAACTGTTATCACAGATTTCTTTGGTACCACATGCACTGGACTAACCCACTTACTATCCGCAATAGGATAGATAATCCCTTCTTCTAATAATTTAAGAATTTCCTTTTTAACTACCTCTTGCATGTTTGGGTTTAGTCTTCTTTGGGCCTCTCGTACAGGTTTAGCACCATCCTCCAAGTTGATCTTGTGCATACACATTGTTGGACTAATGCCTCTTATATCCCCTATACTCCAACCTATAGATTTCTTAAACTGTTTAAGCACTTTGATGAGTTTCTTTTCTTGTGGTTTGGTCAAGGTTGAAGAAATTATCACTGGATAAGTTTCTCCTTCTCCCAAAAACACATATTTTAAGTGCTCAAGTAAGTCTTTGAGTTCAAGTTCAGGTGGATTGGCCTCTTTACTAGATGAAGAACTGGGTAGATTTAAAAGTGTACTAGATTTTGTCATCACTTCATCATTGTCTAGTTGTTTAAGGTACCCATTAATTTCCTCATCTAAATCTTCTTCAACCTTTTCAAGTGTAAGAACGGTTTCAAGCTTGTCTTCTATTCTGGTTTGTAAAAAGGTGCTTTGGACAAGATTATCCAAAGGATCAACTTCGAATATTTCATCGATGGCAGAAATAGAAGGAAAAGGTGAAGAATCAAAAACTTTAAAATGAACAGTCTCTCCTAAGACTGTCATTGTCAAATTTCCATCTTGGACATCAATAATAGTTTTAGTAGTTGCCATAAATGGTCTACCAAGTAATATTGTGTGCTCTCTGTCCAATGCTGGATTTTCTTGCATATCCAGAACCACAAAGTCAACAGGTATTATCAGTTTGTCTACCTGTACCAAAACATCCTCAACTATTCCCTCTGGATATTTAAGAGATCTATCTGCAAGTTGAAGGGACATAGTTGTGGGTTTTAAATCCCCTAGGTTGAGCTGTAAGAATATAGAGTAGGGCATCAAATTTATACTAGCACCTAAATCAAGCATTGCTTTAGCAACCTTCCTATCCCCCATAGTTATGTTTATAATAAAACTTCCAGGGTCTTTCAACTTAGGGGTAGTTTGTGCTGAAGTACAATGCTAGAAATTTCTGATACTACTACTCGTTCATTCAGTTCATACCTCCTTTTCTTAGTGTTCAACTCTTTGAAAAACTTGGCATATGAGGGCACATTCATGATCACTTCTAATAATGGTAAATTGATATTTACTTTAGAGAGCATATTAAAAAGATCATTGAATTGCTTATCTTGTTTGGATTCTTTTAACCGGTGGGGAAAAGGTACTTGCATCTGGTGTGGTTCTGTTGTCTTTTGAATTTTGAGGGTGTCAGATGACCCCCCAATGAGTTTTTCAGAAGGCTTGTTAAGTTTAACACTTGTTTCTCCTTTTTGCGAGATTAGAATATTGCCTTCTTTGTTACCTGAACTACAAGGTAGATTGTTAGAGATTTCAGGTAAACTGGTATTGACTACCTTACCACTTCGAAGGGTTCATACATCCTTTGCTTGTTCTGGTTGACTGGGCAACTTTCCTGGTTCTTTCTTTTGCAATTGTTCAGCCAGTTGCCCAACTTTAGATTCAATCCTTTTAACCGAAGCCTCCATGGTGTTCAACCTTTGATTAGTCATCAATTGGTTGTCACGACTAACTTGAATAAAAGCATTCAAGCTATCTTCTAAGGTTGGCTTAAAAGATTGGTTTGGTGGGTAAGGGTGGTTGTTAACCGACCTTAGTGTTGGATATTGGGTGTAGGCTGAGTGATTATACGTGTTTGGATGATACCTTTGAAAAGATTGGACCTCCTCTATGGCATCGACACTAGAATCACAAGTATTTGAACAATTATGAGTACCATGCCCAATTGAACAACACACTTCACATACCTCTTGATTTGAAATTTTGTGGGTAGTGAGAAATTGCACTTGTTTAGTCAATTCAGCAAGTTGCAAGGTTATCTCATTATCAGAGCCAACTTCATTGACCCTTGCATTCCTTCTACCACCTCTTTGTTGGGAATTAGAACCCAATAGCTCATAAAGATTATAGGTTTCCTCTGCGGTCTTTTCTCCTACAGCACCTCCAGCAGCATTATCAACCATGTATTGACTCTGTAGTGTCAATCCATCATAAAAGAATTGGTTTTGTAGCTGTAATGGAAAGCTATGATTTTGACATTGAATGAAAAGGAGTTTGAATCGTTCCCAAGCTTCATGAAAGGGCTCTTCATACATTTGAGAAAATGTTGCTATCTTTGTTCTTAGATCAACAGTCTTTTGATGGGAATAGAACCTACCCATAAAAATTTCATAGACTGCCTCCCAAGTTTTAAGAGAACCTGACTGTAGAGTAATGAACCATGACCAAGCTTTATCTTTGAGGGTGTAAGGAAAACACCTCATCCTAAGTTGATCTTCATTAATTGCATGTAGTGGAAAGGTTTGGACAATAGCATAGAATTCTCGAATGAAATGCAAAGGGTCTTCATTAGGGATACCGTAAAAGGAAGGCAACAAAGAATAATGAATCTTTTTCAATTCATAATTCCTTGCAGCCTCTTGTAATTGGATGCCGGAAGTTACATTGCCAATGATTGGCATTGTATAGTCTTTCATCTTTTTCCGCCTATCTTCAGCATCTCCCATGGTTGTTTGTAGTTGAAAATGATCCTCCTCCTATTGTGTATCAACATTTTGCTCTTAAAAAACAATAGTAGATATCTCTAAGAAATATTTATAACTTGATAAAACGTAAAAGCAAAAAGGTGCAAGGAACCTAATTTTTGTGTTTTTTTTTTAATTTTAATTTTAACGAATGGACACAATTTTTGAAACAAACGAATTTATTTCATTTGAATTTTATTACACGCAAACTAAAACAAAGGAAAATACAACAATGGGTGACCTCCCATGTAGGACTAAAATTTATCGTCTTCTAGTAAGACGTTGCTTGGAGATTGTAGAATGAAAAACTCAATGTCTCCTCTTCATTGAATTCATTTGACTATCAAATTAGTCTTTGCTTTTTTGCAAATGTTCAACTAACTGTTCAACTTGAACTTCCACCTTTTTGATAGAAGCTTCCACAGAGTCCAACCATTGATTGGTTTTAGATTGGTTATCCCTACAAACTTGAATAAAAGAATTCAAGTTGTCCTCCAGGGTTGGTTTATTGGGAATGCTTCTTGGAATAGGTGGGTGGAATTGCTGGCCTGCCTGGTTTGAGCTTTGAGTGAAAGGAGGGTTGTTTTGCCTCCAGGAGAAATTTGGATGACTTCTCCACCCAGGATTATAGGTATTTGAATTGGGATCAAACCTTGGTCTCTGTTGATATGCTCCCAACACATTAACCTGTTCAGGTCCAGTTGTTTCTCCTTGATATGGACAGGCTTCAGTACCATGTCCCATGTTGCTATACAAACCATATTGTTCATTATTGGTGTTGGTTTGTGTAGCGAGAAGGGCAACTTGCTTAGTCAGTTGAACAAGTTGTTGTTGAACTTCATTACTGGAGTCGATTTCATGAACTCCAGCTTTTCTCACTCGGGAGCTTTTCTGTTGGGAATTAGCACCCAACATCTCAAAGAGGTTATACGTCTCTGAGGCAGTCTTTTCTCCTATTGCTCCTCCTGCAGCGTTGTCGACAATGAACTGACATTGTTGTGTAAGTCCATCGTAAAAGAATTGGTTCTGCAACTGCAGGGGAAAGCTATGATGGGGACATTGAGTGAGAAACATTTTGAACCTATCCCAAGCTTCATGGAATGGTTCTCCTTCCATCTGAGAGAAAGTAGCAATCTTTCCTCTCAACTCTGATGTTTTTTGGTGGGAATAGAATTTTTCCATGAATTTATTGTAAATGTTACCCCATGTCATCAGAGAACCTGGGGGAAGTGACATCAACCAAGCTTTGGCCTTATCCTTTAAAGTGTAGGGAAAACATCTCATCCTAAGTTGATCCTCGTTTAGAATACCGAGGGGGAATGTTTGGACCGTAGCATAGAAATCTCTCATGAAGGAAAGAGAATCTTCATTAGGTAGCCCATAAAAGGAAGGAAGCATAGAAAAATGAATATTTTTAAGGTCATAATTCCGAGCAACCTCACCCAACTGGATAGCGGCAGTTGCCGTGCCAATCACCAGTCTTGCAAACTCCTTCATCGTGGTTTCCCTAACATGTTGGTTTTCCTCCATTTCTTTTGGTTCTAGTAAAGGATTAAGACTTGGTTCTATGTTTGGCTCAAAAACAGGTTGATGGGTGGAATCCAGTGTTGTTGACACTTGTTTAAATTTATGAATATTATTTACATATGGTGTAAGGGGGTTTCCTAAGGATCTCCTACCACGCATAGACTATTGTAAACGTAAATTTAAAACTCCTGTCAACAAAAATAAAAAATTTAGAGAAAATTTAAATGGTATTTAATACAAAACACTAGACAAAACTAGTTAAACCCTAAATTTTTTTTAACGGTAGTTTTATTTTACTATTCACGCTATATTATTTCTTATTAACTTAAAAATTTTGAAACTTAAAAATTCTCTTTTTTTTTACTATTCATGAACGGTAATTTTATTTTACTATTCACGCTCTATTATTTCTTATTAACTTAAAGTTTTTTTTTTGAAATTTTAATTATTTATTTTTTTTACTATTCATGAACGGTGAAAATTTTTTACTTCAAATTTCAAATTTCTAAATTATTTTACAAAAAAAAAAATTATTTTGTTTTATTTTTTATTTTTTTTATTTTTTTTATTTCTTATGAATTTTGAAATTTGATTATTGTTAAAATATCACAATTATTTACAGCACAAAAATGTTTTTAAAATTTTGATAAATAATTTAAAAAACGCTATTCCTTCCCCGGTAACCGCGCCAAAAACTTGATGAGCGAAAACCGACATCGTCGATTCTTGCCAATACTTTGGTTTTAATATTTATAAAACTCTCGCAAGTGCACGAATCATTTTCGCACGAATCATTTCGAAGAAAATGATAAGTATACTCCCAAGGTCGATCTAAGGAAGAAATGTATGTGGTTTTTAATTTATTATTCAAACTTTTAAAAATGAAATTAAATCCTAAACATCCTGTCACGATAGTTTGGTTTTTGTGTTCCTAATCTAATAACATAAAAATAAACATATATACAGATTAATTAAATATAATCTAATAACATAAAAATAAACATAGATACAAATTCAATAAATATTTATCTAAAAATAAATACAAATACAGATTCAATAAATATTTATGCAAATTTTATCATTTATATTAGTGGAGTATTTATGGATATAATAACTAAATTAATTATGCTTGCTCATATTATCTAGGTTATTAAAGATATAAATTGATATTTTATTGATTCTCTCTTTTTTATATAAATACCACCTTTGGTGGGGTTAGATATTCCTTGTTAACTAAACAAATCAATTAACACCTATGGGTGGGGTTGATAACTAATTTGGTTAATTAAATTAATTCCTTTTTTCTAAGAGATTGAAAATGAACCATTTAAATGACACCTTTGGTGGGGTTAGACAATTTAAACATTATTCAAGGTGTCCAAATTAAACATAAGAATTTAATTATCCGAGTACTAACTTTCAAGTTTTAAAACCACTATTGAAAACATGTTGTCAATACATTTTCACATAATAATTCTTATAAAAACTTTTGAAATAGAGTTTCACTCTAACTACCGGGCGATTGTACCAACAAATAAAAGAGCACTACTCTAAATTAGACCGGATAACTAAACCTTAAAATCTAATTTTCAGGTTTAAGTTTGTAATGAAAAATAATATATTTCTCTTTAACATTCTTAATATAAAATCTTGAATAAAAACAAAATCAATTCATTTTAAAGATTTTTACCTATTTAATATTTCGCAAGCATAACAACGTCATTATTACATCATGTTTACTAAACAGCCAGCATAGTTAAATTTAACCACAGACAAATTAAATATAACATGTAAGAATAAAGCATAAAAATAACTGTAAAGAAAATAAAATCCTTACAGAACTTCGACGCTATTCCCGTAGCTAGAAAACCTCCAAGCGGAATTTGCACTCCCATTTATTGAATTAAAAAGCTAAATTATTACAAAAACATTACAAGTTCCTCTCAAAAAGAGAAGAACTCTACAACTAAGAGAATTGAACTAAAAACTAAGAGAAAAACTAAGAAAAGCTTAGAAACTAAGAAAGAAACTAAGAAAATCTCAAAAACTAAGAAATGAGAGAAAGAAAGAAGAGAGAAGTGTGTTTTGAAGGTGTGATTTGAAGTGAAGGGAAGGGGGGTATTTATAGGTGAGGATGGAGAGAAAAAATGAGTAAAAAAATGTTAAAAAAAATATTAAAAAATGTAAAAACGCGTAATGAAAATGCTGAGGTCATTAATGACGTCAGCATGACGTCACGGGGGCGGCTGCACGTGAAAAATGGGGCGAAAAGGCGTTGGGCGCGCGGAGGGGGTCTGCTGGGTGCTGCGCGCGGCATGGGGCGCTAGGGCGCGATTTCCGTTTTTTGACATTTTTGACCTTTTCGACCCATTTTGTCCAATTTTTCCATGTTTGTTGACCTTTTCCCACTTATTTATTAATATATTTGTGATGTATTGCTTCAAGTATTCCTCTTTAAGTCTTTAAATTGCGTTTTTAAGCCAAAATACCTGAAAAACAATAAAAATACCCGTAATTCCGAAAAAGACAAATTTATATAAATATATGATAAAACATATAAATATATGTATTTTTAATCAATTAATGTACATAAAATCATGGTTATTTTAGTGTTTTTTGAGCACTCATCAAGATCCTGATGTATATCTATAAAGATATTCATCTTTGTCATCTACTCTTGCTTTAAGAACTGCTCCCCAAAATTCAATTTTGTCTTCTAAAGTATAAATCATTGGTTTTACTCTTATGATCTTGTTAGGATCTCTTAATTTTATATTGACTATTTTTTTAGATTTTTTTATTTTTTTATCCAACGGATTTTTTGAACTGACTATTTTTAATAGTTTCTAATGCCTGTTAGGGCTTTGTCTTCTTGTATTTCATTGAGAAATTTTTTTTTCTCTTCTATATCAAATGAACTGACTATTTGTTGTTTTTGTTGGTCTTCTATCTCACCACGTTTTCACTTTTTATGTTGTTGCATAAAAGTTGAGTTTGAGACAGTTAAAGATTTTTTTATTTTAGAGACATAAATGGTATCTCTTTCTAAGGTTGTGAGACTTATTTTGTCAAAATGTTGTGTGAAAGGTTGATATAAGTTTAGGAAATTATTTCTTATTAACAAATCTACTCTTGTTTCCTGTTAATATATGGTAGGAATGTGAAAGTTTTCTCCTCCTATCATTATATCAATATCTTTTAATACCTTATTAAGTTTTATTGTAGTATTATTAGCAATTCTTACAATTAAATCTTTTAATGCTTGTTTCCAATTGTCTTCTGGAAATACATATCTACTAGTTACACACATACTAGCTCCTGTATCTATATATGCATGTAAATGATAAATGTTTTAGTCTTTAAATTTTAGTCCTATTTTAATGTAAGTACTATTTGGATTTGTAATACTATACAAATCATTGATCTTCTTATGAAGAATATCCATAATTTGAGTGTTCATATTCTTGGTCAGTTATTTCTTCCTCAGTTTCTTCCAATAGATAGATACTATAAGTACAACTATCAGATTCTTCGATTGGTTTTAATTCCATTTTGAAAGCTTCTTCTACGATTTTTTCTTTTTGTGAAAATTCTTTTTTTATGTTTAAGTCTACTTGGATATTCGTTAGCATAATTTCCTTCTTCATTACAGATCCAACATCTGCATTTTTTCTTTCCCGAAGGGAAATAATTCATTTTTTTCATAAGGTTTATAATTCTTTCTTCTAAAATATATTTTCTTGTCATTTTCTCTATTAAATCTCCTTTTATATTTTTGGAAGTTTTTTTTCTGAATTTATATTTTTTAAATCTTTTATATTTTTTATATTTATATTTTTGTTTATAATATTTTATATTACATCCATGTTTCCTTGGTATTCTAAAATCTCTTGTATCATAGCAGATTTTATCATATCCTCTTATTTGTTTATATTCTTTCCTTTCTTGGCATTTAATAATGATCTAACCTTTAAGGCTTCTTACTCTTCCTCTTAGAGTATCGGGTATACTTTCTTTATTCATTTGTTCTCAATTTTCTGTTAAGGTTTTATATAGTGTTTTAGGTAATTTTTGAAAAACATTTCTTTATAAGTTGTTTGCATGGATGGTGATAATTTATGGTAATACATTTCGTATTCACAAATAAAAGAATCTATGTAACACATGTTACAAATTTTCATATTTGTTAGATGTCATTTAGCTTCATTGATTTCATTTTCATTAGATTCAGTGATAGTCCTTCATTTATCTTCTCCAATAAATTCTTTGTATATTTCATTTATTACTCTATCCAAGTATTCCCTTCCTATGGAAGGATTTCCTTACATTAGCAAAAAAAATTATCTGTTAAGTTTGAAAACCAAACTTTAATATTTCCTATCATTTTATGTGCTATAAGCACTCTACAGGTTGAAAGATTTGTTTGGATAATTTGATAATTTTGTATGAGCACCCTCATTCCACTAGCCCATTCATCTAAGGTTTTCTTTCTATCTCTTATACAGTCTAAATCTAGGTGGAATACTATCTCTAGTTCTCCAATGCATCCCTTCCTCCATTTTAGTTGGTTGTCTTATTCTATTTATGGTATCAGATTGTTTTGTTCTTTGCCTATTTCCTTCTCATTTTTAGGAATTAGAGAATTTGATCTCCTAGGTGGTTCTTCTTTTAGTTCTTCTAAGGGATCATATTTATAACTTATTATTTCATTATTCCTATGTATGTTGTATACATCTTTTCTTAATTCTAAAAATTTCTTATGCATATCTTGTTATAGTTTATTATAACCAAATTCTTTTATTTCCTTTAGTAAATCTTTTTGTATATCTATTATTTCATGTAAATATTTTGTGTTTGATTCTTGGGCTAAATCCATTTTCTCTGTTAATAATTGTATAGTTTCAAATAATGTTGCTTGATTTTTTGCTACACCTACTAGGCTTCCATTTACTTCTAAATGCATATTTTTTTATTTTATCTTTAAACATTATTTTCTCTAATATGCAATCATGAACTAATGCCTTCATTATTTTGACTTCATTTTCTAGTTTTTTAACTTCTTCTTCATGGTCTATAAAAGTATACCTTGGCATGCTATTAGTTTTAACAACATTACTTTTTTTCTTGTTATCAAGGGTTTTTATTTTATATCTAATTTCTATTCTTCTGGTATTTCAAAATCTGTTAGTATTTTTTATTTTATTATTTTTCCAAGTTCCTTAAAAGTTGTCTATTTCTATAAATTTATTTTGTTCGTAAACTATTATGAGTATTTGTTAAAAAATATGCTACTAGATAATGTATTTAAAATAGATAATTTCATTCTTTCATTAATTCTCCTCTTTCAACTTCATAAGCTAGACTTAATACTTTATTTAGATTTTTATCATGTATATTAATAAAAAATCTAGGATATGTTGTAAATTTTAAATTTTGGTATCATAAATTACCATGGATCATTCCTAATAAGGCATCTTGGCTATTTATTATTTTGTTATCTAATAATGCTATTTTTATTGGTGTATCTATTCTTTCTCTAAAATAAGTTTTTATTAATATTTGAATTCCTCTTAAATGAATGTATCCATTTTTTCTTTGGTTTTATAAGGAATTTTTGATAGTTTGTTTAATATAGTTTCTTTATCAATTAATGGTATATTATACCTTTCTTTTACATATGTAATCTTAATACTCATTTCTTTATTACTTATGCCATAATAAATTATTATTTTCCTAGGGAATAATTTTCTTAATAAAAATGATGGGTCTTTAAATTCATCTCCTTATTTAAGATTTAACTTTACTTTTTGAATTTCTTCAAATTTCTTTTTACTTATTATCATTTCTTGTGAAAAACATCCTGAGATGTCTTCTATTTCTATATCTATTATTTCTTGATCTATTTTTTCTTCTTCCATTTTAAGAATGTTACTTCCATTAGGTTTCAGAGGTATTTTTGAATTTTTTGAAACCTTAAGGGTATTTATGATATTGAATGTTATTATTTACTTTCGTTAGATGTAACTTTCATTATGTTTCATAGGTATTTTTGAAGAGTCCTTAAAACTTGGGAATATTTTTTATATTAATCCGTACTTTCACTTATCACAACAAAGTACATAAGAGACATCCTTAAGAAAGGGGGATTTGAAACTACAAAACTATTACTACACCGGTAGCATTAGGGAAAACATTATGAGAGTTTAATAGTGTTCCTCTTTAGGATCCAATTGTTTATAGGAGAATAGTGGGAGAGTTGCAATACAACACGGTCACAAGGCAAGACATTGCTTATATTGTTAACAAGCTGTGGCAGTCCTTTCAAGTACCATGCATTGGATTGCAACAAACAGAGTACTTACTGTTGGGAAATTACACAAATTCCCAATAAGCTAGATTTATGAGAAAGCAAGAATAAAAATAACACACAAATTTGATAACGAAGTTCGGCCAATCTTGCTTACGTCTCCACACCTGCTGCAGATCTTTTTACTAAAATAGGAGAAATTACACAAGGTGTTAACAACACTCACAACTCACAACCCAATTGCACCTAAGAAAATTACTCTCAATTTTCTCTCACAAAAGCTTTTCTCTCTAAGCTTTTCTCTCAATTGGAATGAACACTTTGGATGATTAATTCATTACAATTACACATCTATTTATCGGAAAATTCACTCCTTGAATTACTCCTTAAATTAATGGTTCCTTGAATTTCTCCTTGAATTAAGCTCCATGTTTTGCTCCATATTTTACTCCTTGTTTTGCTCCATGTTTTACTCCTTGTTTTGCTCCATGTTTTGCTCCTTAATTTTCTCCTTAAATTAAGGAGTTTTATAACAATCTCTAACAATCTCCCACTTGAAGACTGATTTCAATCTGTCTTCACACCTCGATCAATGCAGCAGCTTTTCTAGTCTTTGTTACTCTAGCAGACCAACTAAAGTTGAGCACAACTTTAGTTTGTCAATAGTCATCACCTTTGTTAACATATCTGCTGGATTTTTGCTTCCTTGAATCTTCTCCAGTATTAACACATCATCTTCCAATAGAGATCTGATGAAGTGATAACGAAGTCCAATATGCTTGGTTCTAGAATGAAATGTTGAATTCTTCGCCAAGTGTATTGCACTTTGACTATCACTATGCAGAACATTCTTCTCCTATTTGAATCTCAGCTAAGTTAACAAACCTTGAAGTCATATCATCTCTTTATTAGCTTCAGTTACTGCTACATACTCAGCCTCTGTAGTGGATAGAGTGACAATTTTCTATATTTGTGACATCCAACTAACAGTTGTAGTTCCAACAGTAAATATATAACTGGTGGTGATTCTTCGGTGATCAACTTCACCTCCAAAGTCTGCGTCTATGTACCCTTGTACTTTTAACTCTCCTTTACTAAAGTACAAGCACTTTTCTGTGGTGCCTCGCAGATACCTCAAAATCCACTTGACTGCTTCCCAATGAGTTTTCCCTGGATTTGACATAAATCTGCTAACAACTCCCACTGTATGGCCAATGTTTGGTCTCGTACAGACCATTGCGTACATCAAACTTCCAATGGTTGAGGCATAAGGAAACTTAGCCATGAATTCTCTCTCTTCCTCTGTCTGAGGGGACTGATCCTTAGATAGGCGAAAATGACTGGCCAAGGGTGTGCTAACTGGCTTGGCATCGCCCATGTTGAATCTTTGCAAAACACGATTGATATACTCTGCCTGAGATAACTGCAAGGATCTTTTCTTCTTATTTCTTGTGATTTGCATTCCAAGAATCTTCTTTGCTGGACCCAAGTCTTTCATGTCAAACTCATTTGACAATTGCTACTTCAACCTTTTAATATCATCCATATCTGAACCTACTACTAACATATCATCAACATAAAGTAGTAAAATGATATAACTGGACCTATATCTCTTGAAGTAGCAACAATGGTCAGCATTGCACTTCTGGAAACCTTCCTTGTGCATGAAGCTATCAAACTTTATGTACCATTGTCTCGGGGCTTGTTTCAGGCCATACAAACTCTTCTTAAGTCTGCACACCATGTTCTTTTTCCCTCTTTCTGAGAAACCTTCTGGCTGGTACATGTATATCTCTTCATCTAAATCTCCATGAAGGAATGTAGTCTTCACATCCAACTATTCAAGATGAAGATCTTCAATGGCTACAATACTCAATACTGATTTGATAGTATTGAGCTTCACAACGGGAGCGAAAATGTCAATGTAGTCAACTCCTTCCTTTTGTTGAAACCCTTTGACAACTAGGCGGGCTTTGTATCTCTTGGAACCATCATGCTCCTCTTTCATCCGGTACACCCATTTGTTATGAAGTGCCTTCTTTTCCATAGGTAACTCAGCTAGTTCCCATGTCTGGTTGGAGATGAGAGATTTCATTTCTTCTTTCATGGAAAGCTCCCACTTGCTAGAATCTCGAGTCTGGAAAGCTTCATCATAGCATTAAGGCTCCCCTCCATCAGTCAGAAACATATAGTTCATGTATCTCCTATTAGGCACATGAGGTCGAGAAGACCTTCTCAATACAGGAGCTCGAGTAGGAGGCTGTGGTGTGTCAGACTGTTGCGTACTGCTCTATCCAACAAGTTCCTCTGGCGGAGGACTTGTTACAATTTGGTCCATTGCGGAACTATCTGGGACATCATCTGCATCTGCAAATACTAACTCATTCTGCTCTGAGCCATTGGCGTCTATTTTTTGCATGTCCTTATACATCACTCTTTCGTTGAAAATCACATCTCTGCTACGGATAACTTTCTTGTTTTTGTCATCCCAAATGCGGTAGCCAAACTCATCCTCACCATAGCCAATAAATGTGCATTTCTTGGATTTGGGATCAAGCTTATTCATGCCTTGATCACTGATATGCACAAATGCTACACAGCCGAAAACTTTTAGATGTGATAGTTTCACCTCTTTTCCGCTCCATACCTCCTCTGGTATTCTATGCTCTAATGGAACAGATAGGCCTCGGTTGATCAAGTAAGCTGTCGTGTTGACTGCTTCTGCCCAGAACTACTTCGGTAGACCTGACTGTATACGAATACTTCTGGCTCTTTTTGTCAACGTTCGGTTCATACGCTCAACTACACCATTGTGTTGAGGCGTGCCTGACACAGTTCTTTCCATTCTGATCCCATACTCATAGTAGAAATTTTTGAATCTGGTGTCTTCATATTCACCACCATTATCGGTTCTGAGCTTTTTGATTTTTAAACTCGTCTCATTTTCCACCATAGCTTTCCATCTTCTGAAAGCCTCAAATACTTCAGACTTATGCTTTAGAAAGTAAACCCATACCTTCCGAGAGTGATCATCGATGAAAGTCATGAAGTAGTGTTTCCCACCAATAGATGAGACGGTCGTTGGTCCCCAAACATCAGAGTGAATAAGCTCTAGCCTTTCCTTCTTTGGGGTTCTACAACTTGCCTGAAAGCTGACTCTCTTTTTCTTTCCAAGTATGCAATCTTCGCACATGTCTATCTCTGCAGACTGTAGACCTGGAAGTTTTCCCTTTAAGTGCATAATCTTCATCCCCTTCTCACTCATGTGGCCTAGTCTCTGGTGCCACAAATTTGGTGTTTCATTGCCTGCTGCAACTGTGATTGAACAATGTGCCTCTGATGTCATGTAAAGAGTGTCACTTTTCTTGCCTCGAGCAACTGTCATTGCACCCTTTGAAATCTTCCTATCATTACCATGGAAGATCGTAGTGTAGCCTTCACTGGCCAACTGCCCTACTGAGATTAAGTTCTTTCTTAGGTCGGGAATATGCCTGACATCCTTTAGTTCCCAAACAGACCCGTTCAACTTAATCTTCACTACACCTTTGCCAATAATAGCACATGGTTGATCATCACCAAGATATATCTTTCCAAGGTTTTCGGGGACATATCTCTCAAAGAATTCTTTCTGTGAAGTAGCATGGAATGATGCTCCAGAGTCTAACACCCAAGATTCTTCCTTGCTCTCCAAAGAGCATATCAATGCATCATCCCCTCCTGAGGTGGAAGTAACATTTGCCTCTGCCTTCACTTGTTTGTCCTTCGGTGCACTCTTGCACTGATTTTTGTAGTGTCCGGTTCTTCCACAATTCCAACACTCGATAGTCTTCGAGTTATAGGCATTATTAGGATTCCTGGATTTGGACCTCCTATCCTTTGATCTACCTCGGTAGTCTGTTCTGCCACGTCCATTCCCTTTGGTTGAATTTCTTCCTCTTGACTCTGTATGCAAAACTGAAGAAGTTGACGATTCACCTGACTCTCTACGTCGGATCTCTTCACTGAGAACCAAATCACCAACATCGTCAAATTTCAACTTATTGCTTCCTGATGAGCTACTCATAGCTGTGACAGTAGCATTCTAGCTTTCTGGTAGAGAAGACAAAAGTATCAATGCTCGTACTTCTTCATCGAATTCAATTTCCACTGACTCAACTGGGTTGTGACTGTGTTTAGTTCATTGAGATGTTAAGCTACCGATGCGCCTTTCGTCATCCGTAAATTGAACAAACGCCTCATCAAGTACACTTTGTTTGAGGCTTATGGCTTTTCATACATATTGGAGAGAGCTGTCATAAGACCCGCTGTTGTCTTTTCCTTTGCTATGTTAAAAGCAACATTACGGGATAGCGTTAATCGAATAACTCTGAGGGCTTGTCTGTCTAGAAGATTCCAATCTTCTTCCTTCATAGCCTTTGGCTTCTTCCCTGAGAGAGGTTGATATAGATTTCTTTGATACAGATAATCCTCTATCTGCATTTTCTAAAACCCGAAATCTGTACCATCGAATTTTTCGAGTTTCACCTTTCCTTCATTTGTAGTCATTGCTCCCACTCAAATCTGACTTCCTCCGGATCGTTTCTGACTATTTCTGTAAACCACTGTGTATTAGAACACCTCCGTCAACGAACAAATATCGTCGACAAAATTTCACTATTCACTATTCACGTAAATAGTAACTTTGTAGAAAATTGACAGAAATCACCACCAGTAGCTCTGATACCAGTTGTTGAGAAATTACACAAATTCCCGATAAGCTAGATTTATGAGAAAACAAGAATAAAAATAACACACAAATTTTATAACAGAGTTCGACCAATCTTGCTTACGTCTCCGGACCTGCTGTAGATCTTTTTACTGAAATAGGAGAAATTACACAAGGTGTTTACAACACTCACAACTCACAACCCAATTGCACCTAAGAAAATTACTCTCAATTTTCTCTCATAAAAGCTTTTCTCTCAATTGGTATGAACACTTTGGATGATTAATTCATTACAATTACACATCTATTTATAGGAAAATTCACTCCTTGAATTACTCCTTAAATTAATGGTTCCTTGAATTGCTCCTTGAATTAAGCTCAATGTTTTGCTCCATGTTTTACTCCTTGTTTTGTTTCATATTTTACTCCTTGTTTTGCTCCATGTTTTGCTCCTTAATTTGCTCCTTAAATTAAGGAGCTTTATAACAATCTCAAACACTTACATACTTGAAAGAGACAATTGATCATGGCTTACTTATGCAGAATTACAAAACCTTTGAAATTGTTGGCTTTTGTGATGCATAATGGGAAAACTGCTCAGATGACAAACGTAGGGTCTATCTTGTAAACTCTTTGATGTCACAGGTGTGAAGCAAATAAAAGGTTGTCTAATGTTCCAGTATAGAGTCAAAGTATTGAGCTTTGGCACTTCTCACTGTTAAAATTCTTTGACTTAAATCTTTGCTAAAGGAACTAGGCATTTCCTATAACACTCATCCTATTGCTTTCTATGATAACATTAGCACACAACACTTGGCTAAAAAACTCTGTTATGCATGCACGAACAAAGTAAATTGAGATGGACTTTCACTTTGTAAGAGAGAAAGTTCCCAAACAATTAATAGTTGGATGTGCATTATGTTTCAATGAGGACCAAATTGTAGTTGCATGTATTAACAAAGGTTTTAGGGAGTGATAAGTTTATGTACTTCAAGAGCAAACTACTTTGTCTTACCCAAACTTTTGTTTTACCCAGACCTTTGTTTGAGGCAGAGTAATGATGCACGTCATTGTAGCTTGTAGTGCTTATTATCTTAGTTAGGCGGTTACAAGTAGTTTATTATAGAGGAACTACGTGTGTACGTATTTATGGCATGGAAGTGTGTAGTATATAAATTGTTAGTTATTGCTAAATGAATTACAATAAGATTGTATCCATCTTCTTGATTAATGACCTTGTCCTCTCTCTATGTCAAATTATATTTAATTATACATTAATATGTAATATTAAAGACATTAAGTTATGCAGTAAATATAATACTCACACAGATAATAGTTTGTTGACGACTTGATATGTGGTTTCTTATTCATTAATTGTTTCGATCAAATTGAATTATAAAACTCTTAATCTCAGATATGTTCCTTAGTCCTAACTACTTGGGACCCACTCTCATGATTGAGCATCATTTTTTTGACATAAATCCATCTAATGCCTTAGTCAACTCAGTGTATGTGCATATATGGGTGGGAAAAAAAAATGTCCACTAGCACTAAAAGGTATAAAATGGGTTGAAAACTATGTAAGTTTCGGAAATTAAAGTCTAAATATTACTAGAAGTTAAATAGTTTGTCAAAGTTTAATCGTATATTATAATTGGATCTTCGAAATTGTATAACATATCATTACAAAATAGTTGTATTAGTTTGTGGGAAAATTATCTCAAATGCTATAAAGTTTGTTTCTTTTTGACGTATACCTCTAAGTTTTCATATTTTATTACATAAATTTTTAATATTTATAACTTATCGTAAATATCCCAATATTTTATTTATTGTCGTTGATATTTTTAAATTGTTAAGGATACTATTTGAAACTAGTTTTTCAATTTTTTATGCATTAAATTATCACAAATACCTTTGAGTTTTCATCTTTACTCACATGTACCCCCAACGTTTATAATTTGATCATAGATACCCCTAACATTATATATATTATCATCGATATCCTTAAATTATTAATGATATTAATACTTAGTTAGTTTCTTCTTTTTCTATGCACTTTTAACACAAAATTAAGAATTTATAATTAAAAAATTAATATTTGTTAATTTGTTTTCATTTAGGCTAAGTTGGTAGGTTTATTTCAATTCTATGCTAAAAATATTAGAATTTTAATTATTCTTGCATTAAAGATATTATTGCATCTTCTCTTTTACCAAACAAAAAAACCACTCCATTTGATTCCAGACATAGTTTCATAGAAAATAAGGTTGGATTGGAAATGTGTAAAATTAAAAAAAAATAAACGATTTTATAGGGATTTTATTAACGGTTTAATATTAATATCTTACATAACACTAATTATCTTAAATAATTCAAATTAAGAGTTTAATATGGATAAATAGAGAAGTTTGTTCATTAGAGGATCCAAACCGAAAATAAAACCCAAATAAAAATGATAATTTTCATCAAAAATTAGTATTTTATCAATAACATATATCAAAAACAACGTTATCGTCAGAAACAATGGTTCATACATGAGTTATTATCGAAATTATCCTCTTGTCCTCACATCACCACTCCTTGCAATGTCGTCAAGAATGTAAAGACAACACATATCATTTTTTGGCATTATGATGGTTTTATAGTTTAGAGAATTTAGGGCATGTTTCAATTGTCAATAAAAGAATGCATAAACTTGTGGGTTTTGTGTTAAGGGATGAGATGAATTTTATGATTATGGAGAGAGTTTTATAGAATATGAACAAATTAAATGATCCCAATAACAATTTTTTGAATTTAGAGATCTAATTATAATTTTACCTTTAGATATCATATCAAATATAACGATATTAGTGTGAAGGATATCTATGATATTTTGAAAATATTAATTCATATGTGATAAAAGATAAAAACTCATGAGTATTTGTGATAATTTTTCTAGTATATCAAATCAAATATAATTATATTAGTATTAAGAATATCTTTGGAATATTTTAAAAACTTTGGGATATATGTGATAAAAGATTAAAACTTAGTAACAATTTTGATCATTTTCTTATTTTTTTTATATATAGTATTTGATCATGAAGCTTTTTATATATCAAATGTGATGTTAGTGTTGGGATTGTATTTTAAATTTAGAAGTTGAAAAGCTAAAATAATTATAAAATTATTTACTAAATGAATCAATTATATTTTGATATATAGAACAGTATATACATCAAAATTGTGATAGAAAAATAAAATAAAATTAATTTCTCGCAATCGGGATGTGCGTAGAGTGTCTCATGGCCAATACCTACAAGAGTCAAGAGTAGTTGGGTGCTGTTGCAGGTCTAGAGGTGTTCGGTCAATGCCTTGATATTAAATTAAATTTATCAATTACTATAATTTTATGGATAAAGACATATACTACAATTATTTATTATAACGTTTAGAATATGCTTAAGTGGTTCCTTAGTGAGCTATTATTTTACACGTAAAAAAAAAACATTATAAGTATTGATAATATAAAGTTGCATATATAAATAATCAGCAAAAAGATAGTGAGATCAAGCACACACCAATTAAGAAGAAGATAAAAAAAATTAAAAAAAAAATGTAGATTTATGTGTGAATGGGTAGACTTTTCTCTGTCTTTGTACATATTGTAAATTTGTAATGTAGTATTTTATAGGGTTCTAACTTTCCATCGTTTTTCTTCACTGCTTGTTATAAAAAATAATAAAAATAAGAACTTCTCATCGTTTTGAGACTAGTGCAGCAGATCCTATAGTTATTTGCATATTAATTAGTCAATAGTTTTAGTCAAGTAGAGATACTTTTTTTTTTCTTTTTTCTTTTTAGAATGTATAAATATAATGTTTGCTGTGCTACTCTCGCACCTTTGAGTTTGTGACTAACACACCCTAGCATGATATCTATACCTAGAGCTCATACCTAATGCGCAGTAAATCTAAGATTTAGAGGTAAGGAGGGGAAATAAAAAGTAGTAAAAAATATTTATCAATTATTGTTTATTTTTAGTTAAATAAAAAAATAATATATATATATATATATTATTTAACTATAAATATGTTTAAATTATTGAATTTATAATAAATTTTTAAGTATTAATAACCTAATATTTAAAATGTAAAGAATACACAATCCTATTTTATTTATGAATTTATTTATAATTTTATAAATATTACACTTAAAATTTTATTTATTTAAAAATGAAAGTAAACACGATACCCCTCCATATATCTCTACAAATTCGCCTTTGTTGATGGATATTTACTTATCTTCTAATAACTTAAAATTTTAATATATGAGAAACATACACTTTAAGGTTTTCTGATATATATATATATAGTGTTTATATGAAAGACGCAGCAATGAATAATTCCTCAAACTAAGCACCATAGACAGGATTTTAAAATAACAGCAAAAATTATAATAATAAGGAACAATTTTAACTATAAAAGAAAAAAAAATGAGATCTATATATGTAGATATATCAATTGAATACATAATGAGTGTATATATAATATTTAATTGATAATTAATATATTTGCAAGAAGTAGCTATAACATATACTGAAACTCTCAGACTCACCTCAGAAGAAGGATTAATTATACATAAAATGAAAAAAAAATATATGCCTATAACAATATTACACAAAATTAACATGTAAATCATAATCAAACAAGCTAATTAAGCAATCCCATTAAACAAAGAGTCCTCGAGTAGAAAATCAGACCAAATGGAAGGAGCTATTTCACCAAAGCAGCTTGAAGTAGTACTAGAACTGATCATTGAAGCCTCAGTAATATTACTAGGATGATGAGGTGGCATATTAGGAGGAGATGGAGTAGGAGTAATAGTACTGGTACTGGTACTTGTAGATGAATTTGGAAACCAAGTAGAAGAATTTGAAGAATTTTGATGATCTTCTTGATGACTATTATAAGGACACAGTACTGTTAATGGTGGTAATTGAGGAGTACTAGTACTCTCACAAGGGATTTGTAAATCAGGCATATGAGAGAAATTAGAAATTCGGTCATTCATAGATTGGAGATATGTACTAGTTGAAATCCCAATTTGGTTTTGATTAATATCTTTGAATGAAGACAGAGAGTTTAGAAGATTGATAGTGTCCATATGATCATCATCATCAGTACTCATCATCATCATATTATTATTATTATTATTACTATCATTATTATTATTATTATTATTATTATTATTATTATTATTATTATTATTATTATTATTATTATTATTATTATTATTATTACTATCATTATTATTGTTCGTAATAAGTTGATTTGTAGTAGTGTTGATGATGTTTTGATCAATAATTGAATTTGAAGGTTGGGATGGTTGAAGGAGAAACTGTAAATATTGAAGCCTAGCCATTTGAACAGCTTCTGTTTGTAGTCTCACAGCTTGTTCTTCCCAATTACAAGGATGATCCATAAGCTCTTTTAGATTAGCCAAAGCTATCAGATGTGGTAAACTTGTAAATATATCAGTTCTTGGTCGATGAGTCATTGGATCAAATCCCATTTGAATTAGCTTTTTCTTCAGATGTGTGTTCCAGAAATTTTTTATCTCATTATCTGTCCTACCGGGTAGGTGACTAGCAATTGCTGACCATCTTCAAAATACAAAAAGAAAAAAGCTTCAAAATTTAATAAATATATAAAAAATATTGTACAATTTTCGTAAAATTTAAGAAAAATTGGTTTCTAACTTGATATCAGAATTTGTGAATATTTGACAAAATAACACTTGTGTTACGTGTTATATAAATGTATAAAAATAAGTTATATCTTCTTCGAATAACCTAAGTTTTTTAAAGTATTATTTTCTCAATGATTTTTAATGTAATATACAAAGCAATATTTGTGACTCGTGTAAAATTAATAAATTAATGAATAGAAGTATTATTGACACTTTTTCTGATATCTTAAACTTTTGGAGATCATTTGATTTTTTAATACTAACAAATGTAACAGAATTCCATGAAGACTGAGAATATAATTTGATGAATATTTATTAAATTTGTGAAAAATTAATAATTACTTGTTGCCAAGAATTGCATGAAGATTGAGAATTGTTTGCTCTTCATCTTGAGAAAATTTCCCTCTTTTGATATCAGGCCTAAGGTAGTTTGTCCATCTTAGTCTACAACTTTTGCCACATCTATTAAGCCCTGCATATAAATATAAAAAATGAAAACAAAATTATGATCGATTACTGCCAAATTTAGATGAATTATTTGAGATGATGATGATGAAATATAAAGATTAATAAGGTTAATTGATACCTGCAAGTTTGGGAAGGGCTCTCCAGCTACCATGACCATGTTGTTGAATATATTCAACAAGTTTATCATCTTCTTCAGGAGTCCAAGGGCCTTTTTTAAGACCAGTACTCTCATCACAAGAAGGAGACCTTCCCATTAATAATACTCTTCTTACCTAGTTTCCAAATAAAGCTAGATTGGTTGCTTAGCTCCTTTCAAATTCAACCATCAATTAAAGCTTCCTATTTATAAAGCTATATAGCCTCAAATATATATGTCTTTGTCCTTACGAATCAAATTTCCCATTTGCTTTGAGAAATTAACAACTATAACTATTAATTTCTTCCTTGTGAAATGACAAATATATCCTTCTGTCTGCAGTTCCATTTAAAGTATCATTTATATAATGAAAACTGTCTTTATTATGTATAATATTTTAATCATATATAATAACATCAATTTTGTGCAATTGTCAATGGCCCGATATATATATTTTATAATAACTAAAAAATATCTAATTGGGATTAAAGAATAACCATATTAATCGATAAATTACTGCAGCATCACGATAATTCACAAATGATTTAATCTTGAGATATAATTGGAGATCGATGTTATTAATTATACAACTAGCTAGGAGCAATAAATTTTTTAAATAATACCCAAAACAACACTCAAATCTACCCCCTGATTCATATCATGCCATCAGTATGTATTGGAGTGGACAAGAGTACTAGCTAGCCTTGTTCCTATATATTTACCCGTTATTAATTGTTATTATTAATATATAATTCATGATGTCAATTTATGAAAATTTGGTTTGGATAGAGTTAGGACAGAAGTTGGAAAAGTGTCACTTGAGCAGGTTTGAGTACTGTTGTTAAGATTTAGATTGTGATCATGATTTGCAACGGTGTGGCAGTTCTCAATGGGCATCAATCTGTCCTATTAATTAATATGAATTCTTAATAGCATCTCTATATATAATAATAATAATAATAAACATACATTTTATTTATAAAAATAATTTAAAATTCTAATATATTATATATATCTAATTTAATTTATTCATGGATTCGTTCACGCACTCAATAAAAACATTGAAAGTTATATATAATACAGTGATTATGTATACATTACTCTTCGATCAGATTTTATTTTTTTATTTTTTCTCCAGAATAATTTGGTAACTTTTAGTTGGAAATTCACAGTAATGTCTGACTAGATCATCTGATATATTTTTCTAACAATTTAATTTGGATTTTTTTAATATAATTAAGTAATTGATAGTTAATTATTAATATTATAAAACAACGCCTGGCAAGTAATAATTAGTTCAATTTGCATGAACAGTCCAATAAATTACTTTAGAATTCTTTCCTCTAATTTACTTCAGTATGGTAAGATGAGCAGACTATTATGTAAATTGAAACCATATATATAAAATAAAGAAGAAAGTAAAAAGTTAGGCATTAGCTAGATAGGTGTATGTAATATATATATATATATTATGAAATATTAAGTAAATACATAATATATAAAACTAATTTGTTGAAACTAGCTAGTAGTCAGTGCTCCATATCACAAAAATAAAAATAAAAGTATATTTTTTATAAATTTATGAAAACTTATAAATGATGTGGAAAACTATTATTAATAAATATAATTTAATTCATAAAATTATATATAATTAAAAATTATAGTATTAATTATAATTATTATATATATAATTGATAGTAACAGAAATCATACGACACAGTCTCTCTCCCTACTGTATATACATAGTATAAGCCAATAAGAAGATCATGAGGGTATTATTGGGATTTTAAGACCAAAAGGTAAAGCTAACTAATTAGATATAATTAAGGAGGAAGCTGGATATAATAAATAATATAATAAAATAACGCATGGATATGAGTATTATGTCAAAGTCAGAAGTAGTCAACATCAAAGAGAGGGGAACAGGTGGCCATTCATTCCATGCACGCAACAGACAGAGCCTTGTCAGTTTTCTCTACGTCACTGATTATTGCATGGCTCCCATATTACTCTTCTCACGTATATATATAATTTAATAATAATAATAATAATAATAATAATCTCTTTTAATTTAAAATATTAATTAATTTAAATTATATGTTCAATCGTGAATGTAAAAGGTTAAAGTAATTCTCAGAATTATAAATAATTATATAGATATATATATATAGATAATATTTGGATAAAAAATCATTTCCTTAATTTTTCTGAATTTAATCTATCTGCTCATAATCAGCTTACGCATTTAACTAGCTAGCTTATTTTTAGCTCTCTTGGAACCCACTCTGAACAACTTCAGAAATATTCTTGCAATTGATGGGGTTAGTCATATCAAATTCTTAACTTATATATTTCATGGGGATTTCAATTAAGTACTCTATATATGTACTTTGAATATATATATATATATATATATATATATATATATATATATATATATATATATATATCCACCTGGTTGAGTTTGGTATTCAGGAGTCAGGACCCAGATTATGAAATCTGGAGCTCTGTTTAGAGAACGAATAATAAAAATCGTAGAGGCCAGGGCATTTACTAAAAAGGATTGCCTTTTTGGTTTCTTTTTCAAATTTGTTAAACGGTAATGAAATGGATACTTATGTAATATTATGCATAAAAGGGGAAAAAACTTAAAATTAGAGTGTAATGAAATTACATTGGGCATTTATACAATTATCTAGTAATCAAGTATATATATATAGTTGATCATGATAAATTGGTCATATGCTTATATTTAATTTCAAGTATTTTACCATATTTTGAGCACTAATTGTAGTTTAGGTGGATGAGGGGCCACTAGGACCAGCTAGATATGGTTCTTAATTTTTTGTTTAAAAAGTCTACGAAAAATTAAGAAAAAATAACATATTAAGACTTATAATAATAAAAAAATAATATCACGATATTATTAAACCAGATCTAATTAGACACCGTTCAGTATAGAATGGTCTAAATGGTCATAAATGGCATCCTTAATTAGATTAAGTTTAATATAAAATAATGTGTTAAATTTTTTTTAATAATAAAAATGTATGAAAGAAGACTAAAATGATATTGATTTTAAGATTACAAGTTTTAAGAGTTATTTTTATTGTTTTCTTGAAAATCTATTGTATATATTGCTAAAAATATAATATTTATAAAAAAATTGAAATTAAAAATTATATATTTAATTCAATGTTATTTTACATGCAATTAAATAATTAAAAAATAAAAATTACATGCTACAAATATTATTATTTTTTAGAAAAATAAAATCTATATTTTTAACAATTTAAGATTTTAAGTAATAAATTTTGTTCAATCATTTTCTCTTTATTTATTCCTTAATATTATTATTTTTTAAATTAATTGAGATTGTAAAAAATAAGAACTCATATCTATTGCTAAAAATATCTATTTTAAATTTTAAAATTTTCATTTTTTCCCCAAATATAATTATTAATACTTACATTATAAAATCTCATTTTTGAAAGAGTTCAAAAGAAAATTGTAATTTTGTTTGAAATATTTCCTCATGGTATTATTTTATAACAAAGTTCAACTAAATATCTTTACTTATTTGTCATTTATTTTTTAATTTTATTTATATTTTAATTTTATATAGTTTATAATTTATCATTAATATTTGACAAAAAATTCTAATTATATATTTAATTTTTATTTTATTTTATATTTGAAAAAAATATAATATTAGTCATTATTTAACACTATAAATATTTGTTCTTAATGTTTGTATAGTTTTGTATATTAAATGCACATGCTTTTTAATAATTGTTTTTCCTAATACTTGATTAAAAATGAATATCTGTTGCTGTTTTAATTAGTCATGTTTGCAAAAACAAAAAAAAATCCTTTTATTAGTGATGATAAAGTAAAAATATATACTACTACTTATTTGTTTGATATACATTGTAGTACTACTACCTATTGTTGATATATGTTAAACAATTCTTAAATGCAACATACTTATTTACAACTGTAGAATATAAACACATCCAGAAAAGTACATGTAAACATTATTATGTCATTATCCATTAAATTTCTTATGTTTGAATATGCTTATTTTTAATATTTAAAGAAAATTTATGCTTTGCATTATTCTAACCTAGTTAAATCAAAATTTTGATAACAATAGTGATATAATTTTTCATGTGTTATAATATTGTGATGAATGAAGTCAAGTCTTGAAGAGAAAAAGAATGTAGTTTGAAATGTACCCAAATAATCATCCTACTTTATGGGTTCAATTGTGGATATTTTAAAGTAAGAAATTGAAATCTAAATAAAATGTTTACTAATAGTTAGAAGTATAGAAAGTTTATTATATGGTTATGTTCTAACATGTTATAAAAAATAAATTAGAAGTTTTCAAAATTGTAAAATCTATAAAATACAACAGGTTTTGTGATAGAGCTAGGGAAGATATGCACTATATTACTCAATAGAAAAAAGGAAACCAAAATAATTACAAATTGTACTTTGCAATAGTGAATGTCTTCAATAAAATCCCATAATTTATTTCAACTTTTAAAATCATTCTCGAGAAAAAAAAAACATCCAACATCGATCGAAACTTAGAAATCAGTTAAACTAAAATCTTAAAGGTATTTTTACAAATACACACATGACCAATACGGGACATGTCCAGCACCAACCATACACAAAACTCATGCTAAAATGGCTTAAAGCCGTTTGTCTTCTTTGAAAGAAAACACCCAAGATCAAATTTGCAATTCATTCTTAACCCTCTTCTTAAATATGTAAAATTTAAATTTTTCTTTCAAAATAATGAATTTATAGTTCATTATTTGCTAAATAATTTAGTAATTACCTAATTATATTTGAAGTGATATATTTTAATACTTATTAATTATTAATTATCAAAACTTTTTATTTATTTAAAAATTTAAGTTGTAATTCGTCAAATTAAAAATGTGATTTTTCTATCGATTTTGCGTTAATATTTATATTTTTTTTGTTTTAATTCACATATTCGAATCATATCAAACATATCTTTTGTCATAAAATAAAATAAAAAGATTAATAATTTGAAATTATTTGCATATAATGGTGCTAAAATTTAAATGAAAATGTATGGCTGCGGGGAAAAAAAAACCTTTGGTAACATGAGAATACTTACAGGGAGAAAAGGACATAGAAAGATGTGACTCATTTGAAAATGGAGCTAATGTTAGACAAGAAGTTGGTGCAGCAATCGCTCTAATATTTCAGGACTCCAAACTTAATTTTGAAATCCCGTAGACATTCATTCTTCCAACCACAAAGAACGCGTCAATGGCATTTGTTGGTGTACTACTTGTCCCCTTCTCCCTTGTCCTTCTATTACCCAAAAAAATTAAAATTAAAATAAAAATAAAAATAAAATGAAGAAGAAGAAGAAGAAGAAGAAGAAGAAGAGAAATTTCATCTATATATAGTAAAGAATTTAGTATTTGATATTTGGTGTGCATGTTACTATATCGATCTGCTACCAATACACCGTAAATAACAAAAGTATTTGAAAAAGTACGTTATCATTGTTAATTTGTATGAAAAATATTGGATATTTTATTTGTTTGCCAACACAATAAAAGATTGCCTTAATTATGTCCTTATATGTCACTTGCTAAGTTGAATATGTAGTCCATGGGTTGAGAAATAAGGTGCCTATAGAAAATTAATTAAAGAGATTCAGTCCCAAAATATATTGACAGTACTTAATTACACTTATCTAGAAAGATACAGCAAAACTATGATTTTTGTAGACGATATGATCATTTAGTTTATTTTAATTAGCAACTTTGGAAAGACGGAAAAAAGAAAAAAAAATAAGATAATTCCTAGGATCTCTTTGGAACCATCATTTCTTTTTATTGAAAGTGTTTTTATGCAACCTCACAAGAGGCTCGACCTCTTTGAGTTATTAGTATAGGACACTGCCATTACAAACTCAATTGAGTAGTAGAAGGCAACGATAATTTTGATCTCCTACTTTGTACACAAAAGTTGAAGTATAATATTGATATAAACATAAAAGGTTTAAAAATGTTCTGTACATTATTAATAAGTACTTGAGTTAAACGATATCTAGCAAGTGATGAACGTAAAATAAATTACGAATACATCAATGTCCAACCATACACACAAATTTCATATACAAATACATACTAATGGGTTAATATTTCATGACAATGTTCTCAATCATTAAGCATCTATTAAATTTTCAAAAAATGATAATAGAATTTATTTTGTGAAATTTTCACATGCTAAGTGTGAAAAAATAATTGTTTAGAAATTTCATGCATATATGTTGTCTAGATGAATTGTTAGATCGAAATCTCACAAGTCTTTAACAGAATTGATTTTCCTACCATTTTTTACGTGATATTAGAACAGTAAGTTTTTTGATCAAATCTCTGTAACGATATTAATGTTAATTAAAATTCTCAAATTTAATTAGTCTTTAAAAAGATAATAAAAGAAAAAAATTCAAATTTTTAAAGATAAAATAGACCTTACTTAACAAAGAATATTAAAAAATATAAATAAATTATTAAGTTCATCTCATACGAGTTTAATTTTTTAAGATAATTGATTTTCATACAATTTTTTACATATATATGCCAAAATTCAAAATGTAACAAGTAACAAATATTTGTGAAATTTTATACACGTGCAAATGGTGTGAAAAGTAAAATACTGTGAAAATAAATAATAAAATTAATAGGGACCACAAATATATTCTGAATTAAAGCTAAATCTAACTATTTATACAAATTAATACGATTTCGTGAGTTTATCATTAAATTTAATGATCTACGACCATTACAATATTGCTTATATTTTATCTCTGTTTCTTATATAATAATAATAATAATAATAATAATAATAATAATAATAATAATAATAATAATAATAATTAATTAATCTAGAATAAAGTCATGTGTTACATCAGTGCCACAAACAGTCAAAGTTAAAGGGACCAGAAGTCAAACTACCAATTCCCTTCTCCTTCCTCTTACATCATTTGGTTGTCGGCACAAGTTTTACTTTTATTAGAATAATATTGTTAAAATTAATAATTAATTATGAAAAAGAAATCCAACGTTAACACCTTCTTCACGAAAAGGAAGAACTATTTTTCATGCCCTAATATAATGCTCCGAGAAAGAGAGAGAAAGATTACTTGAAGAGCTGAGGTTCCTTGTCGGGTGGACCAAAGTCTCAAATCATATATATGAAAAACAATATGAGGGAATCAACAAAGAGAGATATTTAAAACAGAAAATACATTTTATCGGAATCAATTTAAATGTGAGTGTTTATGCAATTACTTTTATATTTAATTAATAATTATCATATTATTTAATTTAATATATATATATATATAATTATTCTATTTAAAATAAGATAATTAATAATTATCTTATTATTTAATACATAAAACAACTTTATACACGTATAGTTATTCTATTTAAAATGAGAAAGAGATTCAAATTATTTATTAATAAAAAATAAAAAAACAATAAATGTCAAACTACTGATTTACTTGCTCGGAGAAGTTTCTACCCAATACATCTAAACTTAGACTTTCTCTGCTTCTCCATGCCACGTATGTCAAACATTTACCACATTATTAACAAATACTGTTTTAAAAGACACGTTTAATTAATTAATATCTAGATTTTAGTATGCTTTAATTTGTTTTTTCAGTACTACGTACTTTTTAAAATATCAAAATGATTTTTGAAAAGGAAGAATATATATGCAAGTATTTTTAAATCATAACCTGCTAAATTTAGTCTTTCTATTACTAAAACATTTATTTATATTAAGTGTATTTCTTTTCATCTAAGTTGAGTTGAAATGATATTTTAAATGATGTATAAGAATTTAATTTAATTGATTATAAAATTTATCGCACATTTAATATATAAATATTTATTGTATATATACAAAAGTGTAGAAGATTTCGCTATTATATATGTCAAGAAGCATGTTATTCAAGTATCCTGGATTCAAATCCAATTGTTGTTTAGTTAAGATTTATGTTATTTACGTATTTAAATCATGCAAATTATTATTATATTAAAAAAAATTAAAATTTATTTTTTAAAAAACATTTAAGTACCAAATATTATTAAATGTATTAAACTATAATTATACTTTTGAGAGAAATAGTTTATCAACAACGTATAACAAAATATTATAGTTAAAAATCCCGAGATCAAAACCCAATAATCTTAATTGTTAAATTTCAAATGTTAGACTAAATAGTATATAGAATAACATTAATAATATATATAAAACTTACAATTTCTTCTACTCTTTGATGACTTAACTTTTGAAAGAGTTAAACTTTTTTAACAACTCTTAACATGTTATTAGAGTTAGAATTTCTATATTTAATGTCTAATAATTTTAATTATTAAAAGATAAATTGTTTAACTTATACGATTGTATAGACTTCATAATTAATATAGAGTGTTAAATATATAAAAATATAATTAATATAATTAATCGTTATTTATTAATAAACTTTTGAGAAATTTGGTTAATTAAAAACTTTAAACAATATTAAAGTAGAATTGCATGTACGTAGTTAACGACCTTCTCCAACATCAGTTGCATATAACGCATGAGATTGTTGTTCATGACTAGAGCTATATACGACTTTCTTTGTACTGAGTGACAGTGACATGCAGTTATTATTAATCTAATTACATATATATATATATATGCCTTAATGCTTCAATTTAACAGTTAAAATCCTACAGCTTCAACAAGAAGGTAACCAGAAAGGTTTTCTACCATTACATATCCAATACAAGTGAACAGTATTATATTTATTAATTAATACCAACTTCACTCTCTTTCATTATTCAACTATTTTCATCATGTCTAATATTAACAAACCTTAATTAATACAAAATTTTCCATAGTCCATGATCGGGATTAGATCAAATAATAAAATATATATTTGGGTAATTCCTTTATATTTTTATACTCGTGAATTATCATTTGAACCCAAATTCATATATTAATTAAGCAAATAATAAATTTGATTTTTTTTTCGGTCAGAAACTATTAACTATCCCCTTCCAAAAAGATTAATTTTCAATGTGTTTTTACCACAAAAATCTACTAATTAACTTCGAAAAGAATGTTATATATATATTTTTTTAATGAAATTGTAATTAATTTGTAAAGCGAACAAATTATATATTATAAGATTTTCCTTATAGCTTGAATCTACATCCTCAATCCCCGTAATCTCAATCCCATTTTAGGAAAGAATCTTACATATATTGATAATATTAACATGTGATATGTAGTGAAATTATCTTAATTCTTAATTTTTATAAAAATTAAAAAGTTATAAGATCAAGAGTCATATTAACTAGTACATAAAACATAGTGTAGGTAAGATTTTTTACTTTCTTGCACACAAATATGGATGGTGCTTATCAATTTTTTTTTTTAAAAAAAAAAAGAAGTATAGCAGTTCTTATGCAATACGGAACACTAGAATACATATTTTCATTACATTTTACTTTTATGCATCTGATAATTAATTTACATCAAGAATTATCAGCTCAAATATACACCATTAATTTTAAATTATAGAAATCGAGCATGCCCTAATTAATACAAAGTAGTTATGACCAAATTAACTATTTCTTTTAAATTAAAAACCTATTGGAGAAATTGCAAAATTGCTCTATTTTTTTATTGATACAAAATTTAATAGTACTTGTCACATTTAAGAAATTTTCATTCCTTTAAGAATTATAATGAAAAATTATTATGTGTAATTCAATTTCACGTGAAACTATCATTTTTGTTAGTTTTGTTAATAGAATGAATAAAAATTAGACAAAAGTCCTTAACTTTCAAAAGTCCGTGCTAATTTAATCATGTATTTATGGTTTCAAATAAAAGTTACGTAAATAAAACAATAAAATAGTATATCTTAAAACTTATATATAACTATAAAAATAACAAAACTTATATAAAATATATTTTTTATTATTATTAAAAAAATCTAATTTATTTTATATTTAACAACATCCAATTAGATAATCTTTAAATTGAAGTAAGGTCGTTTACAACTATTCAATATTAAACTCTATTTAATATAAAGAATTCAAAAAAAAAAAGTATTATATAATCTAATTTCAAATTTTTTATATGAATTTCGCATTGCTATAAAATTAATAGAAATAACTTTGACAATGGCTTTCTTCCTAAAGAGTAAAACACAAAAGGAGGGTACAGCCAAGTCATTGTTTAGTTATTCACCAAACATTTATTGATGAAAGCTTGTTATTCACTTCTCCTTGTTTTTCACGACCATTTATATATATTATAGAGTTCACTTTTTCTCAACCGTTATTGCCAACAATCTGGATTAGAAACTAAAACAAAACTTAAAGGATAAGCAATTCATGAAGCTTCTTTGAATTCATGTCTGAATTAAACATATATATAATATATTGATGAAGGCCATAGTAGTCTAAACCCTAATTATATATATATATATATATATATATGATTGTTTTTAGTCTATCAACTGCTACATTTTATTTGTTAGCTTAACTTCCAATATCAGAAATGACATCATCACCTTCATATATAGATATTGATATCGGACAGTGAAAGCTATATAGGGATATGTTAATTCATATTTTGATATGTATTGACCAAACTATTCGCTCACTAACCTTAATTCATACACTAACATTTCACATGTTCAAATCAAGTCGATAATAATACAATTAATATATACGTAGTAGACGAAAAATATAAACTATATATCTTAAACTTCATACCCAATTAATGACACAGTCATAGTTTTAATATATAGCAATTTCAATTATTAAAATGTAAGTAAATTATATTGGCTAAATTATAACATTTTTCCTTAAACTTTTACTAGATTCATAGTTCCTACAACTTTTAAAATGTATATAGATTAGTGCTTAAACTTTTAACACTTTATGTATTAGTTTATATATACTTTTAAATCATATGATTTAGTCTCAAATTATTAGAATTAGAATTTTTTTCAAAATTTTAAATCATATAAATATATATTTTAGTAGTCAAAATAAGTATATGCGTGTGAATTTAAAATATTAAGGACTAAATCATACAATCTAAAAATTGAAGAATTTAATTATGTTTGAAAATTTTAAAATCTGAATATTAAAACATACGTTTTAAAAGTTTGAAAAAATACTTATAAATTTACTTGAAATTTGAAACTAACAAACTAGTTAAGCAAAATACATAACCTAATATAATAAGATTTTAACACATCAATTTATAAAATTTGATTTATTATTTCTTTTTTGAAATAACATAGAAGATTTAGTTTCACTAGGCTATAATGATGTGGGAAATTTGATTTATATTACTTTTGACATATTTTTGCACTCCAGACGTACTAAATACATATTAAGAAATCAATTCCTTTTCGATGTATTGATGTGGTATTAAAAAAACAACATTTATAAACATTGTATTAATATTTTTTTTAATTAATATGAGATATTTTGTTTATAATTTAACATAACAGTCTTATTATTTTTTATTCAAATAGGGGGCACAAAAACAAATAATTTTTTACACATATCAAATTATTAACTCTTTTTTTCAGGAAAAAAAAAACTCCCCAAGTGGGAAATGATAATTTTGTTTTAACACCTAGATCATCGCCTTTATCTTAAAAGTGGACACACACCAATTTCAAAACCGTGATCTTGTACATACAATACCAATCAATAATACCAGCTCGGCTATCCCAAAATTGGTATTAACTATCTAAGTTTGACAACTATAACTTACAATTTAGAAGTTTAACGATGCATGTGTATGTGCATGTCAAACTTGTTAAAGTTTGAGTCGGTAAAGCAATAATAACTTAGGAGAGTGGGAGAAAAAGTGAAGTCTAAATTGGACAAAAGGAACTTTACTTAGTCCACTAGACTTACCCATGGAGCCAAGTTGTACAGACCCAAATGAACCCAGCCCAGAGAAGCTAGTCTTGTGTACTTGGCCCAAACCAAACTTACACTTAAAACTTCAAAAGCATGCATTTAGAACCCAGCCCTTGTACTTGGGGGCATCTTTTAGTAAATCTCATTTAACTTTCTTTTCTTTTCTTTACACATTCTTTTCTCTTCTAGGCCTTCTTAAAATAAATTTTCCCCCTCTAACTTTCTCTTTCTTTAATACCGTATGCAATATTGTTGCACATACGTACAACATAATTGCACAATATTAACATGGGTCGAGAGATATAATTAATTATTAATTGGGGTTAATTTCAGTAGCGGGAACAAGCTAGATACTTTTTTCTACGTAGGTTAAGATTAAATAGTTAATATTTGCACGATTATATTATTTTATAAAATGATGCAGTTTTGTATAGTTTTTTAAATGTTGATTGATGTACTTAATCTATATAACCCAACGATAACAACAGCAAACAAACAAACCAAAAAAAAAAAGAGAGAGAAAAGTTGAGCTGAGCTGAAAAAAAAAAAGAGAGTTAAATAATAGTTTATCTAAAAATCTTAGATAATAGTGCATAGGACATTTTAATTGGTTCTACAATTAGGTTTATAGATGCATGCATGTATACAAATTCTAGCATTATTTTGAGCGTTGATTTGAGATTTATTTTCTGTATCTAAAGATTAGATAATAACGTTTTTATAGTATCTTTTCATACATGTATTAATTAAAAAAAAATATTGATATATAGATAAAAATTAAAATTATGATACATAGTCAATAATTTAAAATAATAGGAGTAAATTGATGTACTTAAGAATTGCAGCTTGATTTTTTTAAAATCTCAAATTTTAGATTATTTTTTTTCAAAAACAAAGGAACTTATATATATAGTTTCTTTAATTTCTTTTTAAAATACACTAAATAAAATATATTAAAATAAGTATAAAAAAACAAATATAAGGTAAATATACATGTCGATTGAGAAAAATCTAATTGTAGTAATTTTAAATATAATTATCATAAATTACATCTTAAATATATGCTAGGATAAGTACGATCTAAATTTTTTGTATTGTATATTAATATTGTTCTTGAAAAAAATTCACAATTAAGGGGCTTTTAGCCTATTCCAGCTCCTCACACTCCTTAATTTGCCTCTCATTGATTTGTATCGATTATACGTAATGAAATTTTAATGGTATGCATATAACGATTTGATTGATCAATATTGGTTAAGTCAATGCACGATCAACATACGATTTAAGTTAATTAAATCATGATTTTGGAGCTAAACCTGGGAAATTTTCTTTTTTTACCCTCTTGATACAATGTTTATTTATTATTTTCCCCTAATCAATTTATTCTTAATTTACATGAACTCATGTTAAATAAAATAGTATACGGTCAAAATAAAAATACAAGTCATCTCATGGGATTTTATGATCATATTCTTAGGGCATAAAAGTCTGACAGATTGAAGGATATATATATATATGAGTAACTCATGCTATAAATTATAAGCAAAACTGTAATTTAGAACATTATTTGCCATTATTTTTTCCATTATCAGTGAGATATACATGTATCAGATATAGATATAAAGCTCAAATAAAGGGTTGAGATCGTTTGATTATCATCTATGCAAATCTAATTCTGTATGAATTAGATTTGAATATCTGCAGTTCAAAATCCAACCAATAAAATAATAAATCCAAATATAAATTGATTGGATTTTTTTAAATTGAATAAATTTTGAACTTATTTATAAATAATTATTATATATAAAATAAAACATATATAATATTTTAATTTTAAATTAATACATTAAAATTTATTATTTAGTCGCAAATAACTATAAGAATAAGAAGTATTATTCGATAATATAATAAATTATAAAAATAAAATATGTATTTATTTATAATTTTAATATTAATTTATTTTGGATTAAATCGATTATAAAAATATTATGAATTGTATATTTTTCAATTCAAATTCTATCCTAGTATAAAATCGAATGAATTAAATTATTTGATCACCATTAAAACAAGATGCATGTACTTAATAATTGAACATACCTGCAGAATCAGAGATATAAATCTTGCATTTAGATATACGATGTATCATGATATCTGGTTTTCCAAACTCTCGAGAGTGGTCCGACGCAAATGTCTAAACGGAGAAGCCACAACAGCTTATAGAGAAAAAGCAGAGGGAACAATGCACCACAATTAATTTACACTTATTCGGTTCTGTTCATTAATCATATGCATATCTGTGTGAAAGAATTTATAGCTGGAAAAAAAAAAAAAAAAAGAGGTGTGATCTCTTAACGTATAAAAAGATATCAGTGTACTAAATGAAATTGTTAATTACATAAATTATCAGAAGAAGAATTAGTATCTGATATTTCTATATGATATTAACGTAACGAGATTCTATATTAAATACAACAAAATCTAAAATTAATTAAAATTTATGAAAATATAAGGAAATAAACTCTTAAAAAAAGTTTGAGTGATCACGATGAGTACGTATCTATAAAAACAAAGTAATAAATATTTAAAAAGAAATATTAAAAATTATAAATAAAATATTAAATTTACTTTTTATAAACATAAGTTTTTAAAAAGATTAATGCTTGACATAGCATAAATGTGTCTCGAATTGATAAAGAATATCAATAGCAATTAATTACTATTAAAACTCCAATCTGCATGTAAAAGAATTATAAAAATCACATGGGTGTAGAAATAAATCTGTATATTGATTATGATAAGATGTTCGTGAATATGTGTTTGATTATGCACAATCTAATAGAATCCAATAACTTAATCAATTTAAGTTTTCAAATAAAAAAAAGCTGATATCACCACCACGTGGGATGGAGTGGGTACATATTACATTATATTAAAATAAAAATACATCAATTTAACACAAATAAAAGCCTAATATCCTTGAGAGCATCCTCATACATACATATATATATATATATATATATATATATATGTCAGAAGAGATTCAGATTATATAAGTGGAGTTATTCAGATTATAGAGGACCCATAAGGGATTCCCGATATGTTGAATATGGAGAAAAAAATAATATATGAGCTAAGTTGTTAAGTAAAATAATTTATTAATTTTAAAAATATATTATTAATTTCATATTAAAATTAGATTTTTATATATAAATAATTTCGTAATGAAATAAGAAACTATCTACTTTATTCATGTAAAGTTTCTCGTGAGTTCAGCGTAAACATAGGGATGGTACGTTAATTGTCTTCATGCCTTATTTACTTCGTGCTATTTTATCGATATTAATTGTATTATATTTTCTTATTATTTGATATATAAAAGGATTTATTTGATTTTTTTTTTGTATTATTTATTTATAATAATAACAAATAATAATATTTTTAAGATATATAAAAATTTATTAATCAATTTTTTTTAATTTTTTTATCTATATTATATCATATTAATATCTTATAATCGTACGGTGTTACATATATATCACCATGCTTATCTAAAATCGCATGGAGCGGGTTAAGATTCTACGTAGAAGGTTGCTTTTCCATTTATAGAGAATGAAAGGTTGAGCTGGAAAGTTAACTTTTTACAATATTTATGTCCAGAGTAGTTGTATAATGATTTAGTTATTTAATATAATTTTATTTTTAATTTTTTCATAAAAATATATATTTATTTTCATATAATTTAAACTATTTATTTATTTATATTATAAAAATACAAATATATTTAAAAAAAATTAAAAATAAAACTTTATATATAACATAAATTATCTCATCCAATTAAACCTAATTTTATTACACATGAAAATAAGTGAAAATAAACTCCCCGCCAAAAACAGCTTTTGATAATATTGGAGAGAAGTTGAATCCATTTATTAATATAAAAAAAAATACATGGAAAGTTTTTTAATTATAGTAATTTAATATCTTTATTGTTTTTTAATTATAATTTAATTTTTTTTATTATAAAAAAATAACAGTATAATTACAAACGATCAAATTTTAAAAAAATTTATTTGATTTTTTATTAATTTTATAATCATTGTTATTTATTAATAAAAATAATATTTTAATAATAATTAAAAAATATAATATTTCGTATTTTTGTTATCATTTAAAAAAACTAAAGTATTAAAATGATAACAAACAGAATAAATTATTTTTTGACATAATTAAACTAGTCGTGGCTCCATTATTGATAAAACAAATCTAGACTTCCAACCAACAAAAGTGTACGAATTTTTTAATAAAATTATTATAAATTTAATTTAATATTATTAGGGTATAAAGATAGGATCACGACGCACAATTTTGTTTGGTACAAAATTATTACATGAATTATTTATTTCATATTTAGTATAAATTTATCATGAGTGAATATTATTAAGTAGTAGAAATAAGCATTATAGAGTTGTAGATCATTTTATTTTATACCAAATCTTCCTAAAAACATCACAATCACATTCAAAATAAAGATTTAATTTTCATCTACTTTATAATAAAAAGTAACTATTATTTACATCTTTATTTGTTACTTAATTTATTATTTATTTAGTTTTTAATTTAAGATATTATCATTTTTAAGTTTTGTCTTATGCCATAAAAGTTGTTGAATATAATACATTAAAGACAAAACAATGATAATTTAATTTAAAGAGACAAACAAAGTCACATGCATTCCTTACACATGCTTCTTCCATTGGAAATTTGCATTTTGTTTACAATATTTATGTGTTTGTATTTATTATAAAGCAAGACTTTGAATTCCTTTACTTTTTACAAATCTTATAACAATATTGGATTCAATGGTTCAAAATCTTAACGATTTTTTCTCCTTTGTAGATCCACAAAAATCATCATAACTAATGTTGTTAAAAATCGACATCTATACATACTACGTTTATTTTAAAAAAAGTGTCATTGTATGAATACTTACTATTCAACTTCTCGTTGTTCACAAGATTTACCAAAAAATTTTAATCAAAATTAGTGATAAGTAAGATAGATATATCTGTTCTTCAAAAGATATAGAAGGGATTTTGTCAACCTACACAATTATGTAAATTCTCTACACGATTATGTACATTCATTTCTTTCTTCCCACACGCTACACTTGCATCTCACTGTTTTACCAAATTTAAATTGCAAATTGCCTACAACTTATGCTACATTGCAAAATATTCTCAAAATTAAGATTAAGGTTGTGTTTGGTTGGAGGGAATGAAAAGAATTGATTCTTTTTATTTATGTATTTGGTTGGGTTGAAAAAGAAATCAAGAATAGAACCGATTCTAAAAGAGAAGGAATTATTCTGATTCCTTTCCATCTGTGTGTTTAGTTAGATTAAAAAAAGAGTCAGAAATGAAAAAGAAATCACAATTCTTTCTCCCCTTTACAAATCATGGTTTCATTCTCATCTAAATTTTTTTTTCAATTTTATCCCACTCCAAATATAACCCTAAACTCAAATCACAAAACCCTAAACCCTAAAAAGCTAATTATACTATTTTAAATGTAGCCTTAAGAAACAACCCTCAAAAGCTAATTACAATATTTCAAACCTCACTGGAGTTGTAGTAAACAATGTCAAAAGCAGAATAATTCAGCAAGTTTAAAACTCAAAAAATAGTCATTTAACATTTCAGTGTATCACATAGAAGCTGTAAAGCACAACATGCAGTGGAGTTAGGCTGAAAAACCCAATTGATCGCACAAAGAACAGAACATTATACACAAAAATGGTCTACAACAGAAATTTGCCAAACAATAATAGCCAATAATTGCAATATCTTTTTACTTCTTTTTAACCCCTTTTTTTTCTAAGTGAGATACACTACCAGTTATAACCAAGAAGCCATGATTCAAGCAGATTTCTCAGCAGCTTCTTCCGCTGCTTCTTCCTCTCGCAACTTCTTCAAGGAAGGAGGTGGTCTTACAACAATGCTTCTCTTCCATTGCCGATCAAACTTCCTTGATAATCTCTTATTGATCCCCTCCTCAAGTTCTCTTTCCCTTTTAACGGTAAGCAAGCGAGCAATCTATTTCACCCAAAATCATATTTATGTTAGTAAAATACGGGATCTTTTACTCCCCAGGGAAAAGAAGAGATACAGGATCCAAACAGGTAGAATATATTTTACTAATGCTCCATTACAAACAATCAAATTTCACCAATTAGCTTAATGAAGTATCATATTATTAAATCTATCAAACAGCTAGTAGGCAACATGGCAATGGCATCTTTAACACAGTTAAAAGATCTGAACCCACATAAAGGAATCAATATTTAAAGCCAAGATCAAAACTAAGGACACAATTTCTTTCTTGATAAAACTTTGATATCCTTGAACTTCCATGGAAAGGAAGAGATCACTTTCTGCAAAGCTACTAGAACAAGAACAAAATAAGAAAAGTATGTGACACATATCCAATAGCTAAATCAATGGGTGCATAGCAGCACAGGACAGACATTTTGGTGAAATTGAAACACAGAGGATCTGACATCAATCATTTCCCCTAATAGTAATAATATCTTGATCATATAACTCTTCTTGTACAATATTTCCCAGAACCTCATGATTCTTAAGCAGACTCAAAGAGATGAACTAGAAATTAAAGTTTCCAGACTACTCATTTAAGGTACCTGGCTATCTGCCATCTTAGAAGTATTTTAGGGCTTCATATACTTTAAACAAATTATTGATGTTACTACATAAATCAGTAAATAAGTATGTACCTTTTTGTGCCAAAAGCAGGAGAATGTGAGACAAATAAAAGGTTTAGTTCTTCTATTAGTATGTTAAATGGGGATGTGAGGCACTAATGATCCTGTCTTCTTTCTTTCAAAATGAGCATTTTAATACCATAATTTACAGATTAAGCTCTATTAATCACATTATTATGAAAAGTGAGTACTTTTAGTCTCCAAATTATTAAAATGGACACTTATAGTTCATCAAACTATTAAAAATGAGCACTTTTACTCCCGTAAAGAGAAATAAATTTTACACTAAAAGTACCTAACTTTCATAAATAACAGGACTAAAAGTACCGAACTCAAAAATTACGAGACAAAAGCACTCATTTGTACATAATAACTAAACTACCATGACCATTTTCCCTTAAAGAAGAAGTGGTGAGGATACTGCCACTGTCAGCCACCAAAAAGGGAAGAGATGTGAGAGATTCGCAGTGTGCGAGGGAAGAGGGGGATTTTGGTAATGTCATCCCATCAATAAAATAAAATTCCTATAATTTCACTGTGACCCTTACTACTAATAATAAAGTCATATAACCATATCATGTGATTTTGCTGCTGCTTGTTAAAGTACAAAATTAAACTCATGGAATACACTTCGTAGTGATTTTTAGGTAGGTGATATCCTCAAAATAATATTAGCATGTGATATGAATCTACCAAATACAATTTGCAATATTTCAACGGCCTCAACAAAGTTTGAACTGGAAAATATAAAGGCTTCATATCATTTTGCTTATCCCATTCATTTATAAACTAGATATTTAATCCATGCAGGGGCACAAGATGTAGCTTGCGAGTTGAAACATAAACAATTAACGAAAGCAACAAAATCTAGCCACTATTCTCATTCCTTAATCGACTTCAGCAACTCTTCTATTCCTTATTCTTCAAAATTCTCAAAGTTTGGTTTCTATTATTTTATAGAAGTGGCCTACATAATGTTATCCTATCAGATTTTGCATTTCCAGATAATTACAACTAGAACATTCGCCCAAAACTTCAAATAATAAATTGACAACTCCTTTCTCAAAAAATCACAACAATGAACTCCTTGAATCTTCTGAAATCTGCCAAGGTAAAATTTGTAGTAAAATATAATTTAAGCTTTTTACAGTTCCCATGGATTTACCTCTTCTAACAGTCCAAATAAAATTTAACATATTGTTTGATGTGCATCAAAATTTCCAATTCCTTCTCTCATCGATACTAAAATCAATTTATTTTCGCTAGAAATCACTCCTCTTCAACCAAAAAAAAAAGGCACGACAAGAGCGAAACTAAGACAGAACAATTAAAACCAAAAAAAAGTATTAGAACAACAAGCGGTTTTAATTTTTAGGACAGAAATACATACCCTTTTTCGCATGCGACGGAACTCACTGGACTTGAACTCGTTTCGAGCAGATTGCTGAAGACGAAGCATGAGGAGCTCACCCTTGAGTTCAACAACTTCTTCGTTGATTTCATCGGTGGTTTTGGATCTTACTTCTTTCAATTCTTCATCTTTCTTCGCCATCATCACAACCGAAGGAGACGAAGGCTTTCTAAACGGCGCTGTCGAGAGGGGAACGTGAATGGGAAAAGCCTGTTGAACTCTTAAGCCATTGAAGGCAGACCTTGAAGCTGAAGATAAGAGCTTCGGATTAAATGTGGCGGTTGGAGATGAGGAAATGGATATGGAGCTCAACATTTTTCTTTGGCTAAGCAAGCTCTTTCCGAACTTGAACAATTCTAGTGGAACACCTGGATAAGGCGTTGTTTGCCTTTGTCATCCTTTAGAACCTTTTCTACTTTGAGTAAACAGATTTTTTTTACCGTCACTTTTCTTATAAATATATTATCAATTTTTTTTCTATATTATTAAATTTTATAAATATACAAAAATAACATCAATATACGTATAATTTATCGTTAACTTTAGTTAACTAATTGACGTAAATGATATTTTTGTACTATTTTATAAAATTTAATAATATAAAAGTAAAAAAAAAATTAATGATATTTTTATAATAATTTCAAAATTTAATGGTATAAAAATAATAAATTAAAATTCGATTATATTTTTATGATAACTTGATACTAAAATCTTTGGTAATTATTGTACTCGTTGTATACATATTTTATTCTTTACTATTTTATATTAATGTTATAACATATAGATTGCATTAAAATGTAATACGTCCACCTAACTATAAGTACTTTTAAAAACAAATATTAAATGTAATTTTTTTATACTGTCGAGATTTATCTATTTATAAATTGTTAATATAATTAGGTAATCTTTTTAATTATTTTAAATTTTTTAACTACTTATTCTACAATACTTTACAAAAAATAATTAATTATTTTATAAAAAATTCTATATTTTGGATAGAGTTTTCATAGATTTCGTGATTTTTTTTTAAATTTTCATTGATAATGACAATATCTTTGATATTTTTGCAAAAAAATGTACCTTGACATCTTAACAGACGTCGACATTGCAAACCTTGGGCGCTCCAACCTCGGTCAAAATTTTCCCATTTTTATCTAGTTTTTCAAATATGATTGGTTAACTATATTTTATGTCAATAATATATGTGGTGTTACAAAAATACTCAAAAAGTGTAAGTAATTGTAATTTTGTCTACAATGTTACGCGTAATGATAAAATATGCTTAATTAATAATCACCATTTAATTTTTAACATAATTATATTAAGTGCATTTTCTTGAAATACTATAATAAAATTATATGTTTAATGGGTTACAAACATGCCTAAAATGTTTGTAATTGATTACAAACACACTTAATTCCAATGCACCTAAAATGCATGTGATATTATTCAATTAAAAAAGTAAACGATAGTCATTATTATTAGATACAATCTATATATAATTATAATTACATAAGTTTTTTGAACATTTTTATAATTCACCCATACATTATAAGCATAAAATATAATTAACCTGATCTCAACACATAACATTTTGAAATATTTTTGGTTATGGAAACTACATCTAAAATAAGAAAAGTAAATAAAATTATAAAACAATTTTTATAACATGTATATACTATCATTAGTTTACATATTTGTCCAAACTATTATATATAAAAATAATGTCAATAAATAATCACATTGAGTATAACCTTTTAAACTAAATTATATCACATGTATTTTATTTGTGTCTATCATAATACATATATGTCCTATCCCAAATAAATTCACATATATAGAAAATGAATTTAAAATATTATAAGAATGTTTTGATATAATAATGATTGGTTTTTGAAATCAAATTTGACAGTAAGGATTGAATTTTTATTAATTTAACAAAAATGATTGGACATCTGGACCGACCCGGAGCTCAGCCCTCGCAAACCACCCAAACCAAGTCACCAGCCCGAGATGGAAGATAAAACACCCCAGATGTCTTACCCATGGGACAACTCTAGCTCAGGGATAACCCAAGCTCAATGGCAACTCGAGCTCAATCATAGCCTGATTTCAAGGACAACATGAGCTCAAGGACAGTACGAGCTAAACTCGACCTAGATCTATGACATGTTGTACTTTAGGCCAATTATACCCCTATGATATGTAAATATGTGTACACATTATATAACTGACATTTGTATTCATAAATGTTCTATAAATAGATAGACCCCTTATGAGGATCCATATATTTAGCCAATTATCTTAACTTATCTCTAATCTTTCTCTGTAAAATATTGAATCTCAACATTTTAGTGTCCACCGTGGGGCTCAGATTATAAGGTCATCACAAGTTTCTGACCTCGTATTCTTTTAAGATTCACCCCACTCCTATAGAGAAATTAGGAAGATCAATTATGCAGTACTCACAATCCACAAACATCATGGTAAGAACCCGGTCTGAAAGACGATTGAATTCGACTATTCGCGAAATAATGTCTACTCAAAGAAACACACCACCAACCACCAATGAGACCAGGGCAAACCCTCTACCAGGAGTTATCTTGTCAACTCCTCGAGCTAAGAAAAGAGCTCAAAGAAACCAAAAGAGAAAAACAATTCACCATGCTCCTAAGCAGAGGGAAGGATCTCAGAAAATCCTACCACTGAACCGACCAATGGAGAGGAAACTGGACGTAGCCCATCTAAGCCCTAGAAAACTGGCATGAAGTTGAAAGGAATTCCCTCTCTAGCTCGGCACGACCTGATGAGGAACAATGGCTTCAAGAAATAAAAAACTGGGAGACACGGCTATAAGCGCTAGAGGAGAACAATAAAAGGTAAGATCAGGCCTTGAAGGTGGCAAGTGAGAACCATGAGAAGGGGAAAACCCCTTATGAAGTGGACAAAGATTGTGAGCAATTATACCTCTCCTCTTTTTTCTGATGTAATTGAAAATGATGAACACCACCCAAGTTCAATGCTCCCAAATGCCCTGATTATTTTAGGACAAAAGATCCAATAACACATGTTCAACACTTTAAAACAGTCATGGCACCTATGAATCTCACCCAAGAAAAAAGAGACGCAATGATATGTAAGTTGTTCACTGCCACCCTTTGCAAAGGTGCACAAAAATGGTTCAACAACTTGTCTCCCAGATCCATATCCTTCTTCCCACAGTTCGCCAAGCTGTTAATTATGAACTACGTTTGCAACAAACCCTTGAGGAAAGAATCTCACCACCTTTTCTTAATTATCCAAGGGGAAGAGGAATCCATAGAAGAATACATGAAGCAATTTAGAGAAGAGAAATTGGAAATCTTTGACTACCCTAACTCTATTGCTATAAAGGCCTTTAGGCAAGGCTTGCTAAAGAGCTCCAATATGTTCATGGAACTAACTAAGACAATCCCACATATATTGGAGGAAGCCTATGGGGAGGTAAGAAAGTTTGTCAACTTAGAGAGGGAGCTTAGCCTAGTCAAGGGCCATTAAACGGAGGTAGAGAATCCTAGACAAAGAAAAAAAGAGGATGGGTCTAGACTAAGCAAATCAAAATAACAAAAACAAACGTTTTGTTACTAGAAATAAGCAGGTCAAACACTGGCCAGTAAATAGAGGAATTTGGGGAAGGTCATTGTTTCCCTTCACGGGGGCTCCTTTGAAGGTTGGTCTAACTCAAATTATAAAAAGAATGGAGAGGATTATGGTTAAGGTGTTGAGAAGTTTAACATCTTGATTTGATCATATTGTTGCTGCAATTGAAGAATCAAAAGATCTAACCAATTTTTCTTTTGATGAATTAATGGGATCTTTGCAAGCCCATGAATCACGATTGAATTGCACAATAGAGCAAAGTGAATAGAAGGCATTTCACATAAAGGGAGAGACTTCAGCAATGGAAAGAATAATGTGTGGTAATAGTGAGCATATTGTTCAAAGAGGCTATAGAAGAAATACAAGTAAAGAATGAGGACAAAGGCCATCCATCCAATGTCATCACTACAAGCATTTTGGGCATATAAAGGCAAACTATTGGTAGAGGGAAAATCAAGTTAATTATGCAGAAGAAGCCAATGAAGAAGAAAAAGATGAAAAAAATAAATTCAAACTGTTTATGGAAAAACTTGAACCCATTAAAAACACAAGTGATATTTGGTTTCTAGATAGTGGATGTTCTAATCATATGATAGGTGTACATTCACTATTTGAAGATTTGGATGAGAATTACAAGCTTAAGGTGAGGCTAGTAGATGAAAAGAAAATGGAAGTAGAGGGAAAAACGACAATAGCAGTCCAAAATGGAACTAACACAAAGCTACTACATAAAGTGTTTTTGTACCAAGCTTGACTCAAAATCTACTCAGCGTGGGATAACTTGTAACCAGTGGTTTTTCTATTGTGTTTGAGCACTCCAAATGCATAGTCAAGGATCAATAAACCATCCAAGTCATAGTGGCAGTAATCATGACTAAAAACAAGTTATTTCCACTTGATATTTCAAGCATTGAAAAACATGTGTTAATGGTCAAAGAAAAAGATGAGTCTAGAATTTGGCATCATAGATATGGGCATTTTAACATGAAAGGTTTGTAGTTATTATGCCAAAAGGAAATGGTGGTTGGTTTACCTACTGTTGAATTTATTGATATGTGTGAAGCTTGTATTTATGGGAAACAAAGTAGGAAGCCTTTTCCTATGGGAAAATCATGGAGGGCTACTACCAATTTGGAACTTGTGCATGTTGATTTATGTGGTCCCATGAGAACTGAATATATTGGATGGAGTATATATTTTTTGTTGTTTATAGACGATTGTAGTAGGATGAGTTGGGTGTATTTTCTTCATCTCAAATTAGAAGCATTCAATGCCTTCAAAAGATTTAAGGCACTGATAGAGGAGAAGTATTTACTTCCAAAGAATTTAAAAACTTCTGTGAAGAGCATGGAATCCATAGAAAGCTCATTGCACCATACACGAGAAGTAGTGGCCACTTCAGTATATATTCTGAATATCTCACCAACACGAGCAATACCTGATCAAACACTATATAAAGTATGGACCAGTAGGAGACCAAGGGTAAGGCATTTAATAACCTTTTCGTGCATTGTATATATTTTTGTTGAATCCCACAAAAGTGGGAAGCTTGATCAAAAATCCACAAAATGTATTTTTATGGGTTATAACAACAACACCAAAGCATATAGGTTGTACAATCCTATCAATGGCATTGTAATCATTAGCAAAAAATTCACTTTTGATGAAGAAGCAAGATGGAAATGGACTGAGAATGAAAGAGGTATTCAATTTGAGACTCCAACAAACCTTGAAGAACAACCAATAAAAAGAAAACAATAGATTCCTTTCAACACTCCAAGAGCCATAACATCATTAGGAGCCTCAACTGCATCTAGTCCTGCTACTTCAAACAACTATTTGGGTGATGATGCATATTTTTGCAAGTGTACGAATCGTTCAAGTAATAAAGTGTACAAAAGTACGGATATCGAACCCACAGAGATTTGTTACTATAGTTTGTTGAGTACTAAAATTATTTCGCTATAATTTTATCCAAAACGATCGTTAATTGGTGAAATTGTTTACAAATGATTAAAAACGCTAAGGCATTTGATTTCGCTAAATCAATTCAATCCAATTTCAAGTCATGCTATATGAGAATCAAAGCTAAAAGTGATGGTTGAAAATCCCAAATTTATCTAATACTCTCTCTCGAGTTATATTAGAATTACTTATCTATGAAAACCAACTATATTTCTATGAAGATTTAATCACAAACAAGCACATTACGATTTATAGAATTTCTAGAATAACCACATACATCATGCATTAGGTGTCACACTCGCATTCAACATACAATATTTATCACATGAAGCATTCATTACACATCTCCTCTCAGTCTCAATATAATGCAACAAATCATCTAAATCTTGGTCAGAAATTTAAAAGCATTAAGCATGGAAATAAATACTCAACTTGAAAACAATTAACTCATATAACAATAACAAAAGAAATCAAATTTTCTTGATTCAACTACATCATAGCCTTAGCAAAAATAAATTAGTTCATAATGGAAATAAAATTACAACAGTTAAGGAATATTAGACTAAGAATACAAAGAAAATTAAAACATCATCTTCTCCTAAATATTTGGCACACGCATAACACAACAGAAGCCAAAAATGGCTTCTGTGTGTTCTATAGTCCAGCCCCGAACACTACTAAAAATCTCAAACTCTAAACTCCAAAACTCCTCTCGTTTTTTCAGCAATAAATCCCCTATTTATAGCTAAAAAAATACATCTAAAATAATACAATTTTTAGACGCGCGTAAAAAAATTTACATCGAAAATAAAACACACGCGTATCGATATTGTTATTTTAATATACGTGTGAGAGACAAAACAGAGATGCCGTTTCCAATTTTTTTTAATTCAATCTACATGCCACGTGTCAGCGTCTGATTCGCTGCAAGGATTAATACGGACACGTGGCAGCATTTCATTGGGGGAGGGAAACGATTGCAGGTGATGGCCTCGCACGAAATCATAGCGCGTGGGACAAGTGGCAGACAACGGCGCAGCTAGAAACGTGCGTTGTTTCTATGCTTTTGGTTTACCCAATACGTGCCACGTGTACGCTTCTCATTCGCTGTAGAAATATTGGAGACACGTGGCATTGTATCATTGCTTGGATGGATAGGTGCACGAAGATTATGTAGACCGCATTGCACGGGAGCACACCTTTTGGTAGCTACGTAACAGACACGTGGGTCCCACCCTGTATGCTGGCCTACGCGGAAGGTGGGCCCCACTCAGCGCACCTAGTCGTGTGATCCAAAAACCCTACATCCACTCGCTTTGATCGAGTTTGAAGGATACGCGCGCATCCTAACCGTTTCTTTTCTGATTTGACGATTCACGTTGCACGCGTGGAAGATGGCGCGTGGACTTCTTCTCTCATGCGCAGAAAATTCAACTTTAATTAATTGCATTTTGACACACAAATTTAATTCAAATTAGATTTTAAACTTTCTTTAATTACAATTAAGCCCTTTTGTTGTCTCTTTTGAAGAACATAAAATCGTGCAAGTATACACGGTCACAAGTAATAATATGATAAGTAAAATATCGTTCTCACAGAGATTTGTTACTAGCTTTCGTTAATTACTAAAATTATTTAAACCTAATTTTATCCAAACAATCAATAATTTGATGCAATTTGACTTAACTAATTTTTTTAACAGTTTGTAAGAAAATTCTAGGATTGCAGTTTCACCAAATTAATCCACTTGAACATTTTATTTTCTCTTGATTTATGTTTTTATATTTTAAGTTGTTAACCAAGAACTCCTAATTTATCCATATATCTCTTCCGAGCTCCATACAGACACATCTCGCTAAAATAATTCACTATATTCCTATAAGAATTAAATTCAACCAGATTTATTAAGTTCTGAGTTCTCTAACAGTTACATATACAATAAAAGTATATTTCTATCCCTTATATATATACGTTATTTTATCACGAGCTACACACAAAAATGTCTTTTCCAAGTTTATTTAAATGTCACAGATCAATTAATTAATCTTCTGATAATTAAAAACATTAAAATACAGATAAAATAAACAACTTAAAACCTTTCCATAAATCACTCAAAAATAATTAATTCAAGTTTCATAATTTAAGCTACACTGCAACCCTAGAACGAATAAATTAGTTCATAGCAGAAATTAAAATTACAACACAACAATAATAAAGCATTTCAGAGAAATAAAAATTAAAAGAAAATAGATTACGAGAAACTATTTCACGATTCCTCAATGAAAAATAAATTTCTTCCCTTTCCTTATTCTTCGTTGTCTTCTTTCTCTATATTTTTCCTAAGAAAATAAAACATAAAAACTATTAATTAACGTTCTGCGTGTTGTATAAAACACGTAGAGAGGAAAACCAAAGAAAACTTGAGAGAAAAAATGTAAAACTGAAAGCTACCAAAAAAACCAAAACTGAAAACTTCCTATTTTTCTCGCATACAAAATATATCCCCCTCTCCAACTATTTTTTTTTATCAAAATACATGTATGGGGGACAAAAATACATGGGGAGAATTAAAATAAACAACACGCGTGAAAACCGTTCTTCGCTTTTCTGATTTTTTTCTTTTCTGCATGCCACATGTCATCATTTTATTGGCTGCAAAATATAAAGGGACACGTGGCAGCCTTTCATTTGGTGAGAAGAAAGGGAGCATGGAGAACAGCTGGATCGCGTCGCACAAGATTTCATTGCGCTGGAAGTATGCGACAGTTGGCTTCGACACGTGGCGATGCGTTAACAACTGGTAAGTGGGTTCCATTTTTGAGTTTTTATTTTACCAAATGCATGCCACGTGTCATCATGTGATTGGCTAGAAGATTGAGGAGACACGTGGCTGCTTCATATTCAGTGAAACGCGAAGGTGCACGCTGCTTGGATGAACCATGTCGCACGGGAGTGTAGGTGATCTACTTGGTGCGCGACAGCTTGCTTCCATGCGTTTTAAATCTGAACCGTTCAACAGATCCAACGGTCAGCGATCACCTCGGGAGAAAATCTGCGTAGCCGAGCCGCGTGCTTCAGGAATTCCGTGTGTAGTCGCCTTTGTCACGTCTGGATTGCACGCGGCCAATCTTGACCGTTGATTGGATGATCGAATGGTGTGTGTTGGGCGTTGTGAATGTCGCGAGTGACTCTTCTCCTGCGCAGAAATTCAACTTTTATTAATTGCATTTTGACCCACAAATTTAATTCAAATTAATTTCTAATCTTTTGATATTTGCAATTTTACCCATTTTTAATTTCAAATTTAAATTGTAAGCTTTTTATAATTGCAATTAAGTCCCTTTTTTATTAAAATTTATTAATTTACTTGAAAATATATTTATTTAAAACTAATACTAAATATTAATTTAATTAATTAAAAATTAACTAAAAATGTAAAGAACTAGCAATTATAATTAATAAAATAGACGGATATCACTGTATAAAATACAATTATCACATTTTCTAATTTAAATTAAATTTTAAACTTTTAATAATTAAAATTAAGCCCGATTTTAATTTAATTTATATTTTAGACTTTTATAAACTACAATTAAGAACTCTTTTATTTGAAATTATATTTTTGGACATCAATTTGAAATTAAGTACGGTTTCGAATCAAATTATTTAATTTTCTTAAAAATATATTTATTAACACTTAAACAATAAATAATAATTTATTTATTTAACCAAAAATGTAAAGAACATAGCAATTACAATTAACAAAATAGAGAAAAATAACTATATAAAATACAGTTATCAACACCCCCAAACTTAAGTTTTTGCTAGTCCTCGAGCAAAAGATGTAATGGGAGTTGAAGTGAAACAGGTTGAATGAGGGATATTTATCCCTCAAAGGAAGTATGTTGAAAATTTACTAAAAAAATTGAAGATAGTAAGATGTAAAACAACATTCACTCCTATGAACATAAATGAAAAGATTCAAGTTGATGATGGCACAGAACGAAGAGACGAAAAACTCTTCAGAAGTCTGGTTGGTAGGTTAATCTATCTTACTCACACAAGACCAAACATTGCTGAGATGATATTTATAATGAATGAACAATCAAGTTCTATGATAAAAATAAATGAAGCTTCTATTGATGAACTAAAAAATATAAAATTAAAAGATGTAATGGGAGAAGAACTAACTTATACTCAAGAACAACTTGAAGAAATCTAACGAATGAAACAAAAAGTTAAAGAAGAAGATATCTATAAAATGTTTAAATTTAAAATTTTCTCAGCAAGAGTTTTTAAACAATTTTTTAGAAACTTTGATGCTAAATGTATAGATGATGGAACAATTGAAATACAACTTTTTGATAAAAAGAAAATAGAAAGATGAAGAAAAAAATCTGAAAATAAAATATGTTCATATAGGTCTAATATAGATTTCAATTACAGGTTTATTTAGATAAGGAATACACACCTTTACTTTCAGTAATTTTAGATGAAAGAATAAAAGATCCATTACATTCAACAATATGTGCTGTCCAATCAACTTTAGTAAATGGAATTTTCTAGTTTAATATAAGACCAAATTTCTTTATATCTATAACATATCATAATATAAATAATTCAGTAAAAATGAAGATTCAACTTAAAAATTTGAGTATGGATCATCAATCTCAAAGTTTAGCTACTCAATGGAAAATTATCCATAAGTTAACAAAGTTTCCTGAAACTTCAACAAAATAAATTGATAAGAGCTTTGAAGAATTATTTGAACCAAGACCTTATGAAACATAAATTCAACCATGGCTAATTAATTGGAAATACTTAGAAATACCAAAACAATGGTTATTTACAAATCTTATAGATAATACTAGACAAAAAAATCATTCAGCAATATAAATGCAAGTTTGAGGAAATCAAATATATTTTAGAAATAAAAATTCAGTCAACGAAGATTGACAAACTTTATCCCAAACAAGATTGGGAGAATTTTAAATAAAAGGCAAGAATCAGTTAATCATCTTCCAAACTTGAAGATAACCTTGATAAAATTATTATTGTTTAAGTTTTAATAATACCCGAAACTAACCAAAAAGAAGAAATCCTTGAAACATAAATTTATCATATCTAAATAGGTAAAGAAGAAATAATCTTTTCACCAATTATGGTAAAAAATGTTATAATTATGTTTTAAATTATTTTAATTTTGCAGGTTATACACCATATAGCTTATGCACTTTAATTGATACAAGAGCAAGAATTTGTTCTTGTAGACCTAATGTAATACCTTTAAAAAATGGATGCTTATGAAAAATCCTTTTCTAGTTAGAAAAATAGAAGGAAAAGAAACTATTATTCAATATAAAGCTAAAAAGATAACTATTTGGCTTAATATGAAAATATAGAATATCCTTTGTAATAACTTTCTATAAGAGAAGTTCTATTTGTAACATAGCTCTATTGTAATATCATCTTAGTTTACGTATCAATAAAAAGGTTAGTTTCTATATTTCTATGCAAGTTCATTATTTCTATGATATTAGAGTAATATCTCCTAATTCTAATAGAACTCTAGTAGATATATATGTGTACCGTCTTCATACCGTATTAAAAGTTACAATTAACATTTTATTAGGTAATCTTGTACAAGTATCATAGCTAGAAAATCTCCTATATATACCTAAAAAACTTCAAAAAGAAGAATTAATTTGTTGATATAATTATGAAAAATGTAAACCAAATGAAATAAATTACATTATATTTGAGAAATAATTATTAGCAATAAAACTTCCTATTAAACTATTTCATATTTATTTAGCTCTAGAAAATTTTATTGTTACAACTGATAATCAAGAAGTTAAAGATTTTCTTTGTAATAAAAGAAATGATCTCGAAGGATGAAGATTAAAATGGTACAATCAAATTGCCATATATAGTTTTAAATTAGAACATTTAAAAGGTACTAACAATTTGTTACATATTATCTTAGGTGAAATGTTTATGAAGACCACCAGATGAAAATTTAGTTTTGTAAATGGAAAAATCTTCGGGAGATTGGATTACCATTGCTAAGAAGGTAAAAATGGTGGAAAAAACAAATGTTAAAAAAAACATTATGTCATATTTAGAAGGAATTGCCCTGTGATATATACTTCTTGGGATGCTTGCTATTACCAAATAAATAAAGTAAAAAATGCTTGTTATTAAGCATATAACTCGTTTGAAGAAGCTAAACAAGATTTTGAAGTATATCAAGTAGAATTTAATCTTGCTTATGAATCCTGGTATTCCAAATAACATCTACGAGAAACTTAATAGAGTATTGAAAACTCATATTCTAGGTGATTCACACAGAAAATAATTTAGACAACATATAACTCAATTAGCAAAAAAAATAGTTAAAGAAATAGCTACAGTATCTAATCTCAAAGAACTCAATTTCCAAATTATTAAACAAACAAATTGAGATGATGATATTGATTTTGAGAAAATAAAAAAATTTCTTCAATTATCATATGTAATTAAAAGTGAATTTTTTTATCCAATTTTTGAAAAATCAAAAGGATTTGTCCATTTGAAAAAGCTAAACCATTATTAGGATCTGGATATAAAGAAATATACCAAAATATTAAAAATAGAGTTGAAGATCATAACAATAAAATTAAAAAACTTCTTCAAAGAAACATGTCATCAATTAACCTAATTAATGGATTTCTTAAACTAAAGCTACTTATTAATATTGATTTATGGCATATTGAATATATTGATTGGGGTAATTTTTCAAAGACTTAACATGATGGAATTAATATAATTTTCAATGATTATCAAATCTATGATCTATCATTATACAAAAAATTATAAATGATGGATTGTAAGTACAATTGGATGGTGGAAAAAAAACTTCTTTCAACCTTATCAAATATGGTGGTTAACAACAACTAAAGAAATGAATTCAAACTAGAACCCCTTAATGACTCTAAAGATTTAATTCAAACTATGAATATAGAAGAGTATTGGATGCAAAACTTCATCTATACATCTCAAATGACTAAAAATATCTTATCCACACCAAAGGATAAAAGGTCATTTATGGTTACAAATGGCATAAGGGTTTTTGTTATAGAACTCTCCATTAATTATGATAGGTCTAAAGAATAGATAAAAAATAAAAAGGCAAAGAGTATTTTGAAAAATCTTGCAAGAAAAAATAATTTAGATGTGTAATGTGAGTTTTCACTATATGTTGAAGACATGAAAACTATTGGTCAAGATACACAAAGTCTACTAAGTATTGCCGACGAAGAACTCTATAATATAATAAATACTATAAAAGTATAGTGGGCCCAATACTTAAAAAAAATACAAAAAGTGGAAAAATTCAAGCAAAAATGGAAAGATAATAACAAAGTCACTCTTAATAATAGAGGAATGTGGAAAAGATATGGATGTAATTATCATCAAGCTAGAGAATTTAGATGGATTTAAAACCCTTTGAAATTCGAAAATCTTACACTATTAATAGCAACCTTCAATAATTCATTAGAACCATAAGAGAGTACATAACATCCTTTGTTATAGCTTTCTATAAGAGAAGTTCTTTTTATAACATAGCTCTATTGTAATATCAACTCAAGTTGTATATCAATAAAAAGGATAATTTCTATATTTTTATGCAAATTCATTATTTCTATGATATTAGAATAATATCTCTTAATTCTAATATAATTCCAGTAAATATGTGTATTGTCCTAATGCTTTATTAAAAGTTACAATTAACATTTTATTAAGTAATATCACCTAAATTATTTTTATTAATGATAATTAAAATTTTCATTAATAAAAATAAAATTGTATATTATATGTTATGGAATTAATAAAATTTATAATTTATTGAAAATATTGTAATATAGATGAATTATTATAAATAAAAATAATTCTCTATTTAATTTACAAATATAAATTTACGAACATAACAAAAATAACAATTGATAATTATAATCATAAAAATAATATTTGTTATATCAAACAAATAATTTACTATTGAAAAAATTACAATTCATTGTTTCAAAGTAAATATTATTAAACCATCATTCAAACCTATTCCTTGTTAAAGTTGTCATAACTAAATTATTTTTATTAATATAAATTTTCATATTGAACGAATAGCCTTAATGTTTAGTATTATAATAAAATATAAGAATACTAAAATTACACTATGGTCCATATTTCATTTATAATCGTGTAATGTTAGCACAAAATGCTAGAATATCAATTATTTCAATTTCTTTGGATATATTTGAGGGGGAAAAAGTTTTTATTTTCTAGAAAAAAGAAATAAAATGGAAAATATTAGGGTAATATTTTGATTTGTTATAGTTTTCAGTATAGTCACATCGATTAACATTTTTAGGAGACATAAATATAACTTAACTCGGTTTTTAATATTGTAAATAGTGTAATAATTTAATAGTATAAAACATTATTAAATATTATAAATATATTAAATATAAGTTGTTTGGATGTATGGATTAATCAAGTGACAACTCAAACTAAGAGATTGTCCGAACACAACCAAAACTCAAGGGATAGTCCTACCTTCTATTATGTATATAGGATCATCCACCTGACCGAGCCTTGGATGGTTGACCCTGATAGCTGTATTTTATATAGTTATTTTTACCTATTTTATTAATTATAATTGCTATGTTCTTAATAATTTTAGTTAATTTTCGATTAATAAATTAGTATTTACTGTTTTTTATATTTTTTTTAATAAAAATTAAATAATTTGTATCGAAAACGTACTTAATTTCAAATTTGTGTCCAAAAATATAATTTCAAATAAAAAAGTGTTTAATTGCAATTTATAAAAGTAGAAAATATAATTTAAATTTAAATCAGGCTTAATTTTAATTATTAAAAGTTTAAAAATTTAATTTAAATTAGAAAAAGGCTAAACTGTAATTAAATAAAGTTGAAAATGTAATTTAAAATAAATTTGTGGAACAAAATGCAATTAAGAAAGTATATTTTTCTGCGCAGGTGAGAAGAACCACACGCCATACCCACGTGCGAAATGTGGACCATCTGATCAAAGAAGAAACAGCTGAGATTCGCACGTCCAGATCACACCCGACAAAATCGCGTGGGCGCAGATTCTGTTTCATGCGGCTCGACGCCCGAGTGGGGCCCACTGGCCGTGCAGACTGGCGTGTCGGGTGGGACCCACATGTCGGCTGTGCAGAATTTCCCCGAGGCGCATCGCTCACCGTTGGATCAATTGAACGATCCAGATTGAAGCACGTGGATCCAGTTGTCGCGCACCGAGCCACTCTTCGACAAAATCGCATGTGTTGCGCTCCATCGTTTCTCCATGAGCCCGACCTGCCCGTCCAATGAAACTCTGCCACATGTCTCTGAATTGCTCGTAGCCAATCACATGGCGACACATGGCATGCGTAGAAGAAATATTTTTTTAGAAACCCGCAAGATTGTTTTCACGCGTGATGTTTTTTTTATTTCCCCCTCATTTATTTGTGTCCCCTACTAATATAAAAAAATAATAAAAAAAGGAATAATTGAAAAGTGGGGGATATATGTTACAGAAATTTTCATTTTGACGCGTTTTTGGTTTTGTTTTAGTTTTTTTGTAGAATTTTCTCTTCTTCGTTTTTCATTTTTTGAGCAGAGAGTTCTCTCTCAAATTTTTGAAGGATTTTCCAGTTCTCTGATTTTCTTTAATTATTTCCTCTTAAGAAGTTTTCATTTTTCCTCTTAAGAAGTTTTCATTTTTCCTCTCTGCGTGTCTCTTTTACACGCAGAACATTTTATTTTGACATTTTTGTTGTGTATTATCTTAGGGAAATTACAGAGAAAGAGGTTGACAAAGAAGAAGGAAATGAAAGAAATTATTTTTCATTGAGGAATCGTGAAAAATTTTCTCCTAACTCATTTTCTTTTAATTTTTGTTTCTCTGCAATGTTTTATTTTTGTGGTGTTGTAATTTTAATTTCTGCTATGAACTAATCTATTTGTTCTAGGATTGCAGTGTTACGTAAATTATGAAACTTGAAGTAATTATTTTTGAATGATTTGTGGAACTGTTTTAAGTTGTTTATTTTACCTGCTTTAAATGCTTTTAATTATCGGAAGATTAATTAACTGATATGTGGCACTTAAATAAACTTGAAAAAGGAATTTTTGTGTGTTGCTCGGGATAAAATAACGTATATACATAAGGGATAGAAATATACTTTTATTGTATGTGTAACTTTTTGAGAACTCAGAACTTAATAAATCTGGTTGAAATTAATTCTCATAGGAATATAGTGAATCATTTTAACTGGATGTGTCTGTATGGAGCTTGAAAGAGATATATGGATAAATTAAGAGTTCTTGGTTAATAACTTAAAACATGAGAGCATAAATCAAGAGAGAATAAAATATTCAAGTGAATTAATTTGGGTAAACTGCAATCCTAGAATTTTCATAAAAATTGTTAAAAAGAAACAAAATTATTGATTAAGTCAAACTGCATAAAATTATTGATTGTTTGAATAAAATTAGGTTTAAATAATTTTAGTAATTAACAAGAGTTGGTAACATTTCTCTGTGGGAACGATAATTTATTTATCATATTATTACTTGTGACCGTGTATACTTGCACGTTTTTTTTGTATGTTGTAAAACACACAACAAGTTTTTGGCGCCGTTGCCGGGGATTTTGTTTTACCATTTTCATTGTTGATACTAATTCCAATTAATCTGATTTTAGTTAAAAAAATATAAAAAAAATATAATTTTTTTAATATTTGGTTTTATTGCTTAGTGTTATTTTCTTAGATTTGTGTGTTTATTTATTTTTATTATTTTTTATTTTTATTAGATCTATTTATTTCTTATTTCTTGTTATATTTTTGGATTAAGGGAAATGTTGTATACGACGCATAAGAAATCTTGACATAGTTCCTTTAGATCTAGAAATCCATAGAACTATTTTGAATTTAAAGAAAAATAATAAACAAGATACCTTAGAACATCTAGTTATGGATAATGAAATTCCAGAAGTAGAAGAACCAAAATCCTTAAGAGATTATGCAGTGCCTATGGTTGGCGACATTCATTCAAGCATAAGAAGACCATCAATTCAAGCTAATAATTTTGAAATTAAGCCTGCAATAATTCATATGATTCAAACTTCGGTTCAATTTGGAGGTTTACCCCATGATGATCCAAACTCCCATATTGCAAACTTTCTAGAGATTTGTGACACTTTTAGGCATAATGGAGTCACTGATGATGCTATTCGGTTGAGACTTTTTCCTTTTCCACTTAGGGAAAAGGCTAAAAATTGGTTGAATTCATTACCATGTGGATCTATCACTACTTGGGAGGATTTGGCGCAAAATTTTTTGGCCAAATACTTTCCATCGGCAAAGACTGCACGGATGAGGAATGAAATCACCACTTTTATGCAGTTCAACTCAGAATCATTATATGAAGCTTGGGAGAGGTACAATGAGCTACTTAGAAGATGTCATCACCACGGATTACCGAAGTGGCTTCAAGTTCAAACATTTTATAATGGTTTGATGGGACAAACCAGAAACATGATTGACGCTGCAACAGGTGGTGCTCTAATGGGGAAATAAATTGATGAAGCTTACAACTTATTAGAGGAAATGGCTTCAAATATTTATGAGTGGGCATCAGAGAGGATGTTGCCTAAGAAAGCAGTTGGAATTCATAAGACTGATGTTATGACCGCTTTAACTGCACAAGTATCCGCATTAGTAAAAAAGATGGATACCATGGGTGTCCATTCTATTCAGAGTCCTTTTGTGGCATGTGAAATTTGCAATGCAAATCATGCAAGTGAGAGATGTCCTCACAACGCTAAATCTGTCAATTTTGTTTCCAATTACAATAGGAATCAAAACAATCAAAACAATCCCTATTCCAACACTTACAATCCAGGATGGAAGAATCACCCTAATTTTTCTTGGAGTAATAATCAAGGCCAATCATCTTCTATGAAGCCCACTCATCCTCCAGGTTTTCATAATCAAGTCCCACAACAAGAGAGAAAGCCTTCATTGGAAGATATGTTTGCTCAATACATGGCTAAGAATGAGACTATTCTCTAGAATCAGGCAACATCTATTAGAAATCTCGAAGTTCAATTGGGTTAACTAGCTACTGCTATCAACAACCGCCCTCAAGGAGCTTTACCTAGTGATACCGAAGTCAATCCAAAAAGAGAAGGAAAAGAACATTGTAAAGCAGTTACATTGAGAAGTGGAAAAGAGTTAGAAGAAATACACAAGCTCATTTCTCCGCCAACTCTTATTGTTAAAGCTATTGACCCACAAAAACAAGAAAAAGCTAATGAGAGGGTCGAAGAGAATGAATTAACAGAGAATCCTTTAAAAAAACCATTTCCAGATAATCTCGATCCTTATAATCCACCAATTCCATTTCCTTAGCGCTTCCACAAGCAAAAGTTGGATAAACAGTTCTCCAAGTTTCTTGAAGTATTTAAGAAACTTCATATTAACATTCCTTTTGATGATGCCTTGGAACAAATGCCCAGTTATGCAAAATTTATGAAAGACATTCTGTCTAAAAAATGAAGGTTAGGTGATTTTGAGACAGTTGCTCTCACAGAGGAGTGTAGTGCCATCCTTCAGAAGAAGCTACCACCTAAGCTGAAAGATCTAGGAAGTTTTACCATTCCTTGCACTATTGGTGAAAATTGTTTTGGTAGAGCTCTGTGCGATCTGGGCGCAAGCATTAATTTAATGCCACTATCCATCTATCAGAGACTTGGATTAGGAGAAGCACAACCGACCACTGTGACTCTGCAACTTGCAGATAGGTCGTTGAAACACCCAAGAGGCATTATAGAGGATGTGCTTGTCAAGGTTGACAAATTTATCTTTCCTGCAGATTTCATAATTCTTGACATGGAGGAAGATAAAAAGATTCCTATTATTCTCGGGAGACCATTTTTAGCAACTGGTAGGACTTTGATTGATGTTCAAAAAGGAGAGCTCACCATGAGAGTTCAAGACCAAGAGGTAACTTTCAATGTCTTTAAAGCTATGAAATTTCCAAGAGAATCTGATGATTGCCTCAGAGTTGACATGGTAAATGCTTTAATTGAAAGCAATTTCAAGGAAAATTTGAGTACTGATGCTTTGGAACTTGCACTTGTGAATGACAATATTATTGATAACTTTGATTCTCTTGAATATCTCAAGTTACTTGAAGCATCTCCACAACTCTTTAGTCTTCAAGCTGAAAAAGAGGCATCACAAGTTGTAGCACCGTCTAAGTTTACCTATGTGAAGCAATCTATGGAACAAAAACCACTATTAGAGCTTAAACCATTGCCTAACCATTTGTGGTATGCTTATTTGGGTGAAATTTCAACCATGCCTGTGATTATTTCAGCATCTCTAGATGAAGATCAAGAAAAGAAGTTGTTAAGAGTGTTGAGAAATTACAAGCTGGCATTAGGGTGGTCTATCTCTGACATTAAAGGAATTAGCCCTTCACTATGCATGCACAAGATCTTGTTTGAGGAAGATTTCAAGCCTACTATTGAGCATCAACGTCGTCTGAATCCAATCATGAAGGAGGTAGTAAAAGATGAGATCATTAAATGGTTAGATGCAGGTATTATCTATCCTATTTCAGATAGCTCTTGGGTCAGCCCAATTCATTGTGTTTCGAAGAATTACAGTGGAGGTTAATAGCAACAATGAGCTGATTCCCACAAGGAAAGTGACGGGTTGGCGGGTATGCATGGATTATAGGAAGCTCAATAAGGCCACTCGAAAGGATCATTTTCCTCTTCCATTTATTGACCAAATGCTAGACAGATTGGCAGGACATTCTTTCTATTGTTTCTTGGATGGATATTCAGGATACAACCAAATTGCTATCGCACCTGAGGATCAAGAGAAGACCATTTTCACTTGTCCATATGGAACTTTTTCCTTCCGAAGAATGCCGTTTGGACTTTGCAATGCCCCAGCCACTTTTCAAAGGTGTATGATGGCTATCTTCTCAAACATGGTGGAAAATTTCATTGAGATATTTATGGACGACTTCTCAGTGTTTGGAGATTCATTTGATATGTGCTTGCATAATTTTTCTTTGGTCTTACAAAAATGCGAAGAAACAAACTTGGTTTTAAATTGGAAAAAGTGCCACTTCATGGTAGAAGAAGGTGTTGTTCTCGGCCATCTAATTTCGTCAAAGGGAATTGAAGTGGATAGGGCAAAGATTGAAACCATTGAGAAACTACCGCCTCCAACCTCGGTGAAAGGAATTAGAAGTTTTCTTGGTCATGCAGGATTCTATAGGCGATTCATAAAGGATTTCTCCAAGATATCTAAGCCTCTTTGCAACCTTTTGGAGAAAGATACAAAATTCACATTTGACGAAGATTGTTTTGAAGCTTTCCGGGTTTTGAAAGAAAAGTTGATCACGGCTCCCATCATTATTGCACCAGATTGGAACCTACCTTTCGAGCTCATGTGTGATGCCAGTGATTTTACGGTAGGAGCTGTTTTAGGACAACGAAAAAAGAGAGTTTTCCATGCCATTTACTATGCCAGCAAAACTTTGACCGAAGCTCAACTGAATTATGCTACCACTGAAAAAGAATTACTTGCTGTTGTATATGCTTTTGAAAAGTTTCGTTCCTACCTAATCGTCACTAAGGTGATAGTTTATACGGACCATTCTGCTATAAAATATCTTATGGCTAAGAAAGATGCAAAACCGAGATTGATTAGATGGATCCTCCTACTGCAAGAATTTGATTTGGAGATCAAGGATAAAAAGGGAAATGAAAATCAAGTGGTTGATCATCTATCGAGATTGGAGAATAATAATGGAGCCGTAGACAAGACAATCATTGGTGAGACTTTTCCTGATGAGCGACTATTTTTCTTAGATCATAGAAGTGTGCCATGGTACGTAGACTATGTTAATTATATCGTAAGCAATGTGCTCCCACCTGAAATGTCTTTCCAACAGAAGAAAAAATTCTTACACGATGTTAAGTACTATTTATGGGATGAGCCTTACTTGTTTAAGCATTGTGCAAATCAAATTATCAGAAGGTGTGTCCCAAGGGAAGAAATTGAAAATATACTTAAACATTGTCATTCTTCAGCCTACAGAGGCCATTTTGGAAGAGAAAGAACAGCAGCTAAGGTTCTTCAATCTGGTTTTTACTGGCCAAATCTGTTTAAAGATACACATTTCTTTGTCTCACAATGTGACAGGTGCCAAAGAGTTGGTAACATTTCTAAGAAACACGAGATGCCTCTAAACAATATTCTTGAGGTAGAAATATTTGATGTCTGGGGAATTGATTTCATGGGGCCGTTTGTCTCTTCTTACAACAATCTCTACATTCTGGTTGCTGTGGATTATGTTTCTAAGTGGGTAGAGGCAATTCCCTTGCCTACCAATGATTCTAAAGTGGTGTTAAATTTTCTAAAGAAAAACATTTTTACTCGTTTTGGCACCCCAAGGGCAATCATAAGCGATGGGGGAACTCATTTTTGCAACAAATCTTTTGAAACCCTCATTGCTAAATACGGTGTCTCTCACAAGGTCGCAACTACTTACCATCCTCAAACTAGTGGACAAGTGGAGATATCAAACAGAGAGGTGAAGAAGATCTTGGAGAAGACGGTAAATCCTTCAAGGAAGGATTGGTCTAAAAGGTTGGATGATGCACTCTGGGCATACCGAACAGCATATAAGACACCCATTGGGATGTCTCCATATCGGTTAGTGTTTGGGAAAGCTTGTCATCTCCCGGTTGAATTAGAGCACCATGCGTATTGGGCTATCAAAAATTTAAATTTTGATTTAGGAGCCGCTAGCGAAAAATGTCTCCTACAACTCAATGAGATGGACGAGATTCATTTACACGCATATGAAAATGCCGAGATTTATAAGGAAAAAACGAAGAGGTGGCATGACAACAAAATCTTGCATCGACACTTTGAACCAGGACAGAAAGTACTCCTCTTCAACTCTCGTTTGAAGTTCTTCTCAGGAAATTGAAATCTAAGTGGTCAGGGCCTTGCATTATTTCCAAAGTACACCCATATGGGGCTGTTGAGATTAAAGGTGAAGAATCACAAAACAGTTTCCAAGTGAACTGGCAAAGACTCAAACATTATTGGGGGGGTGACATTGATCGTCAAAAGTCCACCATTTTCTTATCCAATCCAACCTAAAGCAAGGATAAAGGCAGTCAAGCTGATGACTCTAAATCAAGCGCTTCTTGGGAGGCAACCCATATGTTTTAATTTTTATTTATTTGTTTATTGTCTTTTAGAACATGTAGTAGTTGTATATTTCTTCATGCTGTTATTTTGTTTTGATAGGTGCAAATCGAAGGAGGTAAAACGATTTTGGAATTCAATCTCACAAGTCAACTCACCATTCAGGGAAGTTTCTTTTAACACATCTCCTTTGTTCTTTAAATTTCCACACATTGGGGACAATGTGCATATTAAGTTTGGGGGTGTTAAGATTAAACTTATTGGAAATATTGCTTGATGTTGTTGCTTGTCTAGTTTTGTTTGTTTGGTTGATCGAACATTAGAATGCGATGAATAATTGTTACACATGTCTCATTTTTACAAGAATAAATATTTATGAGCACTAGTCTTGATTTTTGAGTTTCCATGATAATTTAGAGAAGGTTTATGTGAGTATGGAATTCGATTGATATATGTGGTGTCACAGTTTTTTAGAATTTATTTGATTTTCTCTCGAGGTGAAATTATAGATAACATTTAACTAAGAAAATGATTTAGGCCATCTTTGGATCGTTTGAGCCTTTCTATCTACCTTCACATGCTTTATCTATAGTACCCCCCTTTTGAGCTTCAAAGTTCTATATATATTCTTATTTCATTTCAAAAGCCTACAAATATATATATATATATATATATGTGCAGATATATCTATTTTTCTCATCGAACTAACATTTGACAGTTGTTAGTAAATATTTAATGATATATCAGAAAAAAGAGGATACTGAAAAAAAAATAGAAAAAAAGGTTATTATATGTGATGTTAAATCCCAAATTGGGAAGTATCTGTTGTGATGATAGAAGATCTCTTGTTTCAATCCTAAAATGTTGTTTAGGAAAAAATGAGCTAAATATATCTTTTATCCTACCTTTACCTAAGCCATACATTACAAGCTTAATAAAGTCCTATTGATTTTTGGTTGTGTTCGTCTACATTAGTGGAGAGAGAAATGAAAAATAAACGTATGAGATTTGTGATTTCATTAAAATCTTTTTGATTTTATATTTGCATAAACTAATCCGGATTGCATGTGATGAAATATGAAAAGACTTCACACACACACTACAATTCATTGTGAAAATGGAATATATTTTTAAATTGATTTTGATACTTAGATAAAATTCTTTTATTTCTTTGAGTTATGTAATTTGGAATGACTAAAAAGAAATATTTTGAAAATTACTATTTTAAATGCAGTTATCTTTGTTTTATTTCTTTTCTTTTTGCTCGAGGACTAGCAAAAACTTAAGTTTGTGGGTGTTGATAACTGTATTTTATATAGTTATTTTTACCTATTTTATTAATTATAATTGTTATGTTCTTAATGATTTTAGTTAATTTTCGATGAATAAATTAGTATTTATTGTTTTTTATATTTTTTTAATAAAAATTAAATAATTTGTATCGAAAACGTACTTAATTGCAAATTTGTGTCCAAAAATATAATTTCAAATAAAAGAGTGTTTAATTGGAATTTATAAAAGTCAAAAATATAATTTAAATTTAAATCGGGCTTAATTTTAATTATTAAAAGTTTTAAAATTTAATTTAAATTAGAAAATGGCTAAACTGTAATTAAAGAAAGTTGAAAATGTAATTTGAAATAAATTTGTGGGTCAAAATGCAATTAAGAAAGTATATTTTTCTGCGCAGGTGAGAAGAACCACGCGCCATACCCACGCGCGAAATGTGGACCGTCCGATCAAAGAAAAAACGACTGAGATTCGCGCGTCCAGATCACACCCGACAAAATCGCGTGGGCGTAGATTCTGTTTCACACGGCTCGGTGCCCGAGTGGGGCCCATTGGCCGCTCAGATTGGCGTGCAGGGTGGGACCCACATGTCAGCTACACAGAATTTCCCCGAGGTGCATCGCTCACCGGCATCACCGATTCTTGCCAATACTTTGGTTTTAATATTTATAAAACTCTCGCAAGTGCACAAATCATTTCGTAGAAAATGATAAGTATACTCCCAAGGTCGATCTAAGGAAGGAATGTATGTGGTTTTTAATTTATTATTCAAACTTTTAAAAACAAAATTAAATCCTAAACATCCTGTCACGATATTTTGGGGTTTTGTGTTTTTAATCTACTTACATAAAAATAAACATAGATTCAATAAACATTTATGCAAATTTTATCATTTATAATGGCGGAGTATTTATGGATATAATAACTAAGTTAATTATGCTTGCTCATATTATCTAGGTTATTAAAGATATGAATTGATATTTATTGATTCTCCCTTTTTTATATGAATACCACCTTTGGTGGGGTTAGATATTCTTTGTTAACTAAACAAATCAATTAACACCTATGGGTGGGGTTGATAACTAATTTGGTTAATTAAATTAATTCCTTTTTCTAAGAGATTGAAAATGAACCATTTAAATGCCACCTTTGGTGGGGTTAGACAGTTTAAACTTTATTCAAGGTGTCCAAATTAAACCTAAGAATTTAGTTATCCGAGTACTAACTTTCAAGTTTTAAAACCACTACTGAAAACATGTTGTCAATACATTTTCAGATAATAATTCTTATAAAAACTTTTGAAATAGAGCTTCACTCTAACTACCGGGCGATTGTACCATCAAATAAAAGAGCACTACTCTAAATCAGACCGGATAACTAAACCTTAAAATCTAATTTTCAGGTTTAAGTTTGTAATGAAAAATAATATATTTCTCTCTAACATTCTTAATATAAAATCTTGAATAAAAACAAAATCAATTCATTTTAGAGATTTTTACCTATTTAATATTTCGCAAGTATAACAACGTTATTATTACATCATGTTTATTAACAGCCAGCACAGTTAAATTTAATCACAGACAAATTAAATATAACATGTAAGAATAAAGCATAAAAAAATAACTGTAAAGAAAATAAAATCCTTATAGAACTTCGACGCTATTCCCGTTGCTGGAAAACCTCCAACCGGAATTTGCACTTCCATTTATTGAATTAAAAAGCTAATAAATTACATAAACATAACTAGTTCTTCCCAAAAAGGGAAGAACTCTAAAACTAAGAGAAATTAACTAAAAACTAAAAAAACTAAAAAAAACCTAAAAATCTATGAAAAGAGAGAAAGAAAGAAGAGAGAAGTGTGTTTTGAAGTGAAGGGAAGGGGGGTATTTATAGGTGAGGATGGAGAGAAAAAATGAGTAAAAAAATGTAAAAACGTGTAGTGCAAATGCTGAGGTCATTGATGACGTCATGGGCGACTGTAGGTGAAAAATGGGGCGAAATAGCGTCGGCACGCGCGGAATTGGAGCTGCTGCGCGCGCGGCTGAGCACTGGTGCGCGCGGGTCTGGGCACTGTGGCGCGCGATTTTCTCCTTTTTGACATTTTTGACCCATTTTGTCCAATTTTTCCATATTTATTGACCTTTCCCCATTTATTTATTAATATATTTGTGATGTATTGCTTCCAATATTACTCTTTGAGTCTTTAAGTTGCGTTTTTAAGCCAAAATACCTGAAAAATAATAAACATGCCCGTGATTCCGAAAAAGACAAATTTATATAAATATATGATAAAACATATAAATATATATATTTTTAATTAATTAATGTGCATAAAATCATGGTTATTTTAATACTTTTTGAGCACTCATCACATATTATTACTTGTGACCGTGTATACACGTTTTTTTTGTGTGTTGTAAAACACACAACATACCCTAATCTATAAGTGTACTTTTACGTTTATGTTCTTTTTGACGTATTCTCATGTGTTCATATTATATAATCGATACATATATATGTAAAGTTTTACAAATATATGAATATCTTAAAAAATTCACACATTTCATTATTTGTTCTAGCTTTTTTTTTAAGTTTTTTCTCTAAAATTTGTACTAATCCTAATATTTTGGTACCAATAATTGGTTTCAGATTTTGAAATCAAACTTAAGTTACCCCATATTTTATAAGATTCCATCTCAAGTTTTAAGAGAAAATTGGGAAATAAAACGTAGTCCATGCATATATGTTACACTTAAAACTCACAATGTAAAGTTTTACAAATATATGAATATCTTAAAAAATTCACACATTTCATTATTTGTTCTAGCTTCTTTTTAAGTTTTTTCTCTAAAATTTGTACTAATTCTAATATTTTGATACCAATCATTGGGTTCAGATTTTGAAATCGAACTTAAGTTTCTAACCCATATTTTATAAGATTCCATCTCAAGTTTTAAGAGAAAATTGGGAAATAAAACGTAGTCCATGCATATATGTTAGACTTAAAACTCACAATCACATGTTATATAAGTTAAATTATATTTATTAATAAAATTATTATATATGATTTAAAATTTATGTTTATTTATATATGATAAGTTTTATTTTTAATTTAAGATAAAATATATATTGATTTGTTTATAATATAAATAAAAATAATTTTTTATTTTTTTTATAAAAATAAATATATATTTTTTATTAAAAAATAAAAAATAAAAATAAATAAATAAAAACTTTAACCCATTCTTTTCTAATGTAATAATGCTTTTTCAGAAAAAAAAAAAAAAACATTCTTAAGGAAAGGATGAAAGAAAAAAGCTGCAGTCGTTTATTTTTAATATTATTATTTTGCTGTCTCCGCTTCTCAGCCTCTCTCTCCTCTTCAGTCTACTCCCTTTGGAAGGAAACCGAACCCTCGTATTTCATAAGTTGTCTCCAAATACGACTGTTGTTATTGTAACCAAACGCAAAAGACTACGGAAATTACGTTCATAGTCAGAGTGAGTGAGAAGCAAGTCGAGTGGTTTATGGCAAACGAATCGCTGAGTTGAAAATTAAATCGAGGATCTGAGTCGGCGGCAATTGAATTTTGTTTTGTTTAGACGCTCTCCGATGGGTGCTACAGGTTCCAAACTCGAGAAAGCTCTTGGCGACCAGTTTCCTGAAGGCGAGCGATATTTCGGACTCGAGAATTTTGGAAACACTTGCTACTGTAACAGCGTCTTGCAGGTTTCGCTTCATTCTCATCCAATTCGAATTCTTTTGTCGACAATTTATTTTTCAGATTAGGTTTTCGTATAAATGTATAATTCTTGGCGAATTTCTGTTCTAAGATAATGAACATGCTTACATATCTGTTTTATTTTTATGTCTGGTTTCTGATTCAAATAGATTTTAGTTGTGAATATTTTTCATGATATGTAAATTTCAATTTTACCTGGAAAAGTGCATTTTTTTTAGTCGTCTAGTAAAATATTGACTGTGTTTAACGGGGCCGTGTTATGGTTATGTTGAAGGGCAAGGTCTCAACTGAACAATGCCTTTGTAAAGGAGAGAGAGATTTATCCATTTAGATCAATCTTTTTAAAATCTTTCTTAAGAATTATCTTTTTTAACTTGAGTTCTAAGTGTCGTCAATTTTGAATGGAAAACTTTGACGAGCTTGACAGGAAATTTATCGTGTTAATTCCATTGCAGCCTGCAGGCTCCTACTCCGATTACATGTTAAGGTCACCCATGAATTTTCACCAATTATCTCCTGGACCTAGTTTTTCATGGAGATTTGAAGATATCTTATTTGCATTATTATTTGTTTTCAAAATTAAAGGTCAACTAGCATTTTTAATTTACTTTTCAAATTGATATTCAGTAAGTAATACATTTGTTCTGGACCCTTTTAATATATTTTTTAGTTAATATTCTTCTTCCATGTGAACTTCAACAATCAAAGTCAACATCCCTTTCAATTGTGCACCAGATGTATTTCTAATCACCCAGGTACCAGGACAAGAAGCTTTGACAATTTTAACTGTTCTTTAACTTATATTTAAGAATATCTTTATGCACAATCACCGTATTATCTGTCTTTGTGAATAATCTTCCAATTCAATATCAGTATCTTTTTCTTCTTTTTCTGCAGGCCCTGTATTTTTGTGTTCCATTTCGTGAACAGTTGCTGGAATATTATGCAAATAACAAAAGTATTGGGGATGCAGAAGAGAATTTGCTGACATGTCTCGCCGACTTGTTCTCACAGGTAACGGGAAATGCTCTGTCATTTTTATTAGTTCTGATGAGGTATGTCATGTTTTGAGATAATTTCCATATAGATTTTTTCTAAGAACATAGTTTTCTCCCCTCTCTGAATAAATATTTTTCTATGCTATTTTAAAGTTATTTATATGATGAAAGTATAATATGTATGTTATATTGTTCATTGAATGTTGAGCATTTTATGTTTTATATGAATCCTCTCTTCCTCCATATTTCTTCCTACAAGATGGTTTTAGAGTTCAGCATTCATGATTTAGGACATATGTGTCTTTGATAGTATTGTTCCAGGAATATTTTTAACCTAGTGCCCTCAATATTGAAGTGTGCAATGTAGGTCTTTCCCTAGCAATATGCAATTGCTGTATGCAGTCAATTTTGGTTTTGGTTACTATTTGTGTTTAATCAATTGATCTCTTTTGTGTAGATAAGTTCACAGAAGAAGAAAACAGGTGTCATTGCTCCTAAGCGCTTCGTACAGAGATTGAAAAAACAGAATGAGCTTTTCCGTAGCTATATGCATCAGGTTCAAGTTTTTACAATAGTTCCTGGAATTTGTTTTGCTTTGAAGATAAAATTGTCATTACCTGAGATTTATAATGTGCTTTTGATATCTTGAGCAATAGCAAGATGGTTACTTCTGGCCCAAATACTCTCTAAGAAATATAGTTTGACATGTAAATTGCACATACAAATGTAGAAGTTTTCTAATTTGTAAGATTTTATTATGTACCCATATTACTCCGTGCCTTGTGCCACTTGGAATCTGATCATCCAGTGTTGTAAAATTGATGAAAATGTGCACATGCACTTCTGCAATTTCTCAACTTTATAGATGAGAATGCATATACTTGATAAAATGAGGTAAAGAAATGGTAAAGTTAGCACTTGTTACTCGTGTCAGCTTTTCCACGAGTGTCCTAGATGAGGAAATAGTGATTCCTCTCAACCATTCCCCAGAACTTTTAAATCATATGATAGAAAAATGCTAATCAACCTTTCTTTTTGGTTCTGTAGGATGCTCATGAATTTTTGAATTTTTTGCTGAATGAACTTGTTGATATATTGGAAAAAGAGGCTCAATCAGCAAAAAATGATCTGGAAACTTCATCTCCTCAAAAGATGACAAACGGACCAAAAATTATTCAGGGCAATGGCTCTCATAAAGAACCTCTAGTTACTTGGGTGCACAAGAATTTTCAGGTAACTTGCTTCTTTTCTGGTTAAGTATGAGACAAGCAATGTAAAACAAAAAATTAAACATTATTTTATTTGACATGAAATAAAACTTAAAAATGTTTAAAATCAGTTAAGTAAAGCTATTTTCAATAAGATTATTTGATTGTATTTTAAAAAAAAGAAGTGAAACAGAAAATTAAGGAGCACTACGCATAAGATGATAAAAGTGGATATTTTGATATTTGAAAATTCTATACGTAAGAATAATTGCATAAAGGTGAATTTTTCTTCCGACCAAATAGGCGATGAGGACCTAAATGAGGGGTGTAAATGCTAATTCATGGAATCTTTTTGTAAGCTCTATTCCAACTCAGCCAAACAGGTCTCACAAACATGAAGCAAATAACACAGCGGAAATACAAAATACATGCTCAATTCAACATACAACAGAAACAAGCAGTAATAAGAAAGAACAAATTGCAGTAAACACATTATGAACGGTGTGTATCACAGGCTTCTATCCAGGCTATCAACAAGCGTAAACATAACAAACATTACACAACATATGAATCATACATAATATTGCAAATCATAACAAAGAGTTCGACACCTAGTACACTATCAAGGTAAGGAGATATTGACTCCTTAGAGACTCACACAAAACTTGCATGTAAATATGAAGCAGAAGCAATATAAATTAATGAAGAAACAAATAGATTAATTTAATGCAGCAAAAGCAATAAACAAAAAAAACTATAAGCATGCTACAAGTAAAGGAAAGAAAGTATACAACTACACAAATCAAATACACTTTCTAATCAGAGTCTTAATCTAGTATTTACACATACACAATAAAAACTCAGATTATACTAACACAACTGGTTAAGGAGAAACTGATTCCTTAAGGATTCGTCTCAAACTTACAACAACAGTAAGTGAACAACTTAGTAGAAAGCAGTATAAGCAGTAAACAATAGCTGCATAAAGCTAAAAATAAGTAGCAGCAATAAATAATAAAAGCTTTTTAATCAGAATTTAAATCTCAGTATGTTGAAACATACACGATTTAAACTCAGATTATACTAGTCAATCACTAGATCATGTACAACACTAGATATAATGAGGTAAATTTACATAGAATCTTTATCTGTGTGGTAACTACCTCGGTTGCTTATAGCAACCACTCGGCAGCAAACAAATCCACTAAGCAATAAAAACATATACAACACTGGCAGAAATAAAAGCACCAATACCTCTATCAGTCAGAGGCCACACTGCCCTAACTGTTTGTTGTTGCTCTCGCTTGCTGCCTTCGCAATGACTTGGTCCTACACACGAACCCGACTTTTACTCAATGAAGTATGAATAGTAACTTACGATCAGTAAAGTTAGATAGAATGTGAATAATCAATCGTGGGAACTACCTCAACCACGAATCACCAACAACCAACGTGGGAAACATATTTAACCATGTATCGTACACAGCCAAAGTGGGAAACACATTCAACCACTTATCATGAGTAGCACTTAGTCGACACATGGCTCACCACCACATAGTCTCCTTGCTAATGAAATTGTTTCATCTTAGCAACTACCAACTGACAGCGGTGGCTCACTGCCACACATGATCTTTACCTAAAACCCACTTGCAAATACCGCCTTGAGTACTCATCACTCAAGAGCACGGTTTTGCACACTTAATTACGAATCACTAATACTAAACACCACTCAAGGTAATATTGATCTGGATATAAAAAGTGAGATGTCAATTTGAAATAAATTTGCTATATTTTTTTCTGGATACAGATACAAAACACAGAGAGAGAGGTATTTATAGAAATCATCCAAGTTCACAGTCGATCTCATCGAGGGTCTTTGTTGATCACCTCATCGAGAGTCCAGTGAGGGTCTCGTCGAAGTGTCAAAAAATCTCATTTTGTTTCCAAAATTGCCGAGTAATTTCTATAAATATCCACATTCGAAAAGAAACAAAAACACAAGCAACGTCATCACAATGTTCGACCTAGCATGCACACTACGAAAACCAACCTCGTGGTGTGTGCAAATATGCTCGCATACAAAGTGTATTTAAATATGTGTGTGTGTATACTACTGATCGTTAGTAATCAATCTTACATAGAAGAAGACAAATATATTAGGCAAAATAATAAGACTTCGTGTTTTGCACACGGGAAGCCAACAATGATACAAAGGATTATGGGACTTACAATATTGAAAGTGAAAATATTCTTCCATTGCTTTTTTTTTTACGGACCTAAAGAAAGTTGATCTCGTATGCTTTTTAAAAGGTTACTTTGCCTCGTTATTAATTTTTTTTCTCTTTTCAAATTTTATATTTAATAACTCCTTTTGGAAAAAAGTAAGAAAATGAATAGAAACTTGATATAAAAGAACAAGCTGAAATGTGGAACATCAAAAAGATTGAAATCACAAATACAATGAAATAACCTGCTAAAAGTGTAAAAGAAATTAACCTACGTACCACCTCAAAATATTTTAGATTGAATGGAGGATTTCATTACAAAAAAAAAAAAAAAACTTCCAAAGGCGAATTTCTTTTAACAAAAAATATGTCCAAAATATTTTAGATTGAATGGAGGATTTCATGACAAATAAATAAAATATATATATATATATATTCAAATGCTAATGTCTATAAACAAAAAAAAAATCAACCAGTGAGTGAAATATTTGATTATCTCTTTGAAATTTTTTGTGACATATTAGTTGTATGAGCGTTCCTTATAACGGAACAAAACTTAGTTTATTGTTTCGTTCTTTATCATGAGGGGTGCACTTAAAGGTTGCAATTTCATATGGAATTCTAATAAACAGTTGTAATATTTATGGCTAGGAGCTTTTAATTTAATCTTTTAACGGATGTGATATTTATTGGGATATCTTAATTGGGACAATAATCTCAATAAATTCAAACTTGAACATATATAGAAATAAAATAAAATAAAAAATGGCAGTATTATATGATTTCATAATGATAATTTTAAGAGGTTAAAATGGTGTAAACATTAAAATATTGGAAATCTTGTAACATTTCTTGAAGTAGGGGCAAATTGGTAACTTCTTTTGAAAGAGCAAACTCGCTCTCTTAAAGTAGAAAAAAATAGAAAAAGATTTAAGCAATGAAAATCAACTGTATGGCATGCTGTTATTCACTGTTTATTGTTAGCATCGATCCAAAACTTTGTTGAGCTGCAAAACATGATTTACTATGCCTGAACAGGGACTTCGTTGTTTTGAATGTTTGAACCAGGGAATACTCACCAATGAGACAAGATGTTTGCGCTGTGAGACAGTTACAGCTAGAGATGAAACGTTTTTTGACCTTAGCCTTGATATTGAGCAGAACAGTTCAATAACAAGTTGTCTGAAAAACTTTAGTTCCACAGAAACATTGAATGCAGAGGACAAATTTTTCTGTGACAAGTGCTGCAGGTAGAGGACATTTATTAGTTCTATGCCATCAGCTATTTTTACCATTGCGATTGTTGTAGATGATTTATGGACTGAAACCCACTTTGCTCCTTCACCTTCAAGCTAGAACTATAGGAATTAGTGTGAGATTCCAAGAAATGATTGCAGATCAATTTCACTCAACTATACAATGCACCCATGTTGCAATTATCTTATAAGTCATTCCATAATATCTTGAACCTCCACAATAGGCAGAATCTCATCATGTGCATTTTTTATATCTGTATAGTGATATGCCCCTGTCCAGTCCCCATCCATTATAGGGATTTTTGTTTATTTGTTAGCATCTCACTTCATTTTTTTGGGGTAATATTTTATTTTTGTTAATTTGATGTTTGCTGAGGAGAATTATATGCAGTTTGCAAGAAGCACAGAAGAGGATGAAGATAAAGAAGCCACCTCACGTCTTGGTCATCCATCTGAAACGGTTTAAATATATTGAACAGCTTGGTCGCTACAAGAAGCTTTTGTATCGAGTTGTCTTCCCACTTGAGCTGAAGCTGAGTGACACAGTAGAAGATGCAGATATTGAGTATTCCCTGTTTGCTGTTGTCATACACGTTGGAAGTGGACCTAACCATGGACACTATGTTTGCCTTGTGAAGAGCCATAACCATTGGTTATTTTTTGATGATGAAAACGTTGAGATGATAGATGAGTCTGCAGTGCAAACATTCTTTGGTTCGGCACAGGAGTATTCTAGTAACACAGATCATGGGTACATTCTGTTCTATGAGAGCCTGGGTAATAAAGAGAGCTAGCTAACTATTGGACTAACTTTTAATATTATACAGCTTTTTTTTTTAAATAACTCGTGGAAGATCTGTCAAATATCAATTAGATGATATGGATTGTGAAAAATGTATACTTTAGGAGGTTGTGATGTACAGTGGATAGTGTAAGCACATCATCCTTTGATTTTTTTCACAAATAAGAGGTATATATGGTGTCTGATGGAACTTCTTAGTGTTAGTTTCTATTCTTCAGAGTCGAAGAATGTTTTGTTCGTCACCTTTGTTTTTTAAATCTAATTGTGAGAACTTATTGAGGTTGGGGGTTTAGGTTTCATTGGAAAACTCTTATTCCTCAACCCTGTTTTATGTAAAATGCTGTTATTTACACCACTCTATTTTCTTAGCTATGGTAATTTTACTATATTTTGCTAATTTATCGAAATTTACTATGATAGCTAAAGGATATGATCTACGATTCAGGCCTAAATAGTAATAGAACCAGGATAATAATAGGGATAATTTATGCAAATTTGTGATAGGTAACATTTTTTTGGTATTTCGTTCGAGATATTTTTATTTTTGTTTTTAGAATTTTTCTTCTGTGTTTAAACTGCCTCATGCCAATTTTGGCTATTTCTTAGAAGAAGTGCTAAATATTCCAAGTTTTTATACATATTTGTATTTGTAAGAATTATGGTGTATATTGTGATATAAATTTTGTTAAAAAATTATTAGTTTTTCAATTCTTTAAATTATTTTGACACCTGATACAATAATTAGTGACTGCGAATTATATGTTAAGAAAAGGTAGGTGACACCAATATTATTAAATTTATGTTTTTGGGATATTTTAGTTATTAAATTTTTAATCATTATATTGTCATATTTTTAGGAGAAAAAATGTATATTTTAGTACCTGTATTTTAAGATCTTAGAAATTAAAGTATTTCACCCTAGTTCAGTTTAGGGGCAAAATTGTCTCAAAGATATAAATTTAAGGGTTTTTCTTCTTTGTACATGACGTACTATACTTTTAAAGTATATGTACTAAAGGATATAAGTTAAAAATTAAAGTACCAAAATATCCCAAAAATATAAGATCAAGAAACACGAAAGTATTTTTTTTTCTTAAAAGAAAAATATACATCAGCGGTGTGACCATTGCTATTCATGGGGCATGAAGTGAAAGGTTCAATTTGATAGTTTAGTTGTGTTTACTTCTGTTAAGGAATATTAAATCTAATAAATCACATTTTAATTAATATAATTTTATAAATGAGTAAATTTATATTTTTTATATAAAAATTACTATCCTAACACTAAAATTGGCATGTCAACTATTAATTGGTGAAAAATATTTTCAGTATCAATGTATTCTAACGTATAATCAAATTTAATTATAAATTAGTTTTTATTTATTTATTTTTTAATTATATTTAGTATAAAAATAATCTTTTAATGTAGAATTAAAAGGTAATCAAAATACTCCTAAAATTATTAATTCTACTTAAATAAATTTAAAATTTATAAATTTTAGAGAATTCGAAATTTTAAAAAGAAAAATGAGAACTCATGAATATTATAATAATTTATTATTATTAGAAACTAAAAGATAAAAATATATATTTTTAAATATGTATTAAATTTTAATTTATTTTTTAAATTATATTTAGTTTAAAAAATAATTACTTGAACGTATTAATTATCCTTTAATGGAGGAATTAAAAGGAAAATAAAAAAACTATTAAAATAATTGATTCTACTTAGATAGATTTAAAATTTATAAATTCTTTCTTAGTGAAAATATATAAAGGGAAAAAAAACTCATAAACATTGTAATAATTGTTTATTATTGGAGAATTAAAAGAGAAAACCAAAATTTTTCAAAATATATCTTGAAATTTAATTTATATTTTAAATTATATTTATTGTAAAAAATAATTTATTTCTATATATTATTTATCTTTTAGTAGTGGAATTAAAAGAAAAAATCAAAAGAATTCTAAAACAATTAACTCTATGTAAATAGACTTAAAATTTATAAATTATTTCTTAATAAAAATTTAAAAAGAGAAAATAAAAATACACATGAAAATAATAATAATTTTCTATTATTAGACAATTATTATGAAATTAAAAGAGAAAACCAAAAGTCTCATAAATATGTATTAAATTTTAATTTATTTTGTATTTAGTATAAAAATTAAGTAATTTTATGTTTTTGTACAATTATTTTTTAATAACAATAAGACTAAATTATCAATAAAAAATAAATATAAAACTTAAGAATTATTTTAAAATAAATGCCTAGACATGTGAAGTTACCATCCTTGTCTTTATTTGTGATATTTTATTATTTTAATTAAATAAAAGTAACATAGTAAAAAATCGAATACAATAAGCAATAAAATAATTTCTTTGACCAATTCTAATTAAAAAGTATTCCTATGTTTTAAAAGTACAAAATTTTATTATTATTACTAGAGTTAATAGAATAGCCAAAATATTCATGAACATAAAGATTCAACAAATCTTTTTTTTTTTTTTAGAAATCGTGTTTTTAACATTAAAGTTTATACATTTTAAGAGGGATTAATAATATAATGAAAAAGTTTGGCTCAAATTTGTCTATTTTACTTTTTCCATTCTTGTAATCTCAAAGCATCAAATTATTGTACTTTTTTCATTCTTGTAATCTCAAAGCATCAAATAATATATATGTCACGCATTTGAACAACAACAAGAATTATTTAATTTTAAAAAAATCATTCATATAACTTCACACTAAATTTGAGAAGAAAAAAGCATGATCATATATCTAATAAACTACATATATAACAACCATTGTGTTGGGTTCAGAGCAGCAAAGATATATGAAAATAACTATAGATAATCTCTAACTATTTTAATTTTGTAAAAAATAATAACTAAATAATTAACTGAGTGACATATATTATTTATTATTTTATAAATAATTAATTTTAAATAAAAATATTAAAAAAAATATTTGATCGAAATTATATATAAAAAGTTGTAAAATTATATTTAAATAATTCAAAATGAAGTCTATTAAAATCTTAGGTTTTAATTTCTAATTAAGTCATATCACAAGTTATTTATTTTTCTACAAAAATTAATTTTAATTAAAAATATTAAATTTTTGAAGAAATATGAACAAAATAATATATACAATCTATAAGTTATTTTAATTGTATAAAAAGAAAATGATGATTAAATAAATATAATATTCTTTATATTCTAGTTTTTAATTCTTTTAAGCCATTATGTTAATTATTATTCCAAAAGAATTAATTTTAATTAAAATCACTAATTTTGAAGAAACATGACCCAAATAATTATATGTAATCTATGACTTTTTAATTTTATAAAAATAATTAAATAATTCTACTTAATTTTTTTCAAAAATCTAATTTTTAATTCCTAATTAATTTATTATATATGTTATTTATTATCTCAAAAAAATTATTTTTTATTAAAAATATTTAAAAAGGAAGTTATAAAAGATTAGACTAAATAATCATAACTAAAATCTTTTAGAATTTTAATTTCTAATTTTTAAATAAGTCATTATGTCTGTTATTATTGATTATTTCAAAAAATTAATTTTAATTAAAAATATTAAAAAACAAAGGGGTTATTAAATAATGAAACTTAAGTATTTTTAAACTTTAATTTTAAATAATTAATTATGTTTATTATTTACTATGTCAGAAATAAATTTGTAAAACATAAAAATTTAGAAGTAATATGACCAACGAAATATACAAATAATAATTTAGAATAAAAAGCTACAAATAATCCTGTGATACGTGATTATTTTAGGGGTTAAGAAAGTAATATAATAAATTTTAAGGGCATTATAGTATTTTTCAAACTCATACATTTAAAATAATTATAAGACGAAAACTAACGGTGTGTTGAAGTATAACTATATTAGTAATAAAAGAGTATATCTTTACCAATCTCGAAAATGGTCAACTTAATGCGTTCATCTTCCTTTAAAAAAAAAAGTTGTGAATTGATAAGACTCAAAAGTGAGTTTTTCCAATTTCCAACCTCAAACCAAGTCTCCAATGGAGCACTTTAGCGGAAAAATGAGGATTAAACACACTACTCGAGTTTTGGTTTGCTCTGCTCTCTCTTTGTAAAAAAATCATGTATATTCTTTTATTTATAAAAAATGTAACAAACAATAACAAATTAAATTTTCATTTAATTTTTTTTAAATATAACGAAAATACATATATGTTTTTATGTATCTAGCAAAAAATATAAATATGTATTTATCATATATGTTATTTTATTATATTTAACAAATTGAACGAAAATTCATAAGCTAAATAAAAGGACTTGCACCACACTTAAAAAAAATATGCTGCCAGATTATAAGAGCCTGCAAAAGTAGAAAGACCCAATTCAGTGTCAATAGCAACCACAATATTTTTAAATTTTTAAAAAATATGTATTAAGTAGATTATTCAATTGCATATCTCCATAACATAAAAGTAATCAGTTGTCAATGTTCAAACTATACATTCAAAGTTGATTTTGTCAGCAGATATAACTTTATCAAAGACAACTATACATTCATGAGAATGTTAAAAGCATTAGTAGTAGGTAACAACTAGGCATTAACACAATAATTCAATAAAAATCAATATCACTATCATACCAATCCAGAAGGGATGCCAGGAATGGGTTTTTCATGAGAGAGAAACCAAAAGATCATCCAATTGCTGCAGGCATCAAAGTGTCCTCGTCCAAAAAAACATCGAGATCAATAAGATCATCATCAAAGTCGGCCATATCATCTGAACTATTCAGAACTGTATCATTCACAACCTGCTGCAACAACCACAAGAAAAGCAAGTTCATTAAAAATGAAACTAGTGTTGGTACCAGTTTATGCCATCTATTGATTGTTATCACCCCTGTGAAGTTGTAAACTCAAAAGTTTTAGCTGATCAGCAATTCCATAGTCGAGACTATGGAATCTTTCTTGTACAAAATTCCTAGTACTAGAGTTGAAATCGAGATGCCCATATGGGCCTACCAATATCATTCCTCTAAAGTACAGTTTCTTTAGTATTTATCACAGTAAAAGTTGTTGTAATAAATGTTCTGACAAACCAGCATTACAGAAAGGTAATCTTAGTTGGTCAAAGTGGAAGATTACCTTGGTTTCCTGCATATCATTGACAACGTTTAGCAGTCTACGGTACTGATCTCTTGCCTCAGGATAATGAACCATGGACTTGACTCTGGCAAGTGCTTTTTGTAGTCTCTCCTCATTTTGCTTCCGACCTTCTTTCAAGAAATCATCGTCATCGTCCTTAGAGGATGAACTCTGTATGCTGGGAGCCTCAATTGGTGCTTCTGATTTAAACCCACGCAAACCACTTCCTTTGCGTCTCCAACGTAAAATAACTTTATCCAAAATTCCTACAGACCAGATTATCTTTCTATAGTTTTTCCTAACCTGGTGACCTCTTACATGCGCCTTTACCAATGAGGCTAACAGTTAGAATAAGCTTGATCAAGATGAACAATTGAGAGGGAGGGAGAGAGGGAGAATAAAGGCCCAAAATGACAAGTTAAATATTTAATTACCTGAATTTTGACAATTCGCTGTCTGATTATTAGGAAGTCTTTTCTACCTTTCCAACTACGGAACTTATTCTGTATTCTTGTTGCAGCAGCATGTACATACTCATTGTTTTGCCCCCCTTTGTATGTCTTAACTGCAAGAAGTGAAAGTGCATGCTCATCTGACATTCCAAATTTATCATCACTATACTCTTTCAATTGCTTCCTTTGGAAGGACTGCACCCTGAAAACTTGATGAATCCTAGCAGCAGCTTGGGTAGCATTACATACAGCAGCTAATGAATCCTTCAGAGAAAGCTGTTCAGTTAAACCATTACCCAGGGTAGGAGTTGCAGTTCTTTCAGAAGCCGTTTGTACTACCTTTACTCCTAAATTTCCCGCAGCTTTGGCTTCTCGAGCATTCAAATCAATTAATTCAAGCTGAGCACTCAAATGAGATTCTGCAAGATATCCAGCAATTCCTTTGTGTCCCTCAGCAGATGCTAAATCAGCAGGTGTTTTACCACGGGGATATTTGGGACTTGGATCAGTTAATGCTCCAGGAGCTGCACCAAGAGACATGAGGGTAGCGACAGCGTCCTCTCTGATAAAAGCAAAGAAATTGACATATATGAGCTTAAATCAAGATATCTGATTGATAAAAGTTTATTGAAAATTGTGTATGAAAACCTGTTTCTACTACATTCCCTAATTTAGACTTGAACATGCGGGACCCTGATTCTATGAAATTTCAACCAGAACAACTTAGTCTTCAAGTGTTGATACAAAGAATTTAAAACTGATATCTGACTAAGATCTGTTGCTCCAATGTCAACGTCTAAAAGGACATACGAAATTGAAAGGATGAGCCAAAAAAAATTATTTTCAAGATAAAATACAAACATTTTGAGCTGTTCACCTGCCACAAAATGCCGCCCAATGAAGTGCGGTCCATCCATTCACATCACGGAAGTTGACATTTACACCTGCAACTATTGTGGGCTCTAAGACCCAATCATAGCCAAGAGCTGCTGCAAAATGTAGTACCCCTTGACCACCCCCATCAAGTATGCTAGGGCCTTTTCCACCTTCAGCCACCTTCTGCAACAGCCACACCTGCAATTTTTCTTTAAGCAGCTTTTGCTGCAGCTGCTCCTGTACTCCCTCCAATGAGAAGTCGTTCTCTGAAGTCAGCTTCAATATCTGATTCCATTCATCGCCGTCTTCTCTCAGCAGTGAATTGATTTTACTACTCAATTTAGACTTCTCTGCCATATTAATGGAATCAGAGATTGGAGTGCTAAAGCTTTGTGTCAAAAGCTTTCCAAATCGCATTTTAAGTATCTCTGTTGTGCAGCCATTGTTGGGTTTAGTATCCAATTCTTGGATGTGGATGACCCGATATTCAAATTCTCGTACTTCACTACATGCTAACCTATTTGAACGTGTCACGTAAAAAGGGACTCTCCCACTCTTGTGTATAGGCGCATGGCAACGAAGGACACCATCTGCTATAATCTCAGCAGGAACTTCCATTTCCCCAAACATACATGACCATTTACAACAATCTATCTGCGCATTCAAGAATCTCCCTGTGATCAAAACCTGCAGAGGTTGTGGAATAATGAGGAAAAGAAACAATAACAAAGTAGGACGAGGTGTCACATAGGTCCCTTAAATTAGATGATTTGTGTCGTTTAGTTCTTTAGATTATAAATAGTATCATTTAGTTCCTTAGTTATGGAAAAAGGGAATCGAACAAATTATATTATTTTAATGATTTTTCTATTAAAATATTGTTATTTTTTAACAAGTGATTAAAACACGATTAAAATATGAGTCTTTAACAAAGATAAAAGTGATTGTTTTTAAAAAATCAACAATAGTAAGTTAGTTATATATATATATATTTAATTTTTAATAAAAATTAACAAATATTAAAATAAATATTTTGTGAAATTGCTTTTCATATTAATTGTCACTTCACCATAGTTAAAAACTCGTGATTTAATTGTATTTAATCACTTGATAGAAAAATAATATTATTTTAATAAAAAATTAATTCAAATAGCATAATTTGTCTTGAATTGAGCAATTTTTTAGAACTAAAAGACTAAATGACATCATTTCTAATCTAAGGGACTAAACAACACAAATGACATAATCTAAGAGACTTCTATGACATTTTTTCTATAAAGTATGGCAAGAACATACATCTCTAATGCATTATCCCAAATTTATTTCTTTTTTATCAACTAGCACAACAGGGAAGGAGAATACTTGCAACCAGTTCACCGAGTTTCAAACCTTGTCCATATTGCAAAAGGGGATTTTCTACTTAGACAATCCACAACTTCTATCACAATTTATTTTCTGATGAAAAAAAAAGATTCAAAATATAGATGGCATGGGTTCAGCGCATATTGAAGGTTAATATCTTACCTTTACTTTGGAGTCCTCATATGCCCAGTTTGGCGAGAAATCAATAATGCTGAACAGTTGGTCTTGTGACAGTGAAGGACCTAACACATCGGTATCCAAGCGCACTTGATTGGAATTGATGACATCATTCTCGGTTTCAACAGTGTCCCAATAGGAACCAGAACTGGTCTGAATATGTGACTCGACATCTCCAAGTTCTCTACTCATCCATCGGTTGAAACTATCAAGCTTCTTCAAACCATCTTCTGTGAAAGAACCATCTAATAGAGGCTGTTTTATACCAGAAATGTAGCTGAGTTTTCCTTCTAGAGTAGCATTGCCCAAAACAGATTCAAGATTATATGCATGTTCTGTTTTTGGATGCTGCATTTGAAGAAACTCAATCCCATTGTTGTCTTGTTCAAGATACCTGGAGGTAAGATCGCATCCTTTGTCCTGATGAAAGTTCTGATCTATAGGCCACTTGGATAAGCCAAAAGAGTTACCTTGAGAAGCCTTGTTGACAAGAAAATAAGGAGAAAAAAAAATTAATTGGGGCATAAACTGTTTATATATTACATATCTAACTGAACTGTCCAAGTAAAAAAGCATAGTCATCATCAATTAAACCTTAAATACTAATCACTGAAAATGTTGCCACCACCAAACCATTTTATTATAACAAGACAAATAGATGAATGACTACAAGAATGTTAGACTACTACATATACAAACACTAAGGTAAATAAGGAATTACTAAATGAACAGAACAGAAGGGACTACTCCAGATGATGAGGCGAGTAGAGAAAATAAGCAATTTTTTAACTAAGCCGGTTCCCAATTATTTATATGCAGATTTCTAATTTTGTCTAACCATCAAAAGGCAAATGTACAAGGATAGTTTTTTTGGTTTAACTGCATAATATAACTCCATACATAGAGCTTCATTACCTCCAGGGAACATATATACACACATATGTATGTACATATATATATATGTATGTATGTTTCTAGTAAAAAAAACATATGTTGTCCGCTATATGTTTTTTCCTTCATAATGCAAACATATGTTTTTTTTAAGTAGTTAAAACTAAAACCACGTGAAATAAATAAGTCATATATGAACTGAAGTATAACTTTTTCCTGCAACAATGATTCATGATAATTTATTAAGATTGTGCATACTAAGGGCAATATCATCCTTATTAACCACAATTTATTACTCAAGGGACAAATTTGTAAAAAGTAAATTTTATCATGACAAGTATTAATAGTCCCGAGATCTCACCAAGTATTGAGTGGGTGAGACATGAGCAACTGAACTCAACTACCGTGAAAAGAAAAAAACATACAACTGAACTCAACTACTGTGAAAAGAAAAAAGCATACAACTGATACAGTGACCTTGTTAACATTCTACTACAACAAACTCCAAAAACGTAAAAGAACTGAAATGGAAACCAATATGAAGCAATAAAAATAATTCAGATCATCATATCTCTTGTAACCTACAGAAACACTCGACTCTACAATTTCTACAACTACTAACAAAAGTTAAATGATATCTCAGTTATTTCATCAGCAAGCACGTTTGATGCCAGTTATCTAAAATCATATATGTGTGTATCCTACCTGCCACTCTTCTTACCTTTGGGTGCCTACCAAACTCTTGACTCTCAGAGGACCTCCCATTAAAAAGCTGCTGAAGGGTCTCATGTTTTGGAATTATTCCAAAGTCATCAGATAGTGCTGCAGAAAGATGTGGCTGGAAAGGTATAGATGGAAACCCAGCAGTAGTGTTTTCTAAGTTTTTCTCCCAATATGAAAACGGCAGGTTTCTTTTGGGGTCATAATCAACTTCAACATTTGCAGTGCCTTCTATTTTATCTGCTTGAGTAAATGAGCGTTGGTTCATCACAGGAATGTCTGAAATGTTTTCTTGAAAGTGGTCTGTTAATAAATATTTACAATTTAGTTGGTGATTTGGTTTGTAAAGTTTGCTCTACCAAATATTGACCAGTGTTGAGAAGGATGTAAAAGTAAATAGACGGGTAAAAACTAGTATACTTGAAAGTGGCATCGAATGATAACCATCAGATACTGCTGAATTAATCTTTTCCATCATGGGTTGCTGTGGTTCAAGAAAAGCGTGGTATCCTGAACTTGCTTGGCTATATGCTGCAGAAAAATTATGTAACTATGATAATCATAAAAGAGAAAGTAGAAACAGAAAAAAGAAAATCTGAAAAATGAATAATCAGGATATTAATCAACTAGGAAAGTAAAACCTTCCACCTGTTTAAAAACCTAGAAATTCATGATGAAAGATATATAACACAGAATGAAAAATGCACCTGATTCAGCATCTTCATATTCTGATGCCTGAGCACTACTCAAGCTTGTATCATCTGTTACTTGTGAATGCCTTTGGTAATTATTTGGAGGGAAACTTGAAGAAACAGAACTATCAATCTCGGAACTATGGGCACTTTCTGATTCTTCGTTCTGTCTAATGCGGTTAAAATTTGTTCTATTACCCTAAGAAATTTATAAAGATAAAAGCTTAGACTCAGAGACTTTTAAGAGAGCAACAATCCATAGTAAAACAGGAATTATTAATAACTAGGAAACACATTTGATGAGAACCATTAGGTGCTGAGAGCAAATGCCAATGAAAGATGCATGATGTTTTAAAACTGTAGAAATAAGAAGCATAAGAATCGAAACATAATGTAAAAAAAAAATCTATATATAGGTCTGTAAGAAACATAATGAAAGCCTTAGGTCTAAAAATAACTTGTCTTTATCCGCTTGTCACTTTTGCTGATTCATGCAGCTTTCTTTACCTTACTTGTTGAGTTTGGCACCACAAGCTTAACTTATACTTATTGATCTATTGTAATTCTAGCAATTGAGTCAATTGTGTGTAGATTATTTATACTGTGAAACAAGAACCTCCACGCACTATCCCTAAACAGTTGCACCTTTTAGTTCTTTATATCATTAGTTGCTTCTTTAAAGATTTCTGACAAGATGTACAAAGTGCTAATGCCTCTAGAACAAATAAGATGCATCAGTTCATGACATTAACTCCCTCCATTACATAGTGATGCTTGCTTGTTTGAAACCATAAAGATTACTTTGATTGGCTAACACTAGAAAGTCTCAAGATTTCCAGCACCTTTGTATCCATCCGTAGCTAAACAATCCCAAAAATGTTCGGCACTTTTTGTAAGATGAGATGGATCTTTCGTCCCTGATTCCAATATGCATGTAGCCAAAAAAACCATATTTTAAATGAGTGCCAAAAATCGTGTGTCAATCACATATTAGCAGTCCAGGGCACAACCCAGAAGTAAAGCATTGTTCAATAGTATAGGAATTTGCAGAGAGGCTCCAATAACGACACTTCAAAATATGAAAATAATCTAGTACTAAAGAAAAGAGGGGAGATAAAACAAATAGATGCTTAATGAGCCAACTAAAATTACTGTGTCTAGTAATGAGTGCCAATAATGTTCTGGTTTCTAGTAACCCATAGTGAGCTTGAAGAATCAAGAAATTCCCACTGAGAAAATAATGTTTTTTGTTTTTTTTTCTTCTGAGGGTCGTAGGCACCAAATGATAATAGCTACAGCACAATAACATGTTAAAAAAATAAAAGTCAAAGCTAAAGAGGATAATTTAAGAAAGCAAAGAGATTGGAAGATACAAATCAATCCTAACCTTAACATCCCGGTAATGGACAAGAACCATGTGGGAGAGTTCCCTGCAGTTATAGTAAGAAAAATGAAGCAAGAGCAATTTTCCCAATAGAAAGCTTCAAAGACAAATTTGGCTATTATTTTGAATAAATTGATGTGACATACATAAAAAGCATTTATTCTGACTAATAAGTCAGAAGATAAAATAACTCTTTGAACCTAAAGAGGCATGCACTTAAACAATTTCGATATGATTATAGCATGTACCAATAGTCTCTTTATTATTCCTTGGACGAAATAATGGATATCATTGCCACAAATACATAAACACCTGCATTTCCTAACCCCAAAAAGGGATAAACGATAATAAATAAATTCAATTCAAGTCACAATACAAGGCCTTTGGACATAGATGGAATCTGTAATATTTGGCAAATGTGGAAATGGTACGAGCACAAAAATGCAAGAATCTCAAAGAAATCTTGTTATAAAAATAATGATTCATAAATATAAGTATAAATCTTGATTGTTCAGTAGGATAGAAGGGGGAATAAAATGTATGAAATAAGGGTAGTACCCTCTTTACAATTTCAATCTAGCCTATTCATTCATAAATGTACTACTATGTCTAGTGGAAATAGTCAGATATCTTCTCTTATCCTTCTACTTTTTCTTTAACAAAAATAAACAAACACTAAAAGTAAACTAGTGTCATATAATTAACAAAAACTAGCGTCATATAATCAACAAAGATAGGACACCATAAAAAAAATTCTTTAAGTTGTAAGGACCAAATACTACGAACTATGAAGAGCTGAATCTCATATTTCTTGTTTCCAACTAATGCAGTCCATGTATTGATATAGCATGTTATTTGTGGTTGTCGTTTATACTTTGCTATTTTCATTTATGTTTGTTATTTTCTCTTCTTTGTATTATGTTATTTCCTCTTTTTATGTTGTTTGTCTTATGTGTGAGCAAGACAACTATATAAGCAAGCTCATGCCAACTTTATGATTGATTTTGAGAGTATGCTTGTAATGTTTCCTTTGAAACTTGCATATGAAATATGCTAGAAGGTAGTAATGGATGAGTTGCCCTTCATTTTCTGGTGCTATTTTGTTCCAGAATTCATTCCGTTACTCTTACGCCAGATTGGTATCAAAATGTGAGGCTTTCCTTGACCTCAGATGGCAACTTCTGACGACAACAATCAACGTGTGGGTGATGAAGATCATGACATGAGAGATGTTTGGACAGTGATGGAAGAAATGGAGTCTCGATTCGAACAATGACTTGATGATATTTCACAAAATTTTCATCAATCACTAACCAACTCGTTGAAGTTCAACGAAGTTTCAGACAAATGAGAAAAGAACCTGTGCGTCAATCCTTCCAAGAAGTTATGCAAGAACCTTATAGGGAGCCCATATGTGAAATCTCCCTTGAGCCCATTAGTGATTCCTTCAAAGGGCCCTCAGGTGAAATTTTTCGAGAAAACCAACGTGAGTCAAATCACAAGGTTCTTCGCGGAACACCCAGAGTCCAATTCCCGCCAAAGAATTACCATCCCCTTTATCATACCGAGTTGACCACCCTCTAATGACCTCCCATGCCCTTGTCGACTCTGATGATAATGATTTTACCCTTATTCAACACCCTTATCCATCTATGGCTTTCGTAGATCATGTCAGAAATAAGTCAAAAATGTTTATGAAAATGACCGAATGATTTGGTCTTATGATTTCTTTCTATTTATAGACTTTACAAAATACAACAAACCTACAAAATATATCAAAGCTGTCTATGAACAGCTGTGGACAGCTGTTTATAGACAATTTATGGGCAGCCATGGATTGTTGTCTATGGATAGCTATGGACAGTTGTTTATGGACAATTATTTACAGCTAAAATAGACTATGGACAGCTAAGCTGTCAATGGAATACAGCAAAGCTGTTATGGACAGCTAAGCTGTCCATTGACAGCCCCCTTCAAATTGATGCGGGTTGATCAATAAGCATCAATTTGCGACTTAGGAAGCAATGTTGATGACGACTGAGAGACTTGGTGAAGATATCAGCAATTTGTAGTTCAGTAGAAATATGTGGAAGAGTGATAACACGAGCTTCAAAGGCTTCACGGATAGAGTGACAATCGACTTCAATATGCTTTGTGCGCTCATGATAGATCGGATTGGCCATAATCTGAATAGCACTTGTATTATCGGCATGTAAAGGTGTAGGATCGGTCTCAGAGAAGTCTAACTCAGCTAGTAAACCTCGAAGCTAAATAATTTCGGAACAAGCAAGAGACATTGCTCGATACTCAGATTCTGTAGATGACTTAGAAACTTTGTCTTGTTTTTTACTCTTCCAGGTGCATCACCTAAGAACATGCACCCACCAGTGATGGAGCGACGAGTATCAGCACAACCAGCCCAATCAGCATCGCTATAAGCAACAAGACGAAGAGAATTGCCTGAAGGAAAGAATAAGCCATGGGCAGAAGTGCCATGAATATAACGTATGATCCGACGGACAGCAGCCAGATGAAGATGACGAGGAGCCTGAAGAAATTGGCTGACTTGTTGTACAGTAAAAGAAATATCTGGTCTAGTGATGGTGATATACAAGGCTACCTACCAATTTCCGATATAAGCTGGGATCAATAAGTAAGTCACCTTCCTCTTTGCGAAGCTTGGCATTTAATTCCATGGGAGTATCAACAGAGGTAGCTTCCTGTAATTCAGCTGTAATCACCAAATCACTAGCATATTTGTGTTGATTGAGGGAAATACCAGTGGGGCTACGATGCACCTCAAGACTAAGAAAATATGTAAGAGACCCAAGATCTTTTATATGAAAAGATTGTGAGAGATGGATCTTGAGCTGGACAAGTAAAGTAGAATCAGAACCAGTGATCACAATATCATCAACATAAACCAAAAGAACAACAATGCCCATGTCTGATTTTCGAAGAAACAATGAAGTGTCATACTTGCTCTACATGAAAGAAAATTGTAATAAAGTGGTTCGAAATTTTTCAAACCATGCCCGTGGAGCTTGTTTAAGACCATAAAGAGAACGACGAAGTTTACACACATTGGATGTCGGAGAGGAAAACAACCCTGGAGGTGGCTTCATATATATACATTCTTTAAGATCTCCATGAAGAAAAGCATTCTTAACATCCATCTGATGTAGTGGCCAATCATTGGAAGCAGCAAGAGCTATTATCGTTCGAACAGTAGTCATTTTAGCCACAGGAGCAAAGGTTTCCTCATAATTAACACCATATTCCTGTTTGTTCCCAAGAACAACAAGCCGAGCTTTATAACGATCCAAACTTCCATCAGAGCGAACCTTGACTGAGTAAACCCATTTGCAACCCAGAGGAACTATAGTAGAAGGACAAGACTCAATGTCCCAGGTGTGGTTGGCCTCAAGAGCAGCAATTTCTTCTTGCATAGCTTGGCACCAACAATCATGCTTGACAGCATGTGAGTAGCATGTGGGAATATCAAAATTGGACAATGCAGTAGTAAGAGCTGAAATAAAATTACCAGAAGAAAAACCATACCTATTAGGGGGTACAGACACTCGAGAAGAGCGACGTACCAGAGGCTCTGAAGGTGCTGCAACTGACTGATTTTGGTGTATGTTAGGATCAGATATCGGGTGAGCCACCGGAAGAGACTGTGGGTGGGATTGTCTTGTATATACCATTCCTGGTTTGAAGCGAGAACTGTTTTGAGGAAGAGCTAAGAACTAATGCTCAAAGGAGGGAAAGACTACAGTAGAAGAAGAGGGCACAGAAGACATTGGAAAAAAATGTTGATTTTCAAAGAAAATAACATTTCTAGAAATACGTGTATGATGTAATGTAGGATCATAGCAAACAAATCCCTTTTGACACACATTATATCCTAAAAATACACATCTAATAGATTGAGTAGATAATTTATTTCGCTCATGAGGTGGTAAATGAACAAAACATACACAACCAAAGATACGAAGATTATCATAATTAGGTTGCTTAGTAAACAAACGAAAATAGGAAGATTCCATGTGCAAAACTTGGGAAGGTAAACGATTAATCAAGTGAGTAGTAGTCTTTAGAGCCTCAACCCAGAACATGGATGGAACAGAAGATTCTAACAAGAGAGTACTTACCATATCAAGAAGATGACGATTTTTGCGTTCAGCTACTCCATTTTGTTGAGGAGTAGCAGGACATGAACGTTGATGGATGATACCTTTAGAAGCCAAAAATACCTGAAACTCAGTGGACAAATATTCACCACCAGAATCTGTGCGAAATGTCTTAATATTTGCAGAAAATTGATTTTCAACATATGCTAAAAACTCGATGAAAGTACGAAAAACCTCAGATTTAGAGCGAAGAAAATAAACCCAAGTGAATCTGCTATGATCATCAATGAAAGTTACATAGTATTTAAATTTTTCATGTGAAGTAAGCGGGGAAGGTCCCCAAACATCACTGTGAATAAGATCAAAGCAGTGAGAAGCTCTACTAGCATGCAAAGGAAATGGAAGAGTTTTGTTTTTACCAAGTTTACAAGTCACATTCAAAAGGTAAAAAATGTTCTTTATTACTAAGAAAGCCCGAGTTCATTATATGAGATAATACTTGAGTATTAGGATGACCTAAACGACGATGCCACACTATACTTAGATTAGGAATATTATTACAAGCAAAAGACTCAATAGAAGGAATTGGATAAATTGCTAGAATAGGTAAAAGTAATGGAAACAAACGTCCCACTTTAGGTCCCTTCGCGATCGGCTCCCCTGTTACCTGGTCCTGCACAACACAACCATCACCAGAAAAGTTAACAGCACAATTGTTATCAACTAATTGACCAACAGAAATGAGATTTGTAGAAAGTTGAGGAGCAAGAAACACATCAGTAAATGTAGAAGAAGCATTTCCAACAGCTTTGATTGGCAAAGAACTGCCATTGGCCGTCTGAATAGTAGATTGGCCAACATAAGGCCGAACATGAGACAAAGTTGTAGGAGTATTTGTCATATGATTAGAAGCCCCTGAGTCTACATACCAAAGTGTAGTAGAATTTTTACCTTAAAATCCCATTGCAGATAATGCCGAAATTAGCATCTGTTGCACCATTTCAGGAGTGCAGTAAGTTGCTGCAGGAGGTGGAAGATTAGGAGAAGCAACTGAGGAAGACACATGTGCTACAGTAGGTGCTACTGGAGAAACGGCAACAGAAGTCTGAAATGCTTGGGCCTGACGATTCTGGGGACGAATACGACATTCTTTGATAATATGACCCTTTTTCTTGCAATAAGAACAACATTTTTTAGGACAATTGGCAGCAATATGCCCATATTCTTTGCAGCAGAAACATTGCATATTTTTAGAAGGCATAGATGATCCACGCCTTTGGACTGCGTAAGCCATAGTTGTCGTCGTGGAATTGCCATAAGATTGTTCCAGAATAGCTTGAGTACTTAGACGTTGTTCTTCGCGAAGTAACTCACCAAAGCAAATATCTAGAGAAGGAACAGGAGATCTGTTCAATAGAGAAGAGCGAACTGATTCATATTCCGGGCGTAATTTCATGAGAAATTGATCAAGCTGACTAGTCATGTGAAAATTTTGAATAGTTGATATAGCAACAACATGAACATTTGTTGTAACTAAATCAGCATATTCATGCCAAAGAGTCAAAAATGTCGAGTAATAATTCTGTATGGAAAGACTACCATGTTGGAACATGGCAATCGCATGTTCCAGCTGAAAACGACGAGCATCATTATCTTGATGATAAACTTTCTTCAAATAATTCCACATGGAATGAGCAGAGCGATGAGCCATCAAGTTGGTGACGATATGTGGTTCCACCGAACTAAGAAGCCAAGACATGATTCGAGCATCAAGCACAGCCTAAGAGGGAGAAGACACGACTTCCTTAGAGTTGACAATATCAGATGTTGGTGTAACATCTGTGCCATCAATATGGCTCTAAAGGTCTTTTCCCTTGAGGAAAAGTTCAAACTGGAAAACCCAAGTAGAGTAATTTTTTCCCGTAAACTTAACACACACTGGTGCAGTGTCCATTGCAAGTAAATAAAACCCGAGAAATATTCAAACAAATTAAAAAAACAAGATAAGGACCTTAAACAGAGATTGTCGAAGAACACTTGTTTAGCAACAAACGCTAAAAAAATATCAATGAAGATTTCCTCAGAAATAGAAAACTGAATTTTTTTTCTCAAAGAAGCTCTGATACCATGTCAGAAATAAGTCAAGAATGTTTATGAAAATGACCGAATGATTTGGTCTTATGATTTCTTTCTATTTATAAACTTTACAAAATATAACAAACCTACAAAATACATCAAAGCTGTCTATGAACAGCTGTGGACAGTTGTGGACAGCTGTGGACAGCTGTTTATGGACAATTTGTGGGCAGCCATGGATTGTTGTCTATGGACAGCTATGGACAGCTGTTTATGGACAATTATTTACAGTTAAAATAAACTATGGACAGCAGCTGTGTACAACTAAATGAATATGGACAACAAATTACAGCAAAACTGTTATGGACATCTAAGCTGTCAATGGAACACAGCAAAGTTGTTATGGACAGCTAAGCTGTCCATTGACAGATCAAAAATCTCAATATCCTCATTTTGGCTTCAAGTTTGGACAACCTATATTTACTCCTCGACCATATGAGCAATCCAATTATAAATTAAATATTGATTTACCTGGGTTTAATGGTAATAACAACGTTGAAGAGTTCATGGACCAGTTAACTTCAGTTGATATATTTTTCGATTATACTGATATTCTTGAGAAGAAAAAAGTTAAGTTAGTTGTCTATAAGCTATGAGGTGGTGCCTCAGCTTGGTGGGATCATGTTCAACATGAGAAGGATCACTAGTTGGACTCTTGTGGTAACATGGGAATGTATGAAAAAGTTACTAATCAAATAGTTCTTACCTCCAGACTACAAACAAATCCTGTATTAGAAGTACCATCTATGCTAATAAGGAAGTACGTCTCTTAGTGAATACGTTAAAGAGTTTTGGAGACTTGGTTTGAGAGCCAACATGTGGGAAAAGAAGTACCAAATGGTGTCTTGGTATATTCAAAGGCTTGGTTCGAGAAAGAATAGAGATGAGTCAAACTGTGTGGAACGTTAATCAAGCCAATAGCTTTACCCTCAAAGCTGAAACCCAACTATCCAAACAAAGAAAACCTACCTATGCTGAGAGCGCCTATCCTAAATATTCGTATGATGAACCAAAACTTTCTTCAATCCCAACCACCCCTAACACCTCCAAGCTCAAACGGATCCCTCCACTCAAAACAAGTCTGTCTCTAAACAAAATAATCCAATTCCTAAATTGAATCCCTTCAACAACAAACCACCTCCAAGCAAATTGGACACAAATTTGATAAATGCCCTCAAAGGAGAGCTACTAATCTTCTTGGTGAATGTGATGCCTCTAATAAAGAACTTGAATATTTTGAGCTTGATATTGAAGGAGTTGAAGCTATAAAAGGTGATGAAAGTGAGAGCGAGCAATTAATTGCATTGTCCAAAAGCTCTTATTTAAACAACCTGTTGTAACTCAACGTCATACTTTGTTCAAAACCAAGTGCACAATACGACAGAAGGTTTGTGAGGTCATAATAGATAGTGTTAACACTGAAAACATTGTCTCTAAGGCATTGGTTAAGGCTCCATGGTTACAAGTCATCCAACACCCCATCCTTATAAAATTGGATGGATTAAAAAGGGAACTGAGATGAAGGTGTAAGAACTATGTAAGGTATCTTTGTCATAGGGAAATTCCATCAAAATGAAGTGTCACAACGTGATTGATATGAATGCATGCTAGATACTTTTAGGAATGTCGTGACAGTATGATGTGAATAAAACCCACAAAGGTAGGTCCAATGTCTCTGTGTTTGAATGAAACCGTAAAAAAGTAGCCTCCTTTCCTACCAATAACATGCATGTGACCCAAACTCCTATGGTAGGAAAACAAATGGTGTTGTTTAGTGCCAATTCAGGACAATTCAAGAAGTAAAAAATTCTCAAATGGTTATTACTTTACTTACAATATCAAATTCTGAGGTTATATATTCCCACCCATAAAAGGTTCGATCTCTTCTAGATGAATATGCAAACCTATTACTAAATGAAATGCCCTTAGAACTACCCCCAATGAGGTCTATTCAACACCAAATTGATCTCTTTCCTAGAGCTACCCTTCTAAACCTACCCCACACCCTATAAGTCCCAAAAAAATCATGAACTTCAAAATATTGTGGATGACTTACTCAAGAAGAATTTGATTACAACAAGTCTAAGTCCTTGTGTTGTTCCTGCCCAATTGGTTCCCAAGAAGGATGTTACTTACAAGATGTGGGTCAATAGCAAAGTTATCAACAAGATTACCATCAAATATAGGTTTTCAATTCCGCCTCCAAGAGGCTAATATCTTTACCAAATTGGATCTTTTGAAGCACCAAGTTTTGAAACGTGGTTTATTTCGATCACATATTGGTGTATAACAAACATTGAATCGCATTTGGAACATATGAGTCATTATGAATTCTCTTAGAATAAAAAGTTCTATCTTAATTTGAAGTGTGAATTCTTCACTAACGAATTATTATTCCTCAGGTTCATTATTGGTGAAAATGGTGTTGTAACAGATCCCAAGAAAGTGAAGGCAATCGCGAACTGGCCCTAGTTCCCTGTCAATACAAGAGATGAGGAGTTTCCATGGCCTAGCTACTTCTTATAAGAGGTTTGTAAGAAACATTAGTAACATAATAGCTCCAATAGCCAACTATTTAAAACAAGGCTAGATCTATGAGGGAACATAACAAAAGAAAAATTTCCATGAAATTAAAAGAGGTTGAGTCAAACTCAAGTACTTGCCTTACCGAACTTTGATCAAGCATTTGAGGTTGAAGCAAATGCCTTTGTGCTTTAGATAGGAGCTATTCTTTCTTAGAATGGAAGACCAATTCAATTTTTCAATGAGAAATTTAGTGAAAGACAAAAATAGACAACCTCTAAACAAGAACTATATGCTATTGTTAGGGCTTTCAAACATTGGGAGCATTATCTTCTAAAAAAATAATTTATTCTACATAGCGACCATCAGGCATTGAAGTATCTTAATTCACAGAAAACTGTTTTCAAGATACACATGAGGTGGGTTATATTTTTTACAGTGCTTCAATTATGTTTTCAACATACATCAGGGCTACAAAACAAAGTGGCAGATGCTCTTAGTAGGAGGTATTCATTATTAGCTACTTTGAAGAATGAACTCACTAGTTTTGAAAGTTTCCTTGATGACTATGCTTTGATGAGGATTTCTCTTCCATTTGGGAGAAAATTTAAAAGAGTAAGTCGAGAAATATTACTTACTGCAAGATGGATTCTTGTACAAAGGCAATCAACTTTGTATGAAAAAGAGTTCTCTTAGGGAACAATTAATCGGGGAAATACACATTGGAAGATTGGATGGTCATGCAAGAAAGGATAAGATTATTTCTTTGTTGCAAGACAAATATTATTGGCCACACCTAAGGAAGCAAGCCACCAAGTACATGCAAAGGTACCCTATTTGTCAAGCATCTAAAAGGAGGACTCAAAACACTGGTTTGTATACTCCTCTACCAATACCTCATTCAATTTGGGAAGAAATATAGATTTTATTTTGGGATTACCAAATACTCAAAGAATAATGGACTCTATCTCAATAGTAGTTAACAGATTCTCTAAAATGTGTCATCTAATCCCTTATAAAAAGACTAGTGATGCAAGTCATATTATATCATTATTTTTCAAAGAAATTGTCAGACTACATGGTGTGTCCGTCACAATCACTTCTAATCGTGATGTAAAGTTTATGAATCATTTCTAGCAAGAACTCTAGAAGAGGTTTAACACTATCCTAAATTATAGTAGCGCTTATCATCCTCAAAATGATGGACAAGTTGAGGTTCTTAACAAGTCCATTGGAAGTATGCTGAGGGGCCTCATTAGTAAGCATCCTAAACAGTGGGATATGGTTGTTCCCTAGGTTGAATTTGCAATCAATAGTTTGGTCAATCAATCAACTAGGCAATCTCCTTTTAGCATCGTGTATACTAAAGTGCCAATACAGTGATGGACCTTAAACAATAATTTCCTAGTCTTAAAATAAAATCAAAATAGCTAGTACATGGACTAAAGACTATGCATCATTCCATAGGGAAATCAAAGAGCATATTGAACATATGAATGCTCAATATAAATCTCAAGCTGATCAATACCAGACATAAGGAGTATACTGAAGGAAAGCTGATTATGGTTCATCTCAATAAGCAACTACTACCAACAGCTGGCAGTTCAAAACTACAGAGCAAGAAATATGCCCTTTTCCTTGTTTTAAAGAAGATCAATAGTAACTCATATGTTCTTGGCCTTCCCCACGATTAGCAAATGCTATTGTTTATGTTGTGAATTTAGGATTGAATTCTTTCAAAATAGAGGATTCTAAAGCAGGAACATGAAGTGTTAGCTAAGTATTTTATTAAATATTATAGCATGTTATTTTTGGTTGTCGTTTATGTTTGCTATTTCCTTTTCTTTCTATTATGATATTTCCACTTTATTATGTTGTTTGTCTTATGTGTGAGCTGGACAACTATATAAGCTAACTCACGCCAACTTTAGGACTGATTTAAGAATATGCTAGTAATGTTTCCTCTGAAACTTGCGTATGAAATATACTAGAAGGTAGCAACCAAAGAGTTGTCCCTCATTCTCTGGTGCTTTTGCTCCAGAATTCATTCTGCTAGACTCTTACATCACATCTATAACTATTTTCTATCAGAGAGAAAGATAGAAACAAATATTTTGCAAATTTCCAAAAAATTTAATTGAAAATGCAGAATTTCATCTATCTGAACTTACTCTTCTAGCATCCAGTAACTGCGTCTTTGGAAACTTTCATTTTCTTCTCCATGGGCATAATAGCAATGCAGGACATCAACACTTCCAGCCTGAAAGGATAAATTTAACTCGGTTAGCAATTAGAAAAGAAACTCCATCACATTAACTCTTGAGACAGACTGCAAGAGACTTCAAAAGGAATACATGGATGTTCACCAGGTTGAGTCAAACAAAGAAGGATAAAGCAAAAAGTGGAGAGATGAAGAGAACAAGAAAAGAATGATCAGGCAAAGAAAAACTCAGAGTATAGCTCATAGGGCCTAACTAGTGTACTCATTTCAACCGCTCATTAGTAAAACCACCAGTCAACAAATTAACAACTTCACGAGCTGAATTTCCAGCCATATTTGATCATAAAATTCAAATATTTCCATCAACACCGGAAAACTACAGTCATATTATATTTTTTTCCTAAAATCCTTGCTGTTTTTGAACGTTGGGACTTGATATTCCATTTTAGATAACTTAGGGTAAACACCAAAAAAAACATGGCCATATTGTGTTTATGTCATCATGCAGATGCCTATGTATGGGTGTGGTTGTTCATGCAGTAAAACCTAAGGCATCAATTTCAATGCTCACCTTAAGCTTCTCATGAGCTTCCTTGACTGTCTTTCCATCTTTTTTCTTCCTCCAATTATGGCCATCCTTTCTAAAATATCTCAGTACCTTACGATCAAAAAGAAAAAGTGAACCACCTGAAATGTGAAAGCACATTAATCCAACTAAAGTTTTGAAGTATAATGTACTTGAAATGAAAATAATATCACAAAAGCATGCCTCACATACATTTTGACAATATGCCATGTTAGGAAATCACAAGTTCTTCCATTACTATATGACTACCAAATTCGATGTGTACATGCAGCCAAAGCAAGCAAGAAATATAACAGCTATAAAACAATTAAACACACTTATTTTACGTGGTTCAGAATCCGCAGAATGTGAACCTTACCTCCACGGGAACCAGGCATAGTTCCAATCCATTATTGAAGATGAAATGTTACAGTCAATAGTGATGATCACATTCTGATACACCAATTTTTCACCAATATATGCATACAATCATACACGAAGCTTTCTTGTTTCTCCAGTCTACATAAATCTCTCACACTACATGATGATAGCACTCAACTCACAAGGATAGAGAAGTTTACAAGACTTATCTCACAAGCTAAAAATTATTTAACTATTGAACTAACTGGCTCTATATATATAGAAGCCTCAAACTAGTCTTACAATAGGCTGTGTATGGCTGATCAAGAAACCTTCTCTCCATGCCGTTATCCCTCAGTTAGTAAGTAATCTCTTGTGCTTTATTCAAGAGATGGTGTCACATGTCTTTTGCCCAAGTAACTCATTTCTCACATTTGTCTCAACCATTCACAAATCTCCACCTTAAGATAAACTATGCTTCAATAGTGACTCCATCCTGTACTCTTGTTCCAACCATTTGATGGCCTCAAGTATGGGTGACCCTAAGCAAGTCCAAACAATGATAGAACTTTGCTAGGATTTAGTGTCTTTGTCAACATATCAAAGGGATTTTCTTTAGTAGATATTTTCTCCACTTTCATCATTCCTTAGGCTATCATGTCTATAATAAAGTGGAACCTAACATCAATCTGTTTTATTCTCTCATAGAATACAAGGTTCTCAGAGAGATAGTTGGCACTTTGATTATCACAGTATACAATCATATAATTCTAATATGTCCACGAACCCTTTAATCCAAATTGCTTCTTTGATAGCCTCTACACAAGCTATATATTCTGGTTTTGTATTTGATAGAGACACCACTGATTGTAGGTTGCTCTTCCAACTCACCTAATTTCCATACATTGTAAATGAATATACCTAACAACTGAACTTCTTCTATCTAAATCACCAACAAAGTCAGCATCTGTATACCCTACAACACATCCTATGCTTGTATTTTCTTGCTCATACACCAAACCCAACTTTGTAGTACCCTATAGATATCTAAATATCCATTTCATTCCTTCAAAATGTTGTTTTTAGGGTTATACTCACTACACTTACTAAGTGGGCTAAATCAAGCATTCAACCAATCATGGCATACATCAAACTCCCTACAGCATTTGAGTAGAGTACCTTGTCCATTAGAGCCTTTTTTCCTCGATTTTAAGGCATTGATCACTGGTAAATTAAAAATGGGGAGCTAGAGGTGTACATAATGGTTTGGATTCAAACATCTAAAACTTCTTTAACATGTTCTCAATGTAACTGGAGAAACATGCAACCTTCCTAGCTTCCTTTCTCTTTTCAATTTCATACCCAAGATTTTCTTTTCACTTCCCAAATCCTTCATATCAAATTATGACTTTAAAATTTTCTTAAAGTGAACTATGCCTTTCATCTCTTTACTTGCAAGTAACATGTCATCAACATAGAGTAATGGGTAAATCATGTTTCCACTCTTTTTTTCCTGAAATATAAGCAGGCATCATATTCACATCTTTTAAATTTTTTGCATAAAGACAACAAACCTTTTATACCATTGTGTCGGGGACTATTTCAATCCATACAATGATCTTTTGAACCAACATTCATGATCTTCTTTACCACTTACCTTAAATCTCTCTAGTTGTTTCATAAAAATGGTTTCATCTAGCTCTCCATGAAGAAATGTCGTTTTGACATCCATTTGTTCCAAGTGCATGTCAAATTTAGTAACCACTACGAGTAGAATCCTTATAGATGTATATTTATCTACAGGTGAAAAGACCTCATTATAGCCTATCCATTCTCTCTATAAGTACCCTTGAGCAACTATTCTTTCCTTCTATCTTGTTGGTTCAACCCCTTCAATGCCTTTTTCTTTTTTTGCTTGAACACCCATTTACTTCGAACAACCCTTGTATTTGGAAGTTTCTTTACTAATACCTATGTTCCATTTTTCATTAAAGAGTTTATTTTTTCTGACATTACAAGTTTCCATTGTTCAACATTAGGACTTTTAATTACTTCAGAATATATCTAGGATTATGTATGTTCAATTTCCTTACTGATATTTAATGTATACACTATTAAGTCAGCATGTCCATACCTCTACACAGATTTTAAAACTTTTTTAATTCTATCTATAACCAATGAATAATTGTGCAAGTCTTGTATTTCTATTGTGTCAATATCTTTATGTCTAGTCATGTCCAATCCATGAGGCTCAATAATTAACTCTCTTTGTCATGATTCCACCAAACTTTCACAAGAAATAGTATCAGTCAACTTTGTGTAGTGCTTATTAGCAAGCTCCACCTCAAACCCAATGCTCTCCTTATCTACATAATCAGTTGTCTTCTTTTGTATCTGTAAGGATGGCATTTTCAATAAAGGTAACATCTCTACTATTAAATCACTTCTTTGACACAGTGCCCCAAAGCCTATAATCCTCCACACATTCTAACTAACCCAAGAAAATACACTTTATAGCTCTAGGTTTTAGTTTTCCTTCATTTACATGTGAGTATGATAAACACCAAAATACCCTTAAGTTACTACAGTTAGCTGACCTGCCTGACCACATTTCCTTTAGTGTCTTGAATCCAATTGCAGGTAAAGATGACCTATTAATGAGATAGGTAGTTGTTTGAACAACCTCTGCCCGGAAGCTTTTTGATAATTTTAAACTTGAGAACATACATCTAACCTTGTCAAGAGTGGTCCTATTCATATGTTCCACTAAGCCATTTTGTTGTGATGTACCAGCAACTGTTGTCTCTGTATCCCCCATTCCTCGCAAAATTTGTCAAATTCTAAGTTACAGAATTTCATTCCATTATCTATTCTCATCACCATTACTCTCTTCCCTGTTTTATTCTCCATCAATGTTTTCAAGGCCTTGAACCTTTCCCAAGTATCAATCTAGCTTTTGAGTATGTAAGTCCATACTTTTCTCGAGTAGTCATCAACAATACTTAAGTAATATCTGCTTCCATCTAATAAGGGTAGTGGGGATGGTCCCATAAATCTGCATGTATGTACTCTAATATATGCTTAGTAGTGTGTTTTTCAGCACTATATTTACCTTGGTCTTCTTACTATATATACAGTGCTCACATACACCCAAGCTCATAGTGCCTTCTCCACTAATCAACCCTTGTTTGTTTAATTCACATGCCCTTTATGCTCGATCTCAATATTGCTACTAGTTGATATTGACAATGCAACCCTTATAGTGAACAATGTCCACCTTGTAACAAGTACAAACCATTCTTTCTTGCACCTTTCATTATCACTATTGAGCCATTGATCACCCTCGACATACCTTATTCTAATTTTATTGAACAACCAGCTGCATCACGTGGACCTAAGCATATTAGGTTTCTTCTAAACTCTAGAACTATCTCACTGCATTCAATGTCTTTGAATTGCAAGGTTTTAAAAGACGGGTTTATGCTTGAGGCGTTTTTTCTCGCATGAAGCGAGGTGGAAGCCTCAAGGTGGCATAAGGCATAAGCTTCATTCTATAGGGTTTTGAGACAATTTTCTTCCACCAAGTTAAAAAGCTTAACTTAATTTTTATTATGAATGATCAAGAACACTAATAAAATAACATCAAAAAATAACTAAATTATAATAACATAAGTCATAATTTAACATTAAAATGGTCACGAGAAAACGATCCCATAAATAGGGAAATTTTGAGGCGTAAAGCCTCAATATCCTCATTGTGCACCACTTAATTACGTAAGCCTCAACCAAAAAAGACGTAAGCCTTAACTAATTAGATATATGGGGCTTATTAAGGCAAGGCTCGTTACGAGCCTCAAAATAGCAATTTAAAACCATGATTTGAAGTATCATCTCACAATAGTAGCTTCATAGTTCCAATTCCCTTAATCTTGCACTCATAGTTGTTTCCAAGAAGAACCATCCCAACCCCCTTTTCATTTAAAGATTGAAACCACTCTTTGGTAGGAAAAATGTGGAAAAGGAAACCAGAATCCATCACCCATTTCCCTCGAGACTTTGTTGTGCTTATTGCAAGAATATTAGACCTATCATATTCCCCTGAAACCACACTTGCATTTCCACCATAACTAGAACCTTCACCATCTAAGTTTCTTGACTTTCTGACTGGACAATCTCTCTCAAAATATCCCTCGTTGTGACATATAAAACACTTCAATTGCTTCTTATTCTTTGACTTTGATCTTGAGTGCTTTTTGTCTTTGTAATTGCCATTTTTTCTTTATATTTCCCTTGCAAACAACCCCTCACTTGAGTCAGAAATCTTTTTCCACCTGTTATGTTCGAATTCCCATCTTCAAAGATGATATAACAAAATCAAATTTTGAATCCCCAATAACATATTTTACAGCAGTTCTTAACTCACTATAGGCCTCTCGGAAAGCATTCAATAATATGACTACTTAATCTTCCTCATCAACCCTTTTATCAAGCTTTTCCAACTAAGCATTTACCATCTTGAATTGATCTATTTGAACTCTAAAGACTTAGATTGATCCATTTGAAGCCGAATAACCTCTCTTTTAAGAAAATCTTGTTTGATAAGGTCTTATGATCATAGAGCTTACCTAGTCTACTCCAAATTTCTTTTTTCTATTGAAAGGTCTTGAATCTGTACATTGCCAGCCAAGTATAACTCAATGCAACTACTGGCCTTTTTATCTTTGTATTTCTTACATCCTCCTTCATATCTACAAAAAAATCTTCCTCTAATGTCCCATCAATTTCTTGTTGTATGAGTATATTCTTCGTGATCCTTTTTCAAAGGAAGAAGTCCCCAGAACCATCGAATTTTTCTACCTCATACTTTATAGACATCATACTAATAAAGTAATTTTTCAATAACTTGCACAACACTTCCCTACCTTAATAGATCTTCAAGAAACCAAGATTATTTCCCTTCCTTGGAATCAAGAAAAACAGTTCTGATACCACCGATTGTTAGGAAATCACCAACTCTTCCACTATTATATGACTACCAAATTCGATGAATACATGCAGCCAAAGCAAGCAAGACATATAACAACAATAAAGCAATTAAACACACTTATTTTATGTGGTTCAGCATCCACAAAATGATAAACTTACCTCCATGGGAACCAAGCATAGCTCCAATCATTATTAAAGATGAAATGTTACAATCAATAGTGATGATCACCTTCTTGTACACCAGTTTTTCACCAAGATATGCATACAATCATACATGCAGCTTTCTTGTTTCTCCTATCTATAGAAGTCTCTCACACTACACAATGGTAGCACTCAACTCACAAGAATAGAGACATTTACAAGACTTGATTTGACGAAGGTAAAAATTATTTAACTATTGAACTCACTGGCTCTATATATAGAGGCCTCAAACCAATCTTACAATAAGCTGTGTATGGCTAATCAAGAAACCTTCTCTCCATGCTGTTATCCCTCAGTTAGGCAGTAGTCTCTTGTGCTTTATTCAAGAGCTGCTTGTCAAGTGCCTTTTGCCCAAGTAACTCATTTCTCACATTGTCTCAACCATTCACATGTCATATAAGTGCAAAACTGGCACAGTAAATTGTAAAACTTAATGTAACTTGTTAAAATGAGAAAACTAAAAATCCAAACTATATTAATTCATTCTAAACTGAAACTTAACTAAATAACATGATTCATAAAACAAGGACCTACTCTAACCCTAAAAGTTATGAAGGCTGATTATCTTCAAAATAGGAGCGGTTATTAAGCAACAACAATATTTTTACTGCAGCATGAACCATATGACAACCAGTTATATGGTAAGGGTCCAGATTGGAACACCCTAATCAAAATAAAAGATTGAAACTACAAAATATTATTGCGAACTTTAGTTAAAGGAATTAGACAATATGAGGATACTAGGCCTCCTCGTATAGTACATGTGGGTTAAGAATTACTTTTATAAAATTTAGTTAAGAATCATACTTGACGGCATATTTGGAGGCTCTGGAGCAATAGAGAATCTTTTATAATTTCGAAGAATTTCACATATTTCAGCTGGCCGAAGCCATCGTTGTTGTGCATCTAAAAGTATTTGCTCGATATCTGCATTTGATGGAATATTAGTAAATAAATATCTTTAAATAATATCATCAATAAAAAATGATTTATTCACCCACATCATCAGAAACTATGCTTTAGTAATGAATAAAACGAGATCCAATTGTGACAAAATGCAAATTAGGAAAACTGATTGTTTGAGTGGTTGTGCCACCAAGAGACATCAATCTATGAATCTTGAAAATTTTCATTTCCAACAGAAATGTAGGCAAGACAACGGTTGACAATTTGTTTTGAATCAAGATCATGGTCTTGGCAAGAATTGTCAATATTTCATTGTTTCTACCACACAAGGGCAAAATATTTTACATAAGTTCATTTTTGGGTTTGACATTTCTACTTCATTTAATTGAACTGGCAATTATCTGTAAACCATTTCCGCTAAGGCTGCCTTTTGTGCTCCAAAGAAAATTGAATAATGTGTAACTAAAAGTTGCAGAGTTAATAATCTCTAACAGAAATTCGGGTACAATTTGATAACATCATGCTCATACATATTGGCTTATTCACCAATAGTTTGTAGCACAAGTTCGAGAATTCTTTTTGATCTTTTTCATTCAGTCTTTAAATACAGAACATCATATTTTTTTATCCTTTTTTTTTCAATCAAATACAAACTTTTTGATTCATTAACACCAGATAAAAAAATAACTAAAAAAGATCAAACACATCTAATACTCCCAAATTTACCTTAAGTATAAACAGCTAAGACAACCACAAGATCAATGTTTCTAGCACAAAATCACGAACCAAGAATACAAACTTTATAAACCTTTCTACCAGTAAAAGTTACAAATTTCAATCAAATCAAAGAAATAACAGAGAATACTTACAAATATACAATCAGATTAGGATGGCCAAAAGAAACTTAAAAAATAATAAATAAAAAGAGTTAAACTCACCAAGTTGGTTACCAAGAGCATAGCGCCTACTTTCCGCCATGAATTCGTTCTGGATTGCAAGTTCTGAGAGTAAATTTAGATGGAATAGGAATTCAAACTCAGTATATTAGATGCATATGATTGAACAACTGTTTGATCTTCAAGCAATACTACGAACATGAGCATTTGAGAAGTGGCAAGGACGCGATTGACCAAAGCTCAAAAGTGAATTTTCGAAGAAGGTGAAAAAAGAGAGTACGCGAGATATATAGAGAGAGAGAGAGCAAATGAAACATAAGAGGAAGTAAGAAGTCACAGCCGAAGTGGACAGCGACGAATCGACGATTAACTTTTGGCTGACGTGTTTTGACTTTATTTGCCATCCCTTCACGTGAATTTCGGGATTTTTTTCTCCCGATTTCTTTTTACAACAAATAATATTTTATTTTATTTTTTACTTTTTTTTCAAGTGGCTTATAACATATTTTATTGATATTAAACCAATATTTTTATTTTTAAAACATTAGAACTAGGTTTGATCAGTGAATCAAAATCATTTATTTTTTATTGATTTAAATTAGAATATCTAATAAAATAAATTATATAAATCTAAATATATTAAGTTTTTGGAATACAATAAGTTCTAATTGAATTTAAAACTTATATATAAACTATTATTATATATAAATATAACACATAATATATGCAATATTTTAATTTTATATTATTGTATATAAAATTTATTTTATCATTTATAGTCACAATTAAGAAAATCATAAGAATAATAATTATATTTAAAAACTAATTAAATTAATATTATAGAAATCTAAAAGTTATATTTTATTATTTAAATTAAAATAATAATCTAATGTGATTGTAATATATACATAATATTTAAATATAAAATATTTATTTATTTATATTTTTAATAATAATTCAGTTAAGATTAAATTGTTGTAGATTATAAAATTTATCAATTGAATTTGAACGGATTATATATTTTTTCAATACAAATTTGATATAATTATAAAATCTATCAATCCAATCTAATTTGAATCTAAAAATTCGGATCAAATTTTTCTATTTAACCTTATTAATCAGACGAAACAAAGCAATTTTTGCTAATATTACAACAAAGTTTTCATTTAAAAAAATATATCATTAATTTAATAAATAAAATGTTTAATACTTCTAGTCTTTCATGGTATAGAAAGATAAATTTCCTTTTTAAATAACTAGTTTTAATTAGATTCATTTACATAAAGTTATAAACTATAGAGACCTTTGATTTGGGTTAAGTATTTGGAATGTATTATATCTCATATTATTAAGATATTTTATTTTATTATCTCAATTTAATAATTGGTACCCTCCTATCTCTTTTGAATAGTATTTGATGTTTTTTTTTGACAATTTAGTGAATTACATTGTTGAAAATTTTAAAAAATGAAGTTAAAAATAATCGGATGAAAGATGAAAGAAAAGCATCGTATCTCCGATTACATCTAGATAATAAAAAAATTAGTATAGAGGTGAAATCTTCACTCTCATCAAATCGATTCAAGTAATCTTTAATTACGATGGAACTTAATTCTCCCTTGCTTGAAAATCATGCTTTAATTGTAGAAAACCAATCAAAGTAAGTTATTTTTCTTTTAGCTTTAAAATTCAATAAAAATACAAATTCATCTTGAAAATTTGTCAAAGATGCTCATAGACTTTCCTTACATAACAAAGCAACCACTAATGTCAAAGAAAGTCTCCATTTTACATTGATCATTTTCTTTAATATCTAAGAGTGTCATTCATTAAATTGCCAAAAAAAGCATAAAATATTATTCAAAATGGATAAAAGGGTAATAATTGTTAAATTTAAATGTTAAAATAAAACCTTTTAATAAGACCGAACATAATATGTATCAAACTATTATAGACAAACATTTATTTTAGTACTTATATTACGTGAAAAAAATTAATTTACTACATTTATTATTTTTTGTTGTAATTACATACTTATATTATTACAATCTCTTTCAATCAACTATTTTATTCAAAAATTTAAAAAGAAAAAAATATTTTCCAGCTACAAGGTACCAAGCTAAGCATGAGTTCAAGCTACCATCCACAAACTGATGGCCAGACAGAGGTGGTAAATCGTACCTTAGAACAATATCTACGCTTCTTCACTAGGGAACAACCAAGGTAGTGGATGGAATGGATACCTTGGGCTGAATTCAGATATAATACCTCAACACATTCCTCCACCAAGATAACTTCATTAGAATAAATTTATGGCACTCCACCACCACACCTATTGGCTTATATTTTGGGGACCTCCAATGTCTAAATGGTGGATGAGTACCTACGTGATCGAGATATCATTTTGTGTGATCTGTGCCGTAACCTCCTGTAGGCTCAGAATCGAATGAAATGCCAAGCTGATCAATATCGATGAGAAGTATCATTTGAAGTAGGAGATTATGTGTACCTTCAAACAGTATAGAAAAATGTTAGTGGATTTTCAAGCTGCCATGAAACTAGCCCCACGTTTCTATGGCCTTTACAAAATAACAGCTCAAATTGGAATGGTAGCATACAAGCTAGCCCTACCCTCTGATTCTCAAATTCACAACATCTTCCATGTTAGTCTACTCAAAAATCACTTGGGGCACTACACACCACCTCTTCCCCAACTACCTCTTGTCTCAAACAATTCAATAGTGCTCCCCCAACCTAAAGCTATTCTAGATTGTAGAATGATTTAAAAGGGGAAATATCGACCCAAATCGGAAATCCTTGTGAAATAGGCTGGTGCACCAACAGAGAATGTCACCTGGGAAAATGAGTGGCGATTCTCCAAGACATACCTTGATTTCATCCTTGTAGATAAAGATTCTTAAGTGGAGAAGAGTTGATAGGTGCTAAAGTGATACATGCGCTAAGCCGCGCATAGAGACGAGCACACGTGGGCATTAAGGCAGTTCTTGGCTCGAGGCTGCAATAACCAAAGCAAAGATGATGCACGGTGGAGGAGTAGACCACCCAAACTATTAGAAAGGACTACTAATCCATTAGGAAAAGATGTTCACTCACCCCCCTTTGACACGCACTCACCTCATGTATTTTCTACATTTCTTCTGTTACTTCTCTTTAATTGTGGTAAGGCTATATGTAGCCGAGTGATGAGTGCTCAAAAAGCACTAAAATAACCATGATTTTATGCAAATTAATTGATTAAAAATATATATATTTATATGTTTTACCATATATTTATATAAATTTGTCTTTTTTGGAATCACGGGTATTTTTATTGTTTTTCAGGTATTTTGGCTTTAAAATGCAACTTAAAGACTCAAAGAGGAATACTGGAAGCAATACATCACAAAAATATTAATAAATAAATGCGGAAAGGTCGACAAATATGGAAAAATTGGACAAAATGGGTCAAAAATGTCAAAAATGTCAAAAAGGAGAAAAACGCGCCGCCGCGCCGCCCAGCCGCCGCGCCCCAGCACCCAGCTCCGCCCCAAGCTGCGCGCGCGGCACTGTTCATCCGCGCAGCACTGCGCGCGGGGGGTACTGTTCATGCGCGCAGCACTGCGCGCGGGTTACTGTTCATCCGCGCGCGCCGACACTCATTTTTCACGTGCAGCTGCCCCATGATGTCATGCTGACGTCATCAATAACGTCAGCATTTCCATTACGCGTTTTTACATTTTTTTAACATTTTTTTACTTATTTTTTCTCTCCATCCTCACCTATAAATACCCCCCTTCCCTTCACTTCAAAATCACACCTAAAAACACCTCCAAATACATTCTTTTCTCTCTTTTCTTAGATTTTTAGGATTCTTAGTTTTTCTTATGTTTTCTTAGTTTTTAGCTTTTCTTAGTTAATTTCTCTTAGTTTTAGAGTTCTTCCCTTTTTAGGGAAGAACTAGTTATGTTTTTGTAATATTTTAGCTTATTGATTCAATAAATGGGAGTGTAAATTCCGCTTGGAGTTTTTCCAGCAACGGGAATAGCGTCGAAGTTCTGTAAGGATTTTATTTTCTTTACAGTTATTTTTATGCTTTATTCTTACATGTTATATTTAATTTGTCTGTGGTTAAATTTAACTGTGCTGGCTATTTAGTAAACATGATGTAATAATAACGTTGTTATGCTTGCGAAATATTAAATAGGTAAAAATCTCTAAAATGAATTGATTTTGTTTTTATTCATGATTTTATATTAAGAATGTTAGAGAGAAATATATTATTTTTCATTACAAACTTAAACCTGAAAATTAGATTTTAAGGTTTAGTTATCCGGTCTGATTTAGAGTAGTGCTCTTTTATTTGATGGTACAATCGCCCGGTAGTTAGAGTGAAGCTCTATTTCAAAAGTTTTTATAAGAATTATTATCTGAAAATGTATTGACAACATGTTTTCGGTAGTGGTTTTAAAACTTGAAAGTTAGTACTCGGATAACTAAATTCTTGGGTTTAATTTGGACACCTTGAATAAAGTTTAAACTGTCTAACCCCACCAAAGGTGACATTTAAATGGTTCATTTTCAATCTCTTAGAAAAAGGAATTAATTTAATTAAGCAAATTAGTTATCAACCCCACCCATAGGTGTTAATTGATTTGTTTAGTTAACAAAGAATATCTAACCCCACCAAAGGTGGTATTCATACAAAAAAGGGAGAATCAATAAATATCAATTCATATCTTTAATAACCTAGATAATATGAGCAAGCATAATTAACTTAGTTATTATATCCATAAATACTCCGCCATTATAAATGATAAAATTTGCATAAATGTTTATTGAATCTATGTTTAATTTTATGTAATTAGATTAAAAACACAAAACCCCAAAATATCGTGACAGGATGTTTAGGATTTAATTTCGTTTTTAAAAGTTTGAATAATAAATTAAAAACCACACACATTCCTTCCTTAGATCGACCTTGGGAGTATACTTATCATTTTCTACGAAATGATTCGTGCACTTGCGAGAGTTTTATAAATATTAAAACCAAAGTATTGACAAGAATCAACGATGTCGGTTTTCGCTCATCAAGTTTTTGGCGCCGTTGCCGGGGAAGGAATAGCGATTTTTAAATTATTTATCAAAATTTTAGAAACATTTTTGTGCTGTAAATAATTGTGATTTTTTTTGTTTTAATAGAAAATAATAATAATCAAATTTCAAATTTCATAAGAAATAAAAAAAAAAGTTAAAAAAAAATTAAAAATTAATTTTTTTTTAATAGTAAAATAATTTAGAAATTTGAAATTTGAAGTAAAAAATTTTACCGTTCATGAATAGTAAAAAAAAAATTTAAAACTTAAAAACATAAAAACTTTTAAGATAAAAAATAGTATAGTGTAAATAGTCAAATAAAATTACCGTTCATGACATACCTTGATTTCATCCTTGTAGATAAAGATTCTTAAGTGGGGAAGAGTTGATAGGTTCTAAAGTGATACATGCGCTAAGCCGCGCATAGAGACGAGCACACGTGGGCATTAAGGCAGTTCCTGGCTCGAGGCTGCAATAACCAAAGCAAAGATGATGCACGGTGGAGGAGTAGACCACCCAAACTGTTAGAAAGGACTACTAATCCATTAGGAAAAGATGTTCACTCACCCCCCTTTGACACGCACTCACCTCATGTATTTTCTACATTTCTTCTGTTACTTCTCTTTAATTGTGGTAAGGCTATATGTAGCCGAGAAACTATGAAAATGATAGACAACAATTATACAATCTGCCTCTAACCCTAGTTGTCTCTCAAATTATTCGTATTAGAAGAAAGTGGAATTAAGCTCATAATAAATTAACTTAGAACAAGATCAAAGTTGTTAATGGCAAGAAAGACATTAGTCAACATAGGTATGAAACTCTCATATCCCAGTAAAAGATGGTCAATAATCTATCGTTTGAAATCATACAACAAAAAAGGAATAGGTTCTAAACAATATCTTTGATTTAAGTCATCTCAAATCGATGAAATGTCTTGTGGACTTAGACTTATTTAAGTTGAATGAACATGTTAGCCTAACCTAAGAGTCACTTTATAACCATATTGTACAATATAATTTCTATGAGAAGTATGATAACAACTTAAAGAATTTGCACTATCTTTCATGATAGGCATATTTAAAATAATAACAACTGCCTCATCAAAAAATATAGAATTCACAATATCCACCTTCTAAGACCTAATAACAAAATCAATAAGATCTCTAAGAAATAGAGCATGGATAGACCTTTGGCAAAGTAAGAGGAACCAATCACCAGGGATCATCCCAAATATAAACTCCAATATCGATCCTAATCTCTCATTATGTACCAGCTAAAAGCACTTCTAAAAGCATATCTATAGCCTTCAATAACTCTCACCATGCCTGAAAAGTAAAAGCATTTGTCTTAGCACTAAACAAAGAATCAAGGTGAAAATACTTCTTAAAAAATTGAGCACAAAAGGAGTTTAGGAACTTAATCGATCGCCTACACTATTTGACTAGCATAATCAAATTAAAAATTCTCAAGTCTTTAAACCCTAATCCTCTATTAAGTCGTCAATCACAAAACTTTCTCCAAAAGAGCTAACAAATCTTCCTTGAATTCTCAATAGTATCCAACTCGAAATGCTACAATCTCTCTCATTATTGAGACACAATCTAGCAGGTGAAAAGAAACATTGTATAATTAAGTTAGACATTGTGCAAACTATAGCATCGAGAAGAATTTATTTCTAATAGAGAGATAAAAATTAGCCTGAGCAAGACTGTACTTATCATGACTTATCCAGAATCTAGTTCAATTGTATCATCTCTTATCCTTCTCAAAGAGATAGTACAGATCAATATATCTTGAAAATCCCAAATTAGAGTAGAAACCTAATTTTTCTTTATGGCTTCTTCATCCTCTACACCCATGTTAGAATTATGCATGATATTGGACTTGAAATAATTCACAAAGATACTCATAGATACAAAGGACTTCCTAGACACTCTGAATTTCCAACAAAAGAAATTTACAAAAAATCAAGAAGTCTTCACCAAAAAAGGAGATGAGAAATGGTTGGTACAACACGACAAACCTGAACCACAAAAATGTGTTGACAATATTTACTAGGTTTATTAGTTAAAAATCATTATTATTCGGATCCTAATCAAGGAATGTTGGAGTTAGAAAGGATAACATGCAATATTGTAATTTGAGGAGATACATGACTTTTAAATTTTCAATAATAAAAATCAAATAATTATTCATTTAATAGATTTGAAAATATATGTAACTTGAGGGTTGCAATCAGAGATAACAACTATATTTCATTTGCTAAGTTTAATTAAAAAAAATTAGCTTTAAGAATAATTTTACAATTAAGTTTTCGAGTCACACTTGATATAGTTAGAAACTAAAAATAATGATTTAACTAATTAAAGTACAAAACAATTTGAATAATGAGTGAATAAAAAATAACAACTTTTGTTACACTAGCCAGATTCAAGTTTGGATGTAGATTGAAATTAAACTTCATGTTATAGATAGAGTATGTTAAATACAAAATTACCACTAATATAAAAATAAAAAGGGTTGAATTCTATATACAAGCAAAAATCTTAAAGAAAATAAGAGGTTTTATATGGAACAATTGGTCAACAAATTATAAAATGTAAAAAAAATAAAAATTATGAGGAGTAAATGAAGTAATCAAAATTATAGAAACTACCCGATTCAAAACATATAATATTATTAATTAAGCTTTGATTCATTCATAACATTATTTGAAACTTATCATTCTTGTTGTAAAAGTCTATTTACAAACCGATCAATGAATACACATTTTCAAAATGGTTATTAATACCCACAAACTCATAGACCCATTAGCATATATTTAGAGTAAAAAATGAGTAAAATATTTGTTGAAAATTGGAGTTGAAAACACCAAGGCCAAAGGCCTTTTCAAATAAAATAAGCTCTCTCAAAGTTGTATTATTTCTTTCATATTTTCATTACAATTCTATAGCTATATATAAGGAGATTTACTCTTTGAATTAAACATTCTTTAATTTACTCCTTAAATTAAGGATTCCTTGTTTTACTCATTGAATTAAGGATTCCTTGTTTTACTCCTTGAATTAAGGATTCATTGTTTTACTCCTTGAATTACTTATTAAATTAAGGATGATAACTCCTTGATTTACTCTTTAATTTACTCCTTGAATTAAGATTCTTGATTTACTCATTGAATTAAGATTCTTGATTTACTCATTGAATTAAGAAGTTAGCACTCCTTAATTTACTCCTTAAATTACTCCTTAATTTTATCTCCAATAATATTCTTGATAATATTAGCATAATTAAAGAGTACATTAAAACCTTACAATGATTCTATAGTTTATATTTTATAGAAGAGAACGAATTTATATTTCTAAATAAAAGAGAGTTGGAGAACCTTGAGAAACCTATGTATAATTCTGTTCGCAGAACTACAGAAGTACGTCATAAATTGTGTTATATACTCAAGATTTGATGAGAAAGATAATAAATAGTACATCTTATAGAATTTTAGATTTTTATTTTTATTTCTAATGCACACATGAAAGAAAGATTGATAGAGTAGTATGAATGAAACATTAATTTTTAGCTCGAAGATAAAAATAGAAAAAAATTAATTAGGTAAATAGATTTGTATACCTCGAAATTATATAGATATTACAAATATACCACCAAACTTTCATTTATTACTTTTATATTATCAAATTTTTATTTATTACATATTTACCATACACAGTTAAATTTAATGAGAGTTAATGTTTGAGACTATAAACAATCCTAAATATCCCTCGATCTTTTTCTCACATACTCAAATCAACTAACCTCATTCTCAACTCTTACCTTCACTCGACCTACAACTTATCCAATTCTTCCATCTTCATAGCCTTCATTGCTCCTCCGGTTAAATTTGATGGTTAGATTTCATGGGCTATCAACCCGACTGGTACTGGCATGCTTGAGTCTCAGGCTTTAATTGCTTTCAAGAAATATACCAATTTGATGACGATGAAAATGTACAATATCAACTCGTATTCATTTATCGTGCCATCAAAGCTTTCTTTTGAGGTTTGGGACACTAGTGTTGAGTACTCTAACAGTGTAATTAAGATCTGAGTTTACTTTATCAGCGTCATCAATGTCCAAATCAAGAATTGAGTGATCATCTTATATCGAAAGAGAAATACTCAATTGGAAAGCTTGTTCTTCAATTTGTTTTAAAGTTCGGATTCCAACAATGTTTGTTTATTAATTAGACTTGAGCAATTCTCAAAACTTATCGACCATAAATGTAATGGTTGAACTCGTACCATGACCAAGGACCATGCTGTTTTTGACATACTCGACAACTTTATTAGTTGTTAGCTTTTTAAGGTCATCTTGGGTGAAAGTAGAGATTGAGAGAGATTTAATGGATAAGGGTTGATACAAGTTAAGGGATTTGGGGCGCGCAAGATAAGACTAGTGAAAAAGGAATAATTTTGATGGGATTTGGCTGAGATGGTGGCTGACGATGAGTGGTGATCGACTGGGTGGTGGTGGCTAGTGAAGGCATAATCTAGCGAGGTAGTGGAGGCACAAGAATGAGTTTGGTTGATTCGTTGACGATACGAGAAAGAAGATAAGGTATTTAGGTTTTTTCACAGTTTCAAACGTTAACACCCATTAGACTTAACTGCAAATGGTATATATGTAACAAGTTAAAAGTTCGATTGTATAGAAGTAATAAATAAAAATTTGGTGGTATATTTGTAACAATACTTATAGTTTAATGGTTTAAAAATATGTTTACTCATTTTAATTTGATAATATAAATTATACAAATACAATAATTTGATAATATAAATGTAAGATGATCTATGTTGTCTCTTTACGAGATCATAAAAACGTGCAAGTATAAACGATCACAAGTAATAAAATTTGATAAGTAAATTATCGTTCCCACAGAGATTTCACTATAGTTTGTGGAGTACTAAAATTATTTCACTCTAATTTTATCCAAATAAACGAAAATTGATTGGAGTTTAACAAATTAAAGTTTTTATAACAAAATAGAAACAATTTTAGGATTGTAGTTTCACCAAATTAATCCACTTGAATCATATTATTCCCTCATTATTTATATTTTTTGTAAATTTAATTTGTCAACCAAGGACTCCTAATTTTATCCATACATATCTTTCGAGCTCCATATAGACACTATATTCCTATGATAATTAAATTCACCAAGATTCATTACGTTCAAAGTTCTCAAATGGTCACACGTATAATAAAAGTATATTCCTATCCTTCATATATACATGTTATTCTATCCATAAACAATACACAAAAATGTCTCTTCCAAGTTTATTTAAGTGTCACATATCAATTGATAAATTTTCCAATAATCAAAAACATTAAGCACAAATAGAATAAACAAATTAAAAATCTCATAAATCTTTCAAAAATAATTAAATTCAAGCTTCATAAATTTAGCGACACAACAACCCTAAAAAAATTAAATTAGTTCATAACAAAAATTAAAATTACATTACAAAAATATATTAATACATTTTAAGAAATAATAGCTCAATAACACAAAGAAAATTAGAATATGTTTCTACTATCTAATTTTTGGCACATGTAGAAACACAACATAAGCCAAAAGTGGCTTCTGTGTGTACCAAACCTCCCAAATTTATCCCAATAATACCCTATTTATAATTCCAACTCTCTAAAAAAAAATATCAGAATTGTTTTTTACAATTACACATGTAAAATTAGGAACAGAATATTACATGAGAAATTTTATTTTAAGACATGAGTGGGAGACAAAATTCTTGAGACACGCAGTCATGCGAGTAAAATGTTTATCATGCAAAATAGCGGAACGTGTGTCATTTCTGATTTTCGTTTCAATTTACGCATGCCACGTGTCAGCATATGATTGACTGAAAGAATAATCGAGATACGTGCCAACTTTTAATTGGTGGTGGGGAAAGGTTGCACGTGGTTGGCACAACACGAGATTATTGCACATGAGACACATAGGTCCCATATAAACAGTTGGAAAAGCGAGCGCCGATTCTGCATTTTTGTTTTAACCAACTCATGCCACGTGTCCAGATATGATTTGTTGAAAGAATAATCGAGACACATGGCATCTTCTCATTTGTTGGAATGGGAGGATGCACTCAAGTTGTATGGGCCACGTCGCATGAGATCATTTCTTGTGCGGACACGTGGGTCCTACCCTACACGCTGGTATGCGTGGCAGGTGGCCCCACTCAGTGTTCCGTGCAACGTGTAATTTAGAAAATCGAGTCCAATCGCTTTTGTCGCGCATGCATTTTACGAGCTGATCCTCATTGTTGATATTTTGATCTGACGGTGCATGATGGGCATGGAAAATATCTACATGTGGTCCTCATTTTCATGCGTAGAAAAACAAATATTATTTAATTGCATTTTAGCACTCCAATTTAATTTAAATTAACTTTAAAACTTTTGTTAATTACAATTAAGTCTTTTTCTAATTTAAATTAACTTTTAAACTTTTGTTAATTACAATTTAGCCCTATTTTAATTCAAATTATATTTTAGATTTTTTTTAATTATAATTAAGCACTCCTTTAATTTAAAATATATTTTCAGACTTTATTATTTGCAATTAAGTTTTTTTTCGATTCATATTCTTTAATTTTCTTAAAAATATATTTCTTAAAAAATAAACAGTAAATATTAATTTAATTAATTAAAATTAACTAAAAATAATAAGAACATAACAATTATAATTAATAAAATGGATAAAATAGTTGTATAATATATTGTTATCAACTTATATTATAATAATTTAATGTTATTAAATGCCTACACAATGCAGCATAACATTTCATTTTTTTAAACAAAGTAACATTCATAATTGATGTTATTTTGAGAAAATAAAAGTTATTCGTTTATTGATGAGAAAATTCAATTCCGATCAACACCGTTAATGTTTTCCGTATTACAACACGAGCACTCTTCAATGTTAATGTTATCGATATTCATCTCATTTAATGGTTTTTTATTTGTTGTTGGTTTCAAAAGTATCATCATTTTCAACAAATAGAAGATCTACGCATAAGATTAGTTCCAAACAAAAATATGGTTAAATAAAAACGAATACACGTTGAAAATTGCATTAGATAACATCTATTAAATGTACCATAGATTAGGGGCGTCCAACGGTCCGATCCGGTCCGGTTTTGGAAAAAATATTGAATTAGATCGGACCGTTTATATTACTCGGACCAAACCGGACCGGATCATCTGATTTATAAAACCGTTCGGTCTGATTCGATTCGATCCGGTTTCCGGTTTGGTTCAGTTTTTTTAACATCTTTAATGAAAAATAATGTGAAAATTTTAATATATTTATTAAACTAGTCCGGTCTGATTCGACCGGTTTAAACTAGACCAGACCGTTTGAAAAATGGTTTTAATAAATACAAATCGGATCAGACCGTTTGATTTGTAAAATCGTTCAGTCTAATTCGGTCCGGTTTTACGATTTGGTCTAGTCCAAGTCGTTTTTTGGACACCCCTACCATAGATATGGATATAAATTGAAAAGACTATAAATCGTAGTTGATTTTATTTAACAAAAAAAAATTAAATATAAAATAGAGAACATGGAGAAGTTAGAAAGAACGACATGAATTTCTATTATAATTAATGTGACTAAAAACTAAAATTTTATGTTTTCATGGTTTATTAATCATTAATGCGATTTATAATTTATCATTAAATAATTAATTTTATGATTTATAATTTTTGTAAAAATAATTATTTGGTAACAATTTTTACTTAGTGATTTTCAAGAAAAACATCAAAATCACTTAGAGATTGTTTAATAATACTTTATATTTTTTGATTTTTTTGTTCGAAAACCCAAAATTAAAGAAAAGTTTTGGTTATTATATATAATTTTTATATTTTCATTCATTTTTTTCGAATACTTGTAAATTCAAAAGTTATAAGACTTTATTTATTTTCTAAAAAGTTATTGGATGAAATATAAAAAATTAGAAATTAAAAATCTTATTTTTAAAGATTTATAAATCATTTTATATTTTGGGAGTCATTTTTTTAAAAAATTAAAATTAAAATTAAAAATCTTTATAAACATACTTAATTAAAAAAATTAGTTAAAAAAGATCAAAATTATTATTAAATAAGTTTTTAATTATTAACGGAATTGTTTTCGTTAATTTACTGGGTGGGAGTTGAGTTTTCTACTTTGCTTTTCCAACAAAATTAATTAATTAATTAATAAAAGTAATAATAAATGCAATTACAAAATTTGAGTGATTTTTTTATTAGTAGTAGATATATGTAGGTTGATTTAATAAAATGAGATGAATTTAAATTAAAATAATTAGTCAGAATATGAAATATTATATTGTTATGTTTATAGATAAAGTTTTATAATAATATATTATAAATATAAATTTCATTCTAGAAAGAGATAAATAGATTATTTAATTTTATTCATATTTTAATTTACATTAATATAAATATATATGTTATTTTATAATTTTAAAATTTGAATTTTTAAATTTATGAGTATGCAATTATCTATCTATCAATGTTTTAGAATTGAGGGAATAATTGCATAACAAAATCATAATTAACTAGGGTTTGGTTTTAGAATCAAGGAAATATTATCCAATTAAACTTGATGAAAGTCCAACTATATTAATTTTAAAATAATGAATAATTAAACCAATGCTTAAAGGGATAACAATAATATAAAATATGGAAAAATGAGGTTAATATAGCATATTCTTTTCAAATAGGAATGTTTCTCTTTAATAAGAATAATAATGAATAATTGTTAATTATTAATGTATATCTAGTAACATATTAATGTATATATATCTGTTAATATATATCTATTTATTTTAGAAATATTTATATGTAGTTACTTTAGATATATCTACTTTACTTGTAATTTCTATATAAAGGTACCATGTATATTCATTTAAAGCACATAATAAAATACAATCATTAAGTATTTCTAACACGGTATCAGAGTCACTGCTCTTATTTTTCTAGCAATCTTGTCTTTTTTGATGTTACTCAACCCTTATAACTTCCGTTGTCACAATAGCCGCTCCAATCACTCACCATTGAACCTCTGATGTCTTTCAGCCTTTGTCCTTAGGTTCCGAGACTACAATCACCATTGTTAAGGAGTCCTACACCACACACACCATTGTAATCACTGTCGCCGTCGTGCATCTTGCTCCGATAATTTTTCTGCAAATACCACTATGATTAGATCGACCAGATCTACACAACCGTGAAGTATTGCAACCATAGGACTCTGCATGCTCCATCACATGCTGCTCAAAATACCGCCATGAATCTTAACTCGACAACCTTTCTGCAGATACAACTGTGATCGTCGCGACTAGATCTACACAACCGTTGGTGTATCACAATCATCCTCCTCCACACGCGCCGCCAACAACAACAACGCGTGAATCTGACGTGCCACACACGCCATGCTCTGGTCTCGTGATGTCATCAGTGACTTGCCTAAGGCTGACATCATCATCGTATTCAGTTGACAACCTCAAGCTGTTCTCACATCCACCTTGAGTTTGAAGGGGGGTTGTTAATATATATCTAGTAACATATTAATGTGTATATATATATGCTAATATATATCTATTTAGTTTAGGCATATCTATATCTAGTTACTTTAGAAATATCTAGTTTACTTGTAATTATTATATAAATGCACCATGTATATTCATTTAAAGCATAAAATAAAATATAATCATTAAGTATTTTTAACAATAATAAATAATAGATAAAAATAGATATGGATAATAGATAAAAGTTTAAAAGAAACAAATTTGAAAAAAATTAGGGGATATAAAAATATTACATTTTCTTTTCTTTGTTAGGGATAGGTTCTTAACACACATCAAGTATCACTCGAAGTTGGGGTTTAAGGTTTTAGGATTTGACATTTAGGGTTTAGGGATTTAAGATTTTGGATTTTGGATTTAGGGTTATATTTATGGGTTAAGATTTATAGTTAAAATTATTATTTTTCTAAATAGGGTTTGAGATTTGTGATTTAGGGTTTAAGGTTAGGGTTATATTTATGGGTTAAGATTTAGGGTTAATTTTTTTTAAATAGGGTTTAAGGTTCAGAGTTATATTTGTGGATTAAGATTTATAATTAAAATTATTATTATTTTTAAATAGGGTTTAAGGTTTAGAGTTATATTTATGGGTTAAGATTTAGGTTTAAAATTATTTTTTTATAATAGGGTTTAGAGATTTGGGATTTAGGATTTAAGGTTTAGGGTTATATTTATGGGTTAAGGTTTTAGATTAAAATTATTATTTTTTAAATAAGGTTTATGATTTTAAGATTTAGAGTTTAGAGTTATATTTGAGGTTGCGGTAAAATTGAAAAATAAATTGAAATAAAAATAGAATACTAATTTCTTAAGGGATGAGATTGAATTATGATTTCTTTTCTTTTAAGAATCGATTAATTTTTACTCTTATTTTTCAGCCCAATCAAATATAAAATTTGAAGGAATTTATTTTTACTTCATTTCATTTGAATAAACCTAGGGTAGCAATACAACAAAAAAATTTCCCCAAAGGTTAATTATATGTTATGTATAAAATATTTATTGTTAATAAAAAATATGCATAAAATATTCTAAAAAATTGGAAACATATCCACAGTAGTTATTTCTTGTGTCTTATCATGTCAATCATTAACTTTCATCCATTAACAAAAATAGATCACTTAATATCTAAGTGAACATTTTTAAAAGTATATTTTAAAATGTATCTATTAAGTGGAAGGTAATATATGTTTTATCCACGTAACATATTTAATTTATAACAAATATACACCAGACGACTTTTATTAGGTTAAAAAATTAAATTTAAAAAAAGAATATGAGATATACCTTAATTTTGGACAAAGTGTGAGATAGGGCTTGGCATCACATGTTAAAGATGGTTTGACTAGTCGATATCTATTCGAGAGAAAAAAAAACACAAATTAGGATGGATTATAATGATTTCATTCATTTACGTAACTATAATATTTTATTTATTTATTTTAATTTTAATTTTTTTACTTAATAAAAATTAATTATTAAAAAAGTAATAATATGTGTAACACATAATAATAGATCAATTAATAATAGATCAAAGTTAATGACTGTATTATTATATAAATATTTTGGATATATTTATCATAAATTTAATACATATAAAACATAATTTATCTTTTATTTAAGAGATAAATTTACCAAAATATAATTTGTAGATAAAGTTATCAAAATACTCTAAAACAATATCACATTAATAACACATAGATATATTTTCATGTTAAACTTCGATATGAAATTACCGTTATATTTATATTTATAACTTTTAAAATGCATTTCTAATTAATCTTATTCATTTTGGATGTAAAAAGTAAAAACTCAGCTCAAAAGAGGAGTGGAAAGGAATTGAAGGAGGAGCGGATGACAAATTTGGCAAATACATGTAAGTTGAAAGATTTTGACTTTTTGCCATCGTCGTGGTTAGCAGTTTCTTCTGGTTTGTCCAACCAAACATGGGGTCAAAGAAAACCTTTTTGTCAGCTTTTCTCTCTTCTCTCGAGATTCAGATCTAATTCTGTTAGTACATTCTGTAAAAGAATAAGAAAACTTAAAAGAAACACAGGAATGGCATCTGTGTCTCCTCTCGCTAAATACAAACTGGTTTTTCTCGGCGATCAATCGGTCGGAAAAACCAGCATCATCACTCGTTTCATGTACGATAAATTCGATACCACATATCAGGTATTTATTTTATTTCAATTAAAGCCTTTCTTTGTATCCGATCTTATATAAAACCTAACGCATTATTCGTTTATTCGCTTACCTGGTTTTTTTGCTGCTGATAACACTTTCAAGTTATGTGATTTAAAAATTTGCAAAAAATAAAAATAAAAAATAATAATAAATATATCAATATGATTTTAGAAATACTGGATCTTGAATTTATTCAAGGCCTTTCCCTTTGATTTTTGTTTTTCATTGCACATCAATGTGGAATATTTCAGAGAAATCTAGCTGATCAAAGTGGTACAGACTAGAGTGGTGTTTGCGTTGTTTGAATGTTTTATTTTCTTACTTTTAGTCGCTCAATTCATTACAAAACTGTGAAAATATGTTAAAAGTTTCTTGTTTAGCTGATTTAATGGGACATCATAAGATGTTACAGTTCCTGACAAGAAATAGGCTTTGATAACAAGTGATCTATCTTTTTCAGAAAATACACTGTGTTCTATACAAGTTATTGATTACATAAGGAATAGAGTAATTACTTATTCATCCCTTTTGTAAATTGCAAATATGTGGGCTGCGTATGTGCAGAACCTTAGTGCAATAGCACATATTATAGAATGCTAGCAAGAATTTTACTAACTTTTTCATGGTAAACATCAGGCTACTATTGGTATTGATTTTTTGTCAAAAACGATGTACCTTGAAGATCGTACAGTTCGTTTGCAGCTCTGGTAGGTTGCTGGCTTGCTTGTTATTCTTTCAGATCTTGTGAATTATAACTTTCTTGGTTTGGTACGCATTCTTGAATTATATATTGGTGATACTTGAACTAATGTCTCTAGGACTCAGCATGTGCAAGAAAAGTATGTTATGAATAATGATTCTCGTAATGAACATTTAGTGAATGACTGCCACGCATCTTATAGTTACAAATTTGTTGTCTTTGTTAGTTTCTTGATGCTTACACAACACTTTTTACCTGTTTTCTTTTTTTTAATGACATTCAACACTCTGAAACCTTATGCATTCAATTTTCCAGGGATACTGCTGGGCAAGAAAGATTTAGAAGTCTCATTCCAAGTTATATCAGGGATTCTTCTGTTGCAGTGATAGTCTATGATGTAGCTAGTAAGTAACACAGTTTAATAATTGGTTTATTTTGGGTTATAGTTTGGTCTCCTTGCAGCTCTTCATTACACAACGTCTTCTATTGATAATGATCATAATTATGTAAAAAGCAGGAGGATAGTATCTTTTATACTCTCTGATTCCACCATTGTCTCTTTAAGTAAAATGAAAGATCCATATATTCGAAATATTCACTATTATCAGTATCGTGTTATCCCTGCATATTTTCTAAATTTGTGACTGAACTGCCATTGTTCAGATAGGCAGTCATTCCTAAATACCAATAAGTGGATTGAGGAAGTACGTCAAGAACGGGGAACTGATGTCATTATCGTCCTTGTAGGGAACAAAACTGATCTTGTTGATAAAAGGTGGGTAGTTAACTACAAACTAGTATCCTTTACACTCCTTAGCGCACAGATAATATTGTCTTTCTTTCTTTAATCTGTTATCATGTTATGAGATAAGACAACTAGTATCTAACTATTTATAGCCTTTTCTCCTTTGTGTATTTAGACTTGAACCATATTGTTTAAGGATTATGAACAAAAGAGTGATTGGTTGCGTTTGTACATGTTTTGCTTGCAAGTGTAATGACACACATTACATCCTCGTTATTATGGTTATTAATTGTTAATTTTTGAGGGAAAACGGATATTAACTATTATGTAACATTTGCGGGGATCTCCTAGTTAGTAAGAACGTGCTCTGCTATCATCATTTTATTCTCATGAAGTTTATGTTCTGTTGATCGAGCAGGCAAGTATCTATAGAAGAAGGAGAGACCAAGTCCCGTGAATTCGGAGTTATGTTCATAGAAACTAGTGCAAAGGCAGGATTTAATATCAAGGTAATAACTATATAACTTCTAAGAATCCTGCATATGCTCCCAGCTTCTTATCATAGAGGGACTTAGACGAGGAGAATGAACGACAATTAAGCATAAAGGATATAATTTTGAAGATGGGAATTGATATCAAATTTGTTGATATGATATAAGCGTAGAAGCATATAATAAATTGTCTTGATCTTCTCCATTATACAATTACATCTTTGCTCGATTATAAAGTTTTGTTTCCCGTTGTAAATTGCAGCCACTCTTCAGAAAGATTGCTGCTGCCTTGCCGGGGATGGAAACCTTTTCTTCCACAAAACAAGAAGACATGGTCGATGTAAACCTCAAGCCCACTGTCAATTCATCACAGTCAGAGAAGCAAGGAGGAGGTTGTGCATGCTAGGATATTTATTTATTTGTTTAAAAGATAAAAAAATCAGATAGAGGACAAGTCAAAAATTCAGCTGATAAGTTGGTTGTGATATCAGATTTTCTCATAGCAGGATAAAAATATCAAGATCTAATGTTTTGTCTCTGAATAGTAGAATAAGAGAATAAGAGAATTCTGTTTATATATTTATATACAAGCGGTATTCTAAATAGGAAAAAATCTTCCTATTAGTTACATAGTATAAATCACAATAATATGTATACAAGGCAAACATATCCACAATAATAATCACAATTAATAGGTCAATCATGTAAATAAGGAAAGAATAAGTAATGAATAACGAAATAATCTTTATATCGATAACATTCTCTCTCAAGTTAGAACATAGATATTGATTATGCTTAATTTGTCAATTGAGTTGTCAAACACTCCCCTTGATACTCCTTGAGTAAGGATATTTGTTAATTGTTCTTTTGAATATACAAACGGGAAACGAATAATTATCTTATCTAGATTCTCTTTAATGAAGTGGTAATCAACTTTCATATGAGTAGTCTTGTCATGTTAAATTGGATTATGAGCAATCTCAACAATAGTTATATTATCACAATGTAAGTTCGTAACTTTTCACATACTTCATATACCATACCTTGAAATTCTATGCACTTGACCTTGCTACAATCTTTTGCTTCTTATTCTGTCAAGTAACAAAGTTTTCGTCAACAAAGATGAAATATCCAAATGTAGATCTCCAAACAGTCTTATTACCCATCTAATTTGCATCAATGTTTATTGTAACTTCTAATTCTTTTTTTTCATGTAAACAACAAGCTTTTACCTAAGTGTCATCTTTAAATACTTTAGAATACGATTCAATGCATCCATATGCTCTTCGCTAGGACAAAGCATGAACTGACTAATCATACTAATAACATAAGCAATGTCAAGTCTAGTATGAGAGAGATAAATTAGTCTTCATACTAAAGGTTGGTATCTATTTTTATGAGTCAATACTTGATTAGAGTAACTGCATGCTTTTGGTTCATCTCAATTGGTGCCTGAATTGGTTTACAGTCAAGCATCCCAGTTTTAATTAATAAATCTAAAACATAATTCAACTTCAACACTTAAAAAAATTTCAACTATCTTAAGTCCATCTCAAACTGGTTTGAAAGATATCTCTGTGACAATCATATCATCAATATACATTATCAGAGTTGTAATCATATCATTGTTGTGCTTGATAAACTAGGTATGATTAGAGTTACTTTGTCTGTATCCAAATATTCTCATTGCTTTGGAGTATCTTCCAAACTAAGCTCTCGGTGATTGTTTTAGTCTATATAAAAACTTCTTTAACTTACACACTTTTCCAACATCGCATGGTTTACACTTAACTCCTGGTAGTACATCCATAAACACCATTCCTCCAAATTTCCATTGAGGAAAGCATTCTTTACATCAAACTAGTGTAAGGATCAATCTTTATTTGCAGCAAGTGAAATAAAAATTCAAATAGTATTGATTTTTGCTATTGATGCAAAGGTTTATTCATAATCAATCCCATAGTGTTATGTATAATCCTTTGTAATCAACCTGGCTTTATATCTATTATGCTCCCATCAACCTTAAGCTTTAGTGTGAACACCATCGTCATCCTACATTTTTTTTTCAACGAGTATGGACACAATATCCCTTGTTGATTTCTTCTATAGAGCTAATTTTTCATTCATTGCCTTTGTCCAATTCAGATCATTCAAAGCATCATGTACATTACTAGGATTATATACAGTGTATAATTGATCAAAACAAGTACACATGACTTGGATAGCCTATGGTTAGACATAAAACTAGCAATGGGATATTTAGCTTTGGCTTTTATATCTGATTTATAGTATTTTTTTGGAAGACCCTTGGTAAACCCTATGTGACGTCTTGAGTTCTACAATTTCTATTGTGGAAGACTGATCTAAATTAGGACATACATAAGGCAGATCATTCCAAGAGAACTGTGATGTAGAAAGGGGGAATGTTTTGTGTACGATCTTTAGATGCTTCAAAAAAAATCTCACATCCTGAGTTGTCACGTCTTCAATAGACGTAGGAATCTTAACATCCTCGGTGTTTGAAATTGGTCTTACTATTTGTTGAAACAGACCATCCTCTGATACAATAGCTTCATTGCAATCAATAACAGCCTTTTTAGGCTCATCCATCGATGTTGAGATTGGTCTCACTTTCGGTTGAGATCGGTTTCCATTGTCCTATTGTTGTCTCTTTTGGAGAACATAAAACGTGCAAGTATATACGATCACAAGTAATAAAATTTGATAAGTAAAGTATCGTTCCCACAGAGATTTGTTACTATAATTTGTTAAGTACTAAAATTATTTCACTTTGATTTTATCCAAAATAATCGTTGATTTGGAACAAGTTAACTAAAGAGTTTTATAACAAAATAAAAGAATTCTAAGATTGCAGTTTTTCACCAAATTAATCCATTCGAATCATATTATTTTCTCTTGATTTATATATTTTTAGTAAATTTAATTTGTCAACCGAAAACTTCTAATTTTATCCATACATCTCTTCCGAGCTCCGTATGGACACACCTCGCTAAATTAATTCACTATATTCCTATGAGAATTAAATTCACCAAGATTCATTACGTTCTAAGTTCTCAAATGGTCACACATACGATAAAGGTATATTCCTATCTTTCATATATACATGTTATTCTATCCATGAGTAATATACACAAAAAATGCCTCTTCCAAGTTTATTTAAGTCCATGGATCATTTGATAAATTTTTCAATAATCAAAAGAATTGAGCACAAATAGAATAAACAAATTAAAAGTCTTACAACTCTTTCAAAAATAATTAAATTCAAGCTTCATAAATTTAGGTCAAACGCAACCCTAGAAAAATTAAATTACTTCATAAATAAAAATTAAATTACAACACTTAAGGAATATTCGCTCAGGAACACAAGGAAAATTAAAACATTTCTGCTCCTAAATTTTTGGCACACGTAGAACACAACAGAAGCAAAAAATGGTTTCTACGTGTTCCACAGTCCAACCCCAAAATGAAACTAAAACAAAACTTTAAAACTCCATTTTTTAGTAATAAATACCCTATTTATAGCTAGAAAAATACATTAAAAAAATGAATTTTCTAGACACGCGTAAGACATTTTACATCGAAAATAAACAAAAACGCGTTGTAGAAAAACCGGTACATTGAAAACATTATTTAAAATTGAGTGGGAGATAAGCTGCACGTTTCTGATTTTCTTTTCAATACACGTTGCCATGTGTTGCGATCTGATTCGCTACAAGAAATAGTGGGACACGTGGCGGGCTTTAATTGGTGGGAGGAAAGGGTGTATGTGACATGTGTCGCACATGATAAACGGCGACGAGACATGTGGGGGACGGCTGTTGGGAACGCGTGCGTGGTTCTGCGTTTTGCATTCATCGAAACATGCCACGTGTCATCCCAGGATTGGCTGCAAGAAATGGTAGGACACGTGGCAGACGTTAAGTGGTTGGAGGGAGAGATTGCACGAGGTTGCGCCGCAAGGGATCAAAGCACGCGATACATGTGGGTCCCACCCTACACGTAGGCATGCACGGTAGATGGGCCCCACACAGTGCACCAAGCAGCATGCTGTTAGAAACCCGTGTCCACTCTCTTTTTTCGTGTTTGCAATCCACGTGCCTCATCGTATCCGTTGAATTCCTGATCGAACGATTGGTAGCGCACATTGGTTATTGTGCGCATGGCCTCCTTTTCCTATACAGAAAATAAATTTCTTTAATTGCATTTTAGCCCTCCAATTTAATTGAAATTAACTTTTAAAATTTCTTTAATTGCAATTAAGCCCTTTACTAATTTAAATTAACTTTTAAACTTTTGTTAATTATAATTAAACCCGATTTTAATTCAAATTATATTTTAGACTTTTATTAATTGCAATTAAGTACTCTTTTATTTTAAATTATATATTTAGACATAAATTTGCAATTAAGTACTTTCAAATTATTTATTTTTCTTAAAAATATATTCCTTAAAAATAAACAGTAAATATTAATTTATTCCATTTAAAATTAACTAAAAATGTCAAGAACATAGCAATTATAATTAATAAAATAGACGAAAATAACTATATAAAATATAGTTATCACCTATCCTCCAAAATGAGCCTTTAAATGATCTATTTCTTCAAATTCTTCAAACTCAAAGATAAGTTGAGGCTCAAAGATAGGTTGAGGATTCCTTTCTTATCCTATCTCCCTTTGAGTAATAAGACTCAAATTCATAAAAGGAAATATCAATAGACAAATGAACTATATCCGTGAGTAGATCACAACAATTATAATCCTTTTGGAATCCTGCATAACCAACAAAAATACACTTCTTGGCATGCGAATCAAGCTTACTATATTGATGTTGGGGAATATGGACATAAACTATGCATCCAAATACTCAGGGCTCCAAATTAGGCATAGAATGAGCAAACATAAGTTGATGGAGTTTATGTTGGGAATTTTGAAACTTAATTACTTGAGAAGAAGTACGGTTGATGAGATGTGTTGCTAATTTAGTCCCTTTTCCCCAATAAGAATGAAACATGTCCATGCCAAACAAAGAGGCACGAACAACTTCTAACAACTGTCTATTGTTTTGTTCTATCAATCCATTTTGTTAAGGAGTATATGAGTATGAGGATGATGACATATTCCATGAGAACGTAGAAACTCTATCATGTGACCATTAACAAATTTTCCACCATTATTAAACTGTAAGACCCTAATAGGTTATTGATATTGAGTAGAACCATTTTGTAGAACTCCTTAAACATAACAAACATATCACTCTTGTTTTTTAACTATGAAACCTAAGTCATTGAAGTACAATCATCGATAAAAGTCACATAATAATGAGCTCTAGAAAGAGAAGGAACCTTGGCAGGCTCCCAAACATAAGAGTGAATCTTCATAAATGAAATGAAACTTTGATTAAGACTTGGATAATATGAAATACGATGGCTTTTTGCTATTTCATAAACACTACAATGAAAAAAAGAGTCATTGATAATAAAAAATAAATAAGGTTGTAACTTCTTAATATAACTAAAAGATAAATGCCCTAAACTATGATGCCCACAAAGCTTGACCCGAATGACATAACTGGTGCTCTCCATTATTTATCAAATCAAGGTAGTAAAGTTTCCCTCTGTTAACACTATAACCAAGAATCTGTCGAGTGTGAATGTCTTGAAACACATATAATGGATAGAAGATCACAATACATACAAGATCCCAAATAATTTAACTCACAGTTAAAAAGATTATACACCCAAGATGGAACAACTAACACAAAATTAGGGGTCAGTATATCAAATTAAACAATAAAACCTTCTCTGATAACCGAAGTTGGAGTACCATAAACTATTGACACAACATTTTGAGAGGAAGAACTAAGTGTTTTCAAGAGATTAGGGTCAATGGTCATATGATCTAATGCACCTATATCAATTATCCATGTACTATTCGTAGATGTCTTACCCTTCATACCTGACTTTGCTACATTAACAGAGGCATTTAATGGACGCTCTTCCTTTTTAGTAGTAAGTGTAACTTTGCCCAAATTCTTTCAAGGTTTTTTGGTGAAATCCCATAAATCTAGATAGCCAATGACTTCATAGCATCCTTCTTTGGAGTGGCCATTGTCTCCACGATGAGTACATTTACAAACCATTTAGCTACTTGGTTTGCTTGTGGGGTGACAAGGAAGAAGACCAGAAAAACCAGAAGGAAGGCTTGGTCTACATTGAACATCTGTAGCAAAATACTTGGTGGGGTGATCTATAGCTTGTCTTTCATATTGCACCTTTCGAACATAGGCATAACTATACTCTAAATCAAATTTTGGGTCCGTGCATCGAATATTACTATGTACTTAATCATATTATAAGTCGAGCCCACTCAGAAACATATGGAATCGTATTGGAGCCATTATCAAAGCCTTTTTAATCAATGTATCAATGGTGTTGGTTTGAGAGGACATGCATTGATCATTCTCCTAAACATACCCACCAGTTTATTATAGTAGGTAGGAAGAGACCGACCACTCTGTCTTGCTATAGAGCACATCTTATTTTATTAAAAAATCTAGGTTTCATTTGAATCATCGTAAATGTCTTCTCAATAGCATCCCAAACATCCTTTACTGTGAGAAGACGTATCAAGGAAATGCTTGATGGAAAAGTTGAGTTGTCTTGGATAGTGGTTGATGATTTGTGGTTGAGGAACCTAATTTGCAATAGGTCCTTTGTTGTCAAAGCTTTGGTAATTTTTGGGATTGCGATTCGAGCAGGAAAATATTAGAGAAAATTCAGAATTTTTAGGTTTCAAGATATGTTTTGGCAAAATGATTTATGGTGGTGATACTTCAGGTTTTGGGTGTTTCTCAAAATTCAGAATTTGGGAAATACAAAACAAGATAAAAAAATCAAAGTTGTTACAATACCAAGTAGAATAAGAGAATTGGGGAATACTTTGATATATTATTCTTTTTCAATTGAAAGTTTGTACATTGATACAAGTGGTATTTTAAATAGGAAAAAATCTTCATATTAATTATAGGATAAATAACCATAATTATATAATACATCAACTATAATTATATAATATGTCAGCTATGTATATAAGACAAATATCTTTACAGTAAATGATCACAATTAATAGGTCAATTGGGATAACATAAAATATACCCTTAAGCTTTGAGGTATCTTCAAAAGTATCCATATGATTTCAAAAAATTCAAAAATACCCTCCAAACATAACAAAAGTTAAATTTAACAAAAGTAAATAGTAATATTTCATAAATAAAAATGGAAAAAATAATAAAAAATTAAGGAATAATAGAATTAGATATAGAAGACATCTCATGATGCTTTTCACAGGAAACTATAATAAGTAAATTTCTTTTTGAAGAAATTGAAGAAACAAAACTAAATCTTAAAGAAAATGATAGATTTAAAGATATCATTTACATCTTTAAGAAAATTGTTCCCAAGGAAAGACATAATTTATTATGGAATAACTAATAAAGAAATGAACAATAATATCACAAATGTAAAAGAAATGTATAATATATCATTAATTGACAAGGAAACTATATTGAATAAACTATCCAAAATTTCCCAAAAGGATAAGGAAAAATTAGATACATTCATTTAGGAGAAATTCAAATAATAATACAGGCTCATTCAATGAAGAAATATATACACCCATTAAAATAACATTACTAGATAATAGAATAATAAATCAGAAATATGCTATACTAGGAATGATCTATGTTAATTTAGGAAACCAAAAACTAAAATTTACAGCATACCCTAGATTTGTTATTAATATTCATGATAAAAACTTAAACTAAGTATTAAGTCTAGCTTATGAATTTGAAAGATGAGATTTAATAAAAGAAGGAAATCATCCATTTTCAATATACTACTTTGTAGGGTATTCATAGTAAACAGTCATAATAGTTCAATATATGGACAAAATGAATTTCTAGAAAGAGATAAAATCTTTCAAGAACTTGGACAACTAATAAAACTAGAAATCCTAATGGACTTTGAAATACTAGAGGAATGATATTTAGATATCAAATAAAAACCTCTGATATAAGGAAGAAAAAGTAATGTGGTTAAAAACAATAATAAACAAAGATTTACTTTTATAGATCATTAAGGAGAAACCTCTAATCAAGAAGAAGTTAAAAAACTAAAAGATGGAGTTCAAGTAATGAAACCATTAATTTATGATGTCATATTAGAAAGACAATAATGTTTAAAGAAAAATTTAAAAATATATAGTTAGAAATAGATGGAAGCTTAGTAGGCGTAGCAAAAAATTAAGTAACATGAATGAATACTTTGAGACTTTTAACAGAGGAAATAGATTTAGGCCAAGAATGAAACACGAAATACTTACAAGGTATAATCGAAACACAAAAAAGAATTATTAAAATAAACAAAAGAATGTGGTTATAATAAACTACAACAAGATATACACTAATTTACAAAATTAAGAAAAAATGTATATAATATACATAAAAACAATGATATTGTAGGTCATAAATATGATCCTTTAGAAGGACTAAAAGTAGAACCACCTAGAAGAACAGATGCCCTAATTCCTAGAAATGATGAAAGAAGAAAAAATGAAGAAAAATTTAATGAAAAAGATATAATTTTAGTTTAATGGAATATAGAAAGGAATTAAAAGAACAATTTGTGAACCTCGAAAATAGGGATATAGAAAAATTATTTAGTTTGTTAACACTAATTAATAAAGAATTAGAAGAATATTACAATGAAAAAGTTTGTACAAACAAAGAGAAATATAATATGATAATAATCACTGAGACTAATACTGAACCAGAAATAATGACTCTAAAAGGTCATATAAAACCAATTTCATTACTAGTTCCTTACCAAGAAGCAACATCTGACCCACATAGGGAAGAAAAAAATAGGAAAAGGTTAAGGGAGCCTGACACCACATATAGAAGAAGATAACCACCCAAAAAGGAAGAAGGATTGCATTGGGGACTAGAGATAGTATCTTACCAAAATTCAAACTTCATGATAATTACAAGTCTGGTCTTTTAGATCTAGATTGTATATGAGATAAGAAAAAAAGCCTTAGATGAATGTGCTAATGGTATGAATGTTTTCATACAAACCTCCTAAACTACATAAACAAACCTTTCAATCTATAGGGTATTAGTAGCTTATAAAATGACAGAAAATGTTAAAGTTTGTGTTCCAAATCTAACAGACCAACAATATTTATTAATGCAAAGGAATGCTTCCATAAGAAGAGAATATTTGGAAATAGTAATAAATTAAATATACAAGAAAATTATTGGAAATGATAAAGTAAGAACTATCACTGAATCCAGTGAAAATGAAATCAATGAATCCAAATGTCATTTAACAATTATGAAAATCTGTAACATATGTTACATAGATTATTTTATTTGTGAATATAAAATGTATTACCATAAATTAACACCCTATATGCAAACAACTTATAAGGAAATGTTTTTCCAAAAATTACCTGGAACATTACATAAGATCCTAACAGAAAGTTAGAATCAGAGAAATAAGGAAACTATACCAAACACTCTATGAGGAAGAATAAGTAAAAATGATAAAATTTGTTATGAAACAAGAGATTTTAGAAAACCAGAAAAAATATGGATGTGACATAAAACCCTACACATAAAATAAAAAAATATAAATTCAAAAAACAAGATTTTTAAAAATATAAAAGAAGATTTAATAGGAAAATCTATAGGAAAAGATATAGAAGAAAGAGGAATAAACCTCCTGAAAACATGAATTATTGTCCTTTAGGGAAGAAAAACTACAGATATTGTATCTATAATAAAGGAAAATATGCTAATGAATGCCCGAGTCAGCTTCAACATAAGAAAGAATTTAAAAATAAATTTCCATAGAAAGAAAAAACCTTAGAAGAAGCTTTTAAGATAGAATTAGAACCTATTAAGGAATGAGATACAAATGATACTTACAATATTTATATATTAGAGGAAACTGAGGAGAAAATAACCGACTCAAAATATTAATATTGCTAATAATACTATAATAAATCTTAATAAGGTTTCAAAAGATATAGATATAATGATAGAAGGAGAAAAATTTAATATTCCTACCATATATCAAAAGGAAACATGAGTTGATCTATTAATAGAAAATAATTTTTTAAATTTATATCAACCTTTTACACAATATTTAGACAAAATAAGTTTAACAACATTAGATATTGATACCATTTATGTATCAAAAATAAGAAAACTTTTAATTGTATCAAATCCAACTTTTACGCAACAATATAAAAAGCGAAAACATGGTGAGATAAAGTAGCAAAAACATTATCTAGAAAATATTTTATTAGAAAAAGAAGAAAACAAAACTTTTTTCTTAATGAAATATAAGAAGATAAAGACCTAACAGGTATCAAAAAACTATTAGAAACATTAAACACAAAAAATCCTTTGAATCTAAAAATCAATAAATCTAAAACAATTGCAAACAAAATTAAGAGACCCTAACAAAGTTATTAGAGTAAAACCAATGATTTACACTTAAGAAGACATGATTGAATTTGAAAGAAAACTTCAAGAACTTTTGGAAGTAAAAATCATAATACCAAGTAATTCACCTCACTTAAGTATAGTATTCTTAGCAAAAAAGTAGTTACAAAAAAAGAGGGAAAAAGATAATGGTAATAAACTTCAAATCATTAAATAAAGAACCCATTAATGATAGATATTTTATTCCAAAGAAAGAACAATTATTATCATTAATAAAAGGATAGAAATACTTCTAAGTTTTGATTACAAAAGTGGATTTTGGAAAATAAGACTAGATGAAAAATATCAAAAATTAACAGCATTTAGTTGCCTTAAGGACAATTGCAATGGACTATTGTACCATTTGGATTAATATAAGCTCCAAATATCTTCCAAAGGTATTTGGATAACATCTTTAAAAAATTACAAAATATTTGTTGTGTTTATATAGATGATATTTTGGTTTTCATTAATGAATTAAATAAACATTATTTAGATATTATTAATATTTTACAAGAATGGAATAAAGAAGGCATTTAACTATTTGAAAAGAAAGCAGTACTTGCTCATCAAAAAATTAAGTATTTAGGGGTAAAAATTGAAGATGAAAAACATAATCTACAACCACATATACTAAATAACATTTAAGATTTTCCTAGTGAATTAAAATACAAAAACCAATTATAAATATTTTTATAATGTTTGACATGTACAAAGCATATATTAAGAAACTTGTAGAAATGTGAAAACCTTTACAAGCAAAATTAAAAAAAGACTATATCTGGAAATGAATAGAACAATATACTCTGTATATGGATAAAATAAAAACAAAGGTAAAATATTTACCAACTTTATACCATCCAAGGCTTGATGATAAAATGATAATTGAAACAAATGCTTCACAAGAATATTGGGAAGTAGTTTTGAAAGTAAAATTAGATGACAAAGATGAGTTGAGTATCTTTGTAGATATGCATCAGGATCTAACTGTTAAAAAGACTATTAAGAAATTTGCAATATATGTTATAGGTTCCTGATTTATTGTTAGAACATATAACAAATTTTTTGGCTATTTTTTAAGAACTAGTATTGCAGGTGATTACAAAAAAATGAAGATTAGTCAGATAGAAATAGTATTTCAACTACTAAAATTTTAATGTTGAACATCTCCCAAGAAATAAAAATAGTTTAGCATATGCTCTTATTAGAGAATTACCATCTCTAACTATTTTAATGCTCACAGAAATAGAACATCTTGATATCAAAATCCAAATAAAGGAAAATGAGATAAAAATCCTAAAGGAACTATTATACTTCGAGAAGTCTCTTATAGAGACAAGAAATAAACAGGAAGAACTTAATTATTCAAAATAATTCTTAGAGTAAAAAAAACTCAAAAAAGGAAACTTCATCAAAAATTCAATCTAAAGAAAGAATAAAAAATAAAAAGAAAGAACCTAACAGTTCTAAAGTAACATCTCTGAAACAAGAAAGCTCAAATAAGCTGATGTAGTAGAAAAAGAGGAACATAAAAAGACTTGTGCGATCTATAATAGCCAAAACTAAGAATCTATAACAACTTGGTAGAAGCTAGTAAATCTATTCTAGGGTTTAGTGGAGTAACTCATAGAGCCTTCACCAATAGAATATAAGCTGAAGATAGTTATGCCAATTACAAAACACCAAAACTAATAACTCCAGAGGAGATAGTAGCAAATTATTTTGCAACATTATAACAACAACTAACAGTACCAAGTTGGTTGACAACTTTGGGGAAAGTAGCAAGACCTCTAATACTATTTAGAGAAGCATTTCTCCCAAAGACATAAAAAACATTAAAGTATTTAGTGCTACTCATGGAAACATCCCTAAACAATTCATCAGTTATTGAAGATGAAAAAGACCAATATAGAATCCTTAGCAAACCATAATGTTTGAGTCTCTATAATTTAGATAGAAAATCTACCCGGGAACATATTGAAGATATAAATTTCTACACTACAGACAAGGAATTTCCTACAGGAAGTAAATTCAATATTTTAGAATAGGCTAATCCAATACTTGTTTATAAATCTTTCCATGTAGGGCTAATAGAAAACATATATCTAGGAATTAATTTAAGTACATTAAATTATTTCTTCGAAAATTTCAAAAGATAAATCAAGAACTTTAGAAAAAAGATTAAAAAGGGTGATAAGCCTTTTTATCTTAGGTTTTTCAGTTCACTAATAAACTAGAATGAGGAAGGATGTATCAATTTCTACCACTTCGTTAAGATAAAGATTTCCAACATAAATAGAGAAGTTTCCAAACCAAGGGTGCTTCTAGAAAAAGAATTCGACATAGAAGAACTCTGTGTATTAAGAGATCAAATGCTTGGCCAAATTTACTATGAACTCAGGAAGATTAACAACTCTATTGGGATCAAAGTAAATTATTCAACTAGTAAAGTCATCATCATTTCTCATAGTAGCATGGATTTTTTAGAAGAGGATGGTGAAAAAATTACCAAATATGAAACCAATTTTAATAGCAACAACCTAAAAATTGGTCAAGAAACAAGGAAGATATTTTGCATTTATGTCAAAAAAGTCACCAAAGATCACAGATGCATTTATTACATCAAAGATTGAGAAGACAAAGATGCATCATCATCAAAGTCATTAAAAACATTGTTGGTAGAAAACAACAAAAAAGAATAAAGAGAGGAAGTGTTGATAGAAGATGACAAAGAAAATAAAGATGTAGACCCATATTTTAGTTGGCAACATGTGCCAAGGAAAAAAACAATAATTTCCATTTAAAGTAAAAAAAAGATGAATTATGAAAGTAAGGATTAAATAGTAATTTTTATCTTGTAAACAACAATTCCTTGTGCTACAAAAGGAATCCTTATTTTCATTTTGAAACACACAAAAAACTAGAGCACACACCTCTCAAAAACACACAACTCTAGCATAGAAATCCCCATATCTAGAAATCTTAAACCAATAATGATATACCCAGTAATTATGAGCGACTAAGAATTCTTTCAAGGTTCTTAGTTGGACTTAAATGTGTAATAATTATATTATGAATAAAATTTAGTTCAATTAGTCTTTTCTACTAAGTTAAAAATGGACACTATCTATATATAGATGTAGAAGGCTCAAACATATATGGCTTATGTTTAGCAGTAGCATTTTTGGAATTTGTTTTGCAACTTGGTTTTGTATATTTGTACACAGTATTTATTCATACATTTTTTAAAATATTTATAATATTGGGTTTAAAATTCTTCTCAGTACCCATAAAGAGAATACATTATTGTATTATATGCCAATCAATAGTTTTTATTCATACACTTTAAAAAATATTGTTACAAAGATATGAAAAATGAAGTCATTATAGGATCTATAAGTTTTATACATCAGTAAAGATTGTAATAATTTTTCATCATTTGATGAATTGAGCTGCACTCAAAAGACGATTCATCAACACTTGTAAGTGAATTTAAAAAAAATCCTACCATTTGCCCCTAATAAAGTGGTAAAATCTTGATACTTATAAGTTCAAATTAAGGGTGATAATTTGTATGTATTGTGTGTGTTTGCATCATATTTTTAGGCCAAAATTCATTAAGTTTTTAATATTATGAAAAAAAAAATTATTTTTTAGCTAATCTACTTATTTATAATAATAAAAAGATTCATTTTCTATTTAAGCACAAAAAATTAATAATTAATTCCAACTAGAAATAATTTTTATCATATCATGTTAGGTTCGTGTTTTGAATAGTAGCTCAAATTACCACCCCTATTTCAAATCCTCCATCCTCATCCCATCAATTTTCTTTAGTAAAATCGAAGAATATACAATGTTGAAACTTTTTATGGAAGCACATCACTCGAAAATTGAAATTCATTATACATTTTTCTTCCTTTTTTCTAAGAAGAAAGAAGAAAATGTATGTACTGTTATAAGAATATACATTGCCTAAATGTGATAAGTTATTCTAGTTTGATAGAATAAAAATGAAAAATTACTAAGTGCTTACATCGGTAGATAACTTATTTTCATTTCTGGATAGTTAGAACATAGAACCACAGTCGATTTGGTGGACTAAGTTTTGGACAAGCTTGAATTCGAGCACGATCATTCTATTTTTATAAATAACTCATAATGTCAATATAGTTGGCGATATTAAGGGAAATGTAATAACTAGATCTAAATACATACATAGATCTTGGACTCAAGTCAAATTATCAAGATTATATAAAATAATGAAGAACATATCTTGTAGTAACTAGATCTAAAACATGCATAGATCTTAGACTTATGTCAGATTATCAAGATTACGCAAAACAATAAAGAACATACTTGAATCCATGATGAAGGATTGAAGAACGGATTAAGGGTTTATAGTCTTTCACATGCTATAAACTCTTATATAGTAAACAAATGAGAGCCCCATTAATCATAATTAGGTTACTATTGGGTATTACACATTGCAAAGCCCATATCGTATAAGATGTTTAATTGGGCTATCCGAATTAGATCACTTAATTAGCCCAATTAGAATAATAATAGCTCAAAATATAATTCTCTTAATTTGTTAGCCCACTCATTGGGTTATTAAAAATAACCTAATAATTTCCAACTTGGGATACAAATTAATTCCAATGATAATTATATTCGATAACCTTAGGTGTGCACAGACTTGCTAATTATTCTATAAACATCTTCTTTAATCAATATGGTTTGTATCCTATACCAATATGAGACCAAAACGACCTTTGTTACATTTATCGTAACTCGATCCATCAATGATCATGATACCAAATATATTTAATGACATAAATCAAGTATGGATGTGTAACTGGAAATTACATGTAATGTGATCTTAATCATGCTTATTTTCAATTGGTCGTTTATTCCTTAGTGATATCAAACCTCAATCTTTCAAACTTTATGTCAAACCACAATTGAAAGATAACACATTTAGAGTAATAATGATAATAAAACCATCAACTTTATTCTGTAGAAAACTGAACATACATAAAGTATTATTATAGCATCAAACAAAATAACCAAATACAGAACACAAACTCTCACTAAAACTACATATCATCAAATAAGACACCACCCATTTGAGCAGTATACTCATGAAAAACCTTGGGTGTCAAACCTTTAGTCAATAGGTCCGCTAGCATAAAGTTTGTTCCTATATGCTTAATAGACAATATTTTATTCTGAACTCTCTCTTTAACAACTAGAAACTTAATGTCTATATGTTTAGACTTCAACGAGCTTCTATTGTTATTTGAATACAGGACTACTGAAAGATTGTCACAATAAATATTTAGTGGTCTTCTAATTCCATCCACAACTCGCAACCCAGTCAAAAAATTACGTAGCCATATCGCATGATTGCTTGCCTCATAACAAGCTATGGATTATGCTACCATGGTGGAAGGAGCTATGAGTGAATGCTTAGCACTTCTCCAAGATATAGCTCCTCTAGAAAACATGTAGATATAGCCAGAAATGGATCTCTTTGTATCATCTAACCCACAAGATCAGAATTAGAATACCCAATTATCTTCAAATTATCTGATTTTTAATAGGTGAGTATGTAAAATTTTGTTCTTTGTAAGTACCTCATAACCCGTTTGGATGCTTTCCAATGATCCATACTGGGGTTACTTTAGTATCTGCCCAATATACCCTATGTACACTATTGTCTCTTTTGGAGAACATAAAAACGTACAAGTATACACGGTCACAAGTAATAAAATTTGATAAGTGAGTTATCGTTCCCACAAGATTTGTCACTGTCAACGTCTGATTGGCTGAAAGAATAATCAAGACACGAGGCATCCGATCATACGCTGTGAGGAATGGGCGCACGAGGGACGCGACATAGGGGAGAAATACTTCGAAGAGACGTGGCAGACACAGATGCGGCTAAAAACATGCCACATGTCAGTGACTGATTTGCTGTAGGAATATTTGAGACATGTGGCAATGTATGATTCATTGGAATGGCAGGGCACATGATATTTATCTTGGATCGTGTCGCATGGAACCACTTCTTTTGGCAGACACGTGGGTCCCATCCTACACACCGGCCTGCGCGGTAGGTAGGCCCTACTCAGCGTCGAGTAACGTGCCACCTGAAAACCCGTGTCCACTCGAGATTGTCGGATCTGGCTCTACTCACCTGATCGTAGCCGTTGCTTTCCTGACCGAACGGTGAGTGTTGTGCGTTGGTGACGGTGCAAGTGGCCTCTATTTCCTGCGTAAAAAATAAATTTCCTTAATTATAGTTTAGCCCTTCAATTTAATTGAAATTAACTTTTAAACTTTCTTTAATTGTAATTAAGCCCTTTTTAATTTAAATTAACTTTTAAACTTTTGTTAATTACAATTAAGCCCTATTTTAATTCAAATTATATTTTAGACTTTTATTAATTGCAATTAAGCACTCTTTTATTTTAAATTATATTTTCAGACATAAATTTGCAATTAGGTACTTTTTCGATTCAAATTCTTTAATTTTCTTAAAAAATATATTCCTTCAAAAATAAACAGTAAATATTAATTTATTCCATTAAAATTAAATAAAAATGTTAAGAACATAACAATTATAATTAATAAAATAGATGAAAATAACTATATAAAATACAGTTATCATATACCAAATTTGGATGCTTACATACTTGAGCATACATTAGACTCCCAACTATCAAAGGATAAGGAATCTTTGCATTTATGTTCTTTCAATGTCATTCTTAGGGCATTGATTGAGACTAAACTTGTCTTCGTTGGCAACATGAGTATCTCCTCGTGCACAATCTCTCATGAAAAATCTAGCAAGTACCTTCTTGATATAGCTATTTTGTGATAACCCAAGGACACCCCGAGAATTATCTCAATGTATCTTAATTCGTAATACAAAAGGGGAATCACCATGATCTTTCATTTCGAAATGCTTCCTCAGAAATCTCTTAGTTTTGTACAACAAGCCTATATCATTGCTAGCCAATAGTATTTCATCAACATAGAGCACCAAGAAGATAAATTTACTCCCATTGAACTTGTGATATACATAATCATCAACTACATTGACCTAAAAACCATAAGAGATAATGATTTGATGAAACCTATGATACCATAGATGGGAAGCTTGCTTGAGACCATAGATGGATCTTTTTCGTTTATAAACCATGGACCTTGCATCACCTGATACAAAGTTTTATGGTTACATCATATATATGGTTTCCTTATTGTCACTATTAAGAAAAGCTATCTTAACATCCATCTGGTGCAACACTAAGTCAAAATGAGCTACAAGTGCCATTATTGTCCTATAGGAATCTTTCGATGATATTGGAGAGGAAGTTTATTTGAAGCCAATACCTTCCTTTTGATTAAAACCCTTGGCGACTACACATGCTTTATACCTCTCAATGTTTTCCTTAGAATCCTTTTTGGTTTTAAATATACATTTACAACCAATTGGTTTTGCACCTTCAGGAAGCTTGACAAGATCCCAAACGTCATTGTCTTTCATGGATTTCATCTTATCATTCATGGCATCAATCTACTTCTAACAATTAGCATTTCGTTTGATTTGTTGGAAATTGATTGGATCATCTTCCATTTGTCCTTATGTCAAACTCATACTCTTGAAGAAATACAATATAATCACTTAAAATTGCACTTCTTTTCTCTCTAGTGGATCGCCTAAGTGACACTTTCTCTTGAGGTTGTTGAGTTTTCTCTTCTAGACAACCTCTTGATTTTGAGTAGGGATTTATATAGGTAAATCCTCATTGTTTTCATGAATTGTATCTTGAACAATGTCAATAGGTTGATCATTATCAATAACAACATTTGGTAGAGGAATGGATTCCTCTTCAAAAACAACATTCCTAATTCTATCTCCCCCTTAAACACAACATCCTCAACAAATCTCACATTTTATGTTTCGTCATCTCAAAAAAGAACTTAGTTAAGGGGTTATAAAACTTAAAACCCCTCGACCGTTCAGGATACCCAAAAAAATAGCAACTAATAGTTCTTGAGTCTAGTTTGTTTTCATGTGGCTTATAAGGGCTTACCTCAACTGGACAACCCCAAATGTGTAAGTTTTTAACACTAGGCCTTTTGCCTATCCATAGTTCTTAAGGGGTCTTAGCTACTTCTTTACTAGGTACTCTATTCAGCATGTAGGTTGCAGTCTTAAGTTTCTCTCCCCAGAGTAATTCTGGCAAAGAAGAATGACTAATCATACTTCTTACCATGTCCTTAAGCATCCTATTATGTCTCTCAACAACACCATTCAGGCGAGGTTGCTCTGGCATTGTGTATTATGGGGCAATTCCACATTCCTCTAAGAATTTGGAAAATGGTTATGGATGTTGTTCACCTAATCTGTCATATCTACCATAGAATTTTCTTTATATTCCATGCAACGAATTTGGAACATTCCTTCTTCATATGCCCATGTTTCTTACAAAAGAAGCAAGAATCTTAAGTGTTTTGTTTCTTAGGTTATGATGTTCCCACTGCAGTTTCCTTATCATTAGTCATTTTTCATTTATTACTCTTTAGGTAGTTTCAAGATGAGCACTTTCAGTCTTTTCTCAATTCAGCCTATCCTCTTATTGCACACAGTGTGAAATGAGCTCATTAAGAGCCCATTTCTCCTTTTGAGTGTTATAGCTAACTATAAATTGACCATAGTGTGCAGGAATGGATATAAGCACCAAATGCACAAGCAAGTCATCCAAAAGATCAAGATTTAGTGCCTTAAGTTTGGAAGTGATGTTAGGCATCTCCATAATTTACTCCCTAATGTTTCCCTTTCCCTTATACATCATCTGGACAAGGTCAATTAAAAGCTTGCTTGTCTAAACCTTTTCATTCTTTGCAAAATGCTTTTCAATTTATTCAAGGAAACCCTTAACAGTTACCTCATCGGACATACCACCCCTGAATGATTTTAGAACGCTACATTTCAACATTATTAGACTTGAATGATTAGAACGTTCCCATTTCTCAAAGTTCATTTTTTCATTGGTGGAACTTTTCTCCATAAGAGAAACAAGTTGTTCTTTTCTTAATGCATAGTCTAAATCCATGCAGTCAAGAACTAATAGAATGTTCTCTTTCTAGCTCTTAAATTTTGTGTCGTTAAGCACAAGAATTGAGTTCATGGTGGTAGGGATATTAGCAGCAGAAACAATAACTAAAATAAAAAATTCAGAACAAACAAATACATAAGCTCACATAATAGAAATTCATGTCATAACATGCAAAATAATAAAATAAAATAATCATGTAAGACATAAATTTCAATCAATTATATTAATGGGCCCATTTAAACAAGATAACTAGCACAACATTGGTGTTTAGTCTTTGGACAAAGAAATCAACTTGTAAGTGGTACTCTTTATACAGAAATCAAATGTTGATAATAAATCCTGTCAAATAACATCCTTTCTTTGGGTTGGTATATTGTTCACATGGAAACTGTATAATTATCACCCATTTATTCCCGTAGGTACATTTGTTGTTTGGTCAATTAATGACCTTCCTTTGGGCTGATCATTGATCACATAAACAAGAAATACACATATCCTATTATTCAAAAATAAATAAATCTATACAAAAGAGGTTACTTGGGCAACATTTTGTTTCAATTAATTTATTCCAGAATAGAGGACACAAAAATTAAGTGAGTACCCCCAAATCCAAAGTTTAATGCAAAAATATCAAAAATAAATAAATAAATAATGAAGTTTTCCATAAATAAATATATGTAATAAGTATTTTATATTCCAAAAAAGGAAAAGGAAAAGAAACAGAATACATATATATATGATCATATTTACTAAATCAAATCAAATATGATTCACTTTATTTTTACCATAAATAAATATATTGCATTGAATCCATGAAGCAAAATTTGAATGATATCAATACTTTATCTGAAAAATATACTACACTAACCAAATCGAAGCATATTTCATAGAGAAAGAAACAAAAGGAATGTTCCATTGAAACATACGTACCAAAGCAGTAAAGAAAATTGGAAATACAAAATGCACATTATGCCAATGATAAATCATGATAAAAAAATAATTTGTTGAAGACATCAACCCAAAGGCATATATAGATGTATATTATCAAAACCACATCATATTTATATATATTATAATCTATATCATTTCTACAATAATCATATAACTGTGATTAATGAAAATACACATAATATGAATCAAATCCATAAAACCATATGGATTTTATAAAACAAACGAAAATCATGTGTGTATACATAGAATTCAATAATCACAACCAGGATGATGAATCCTAATAATCTAACATAAAGTAAGGCTCTGATACCACTTATAATAACTATATCTAAATACATGCATAGATCTTAGACTCATGTAATATTATCAAGATTACGCAAAATAATGAAAAACATATATTGTAATAATTATATCTAAATACATGCATAGATCTTAGATTCATGTCAGATTATCAGGATTATGCAAAACAATGAAGAGCATACCTGAATCCATGATGAAGGATTGAAGAATGGATTAAGGATTTATAGTCTTCTACATACTAATATTTTCTCTCTCATGGGTCTCACTTAATAGATGGTAAGAGAAGAGGAGAGGTGATAGTGATTAGCCTTGGGGACCAAACCCTACAGTGTTCCTCATATAGTAAACTAATGAGAGACTCATTAACCCTAATTAGGTTTATCATTGGGTATTATACATTGTAAAGCCCATATTGTATAAGATGTTTAATTGTGTTCTCCTAATTAGATCAATTAATTAACCCACTTAGAATAATAATAGCTCAAAATAAAATTCTCTTAATTTGTTAGCCTATTCATTAGATTATTAAAAATAATCCAATAGAAAACTCATTGGCACTACTACTAAATTATTTTATATCATTTATGATCGTATATCTAAATAAAAATTACTAATACTTAAATATATATCCACTTTAATTGTCTTATGACTCAGTGAAGTTATATAGAAGTAGTTATTGAGAGGAAAGAATTTAGAATTTTCCAAAAAAAAAAGAGAAAAAAAACATAAAGTGAAATTAGGTTTTTTCCCCCTCAAGTAGAGGTTTCCTATACAAAATTTTCTAACTCGACCAATTGAATCTTTATTTATTTTGTAATTGGTCATAAATACTTTCATTTTTAATTTGTTTCAAATTTTGCCCATTTTTCCAATTTCAAATACATGATCAACCCTCTTTATTTTGAATACATTTTCTTGTGCTAACCAATTTTGAATAATTAATTATTTTATACACTATAATATTGTATTTTTATAATTAATATATTAATTTAATGATAAAAATATTGTTTTTAATTAAATTTATAGAATTTAACTATAAACTTAAGCTAATATATAATTAAAAATATTGTAAAATTTGAATTAAGGAATGGGTAGGGATGGTCATTCACAACCTCATCCCGCTCGTCACGAAGTCATTCTCGTCAGAAATAATAATCGGATAAACAATTTAAGAATGAAATTATTTTATTAAAAAAATAGAAATATATATAATAACTCTTATTCAGGTTCTTTGTTTTGACTATCTTCCTTCATAGTCTCACATGTTCATTTAGAAGAATTGGATTTTCCTTGAGATTTACCTGGAATTTCACGTTCAAAGAACGATGCATTCCTTGATTCCAATATTGTGTTCTTGTGTATATTTGTGATCTGACTCATGCACAAAAAACTAATAAGCATTACTATTATGTGTATATCCAATGAAGATGCAATCTATTATTTTTGGACCTCTATTCACCTTCTTAGGTATAGGTACAACTACTTTTGCAAGACACCCCTACAAGTTCTGTGGCAACCCAGAACTTAATAGCATGACATTCATCATTTCTTTCAAGGTACAATTCTTACCTTCAACAACCCTATTTTTCTTAGGGGAATAAGGCGCCTTGGTTTCATGAATAACTCCATGTTGTACACAGAATTCACCAAACGGTGCCTTATATTCACCATTATGATCACTACGCAGTACATTGATTTTTTTGTTGAGTTGATTCTCAACTTCTATTTTATAAAGAATAAATTTCTCTTGAGCTTCATCTTTGCTTCTAAGTAAATAGATATAGCAATATTTTGTGCTATCATCAACAAAAGTAATAAAATACTTATTGCCACCCCTTGTTTGAATAAATTTCTAATCACATAGATTACTATGGATTAAGTGAAGGGGTTCAGTGTTCCTTTCAATTGAATGAAATGATGACCTAGTCATTTTTTCCTCAATACAAGTTTCACACTTATGCTTTGAATCTATTTGGAATGAGGGTATGTGTTCCATGTTAAATAGTCTACGTAATATATCATAATTAACATGACCTAGTCTACCATGCCACAAGTTGGAAGACTCAAGCATATAAAAAGAAGAATTAATCTTATTAATATTCTTAGCTTTTACAGTCATTAAATTGAGCTTAAATAACCTATCAGATACATATCCCTTCCCCACAAACATCCCATTTTTTATCACAACAACCTTGTTAGATTCAAACACCATCTGAAAGCCATGCTTGTTTAGTAATGAGCTAGAAATAAGGTTCTTATGGATGTTAAGCACATAGAGTACATTATTTAATGTAAGCTCCTTTCCATAGGTCATCTTTAGTTTGACTTGGCCTTGCCCTTGAATGGCTGATGTGGTAGAATTTCCCATGAATAGCTTCTCTCCATCTTTCATTGTTTCAAAAGTAGTGAATAATCCCTTATCTGAGCATACATGCCTTATTACACCAGTGTCAATCCACCACTCCTTTGGGTTTGATCTTACCAAGTTTACCTCAGAAATGACTACACACAAGTCAATGTCAGAGATATCATGAGTGATGTCATCAACCATGTTTGCCTCACTTTTTTTGTTTCTTTTTGGAAACCTACAGTCTGGGGCTTTATGGCCTATCCTATGACAGTTAAAGCAAATCCCTTTGAAGCATTACATCTTAAAATTTTCTTATCTAGGTCCCAATGTAGACCTTTACCCAATTGCCCTTGCCTTATCTTATTGTGTTTGGAACTTTGACCATGTTCCATCACATTAGCCTTGGGTGTTGATGAGATATAACCTCTTTTAGAAGAAGCCTTGTTGTCTTCTTCCACTTTGAATCTTATTAGCAAGTCTTTTAAAGACACTTCCCTTCACTTTTTCCTAAGGTAGGCCTTGAACTCTATCCATGAAGAGGGCAACTTTTCAATAATAGCTGCAACTTGGAATGTTTCACTAAGTACCATCCCTTCATCATACATCTCTATTATGATATTTTGGATTTCACGTACTTGATTGTATACCGATTTAGAATCCATAATCTTATAATCAAGAAAATGACCAACCAAAAATTCTTAGCTCCATCATTTTAAGTTTCATACTTTCGGTCCAATGATTCCCACAAGTCTTTGGTCATCTTTTTCTTATTGTACTCATTGTACAAGGAATCAGTTAGACTATATAGAATATAGTTCCGATATAGATAATTTGAATGCTTCCATGCTTCCATGCTTCAATAGCACTGACAGACTGAAAATCTTGTTCACCCTTAGGTTGATCCGGAGCTTCTTCAGTCAAGAACCTTGCTAAATTAAAGGTAGTGAGGTAGAACATCATTATACTCTTCCATCTCTTGATGTTCAATCCATTAAACTTCTACGGTCTTTCTGCCATAACATGATTCATTAGAATAGAAACCGGTAACATTGAGGTTACCCCATGAGCCACAGAAGGCCTCATCATTTGATTCACAATAGAACCACTCACAGTAGGATCAATAACATTCACAGTTGAGTTTTCAATTTGGGATACTCGAGTTGTCAAATCAGATTGCATAATCTTTTTCTTTATATTTTCTGTTCAATACACAAATAGCAATTTAAGTTGTTTTTTAAAAAAATTGCCAAATAAAGTTTATAGAAAACCAATTATATATATATATATATATATTTAATAAATAGATGATAGAAATATGTTAATTTACATATATATTTATAATTTCATTAATTATAGTGATTAAATAATTTTAAAATAAAAAATTTATTTAATTATAAAATTAATATATATATATTAAAAATAAAATACAAATATAAAGTAAATAATATTAAGATCAATAACACAAAATAAATAAAGAAAAAAAATATTAGTATAAAAAATATTACAATTATATAAAATAATTAATAATAACAATAATACAGAAAGCGATGAATACAAGTAAATAAAGTGCAAGTAATTTAATATAAGAGCAAAATTAATATTAAATATACGATGAAAGGAATTAATAAAGATGTAAAAATTGAACAGTAATTATAAAAATATATATATATAGCATAAGAAATATATAACATATCATAAATAATATGTTTGTCTCAAAATATTTATTTAAAAACATTTTATATTTGTTTGTCCAAAGAGTAATGGGAGAAAATTTATCTTAAGATTGTTAAACATAATAATCGGACAAACAATTTAAAAATAAAATTATTTTATTAAAAAAATAGAAATATATATAATATATAAATACAAAAATTAAATCATATATAAAATAAATAAATAAATAAAATAATAACCGATGCTTGTGTATCACACAATGTTCTTAAAATAATTTTTTCCGCTCATCGTGTGTGTTTGAGAATGACGTAAATTTATCTCCTAAGATATAACGATTAAATAATAATAAATTTATACCATAGTTTATTATTTTGAGAACTTTAAAGTGTTTGAATTCTATTGAAAGAATCTAATTTTTAATAGAAAATATACAACCAAAAATAATAATAATAAATAAATAATTTTTTTTCTTTTTACCTTTATGCCTCTCTCTCTTTTGTTTTTTTTTTTTCCTTTTTCTCCTTTTCTTTTGTCCTTCTTCTGGCCGCCCTCTTCTTTTCTTTATTTTTTTTCGTTCTCAAATTTTTTTGTGTCTTATCTTCTCAACTTTCTTCCCTATTTATAGAAGAATTATAGAGAAACATAAGCTAAGAATTGACGCAGAAAAACAGACAAAAATGACTAAATTTGAATTAGAGAAACAGTTGGAAATTAAAGTAAAGAAACATAAGAAATCAAGAGTGAGGTAAGCAAAAATTTAAAAGAATTGAAACTGAATATTAAAATTTTTATTTAATTTTTCTAACAATTCTCGATACCAAAACTAGGATTTTCCCATAAATTCTCTCTCCTGCGAAAAAATTGGCATTCTTATTTAATAGTAACGTGTCAAAGTAATACTCTTAAAGCCATAGCATCACCAAATCGGTTTAATACTCCTAAATTGTGTTAATTTAGGGGTCTAAAGTAGTACAATTAAAAGTTATAATAAAGTCGTGGTCAACTATTAGTTTTGGGGTAAGACATCTTACTAATTTTTTTTTCAAGTCACATCTCGATCCATAACAAGTACCATTCCTTGAATTCCTTACTGATCTACCATAAGGAAGACTATACTTTATCTTCATGGTACTTTAGAATATGGTTTGGAGTTCAAGTGTTCCAGTAAGTTATTGGTGAATGCATTTGCAGATACAGACTATGCATCATGCCCTAATGATCCTAGGTCCACATATTGCATTTGTGTCTTTTTAGGAGCTAATCCAATATGCAAAGAAACAATTTATTGTGTCTCGTTTAAGTATTGAGGTTGAGTATAGAAGCATTATTGTTATCTTTATGGCACTTTGGACTATGGTTTGGAGTTCAAGTGTTGTACTAAGTTGTTGGTGAATGCATTTGCAAATGCAGACTATGCATCATGTACTGATGATCTTCGATCCACATCTAGCAAATGTGTCTTTTTACGAGCCAATCCAATAATCTGGTATGCGAGGAAACAATATGTTGTGTCTCGTTCAAGTGATAAGGCTAAGTACATAAGCATTGTCTCAGCAGCCACTAAACTTGTTTGGCTTCATTCACTATTTATAGAGTTACATGTTTCTTTGCTCAGTGCACTAGTCATTTAGTGACTACTTAAGCTCAGTTTATATCTCTATCAATCATGTTTTACATGCGCTCTCACGAAACACATTGAATTTGATTTATATTTTTTTTGTGATAAGGTTTTTAATGAGTAATTACGTATACATAACAAATTGCTGATATACTAACTAAACCACTCTCAGGTACTTATTTCATTATTTTCAGCACAAACTTAATTAGCATGATTGACATCCCTCTGAGTTTGAGGGGAGTGTTAAGAAATCTACAAATGATGATAATGTGAAAGAATTTATCTCACAACTAACTTGCCTATGCCAAGTGTTTCCACGTGCAATTCTAAAACTGATTTATCCAGATCATATTACCAGCTCACGATCAATTCAAGAATGCAGGACTTGTAGAAAGGTCCAGAGAAAGTTTGTTAAATTGTTGACTATCATTCAATGTACAATTGTCTTGCGTTTACTTAGTTTGTAAATCACAGTATATATAGATGTATTGCTACATGAATGAATAACAATATACAATAGAAATTATCTTTCTTTCACTTTTCTTTTCATTGATTTTCTCTTCTTTCCTTCCATGCTTTAGTGCTCATTCTGCTTCCTTTAATTTTGTGTTCATTATGCTTGAATTCTTTCAAATAAATTAAAGTGCTACATCATTCCAATTAAATGTTTTTATTATATGAAACTGGACGAATCAAAAAGAAGAAAGGGTGGTTGCACATGTTTCATACTTTTCTAAAAATGACATTCAAATTATGTATTTATTATTTAATAATTGTACAATATATAATAACTAGTGTAGAAGTGATGTAGAGCATAGATGCTGTTAGTTGGTTATTCTATTATTTATTCTAAAAATGATAATTAAATTATGTATTTATGAGAATTAAGTCTTATTTATAGTTATAGTTGTACAATGTACAACAATTAGTGCAGAAGTGATATAGAGCATAGTTGATATTAGTTAATGTTTGGATATATGGGTCGATTTAGAGACCGACCCACCTAACAGCCCGAGCCATAAGACGAGTCATTCCAAAGGACTTGTCTGTGCCCATACCCAACACACACTTGTAGGAGAGACCCATCCGAGGGAGCTTTGGCATCTATAGGGTCGACTACCAGCCCAAGCTATGGGTGGTCGACCTCATACATGAATATGTTTACTTTTTACCTTTATGCTCCCCTGACACTTTTATATGTGTACAATCTATGTAATCAACACCTGTACTTATAATACTCTATATATAGAGGGACTCTCTAAGAGATTCAATCAATTGCTTTGATTTTTTTCTATTTTTTTTCCTTGGTAAATCGAACCAATCTCAACATTTTGGCATCGTGAGGTTCAAATTCTGAGGTCAAGCTTTAGCTTATGACCCCATATTTTCTACGATTCACCTCGAAATTTAAGAGAGATTTAAAAGACCAAACACATGTTCCATTTACTAGTTACCCCTAGAATCATTATCACATGTTCCTTATCACCATGGTACGGACACGTGTTGAGGTCAACTAAGACTAGAAAAAGTAGTGGGAGTACTAGATAACACCTCACTAACCCATGATGAGGCCAACATGGAGACTAATCCTCATCAAGAGTTGGATCGCCAACTTCTCGAGTTAAGAAGAGAACTCTAGGAGACCATGTGCAAAAATAGGTCACTATATTCCCAATAAGGTAAGGGAACCTCTAATGATTGAGCCACCAACTTGATTGGTAGAAATAGGACAAAGTGAATCATGCCCGAGCCTAACTAAGGGCGAATAGGAAGTTAAGAGGGACCTTTTTTCTAGTTTGGTGGGACATAGCAACGAACAATGGTTGCAAGAGAGAAAAATTGGGAGGCACGATTTCAGACATTGCAAGAAGTTAACAAAAAAGCAAGACCAAGCCTTGAAAATGGCCAATGAAAGACATGAAAAGGCAAAGCCCCCTATGATGTGGATAGGGATTGCGAGCAACTACATGTCTCCCCATTCTTTGATAAGGTAGAGAATGATGAACCATTAGGAAAGTTCAACGCTTCCAAGTTCCTTGATTATCTAGGAGCTAAAGACCCTGTAACGCACATGCAACACTTCAAGAAAGCCATGGCCCCTATGAGCCTCACCCAGAGCAAAAGAAACGCCATGATGTGTAAATTGTTCACTGATACTCTCTGTGATGGTGTCTAGAAGTGGTTCAACAACATGGAACCCTGCACCATAACCTCATTTTCATAGTTTGCCAGGTTGTCCATCACTAACTACACTTGTAACAAGCCATTAAGGAAGGAGTCACACCACCTCTTCTCAATCATTCAAGAGAGGGGTGAGTCTATCGAAGAATATGAAATGATTTAGGGAAGAAAAGTTAGAAATCTATGATTGTCTTAGCTTTATAGCTATAAAAGCCTTTAGACAGGGTCTCCTAAAAGACTCTGACTTGTTTGTATAGTTAACTAAGATAGTCCCTCAAACTATGGAGGAAGAATATGAGGAGGCAAGGAAATTCTTCAATCGTGAAAGAGAGTTAGATCTGGTCAAGGGTGGATAAGCCAATGTGGAAGTTACGCCAGAGAAGGAAAAAAGAAGGATAAGTCCTAACAGGGAAGATCATAGTAGTAGAGTCAGTAGAAACAAGCATTTCGCACCAAACAACAAGGCGAATGGACAATGGTCAGGGAATAGTAGAGCTTGTCAGAGGTCACTCTCTCCTTTTAGAGGGCCACCTTTGAGAGTGAATCTCACTCAGGCCATATTAAGGATGGAGAAAAAGCCAAATTTTAGATGGTTTCCAATGATAAAATCTCTTAGAAACACATCTAAATGGTGTGCCATTCACAAGGATGTGGGTCACGATATGAGAGACTGTAGGAACCTCAAAAAGGAAAAATAAGAGTTGTTGGCCAGAGGATACTTGAAGGGCCTCGTAATAGGTAATGGTGAAGGAAGAGCCCCTCAGAATGGGTGAAAGGTTCGCTAGAGAGCTATATAATGCCCCGTATATGTACACCCTAGAAAAGGTGAAGTCTTCTATGATGATCATTTTCACTGAAAAAGATGAGACATTATTCCATCATGAAGACCCCTTAGTGATCACTTTGAGTATTGGATCCTATGATGTTTGTCGTATCATGGTTGACATAAGGAGCTTAATGAATCTTCTTTTTCTGCCTACTATTAGAGCCTTAGGAGTAAAATAGATTGAAATTGTAAGGAAAGAAAAACCCCTAGGGGGATTCAACAACACCACCACCTATGTAGTTAGGACCGTGGTGCTACCTGTCATGGCCAAAGGGTCAATAGTGATGACTAATTTCATGGTCATTGATGTCATAGCTCACTACAACGCCATTTTCGGTAGGCCGTGGATACATAAGATGAAGGCGGTCCCATCTATCTTCCATCAAGCGATTAAATTATTAACTAAAGGAGGCACAAAGCAAATAAGAGGACACTAGGAAAAAACCTGAAGCTGTTACAATGCCACCATGAAAGAGGTTACATCTAAGTAGCAATCATAGAAAGGTATCTCTTGAAAGAGACCAGGATGTAAATGTCTAGCGAGGTCTGTCAATCTAAATAAGGTACGGGACTTACCAATTGGAGATAAGGGTGCGAACCATCCTTTAAAGCTAAGTATGGACCTGACAATAGAGGTGAGGGAGAAATTTTGCACTTCCTAAAAATGAACTCTAACATCTTTGCATAGACCTCAGAGGTCATAACTCATAGATTAATTGTCAATCCAAAGGCTAGACCTATCCAACAAAGAAAGAGAAAATTCCTAAGGGATAAGAATGAGGTGACTAAAAATTAGGTCACCACCCTTTGGGAAATAAGAGTTATAAGGGAGGTCAGCTACCCGACTTGGTTGTGAAATGTGGTATTTGTAAAAAAGGCGTGTTGATCACCTCGTATGTGTGTGACTTTTATAGACTTAAATGAGGCATGTCCCAAAGACTATTTCCCCCTCCCAAGTATCGATCAACTAGTTGATGCTACTACTGGTTTTAGACTAATGAGTTTCTTGGATGGATATTCTGGTTACTATCAGATCATAATGCACCCTGAAGACGAGGACAAAACATCTTTGATCACTGAGGAAGGGACCTTCTACTACACCAGAATTCCATTTGGATTAAAGAATGCAAGCACCACATATCAACACCTCATTAACAAGATGTTTGTAAATCAATTGGGGAGAAACTTGGAGGCTTATATGGACGACATGATAATAAAATTAACACAACCCTTGAACCACGTTAGAGACCTAGATGATTTATTTTGGGTAACCTAAAGGTATGTTATGAGACTTAACCCCAAAAAGTGTATATTTGGGGTTACTATAGGAAAATTCTTAAGATACCTTGTAATTGCCCAAGGGATTAAGGCCAACCCAAACAAGATACAAGCCTTGGTGAACATAAGGCCACCTACCAACTTGAAGGGGATCCAACAACTGAACAAAATAATGGTACTCAACAAGTTCATCTCTAAATTCATGGACAAGTGTTTGCCATTATTCAAGATGTTGAGAAAAAATGTCAATTTTTTGGGACGAGGATTGTGACAAGACCTTTGAAGAAATCAAATGATATCTGAGCAACCCTCTTATCCTGGTCATCCCTCTCCCAAGTGAGACACTTTATTTATATTTAGTTATGGTGTCCTAGACCTACAGTTTTGTGCTCCTAGCCAAAAGAGACAAGGTTCATCACCCCATCTACTATGTTAGTGAAATCTTGACAGACGCTCAAGAAAGATACCCAACCATTGATAAATTGGCCTTCACACGGAAACTCAGTACACATAAACTTAGGAATTACTTTGACTCACACGTAGTGGTATTAATTACCTCTTAACCATTTAAAAGCATTTTGATGAGGCTAGAAGTGGCAGGAATATTGACACAAATCGCCATAGAGTTGGAAGAGTATGACAATAAGTACATGGATATAACAGCCATAAAGGGACAAACAGTGGGCGAATTTAGTGAGACACCAGAATTCATCAGTAATAAGGGACAAGAAGAAGTTTGTAAGGTGGATCAAAGGGAGAAGACAACTTGGCAGGTATTCATTGATAGACCGCACAAATTCAATGGTGTTGGGCTAGGGGTGGTCATAATTGATTATGATGAAATTTTTTTTGAGTATACTATCAGACTTGATTTCCAGGCAACTAATAATGTTGTAGAATATGAGGCAGCTATATTTGGGGCCAAGATGTCAAAGAAACTCAGGGCGGATAAGATCACCTTACATAGCAATTCTTGACTAGTAGTTAGCCCGTTTTAGGGGAATTTTGAAGCTAGGGATGAAAAGATGAAGGGGTATCTGGAAAGGCTAAAATAGGAGTGTTCAAAAAAATTTAAATTCGAGATCAAACAAATAGCTTGAAATGAGAATGGCCACACTAGCATCTCTACGAGAGGTCAACCATGACAAAGTAGTATTGGTAACAATCTTTGCATAAGCAAGTTTGGAATAGGCCAAAAGAATAATTAGGTGTATGGATGCCCATACCAACCCATGGTTTACCCGGATCTATAAAATCCTAGAAATGGAAAATCTACCTAAGGATCGCAAACTTGTAAAAGAAATCAAGGCCAAGGCCAGTCGATACATCATTGAAGTAGGTAAGCTGTATAGAAGAACCATACTCAGACTGAGGCTCTTGTGTGTAGCCAAATAAGGAGCTGAAATATTGATGTTTGAAGAACATGAAGAGGAGTGTGATTCTCTTTCAAGTGGAAGAAGGCTATCCCAACGAATTATGAGGTAGGGATACTATTGGCCCACTATATTGGTAGATTATACAAAATACAATTAGGAATGTGATAAGTGCCAAAGATTTTCCCCATTGTCACACATTCCTTTAAACACTATGACAGGGGTAGTAAGCCCTTTTGGCCCTTCTACAAGCAGGGGCTTGATATAGTAGGACCTTTACCTCAAGCAAAGGGTCAAAATAAGTTTTTACTAGTAGCCACTAATTAATTTTCCAAATGGATCGTACCGAAACCACTAGGAAGGATACGGGAGGAAGTGGTGATTCAATTTATCTAGAAATCTATAATCTACTGATTCGGTCCACCAAAGGAGCTCGTTACCGATAATGGAAGGAAATTTACAAGTCGTAATATCAAGGAGTTTTTCCATCAAATACAACATTAAAATGTCTCACTCAACACCATTTTATCCTTAAGCCAATGGTTAGGTAGAATCTTCAAACAAATTAATAATCAACCTAATAAAGAAAAGGTTGGAGAGTGTAAAATGAAAGATGGGTTGAGGAGCTGACTGAGGTACTATAGGCTATCAAGACCAATTCTCGGGGAAGCACTAACGAGACACCCTTATCCTTGGTCTATGAGACTAAATTAGTGATATCAACTGAAGCTATTGTACCCACTACAAGGTCTACCATAACAAAAGAATAGAAGGATGCAAATAGAGCAATATAATGACCCTTGTTGAGGAAAAAAATGACGAAGCTTTAAAGAGGATAATCAATCAGAAAATAAATGTATCAGATTATTACAACAAGGCTGCGCATTTCAAAATGTTTACCATAGGCGATTGGGTTCTCAAGAGGGTCTTCCCTAACAAGATGCAATGGATGGCCTATAAAATGGGTACAAATTGGGAAGGATCCTATAAAATAATTGAGACAACTCTAAAAATGGCCTACTTATTGAGAAGCTTTGAAAGAACTGAAGATGGCATAAGATGGAACACACGATGCTTAAAAAAATAATGTACCATAATTTACTACTTTCAGGTAACATCATTACATGTATACAAATAAAATGAGTTCCTTCAATAAATGTTCCTATCCCATAAGTCTTCCATTATTATAAGTCATGAGTTGAGTACCTCAGTCAGGAACTAAGTAGATCTTTATCTCTCACTATTTTATGTCACGGGTCGATCACCTCAGTTAAGAACCAGATAAATCACCCTAACACTTATGAAAGTCACAAGTCGATCACCTTGGTCAGGAACCAGGTTGGCGCTCTGACAATGAACGAAGAGCAAAGCACAAAGCATATCAGTCAAAAACCAAATTGGCACTTTGACAATGAACAGAGATTTGAGCACCTTATTCAGGAACCAGGTAGAGCTCCATCTCCCAATATTGTATGTCATGGGTTGATTGCCTTGATGAGCGAAAACCGGCATCGCCGATTCTTGCCAATACTTTGGTTTTAATATTTATAAAACTCTCGCAAGTGCACGAATCATTTCGAAGAAAATGATAAGTATACTCCCAAGGTCGATCTAAGGAAGGAATGTATGTGGTTTTTAATTTATTATTCAAACTTTTAAAAACGAAATTAAATCCTAAACATCCTATCACGATAGTTTGGTTTTTGTGTTCCTAATCTAATAACATAAAAATAAAACATATATACAGATTAATTAAATATAATCTAATAACATAAAAAATAAACATAGATACAAATTCAATAAATATTTATCTAAAAATATATACAAATACAGATTCAATAAATATTTATGCAAATTTTATCATTTATATTAGTGGAGTATTTATGGATATAATAACTAAATTAATTATGCTTGCTCATATTATCTAGGTTATTAAAGATATAAATTGATATTTTATTGATTCTCTTTTTTTTATATAAATACCACATTTGGTGGGGTTAGATATTCTTTGTTAACTAAACAAATCAATTAACACCTATGGGTGGGGTTGATAACTAATATGCTTAATTAAATTAATTCCTTTTTCTAAGAGATTTGAAAATGAACCATTTAAATGCCACCTTTGGTGGGGTTAGACAGTTTAAACTTTATTCAAGGTGTCCAAATTAAACATAAGAATTTAATTATCCGAGTACTAACTTTCAAGTTTTAAAACCACTATTGAAAACATGTTGTCAATACATTTTCACATAATAATTCTTATAAAAATTTTTGAAATAGAGCTTCACTCTAACTACCGGGCGATTGTACCAACAAATAAAAGAGCACTACTCTAAATTAGATCGGATAACTAAACCTTAAAATCTAATTTTCAGGTTTAAGTTTGTAATGAAAAATAATATATTTCTCTCTAACATTCTTAATATAAAATCTTGAATAAAAACAAAATCAATTCATTTTAGAGATTTTTACCTATTTAATATTTCGCAAGCATAACAACGTTATTATTATATCATTTTTACTAAACAGCCAGCATAGTTAAATTTAACCACAGACAAATTAAATATAACATGTAAGAATAAAGCATAAAAATAACATGTAAGAATAAAGCATAAAAATAACTGTAAAGAAAATAAAATCCTTACAGAACTTCGACGCTATTCCCGTAGCTGGAAAACCTCCAAGCGGAATTTGCACTCCCATTTATTGAATCAAAAAGCTAAATTATTACAAAAACATTACAAGTTCCTCTCAAAAAGAGAAGAACTCTAAAACTAAGAGAATTGAACTAAAAACTAAGAGAAAAACTAAGAAAAGCTTAGAAACTAAGAAAGAAACTAAGAAAAACTTAAAAACTAAGAAATGAGAGAAAGAAAGAAGAGAGAAGTGTGTTTTGAAGTGAAGGGAAGGGGGGTATTTATAGGTGAGGATGGAGAGAAAAAATGAGTAAAAAAAATGTTAAAAAAATATTAAAAAATGTAAAAACGCGTAATGGAAATGCTGAGGTCATTAATGACGTCAGCATGACGTCACGGGGGTGGCTGCACGTAAAAAATGGGGCGAAAAGGCGTTGGGCGCGTGGAGGGGGGCTGCTGGGCGCTGCGTGCAGCTCGGTGCGCGTGAACAGTGCCTGCGCGCGGGCTGGGGCGCTGGGCTACGCGCGCGGGTGGGCTGCGGGGCGCGATTTCCGTCTTTTTGACATTTTTGACCTTTTCGACCCATTTTGTCCAATTTTTCCATGTTTGTTGACCTTTTCCCGCTTATTTATTAATATATTTGTGATGTATTGCTTCAAGTATTCCTCTTTGAGTCTTTAAATTGCATTTTTAAGCCAAAATACCTGAAAAACAATAAAAATACCCGTGATTCCGAAAAAGACAAATTTATATAAATATATGATAAAACATATAAATATATGTATTTTTAATCAATTAATGTACATAAAATCACTGTTATTTTAGTGCTTTTTGAGCACTCATCATAACCCCCAACCAGCTTCTTGCTAGTCCCTTAGTAAGAGAAGCGATAAAAACTAAAAATTAAACTATCCTAAATCACTTTCGTGGATTGAAACGGTTGCATTTAGCCTATGCAAGAAGCCGTTAAACCCCTAGGTTGCCCTAGTGGACGAGTTTGAGTCTCGTGAGGGTTTTCAGTAATGATACCCACAAGCATTGAACTAAATAAAAAGAAACTATAAAAACAATCACAACACAATCAAAAATTAATTTAATAATAAAAGAAAACAACATATCACAAAAATATCTCATACTTTTTAATCTCCTTTAAGATCATAATTAAAATCTCAAGCATAAGTTATTTTAATCTCTTTAAACAATCATGATTTTATTATAATAATTAATCGAAAATCATTTTCATATTTCATTTCAAAAATGTATCAATTTAATTTTACCCAATTTCAGTGTCATGAATCAGAATTCGCTTCAACTCTATTCCTCATAAGTCAATACTCTCAAAACACTGAATCCTATGGGTTTAAACACTCATACTAATTTATATGCGAAAGAGTTGATGTATAGAAATGAGCTAATATGTTCGCATATGTATAAAGAATAAAGGCTCAAAGTGTTATTTTAACATTGATCTCATGAAAGGAATCGAATGTATAAATTATAAAGATATCATATATAAAAATTATTTTCATGCATAAATCAAACTCATTAAGAAAGAATTTCAAGATATATGCTTTTTATAAATGAAGAAATTGCAATGACTTTTTAGGGAATTACTTCCTATATCTTTTTGTAATTAGCCTGTACTCACAACTTTGTAGGCAATGTGGGTCATAGTATGTAGATGATACTATATATATTTTTTATCTCTCTATTTTTTTCTGTAGATATTTTTCAATATATGTATTTTTTTAGAGAGTCAACCCATGTACAGATTGTACATTTTTTTTAGGATTTTGGTGAGTGGTTAATTTTGTGGCTTTTCTGTTTGGTTTAGGTAACCCCATATATGTCTTTTTGTTTTTGTAGCAGTCATGTATAAATGAGATATAAGCATATACTATCAATTTCTACTCAAATCATTTAATCTAAGCAAAAATAATAATAAAAAAAATATATGATACTCTATTAAGATGAGAAAAAATTCATACATTCAATGCTAATACCTATAGAGATCATCTAAAAATTTGAATAGATAAGAAATGTGTTTGGAGTAGAAAAAATATATATTTCACTCTGAATAAAAGAAATAAGGCTCAAATTATATCTCACAAGGGTAGTCTCCACTAAAAAAAATTCATAGACACCGATTTTGGGTTTAATATAATTTCCACATTTTATCAAGAAATACTAGTTATGACAAAAACTAACTAATTATCAAAAATAATTACAAAATATTTCATGATATGTTTTCAAAAATTAATCTAACAGTACAAAAGACTTAACTATTTACTTAAATTTGATTTAAAGAAATGATAAATTTTTGTGAGATTTGTTTTTTAAATTACTAAATCACAAAAATAAAATAAAAAAAATGAAAATGTGAACATAAAATTTTTATTATTTTTTTTTATTTTTTTTATTTTTAAATTGTTAAATCTTTTTTTTTTCTAATTAAGCATGGTAACTTTTCACCACCCCCAACCTAGAACTTACATTGTCCTCAATGTAACAACTGTAAATTAAAGATGAAGAGAAAAGAGAAGAAAGATTACCTATTTCTTGAGAATGTGTAAGTAGTAATGAAGAAATGCAGGTGCATTCATCATATTCATCATTTAAAGTGTATACAGACAGATCGCTGTGAACTTCTAACATCTCAACAAACATTTTTAGTTTTAACAATTTAAAAAGTATTAAACTAAAATAAACAATAAAATTAAGTAAATAAAATAAATAACAGAAAATTACCTAAAATGATGGGTTGCCTCCCATCCAGCGCTTAGTTTAACGTCTTAGCAAGACGTAACTTGGGGATTGCATTTTAAGTAAACTCAATGTCCCCTCATCATTGAGTCAATCATACCTACAAGTAAGACAAGGTTGTCTTCCTATACTGTTTTAAACATGCCCTATTGATTTTTAAATTTTTCTGTACCAAAAACTAAGGGCATGCTTGAGGGTTTTAGATAACCCACATCTAGGTGCCAATCAAATAATTAAGGCATCATAACACAATTGTACCTAGATCAAGCAAAGAAACTAACTCTTGAGATTGTAATTAAAACTTTAAAATTTTGGAGATAGTTTCAAATTTTTATTTTTTTTTATTTTTTTTTAAGTTAAAATAACATAATCAGTATTAACCAAGAGTGTTCCCAGGAAAGAATGGTGGGGCAAAGGCTCCTTAAAAACCATCCTCCTAGACAGAACAACGTTCCCAGGAAAGACTAGTGGCACAAAGGCATCCAGGAACTAGTCTCCTAGCCAGAACTCCCTTAGATCTTTACTTTTCATGTTATTAAAGTTAAGTTAATTAAGTTATATTAAGTAAAAATTTAAGTTAATTAAGTAAAAGAAAATCTAAGTTAATTAAGTTAAGTTAATTAAAAAGCTAAGTTGGTTAAGTTTTTTAAAAAAATCTAAATTAATTAAAAAAAAAGTAAGTTAATCAAAGTTAATTAAAAAGTTTAAGTTAATTAAGTTAAGTTAATTAAAAAGATAAGTTAAAAAGCTAAGTTAGTTAAGTAAAAAAAAATCTAAGTTACTTAAAAAGTTACGTTAATTAAGTTAAGTACACTAAAAATCTAAGTTAATTAAGTTAATGAAAAATCTAAGTTAATTAAGTTAAATAAAAATTAAGAGGAAAAAAAATAGTTAAAGAAAAAAAATAATAATAAAAAAAAAAAAAAAAATTAAAATTGAAATAAAATAAAATAAAGTTAAGATTTTAAATAAAAACTTAAGATTAAATGAAAATTAAAAATTAAGTTTATTTATTTATTTTTTTTTTTTTCAAATTTTTTTACTATTCATGAATTGTAATTTTATTTTGCTATCTACACTATAAATTTTATTTATTTATTTTAACTTAAAATTTTTGAAATTTAAATTTTTTTTTACTTTTTTTTACTATTCATGAATAGTAATTTTATTTTACTATTCACGCTATATTATTTCTTATTAACTTAAAATTTTTTGTTTTTTTTTGTTTTTTTTACTATTCATGAACGGTAATTTTATTTGACTATTTACACTATACTATTTTTTATCTTAAATTTTTTTTATGTTTTTAAGTTTTAAATTTTTTTTACTATTCATGAATGGTAAAATTTTTTACTTCAAATTTCAAATTCCTAAATTATTTTACAATTAAAAAAAATTTATTTTTTTTATTTTTATTTATTTTTATTTCTTATGAAATTTGAAATTTGATTATTATTTTTTTTTATTAAAAAAAATCACAATTATTTACACCACAAAAATGTTTTTAAAATTTTGATAAATAATTTAAAAACCGCTATTCCTTCCCTCGCAACGGCGCCAAAAACTTGATGACCAAATCCACGGCAACGGCGCCAAAAACTTGATGAGCGAAAACCGGCATAGCCGATTCTTGCCAATACTTTGGTTTTAATATTTATAAAACTCTCGCAAGTGCACGAATCATTTCGAAGAAAATGATAAGTATACTCCCAAGGTCGATCTAAGGAAGGAATGTATGTGGTTTTTAATTTATTATTCAAACTTTTAAAAACGAAATTAAATCCTAAACATCCTGTCACGATAGTTTGGTTTTTGTGTTCCTAATCTAATAACATAAAAATAAAACATATATACAGATTAATTAAATATAATCTAATAACATAAAAAATAAACATAGATACAAATTCAATAAATATTTATCTAAAAATAAATACAAATACAGATTCAATAAATATTTATGCAAATTTTATCATTTATATTAGTGGAGTATTTATGGATATAATAACTAAATTAATTATGCTTGCTCATATTATCTAGGTTATTAAAGATATAAATTGATATTTTATTAATTCTCTCTTTTTTATATAAATACCACATTTGGTGGGGTTAGATATTCTTTGTTAACTAAATAAATCAATTAACACCTATGGGTGGGGTTGATAACTAATATGCTTAATTAAATTAATTCCTTTTTCTAAGAGATTTGAAAATGAACCATTTAAATGCCACCTTTGGTGGGGTTAGACAGTTTAAACTTTATTCAAGGTGTCCAAATTAAACATAAGAATTTAATTATCCGAGTACTAACTTTCAAGTTTTAAAACCACTATTGAAAACATGTTGTCAATACATTTTCACATAATAATTCTTATAAAAATTTTGAAATAGAGCTTCACTCTAACTACCGGGCGATTGTACCAACAAATAAAAGAGCACTACTCTAAATTAGATCGGATAACTAAACCTTAAAATCTAATTTTCAGGTTTAAGTTTGTAATGAAAAATAATATATTTCTCTCTAACATTCTTAATATAAAATCTTGAATAAAAACAAAATCAATTCATTTTAGAGATTTTTACCTATTTAATATTTCGCAAGCATAACAACGTTATTATTATATCATTTTTACTAAACAGCCAGCATAGTTAAATTTAACCACAGACAAATTAAATATAACATGTAAGAATAAAGCATAAAAATAACATGTAAGAATAAAGCATAAAAATAACTGTAGAGAAAATAAAATCCTTACAGAACTTCGACGCTATTCCCGTAGCTGGAAAACCTCCAAGCGGAATTTGCACTCCCATTTATTGAATCAAAAAGCTAAATTATTACAAAAACATTACAAGTTCCTCTCAAAAAGAGAAGAACTCTAAAACTAAGAGAATTGAACTAAAAACTAAGAGAAAAACTAAGAAAAGCTTAGAAACTAAGAAAGAAACTAAGAAAAACTTAAAAACTAAGAAATGAGAGAAAGAAAGAAGAGAGAAGTGTGTTTTGAAGTGAAGGGAAGGGGGGTATTTATAGGTGAGGATGGAGAGAAAAAATGAGTAAAAAAAATGTTAAAAAAATATTAAAAAATGTAAAAACGCGTAATGGAAATGCTGAGGTCATTAATGACGTCAGCATGACATCACGGGGGTGGCTGCACGTGAAAAATGGGGCGAAAAGGCGTTGGGCGCGCGGAGGGGGGCTGCTGGGCACTACGCCCAGCTCGGTGCGCGTGAACAGTGCCTGCGCGCTGGGGCGCGCGCGGATGGGCAGGTCAGCGCGCGGCAGGGGGCGCGCTGGGGCGCGCGGGCTGGGGTGCTGGGCTGCGCGCGCGGCTGGGCTGCGGGGCGTGATTTCCGTCTTTTTGACATTTTTGACCTTTTCGACCCATTTTGTCCAATTTTTCCATGTTTGTTGACCTTTTCCCACTTATTTATTAATATTTTTGTGATGTATTGCTTCAAGTATTCCTCTTTGAGTCTTTAAATTGCGTTTTAAAGCCAAAATACCTGAAAAACAATAAAAATACCCGTGATTCCGAAAAAGACAAATTTATATAAATATATGATAAAACATATAAATATATGTATTTTTAATCAATTAATGTACATAAAATCATGGTTATTTTAGTGCTTTTTGAGCATTCATCATGCCTCGATTAAGAACCAGATAGACCACCCTAACACTGGTGTAAGTAATTAGTTAATCACCTCGATCAAGAACCAGGTTGACACTCTAACAATAAAGGGAGAGCTAAGTACCTCGGTCAAAAACTAGGTAAAGCTCTATCTCCCACTATTGTATTTCATGGTCCGATCATCTCAGTTAAGAACCAAGTAGAATTCCCTAACACTTATGAAAGTCACAAGTCGATCACCTCGGTCAGGAACTAGATTGGTGCTCTGACAATGAAGGGAGAGCTGAACACCTAAAAAAGGAAAAATAGAGAAGGCTTAGAATCTACTTTAATAAAAGCCATAAGTCATTACCATATAAATATTCCCTAGTCTCACCTTCTACAATGGCCTCTTCGGTATCATAGCCACTCTCACCCGAGTCTGAGTCCTGTTTCTAGCCCTAATCTTGAGACTGAGTGAGAAGGTACTAGGGAGTGACTGCGATATCCAAAATCTGGTAATAATACTCATTTAAGGCCATCTTCGTGGCCTTCTTCTTAAAGGAGTCCATGGTCAACCTATACCTTATTTCCATACTTGAGGATAGTTGCTCGGTCATAGCATCAAGCTTACACTTATCTTGTCTTCTGTTTCGACTAGCATGTGATTACTCGCCTCAGTATCATCCTAAGCCTTTCTCTAGGACTCTTCGAGCTATGCTAAATGCCTCATTTTATTATTTAGCTCGGTAACGACCTTGAACATTTTCTCTTTTTTGTCTATGGCCTCACTCTCCCATTTATTAGCCTTTGCTAGTAGCAATGCTTACTTGGCCCAAGTTGAAGCATGCTTCTCCTTTTCCTGTGTGATTTCATGCTGCAAAATCTCCATGCCTTAGAGCCTGTTCAATCCATAAAGTAGCTACAACTAAAAAAACTAGAAGACATGAGGTCAAACATAAGAAATATACATGACAATAAATAAATATACATGTGAAAATGGTGGTTAGATTGCCACACCTGCTACATCAGGTGACTAATCACGACTTCTAACCCCACATCCTCACATATGGCATGGAACTACCACTTATGTGCCATAACAGGAAGGTGACCCACATAGTGGTCCAATTGCTTTGGTGTCATACCCTAATACAACATCACCCCATCCATATCGATAGTAAGATCGTTGAAAACATCATTCCATTTTCTTGAATCTACTACGGGGCGAATAGATACTTAGGGTACCGAGTAGGGAAAAGGTAAGGTGTATTGGCCAGGGGAAGGTGGTGAAGGCTTGAACACGTTTAGCAGCTCGAGCTTGAGCATGGGCTTAGCCATAGTAATTTCCTTTTTTCTTTTTAGAGGAGGTGGAAAGGCCCTATTATCCAGAAGATTTACTCTTTTTTCCCTTTAAAGGAGTCCCTACTTTGTATGGGAGGCATAGTTCTTTGAGAGCTCGACCCTTGAGGAAGAACCCTAGTCTTAAGCTGCACCAAGAGAGCATTAGCATAAAACTCCATAGTATCTATAGAGACAAAGGGCAAGGATATGTTAGAGTTACGAGGTAGGGTCATAAAAAAAGAGAGGGAAAATGTCCCAAGTATGAGGACTAAAACAAAAATTCACTAAAACAACAATTGCTAAACATAAAAGACCCATAATTAGATAAAACAAAAATATTACTTCCTAAATCAATCTTTGCTCCCAACTTGATCTTCCAAATTTATCCCTTGCATAAAAGGTAATATATTATCCTTGGTGAAGCTTTAGAATCTTCGAACTCTTTGTATTGCACTTCCATGATCAAGCCTTGTAAAGCTTCTTTCATCCTCTTAGTATTTTCCCCAATCATTGGACCGCCAATTCCTTACAAAAGATCATGTGAATATTTGAAAACATCAACTTGATCAGCACTTGGGAACATTAACTTGATTAGCATCTCGATCTCCATTACATAGTCTGTGGGAGAGGTCCTACGCTTAGGAGGAGCTCGAGGTTTACTGATAATTCTGTGGGGTGGCTTCGCTGAACCGTGCCTCATAAGCCCAAATGATACAAAGTGTAGGGTATTTAACAAGTGCCTCCATGGGGGTTTTCTTAGATAGATAGTTATGGATATTATCCAGGCATTTCTTTGCATCCAAACTCAAGGTTATGATGAAGGATATCGTGTTCCTTATCACAACCTTAGTGTCATTTCAAATGCTCCTTATCAAATTTGTGTCATTGATGGAGATTCCAATCAGCTTGAGATATAGAAGAAATTTTCCTTCCAATTCTTCTCATTCTCAAGGAAGGCTACATTTATACCCTGATCTTGCTTCATAGACATGTATACCCTTTTTGGGTCTGTTGGGTTATGCTTTAGGACATAGGCCTTATTGAACTTGTGAATTTTCAAATCCATCTCGAGCTCTTGGCATATTACTGTAAGGTAGAATAGGTACCCCAAACCATTGAGCATTAGCTGACTTGGTGCGAGTTGAGTCATAGCCAAAAATCTCCTTATAAAAGGGTACAGGGGAAACCTGACCTCTAACCACAAAGCCTTCTAAGAAAACAACATCCACCTAACTGGAGGTTGGTCGTTTCCACGAGCTCTTAACATTAGAATCATTTTCTATACCAAGAAATTATGTTATATATTTTCCTCAACCTCTCCTCATCCTGTGGTGATAGACCATTGGCATTGACTTTGGCCGACCAGCCCTTGGTATGACCTGTAGGTTCCCCTAAATTTATTTCTCCATGTCCTAGCCACTAAGATCTAAGTCTGGGGCAAGTTAGACCTAATAGTTGGAATGGCCTAAGGATGAGAGGTGGAAGTAGAGGGATGAATGATGAGCGAAAATCGGCATCGTCGATTCTGCCAATACTTTGGTTTTATATTTATAAAACTCTCGTAAGTGCACGAATCATTTTGTAGAAAATGATAAGTATACTCCCAAGGTCGATCTAAGGAAGGAATATATGTGGTTTTTAATTTATTATTGAAACTTTTAAAAACGAAATTAAATGTTAAACATCCTGTCATGATAGTTTGGTTTTTGTGCTTCTAATCTAATAACATAAAAATAAACATAGATACAAATTCAATAAATATTTATGAAAATTTTATCATTTATAATAGTGGAGTATTTATGGATATAATAACTAAGTTAATTATGCTTGCTTATATTATCTAGGTTATTAAAGACATAAATTGATACTTATTGATTCTCTTTTTTATATGAATACCACCTTTTGTGGGGTTAGATATTCTTTGTTAACAAAACAAATCAATTAACACCTATGGGTGGGGTTGATAACTAATTTGGTTAATTAAATTAATTCCTTTTCCTAAGAGATTGAAATGAACCATTTAAATGCCACCTTTGGTAGGGTTAGACAATTTAAACTTTATTCAAGGTGTCCAAATTAAACTTAAGAATTTAATTATCCGAGTACTAATTTTCAAGTTTTAAAACCACTACTCAAAACATGTTGTCAATACATTTTCAAATAATAATCCTTATATGAAAACTTTTGAAATAGAGCTTCACTCTAACTACCGGGCGATTGTACCAACAAATAAAAGAGCACAACTCTAAATTAGACCAGATAACTAAACCTTAAAATCTAATTTTCAAATCTAAGTTTGTAATGAAAAATAATATATTTCTCTCTAACATTCTTAAAATAAAATCTTGAATAAAAATAAAATCAATTAATTTTAGAGATTTTTACCTATTTAATATTTCGCAAGCATAACAACGTTATTATTATATCATGTTTACAAATAGCCAGCAATGTTAAATTTAATCATGGACAAATTAAATATAACATATAAGAATAAAGCATAAAAAATAACTACAAAGAAATTAAAATCCTTACAGTACTTCGATGTTATTCCTGTTGCTGGAAAACCTCCAAACGGAATTTGCACTCCCATTTATTGAATCAAAAAGCAAATAAATTACAAAAACATTACTAGTTCTTCTCAAAAAGAGAAGAACTCTAAAACTAAGAAAAAACTAACTAAGAAAAGCTTGAAAACTTAGAAATGAGAGAAAGAAAGAGAAGAGAAGATGGGTTTTGAGGAGTGTTTGATTGTGAAGAGAATGGAGGTATTTATAGGTGAGGATGGGAGGAAAAAGTGGGTGAAAAAATGATAAAAAATGGTGGAAATGCGGAGTTGTGAATGATGATGTCATTTGATAATGTCAGCATGACGTGGGGGGCGACTGCGCATGGATTGGGGCACAGATGGAAATGGCACGTGCGAAAGGCACCAGTGGCGCACATAGGAGCGCGCGGGCGTGCGTGGGACTGGGCAGCTGGGTGGTATAGCGGCGCGTTTTCCATATTTGTCCAATTTTTTCCATATTTGTTAACCTTTCCTCATTTATTTATTAATATATTTGTGATATATTGCTTCCAGTATTCCTCTTTTAGTCTTTAAGTTACGTTTTTAAGCAAAAATACCTAAAAAATAATAAAAATACCCGTGATTCCGAAAAAGAAAAATTTATATAAATATATGATAAATTCATATAAATAGATATATTTTTAATCAATTAATGTGCATAAAATCATGGTAATTTTAGTATTTTTTGAGCACTCATCACAACCCCCAACCAGCTTCTTGCTAGTCCCTTAGCAAGAGAAGCGATAAAAACTAAAAATTAAACTATCCTAAATCACTTCCGTGGATTGACATGGTTGCATTTAGCCTATGCAACAAGCCTTTAAACCACTAGGTTGCCCTAGTGGACGAGTTTGAGTCTCGTGAGGGTTTTCAGTAATGATACCCAAAAACATTGAACTAAATGTAAAAATTAAAAGAAATAATAAAAACAATCAACTCATAAACTAAAATTACAACAAAATCAAAAATTAATTTTTAAAAGGAAAACAACATATCACAAAAATGTCTCATACTTTTTAATCTTCTTTAAGATCATAATTAAAATCTCAAGCATAAGTTATTTTAATCTCTTTAAATAATCATGATTTATTTATAATAATTAGTCAAAAATCATTTTCATATTTCATATAAAAAATGTATCAATTTAATTTTACCCAATTTCAGTGTCAAGAATCCGAATTCGCTTCGACTCTATACCTCACTTGTCAATACTCTCAAAACACTGAATCCTATGGGTTCAAACACTTACTAATTTAAATGCAAAAGAGTTTATGTATAGAAATGAACTAATATGTTCGCATATGTATAAAGAATAAAGGCTCAAAGTGTTATTTTAACAATTGATCTCATGAAAGAAATCGAATGTATAAATTATAAAGATATCATATATAAAAATTATTTTCATGCATAAATCAAACTCATTAAGAAATAATTTCAAGATATATGCCTTTTACAAATGAAGAAAGTGCAATGACTTTTTAGGGAATTACTTCCTATATCTTTCTTTTGTAATTAGCCTTTACTCACAACTTTGTAGGCAATGTGGGTTATAGTATGTAGATGATACTATATATTCTTTATCTCTCTATTTTTTTTCTGAAGATATTTTTCAATATATGTATTTTTTAGAGAGTCAACCCATGTACAAATTGTACATTTTTTAGGATTTTGGTGAGTGGTTAATTTTGTGGCTTTTTGTTTTATTTTGGTTTAGGTAACCCCAGATATGTCTCTTTTTTTGTAGCAGTCATGCATAAATGGGATATAAGCATATACTATCAATTTCTACTCAAATCATTTAATCTAAGCAAAAATAATAAAAAAAAATATACGATACTCTATTAAGATGAAAAAAATTCATACATTCAATGCTAATACCTATAGAGATCATCTAATCAATTAAAGAAATAAGAAATGTGTTTAGAGTAGAAAAAATATATATTTCACTATGAATAAAGGAAATTAGGCTCAAATTATATCTCACAAAGGTAGTCTCCACTAAAAAAAATTCATAAACACCAATTTTGGGTTTAATATAATTTCCACATCTTATCGAGAAATACTAGTTATGACAAAAACTAACTAATTACCAAAAATAGTTACAAAATATTTCATGATATGTTTTCAAAAATTAATCTAACAATACAAAAGACTTAACTATTTACTTAAAATTTATTTAAAGAAATGATAAATTTTTTGTGAGAATTTTTTTTTAAATTATTCTAAAATTACAAAAGTTATTAAATCACACAAAGAAAATAAATATATTTTTTTATATTTTTATATTTTTAAAATTGTTTAGAATGTTTTTTAAGCATGGTAACTTTTCACCACCCCCAACCTAGAACTTACATTGTCCTCAATGTAACAACTATAAATTAAAGATAAAGAGAAAAGAGAAGAAAGATTACCTATTTCCTGAGAATGTGTAAGTAGTAATGGAGAAATGCAGGTGCATCCATCATATTCATCAATAAAGTTCACACAGACAGATCGCTGTGAACTTCTTTCATCTCAACAAATATTTTTAGTTTTAACAATTTTAAAATTATTCACATGTAATTAAACTAAAATAAACAATAGAAATTAAACAAATAAAAGAAAATTACCTAAAATGATGCGTTGCTTTTCATCCAGCGCTTAGTTTAACGTCTTAGCAAGACGTAACTTGGTGGTGCTAAGGGTTACTCAACCAAATGCAATCCATTTCAGCAATTTTGTTTAGTTCTTCTAAATAAGGCTTCACACGATGCTCATTGACTTTGAATGTTCTTTGTGTCTTGGAATCCAATAGTTCTACTACTCCATGTGCAAATACCTGAACTATTTAGAATGGTCCATCCCATCTTGATCTCAGATTTCCTGGAAACAATCTCAAACGAGAGTTAAATAAAAGAACTTTCATTCCAGGGTGAAAAGTATTAGGAACTAGCCTCTTGTCATGATAGCGCTTAGTACGATTTTTGTATATTTTGGTATTCTCATAGGCTTCGTTCATAATTTCTTCCAACTCATTAAGATGGAGTAATCGTTTTTCTCCTGCTTTATCTAAATCCATGTTTAACTCTTTAATTGCCCAGTAAGCCTTATGTTCAAGTTAAACTGGAAGGTGGCATGCTTTCCCAAAGATTAACTGGTAAGGGCTCATCCCAATAGGTGTTTTGTAAGCGGAGCGGTATGCCTATAAGGCATCATTTAACTTAAATGCATAATCCTTCCTTGAAGGATGCACAGTGCGTTCCAATATTCCCTTAATTTTCCTATTACTTACTTCCACTAAACCAGAAGTTTGAGGATGATATGGAGTAGCTACTTTATGTGTGATGTTGTACTTGTTTAGTACTCCATCAAAGATCTTGTTACAAAAATGGCTACCTCCATCACTTATTATAACTCTAGAAACCTACTGAATATTAAATCATTCAAGAATTTAACAACAACATTAGCATCATTGGTTTTACTGGGGATAGCTTCTACCCACTTGGATACATAATCCATAGCAACCAAAATATATTGAAAACCATTGGATGGGGGAAAAGGACCCATAAAGTCAATCCCCCATGCATCAAAGAGTTCAACAACTAAATTAGATGTCAAAGGCATTTAATCTCTTTTGCTTATGTTTCATGTTCTTTGACATCTATAACATTGTGCACAAAACATATGAGCATCTTTAAAAAGAGTGGGCCAAAAGAAACCAGACTGTAATACCTTACGGGCTATCTTTTCACCACCAAAATGGCCCCAACAATGAAGTTCATGACAAAAAGTTAGAATGCTCTTATGTTCTTCTTCAGGTACACATCTCCTGATAACTTGATCTTGACCAATCTTGTATAAATAAGGGTCATCCCAGAAATAGTCCTTAATAGTTTTAAAAAACCTTTTCTTGTTCTGATATGAAGTGTTAGGTCGCAAAACACCAGTGGCTAGATAGTATACAATATCAGCATACCATGGGTTCATACCTATTGAAAATAACTGTTCATCAGGAAAGGTTTCAACTATATCTTCATTACTCTCATTTTTAAGAGAATTGAAGTCAGAAATCAACCTAGACAAATGGTCAGCTACTAAATTTTCACTGCCTTTCTTATCCTTGATTTCTAAGTCAAATTCTTGTAAGAGTAAAACCCACCTGATTAATCTTGGCTTGGCATTTGGTTTACTTAATAGGTATCTTAAAGCAACATGATTAGAATGCACAATCACTTTAGATCCTACTAAATAAGACCGAAATTTGTCTAAAGAAAACACTATAGCCAAGAATTCCTTTTTAGTGGTGGTATAATTCATTTAGGCATCATTGAGTGTTTTGCTAGCATAGTAGATGACATGCAAATGCTTATCCACTCTTTGTCCCAAGACTGCTCCTATAGCATACTCAGAAGTGTCACACATGATTTCAAAAGGTAAAGACCAGTTTGGTGCCATAATAACAAGGGTAGATGTTAGTTTCTCTTTCAAGGTATTAAAGGCAATAAGGCAGTCATTGTTGAAATCAAAATAAACATCTTTTGATAGCAAGTTACATAAGGGACGAATTATTTTAGAGAAATCTTTAATAAATTGTTTGTAAAATCCTGCATGTCCAAAGAAGCTTCTTATCCCCTTCACAGATGTAGGGGAGGTAGTTTGGATATCAATTCAACTTTTGCCTTATCAACTTTAATACCCTTGTTTGAAATTATATGTCCTAAAACTATCCCTTGTTAAACCATAAAATGACTTTTCTCCCAACTAAGGGTGAGATTGCATTCAATGCATCTTTCTAAAACCAAAGTCAATTTATGTAAGCAATCATCAAATGAGTTCCCAAAGACAGAGAAATCGTCCATGAAAATCTCAATGAATTTTTCCACCATGTCCGAGAAAATAGATATCATGCATCTCTGGAAAGTAGCAGGGGCATTGCATAACCCAAATGGCATTCTTCGAAAAGAAAATGTCCCAAAAGGACATGTAAATGTGGTCTTTTCCTGAGCTTCTGGTGCTATGGGTACTTGATAATATCCATACAATCCATCTAAAAAACAGTAAAATTCGTGCCCAGCTAATCTTTCTAACATTTGATCAATGAATAGAAGAGGAAAGTGATCCTTTTTAGTATATAAATTTAGTTTCCTAAAATCTATACACATTCTCCATCCAATGATTATTCTAGTGGGCACTAATTCACTTTTTTCATTTTTAACAACTGTTATCCCAGATTTCTTTGGTACCACATGCACTCGACTTACCCACTTACTATTTGCAATAGGATAGATAATTCCTTCTTCTAACAATTTAAGAATTTCTTTCTTAACTACCTCTTGCATATTTGGGTTTAGTCTTCTTTGGGCCTCTCGTACAAGTTTAACACCATCCTCCAAGTTGATCTTGTGCATACACATTGTAGGACTAATGCCTCTTATATCCCTGATACTCTAACCTATAGATTTCTTAAACTGTTTAAGCATTTTGATAAGTTCCTTTTCTTGGGTTTTGGTCAAGGTTGAAGAAATTATCACTGGATAAGTTTCTCCTTCTCCCAAAAACACATATTTTAAGTGCTCAGGTAAGTCTTTGAGTTCAAGTTCAGGTGGATTGGCCTCTTTACTAGATGAAGAAATGGGTAGATTTAAAAGTGTACTAGATTTTGTCATTACTTCATTGTCTAGTCGTTCAAGATACCCCTTAATTTCCTCATCTAAATCTTCTTCGACCTCTTCAAGTGTAAGAACAGTTTCAAGCTTGTGTTCTATTCTGGTTTGGAAAAAGGTGCTTTGGACAAGATTATCCAAAGGGTCAACATCAAATATTTCATCGATGGCAGAAATAGAAGGAAAAGGTGAAGAATCAAAAACTTTAAAATTAACAGTCTCTCCTAAGACTTTCATTGTCAAATTTCCATCTTGGACATCAATAATAGTTTTAGTAGTTGCCATAAATATTGGTCTACCAAGAAATATTGTGTGCTCTCTGTCCAATGATGGATTTTCTTGCATATCCAGAACCACAAAGTCAACAGGTATTATCAGTTTGTCTACTTGTACCAACACATCCTCAACTATTCCCTTTGGATACTTAAGAGATCTATCTGCAAATTGAAGGGACATAGTTGTGGGTTTTAAATCTCTTAGATTGAGCTGTAAGAATATAGAGTAGGGCATCAAATTTATACTAGCACCTAAATCAAGCATTGCTTTAGCAACCTTCCTATCCCCCATAGTTATGTTTATAATAAAACTTTCAGGGTCTTTCAACTTAGGGGTAGTTTGTGCTGAAGTATAGCGCTAGAAATTTCTGATACTACTACTCGTTCATTCAGTTCATACCTCCTTTTCTTAGTGTTCAACTCTTTGAAAAACTTAGCATATGAGGGCACATTCATGATCACTTCTAATAATGGTAAATTGATATTTACTTTAGAGAGCATATTAAAAAGATCATAGAATTGCTTATCTTGTTTGGATTCTTTTAGCCAGTGTGGAAAAGGTACTTGCAATTGGTGTGGTTCTGTTGTCTTTTGAATTTTGGAGATGTCAGATGACTCTCCAATGAGTTTTTCAGAAGGCTTGTTAAGTTTAACACTTATTTCTCCTTTTTGTGAGACTAGAATATCACCTTCTTTGTTACCTAAACTATAAGGTAAATCGTTAGAGATTTCAGGTAAACTGGTATTGACTACCTTACCACTTCGAAGGGTTCTTACATCCTTTGCTTTTTCTGGTTGACTGGGCAACTTTCTTGGTTCTTTCTTTTGCATTTGTTCAGCCAGTTGCCCAACTTTAGATTCAATCCTTTTAACTGAAGCCTCCATGGTGTTCAACCTTTGATTATTCATCAATTGGTTGTCATGACTAACTTGAATAAAAGCATTCAAGCTATCCTCTAAGGTTGGCTTAAAAGATTGGTTTGGACATGGGGTGTAGGTTGGATAATTGTTTTGCTTCCAATGATGGTTAGGGTGATTATAGGTGTTTGGATGATACCTTTGAAAGGATTTGACTTCCTCCATGGCATCGACACTAGAATCACTAGTATTTGAACAATTATGAGTACCATGCCCAATTGAAAAATAAACTTCACACACCTCTTGATTTGGCATTTGGTGGGTAGTAAGAAGTTGCACTTGTTTAGTCAATTCAGCAAGTTGCAAGGTTATCTCATTATCGGAGCCAACTTTATTGACTCTTGCTCTCCTTCTAGCACTTCTTTGTTGGGAATTAGAACCCAACAGCTCATAAAGATTATAGGCTTCCTCTGTAGTTTTTTCTCCCACAGCACCTCCAGCAGCATTATCAACCATGTATTGACTATGTAGTGTCAATCCATCATAAAAGAATTGGTTCTGTAGTTGCAATGGAAAACTATGATTATGACATTGAATGAAAAGGAGTTTGAATCGTTCCCAAGCTTCATGAAATGGCTCTTCATACATTTGAGAAAATGTTGCTATCTTTGTCCTTAGATCAATAGTCTTTTGATAGGAATAGAACCTACCCATGAAAATTTCATATACTGCCTCCCAAGTTTTTAGAGAACCCGATTGTAGAGTAATGAACCATGACCAAGCTTTATCCTTAAGGGTGTAAGGAAAATACCTCATCCTAAGTTGATCTTCATTAATTGCATGTAGTGGAAAGGTTTGGACAATAGCATAAAATTCTTGAATGAAATGCAAAGTCTTCATTAGGGACACCGTAAAAGGAAGGCAACAAAGAATAATGAATCTTTTTCAATTCATAATTCCTTGCAGCCTCTTGTAATTGTATGCCGGAAGTTACATTGCCAATGATTGGCATTGTATAGTCTTTCATCATTTTCCGCCTATCTTCAGCATCTCCCATGGTTATTTGTAGTTGAAATTGATCCTCCTCCTATTGTGTATCAACATTTAGCTCTTAAAAATAGTAGATATCTCTAAGAAAGATTTCTCACTTGACAAAATGTACATGCTTAAAACAAAAAGGTGTAGGGAACCTAAATTTTTAATTTTTAATTTATTTATGCTAAATTTAAAGAATGGACACAATTTTTGAAAAAAACGAATTTATTTCATTAGAATTTTATTACACATAAAATAAAACTAAAACAAAGGAAAATACAATAATGGGTGACCTCCCATGTAGGACTAAAATTTATCGTCTTCTAGTAAGACATTGCTTGGAGATTTCAGAATGACAAACTCAATGTCTCCTCTTCATTGAATTTATTTTACCCCTTTTTGACCATCAAATTAGTCTTTTCTTTGTTTTTGCAAATGTTGAACTAACTGTTCTACTTGAACTTCCACCTTTTTGATAGAAGCTTCCACAAAGTCCAACCGTTGATTGGTTTTAGATTGGTTATCTCTACAAACTTGAATAAAAGAATTCAAGTTGTCCTCTAGAGTTGATTTATTGGGAATGCTTCTTGGAATATACGGGTGGAATTGCTGGCCTGACTGATTTGAGCTCTGAGCGAAAGGAGGGTTGTTTTTCCTCCAGGAGAAGTTCAGATGATTTCTCCACCCAGGATTGTAGGTATTTGAATTGGGGTCATACCTTGGTCTCTGTTGATATGCTCTCAATACATTAACCTGTTCAGGTCCAGCTGTTGTTTCTCCTTGATATGGACAGGCTTCAGTACCATGTCCTATATTGCTATACAAACCATATTGTTCATTATTGGTGTTGGTTTGTGTAGTGAGAAGGACAACTTGCTTGGTCAGTTGAATAAGTTATTGTTGAACTTTATTGCTGGAATCGATTTCATGAACTCTAGCTTTTCTCACTCGTGAGCTTTTCTATTGGGAATTAGCACCCAACATCTCAAAGAGGTTGTACGTCTCTGAGGCATTCTTTTCTCCCAAGCGTTATGGAATGGTTCTCCTTCCATCTAAGAGAAAGTAGCAATCTTTCCTCTTAGCTCTGATGTTTTCTGGTAGGAATAGAATTTTCCCATGAATTTATTATAAATGTTCTCCCATGTCATCAGAGAACCTGGGGGGGGAAGTGACATTAACCAAGCTTTGGCCTTATCCTTTAAGATGTAGGGGAAACATCTCATTCAAATTTAATCATCGTTTAGAATATCAAGGGGGAAAGTTTGAACCGTGGCATAGAAGTCTCTAATGAAGGAAAGAGAATCTTCATTAGGTATCCCATAAAAGGAAGGAAGCATAGAAAAATGAATATTTTTTAGGTCATAATTCCGAGCAGTCTCACCCAGCTAGATAGCGGTAGTTGTCGTGCCAATCACCGGTCTTTCAAACTCTTTCATGGTGGTTTCCCTAACATGTTGGTTTTCTTCCATTTCTTTCGATTCCAGTAAAGGATTAAGCCTTGGTTCTATGTTTGGCTCAAAAATAGGTTGATGGTTGGAATCCAGTCTTGTTGACACTTGTTTAAATTTATGAATATTATTTACATATGATGTAAGGGGGTTTCCTAAGGATCTCCTACCACGCATAAACTATTGAAAACGTAAATTTAAAACTCCTGTCAACAAAAATATAACCACACAAAAATTTAGAGAAAATTTACATGGTATTTAATACAAAACACTAAACAAAACTAGTTAAACCCTAATAATAAAATAAATTTGACTTATTTTTATTTTATTTTATTTAAATAAAACAAAGTTTAAATTTTATTTATTTTTTAAATTTTATTTATTTCATGTTTTTTTAAGATAAAATAACATAATCAGTATTAACCAAGAGTGCTCCCAAGAAATAATGGTGGTGCAAAGGCTCCTGAAAAACCATCCTCTTAGACAAAACAACGTTCCGAGAAAAGACTAGTGACACAAAGGCTTCCAAGAACTAGTCTCCTAGACAGAACTCACTTAGATCTTTACTTTTCTTGCTATTAAGTTAATTAATTTAAGTTACGTAGAAATTTAAGTTAATTAAGTTAATAAAAATGTATGTTATATAAGTTAATCAAACTTTAAGCTAATTAAGTTAATCAAAATCTAAGTTAATTTTTTTTAAACTAAGTTAATTAAGTAAAACGAAAATTAAATTAGTAAAAACCTTAGTTAATTAAGGTAAACAAAAAATTAAAAAAACTAAGTTACTATTCACGCTATAATTTTTATTTATTTAAATTAAAATTTTTAAAATTAAATTTTTCTTACTATTCATGTATGGTAAGTTTATTTTACTATTCATGTTATAATTTTTTTTAACTTAAAAAATTTTAAATTTTTTTTTTTTTTTCATGAATGGTAATTTTTTTTAGTATTCATGCTATAATTTTTATTTATTTAACTTAAAGTTTTTAAAATTAAATATTTTTTTTAATTTTTTTTACTATTCATTTATGGTAAGTTTTTTTTATGAAATTTGCAATTTAATTTTTTTTTATTTTTACTATTTACGAACAAAAATTTATTTTACAATTCATGAAAGGTAAGTTTTATTATTAATTTTTTTTAAATAAAAAAGCACAATTATTTACAACACAAAATGTTTTTTAAAGTTTGATAAATAATTTAAAAACGTTATTCTTTTCCCCAGAAACGGCGCAAAAAACTTGATGAGCGAAAACTAGGATCGTCAATTCTGCCAATACTTTGGTTTTATATTTATAAAACTTTCGCAAGTGCACGAATCATTTCGTAGAAAATGATAAGTATACTCTCAAAGTCGATATAAGGAAGGAATATATGTGGTTTCTAATTTATTATTCAAATTTTTAAAAACAAAATTAAATCCTAAAAATCCTGTCACGATAGTTTGGTTTTGGTGTTTCTAATCTAATAACATAAAAATAAACATAGATACACATTCAAAAAATATTTATGCAAATTTTATCATTTATAATATTAGAGTATTTATGGATATAATAACTAAGTTAATTATGCTTGCTCATATTATCTAGGTTATTAAAGATATAAATTGATATTTATTGCTTCTCTCTTTTTTATATGAATACCACCTTTCGTGGGGTTAGATATTCTTTGTTAACTAAACAAATCAATTAACACTTATGGATGGGGTTGATAACTAATTTGTTTAATTAAATTAATTCCTTTTTCTAAGAGATTGAAAATGAACCATTTAAATGCCACATTTGGTGAGGTTAGACAATTTAAACTTTATTCAAGGTGTCCAAATTAAACCTAAGAATTTAATTATCCGAGTACTAACTATCAGGCGATTGTACCAACAAATAAAAGAATACTACTCTAAATTAGACCGGATAACTAAACCTTAAAATCTAATTTTCATATTTAAGTTTGTAATGAAAAATAATATATTTCTCTGTAACATTCTTAAAATAAAATCTTGAATAAAAATAAAATTAATTCATTTTAAAGATTTTTACCTATTTAATATTTCGCAAGCATAACAACGTTATGATTATATCATGTTAACAAATAGCCAACAGTGTTAAATTGAATCACATACAAATTAAATATAACATATATAAGAATAAAGCATAAAAAATAACTGCAAAGAAAATAAAATCCTTACAGTACTTCGATGCTAGTCCCGTTGCTGGAAAACCTCCAAACGGAATTTGCACTCCCATTTATTGAATCAAAAAGCAAATAAATTACAAAATCATTACTGGTTCTTCTCAAAAAGAGAAGAACTCTAAAACTAAGAAAAAACTAACTAAGAAAAGCTAAAAACTAAGAAAAACTTAAAAACTTAGAAATGAGAGAAAGAAAGAGAAGAGAGTATAGGTTTTGAGGTGTGTTTGATTATGAAGAGGATGGGGGTATTTATAGGTGAGGATGGGAGGAAAAAGTGGGTGAAAAAATGGTGGAAACGCGGAGTGGTGAATGATGATGTCAGCATGACGTGGGGGGTGGCTGTGCGCGGATTGGGGTGCATATGGAAACGATGCATGTGGAAGGCACCAGTGGCGCACAGAGGCGTGCGCGGGAGTGGGTAGCTGGGTGGCGCGGCAGCGCAATTTCATCTTTTTTGACATTTTTGAACTTTTGACCTATTTTGTCCAATTTTTCCATATTTGTTGACCTTTCCTGATTTATTTATTAATATATTTGTGATGTATTGCTTCCAGTATTCCTCTTTGAGTCTTTAAGTTACGTTTTTAAGCAAAAATATCTGAAAAACAATAAAAATACCCGTGATTCCGAAAAATACAAATTTTTATAAATATATGATAAATTCATATAAATAGATATATTTTTAATCAATTAATTTGCATAAAATCATGGTACTTTTAGTGCTTTTTGAGCACTCATCAATGAGGCTGAGATTGATTCTCTTCACTGGAAGAGTTTTTCTTCATAGAGGACCCCGCCTCATTACTTGTGTTAGGGTATTATGGGCTCTCCTAGGAGCCCGAGCCTGAGGTCTTTTCTTTGTGTATGGTCACTACAAAATATCATAAAACATTAAAAAAATGAAGGGTAAGGAATAAGAAGAAGAGATTACCTAGGATCGAGTTTGAAAATAAAGGAAAATGATTCTTTAAAATCAACATGAAAATAAACCACAAAAGTTTTAGACTCGAAGAACTTATACTATAAAAAACTGAGCTAATTTCTTAACATCGAACTGAAAACCATTTCTATGGCTTGAGCTGAGGTAATAGAGTGTTTTTTCTCTTTACTTTTGTCTGATGTGCAAGAAATGATGAAAAGGCTCAACCAATGTGCTCATATTTCTCTCTCCAATCAATTGACACATATTTTTAGGGGAGTTGAATGGTTCAGATTCGCTGCCTGAGTATTACACTTCCACCTCAACTCAGAGCTTGAGCTGAAAGAGTAGAAGGATTAGATGTTTAGATGTTTATACATATGGATCAACCTAGAGCCTTACCCACCTAATGGCCCAAGTCTAGCAAACAACTCGAGCCATAAGACAATTCATTCCAAAGGACCCACCTGCGCTCGCACCCACAACACACTCATAGGAGAGACCCATTCGATGAAGTTTTGGCATCCATAGGGTTAACCACCAACCCGAGCTATTTGGTATCTACAGGGTTGACCACCAGCCTAAGCTATGGGTGGTCAACATCAGACTATGTATATGTTTACTTTTTACCTTTATGCTCCTCTGATATCCTTACATGTGTACACTCTATGAAATTGATACATGTATGTATAATACTCTCTATATATAGAGGGACTCTCTAAGAGATCCATAGATTCTAGCAATTGATTTGACTTCTCTCTAGTTTTTCTCTTTATAAATCAATCCAATCCCAATAGTTAATATATTTGTTAGACAACTACTTGTACCATGCATATTTAGGAGCTATATATATGCAATGTGCTATGGATAATATATCTTGATTTCTTCTTAAGGCTATGATCTTTGTAGTATTATTAAAAAGTGATGAACAAACAAAAAATAAAAAAATAAATTTTAATTTTATATGATGGTTTTTTAATATTAATAGTATTAAAATATTAAAAATAAATATAAAATTTAAATATTAATTTAATAATATATATAAAAACTCAAATGTGTTTTTTTCTTACTAAAATTAGGATAAAGCATCTTTTCTTTTATTTTTATCTACTTATTAGCATTCTTAATTTTTTTTAAATTAAATTAAGGAGCGAACTAAATTTGTTGGTCTAATTGCTTACAATATATTTAGAGTCAATAATTTTGGATTACCATTATTTTTATTTTGGTATTTTTTATCTTTATTTTCAACTAAGATATATGAAATATTACTGATAATGTTTTGTCCAAATTCAACAACAATATAAATAAATTGGTGTAGCTCATAAAAGGTACCAATTACTATTAAATAAAAATATCATAGTCCATAGGACCAACTACAGCAAAGTAATAAGCCTGAGCATAATAATCAGACCGAGCCTATAAGCAGATCGAGCCATAGGATGGAATAACTTAGAATACATCAACAAGTAAAAGGTCAGTTTTAAGGAGTTGAATCCCTTATATGGTTGACCACTAGACCGAGCTAGGATCAACCTTGACCCATAATATGTTGTACTTTATACCAATTGTACCCCTATGTTGTGTAAATATATGTACCCATTATGTAACCGACACATGTATCTGTAATGTTCTATAAATAGATGGACCTCTCATTAAATCCACACATTCTGCAAATTATCTTAACTTCTCTCTAAGTTCTCTCTTTGGAAACTAGTTGAACCCTAACATTTTGGCACTCATCGTGGGGCTCAGATTCTGAGGTCAAGAAAAAGGTTTTTACACTATATCATTTGGGATTCATCCCGTTCCTTGGGAGAAACTTGGAAAACCAATCGTGTTCCACTCACGAATTACAAATACTTGGCACACACTACCAAGGTAGGAACTTGCACTGGAAGAAGGTAGATGTTGGCTGGCCATGAAGCAATGGTAACTCAGAGAAATACCTCACCAACCCTCCATGAAACCAAAGTAGAAGATAACCCCTACTACCAAGAGTAGGCTCACCAACTCCTCGAGTTAAGAAAAGAGCTCGAGGAGACCATAAGAGAAAATAGGTCACTACGCTCTCAAACAGGGGGAAGGACCTCAAATGACCAAATGAATGATCTGACAAATGGAAATATAGTTAGGTGCGGCAAGCCCGAGCCCTAATAATTTGAACATGAAGACAATGGGATCCTTCTCTCTAGCTCGATAAGACCTAATGATGAACAATGGATTTAAGAAAGAAAAGACTGAGAGGCATGATTAAAGGAGAGGAGAGCAATAAGAGGCAAGATAAGGCCTTGAAGGTGGAAAATGAGAAATATGATAAGGGAAAAACCCTTTGTGATGTGGATAGAGATTGTGAGCAACTATGCGTCTCTTCTTTTTCTGATGTAATAGATAATGATGAACCACCAACTAAGTTCAACGCCCCTAAATGTCCTGATTATTTTGGGATAAAAGACCCAATGACACATGTTCAACACTTTAAAATAACCATAGCTCCTATATGATACTGACCCTTTAGGCAAACAACCTAGGAACCCATGAACTTAAAGAAATAGAAACAATTGATTTGCTAAGAATGTGTTAAATATGATCTGATTAGAACCCTAAGGAAACAAAGTCCTTAAAACCCAAACCTCGAGATATCACAAAGGATTATCAATCCCTTTGATAAGTTGGATTCAAGTATTCAATCAAGAACACAAGAAGACAAAGCAAAAGTTTTCTGAAATATATTTTTCATTAATGATATTCGTTCTTGCCTCCAAATTACATAACTCTTCTTCTATATAAGCAAGAAACCCTAAAAGAAAAAACCGTAAATGGAATAGGCCTAATGGTCCTATTTAGTTATGAATTGGGCCTAATCCAACCTTAAAAATTAAAGACTAAAAGACTTAAAATAAAAAGCCCACAATTCACTAAAGTAAAAACTACTAAACATAAAAAGGGTCATAATTAATTAAAATAAAAATATTGCTTCCGAAATTAATCCTTGCATCCAATTTAGTATTCCAAATATATTCCTTGTGTAGGATCTTGAGAATATATGTAAGATCTTGAGAATCTTTACAATATTTGTAAACATAAAATTGGTTGGCACCTCAATCTCATTATTCCCCTCCTCTTTGAAAAGATTAGTCCTCAAATTAATCTTAGCTTTGTAAGCAGGTCGATTTGGTATTGAGGATTCAGGTATAAAGTCTATTTGATGTTGAATGCCTTGCAAATGATGTAATCCATAGGGAATTTCTTCAGAAAATAGATCCTCAAAGTCCTACAATAAAGAAACAACAACACTAGACAAAGATGAGTAAAGATCGTTAGTAGAAAGATAAATATCTTTCTACAAAAGTACAAGTACTTGTTGCCTTTCCACCATTACACTCTTAATCTCATGTTTTTCAACAAATGCACTCATTCTTTTATTTTCCTCTTGTTGCTAACTTTTCTCTCTTTTGTGCTAACTTTTCTCTCTTTGGTGCTAACTTTTCTCTCTTTTGTGCTCTCTTGCTATCTTAATCTGGTCCTCATAAGCTTGCAAAGGTTTGAGAGGGGATAATACAAATTTTTGGTTGTTCATTTCAAAAGAGTATCGATTTTTATACCCATCATGCATCCTATCAAATTGTCATGGTCGCCCAAGCAAAACATGAGAAGCATACATTGGTGCCACATCACAAAGAACCTTATCCTTATACTTTCCAATTGAAGAAGGAACACAAACTTGTTTGTTGACATTCACTTCTCCATAATCATTCATCCATTGTAGCTTATATGATTTAGGATGTTGTTCCCACTTGAAATTCAACTTTTCTACCAACAAAATACTAGCTATATTAGCACAAATTTCACTATAAATAATAATCGTGCATACCTTATCCTTCACATGGAATCTTGTGTGAGAAATATGCTCACAATGCTCCTCATCTCCTTCACTCTTAGGCTATATATTGAGGTATCTCCTTGTGACAAGTAATTCCCTATGCATAGGTTCTTCCAATTCTACATCAGAACAATCCTCCAATGGTGGAATTTCATCGTCACTTGAACTAGTACTCAATTTCTCCGTTATTATGTATAACCATAACCCTTTTGTTTGAGCATTCAGAAGCAATATGTCTGAGTCCTTGGCACCTAAAACACTTAATATCACATGACTTAGTAGGATTTTATGTTTGAGCTTTACCTTTAGGAACAACAATTGAATTGTTTGACTTTGCTTCACCTTTTGTTCTAAGGAAGCTTTGTTGTACTTCCAAGTTGATTTCCATGAAGAACTAGAGGATGAACTAGATCTTAACCTTTTTGACTTGATTTGCTTCTCTTCTTTAATGGCTTTGTGCAGTGGTTCTTCCATTTCTACGTAATGTTGCAATTCAACCAACATCAATAATTTCCCTATTTCACCCGGTAATGAATCTGGCCATTATTGCTTCTATATCTTCCTCTATGTTTGCTCTAATCATGGCGATTTCTATCTCCTTATAATAATCTTCACCAGCCCTTGTAACTTTCCATATGAATCTCTATAGTAATTTCTAGGTATGAACCTTTTACACATCACCAATTTTATCTCTTCCCATGACTGAATAGGTCTCTCACCATTTCTTTGCCTATTGACCACTAACTAATCCCACCATATACCTTATGTTATGGTTTGCAAACACAGTGCTTAATTCTCTTCTCATGCAATATTTTTGTTTTCTCTTTAAACTTTTTGGCATTCTTATAAGCATTTCACCGTAACTCATCCAATTTATGTATTTCTAACAGCCTTTTCACCTTTCTATTGGACACTTTCACTTTTATACTTGAGTGAGGATAGAAGGGTAAAAGTGTAGGGTCTAAACTTGCTGGCTCTTCAATTGATGGTTTGAGCTTAGATCCTATCTCTAATTTTTCCATAATCGTCTTTGATACACACATGAGAGGCGTGTCCTCCAAAAAGCTCACACAATCTATAATATCAACTTTTGATGCCATACTTCCAAAGTTATAATAGTTTGAGTTGTTTTTTTGGTGAGTTTATGTTCTTGTTCATAACATCATATGTAGTAGGTTCGTGGAGGTTTCTCTTTTTTGGTTGAAATATTCCCTTTCTGTTACTTTCTTTATCCTTTAATTCCTCCTCATCCTTTTTAGTTTCTAGTTCCTTCTTATCCTTTTGGGTCTTAGGTTCCTCCTCTAAAGTTTTACCACTCCCCAAGTCTATGGTGTTGCAATGGTCCTTACATTCTCTTCTTGGGTTTACAATTGTATCATTTAGAGGATTACTTTGAGGCCATTGACTTATAGCCTGAGTAAGTTGCCCCATTTGGTTCTCCAAATTTTGAATTGAAGCCTCTTGAGTGGAAACTTTTGTATTTACTGATTGGATGAAGTCTTTCATCATTCCCATTGAAGCATTTGTATTTTCCTCAGTATGTGGCTTCTTTTCTTGGGCTTGTAATTGTTGTGATTGTTGAAAACTAGGTGGTGGAATTGATTATCACCCTGATTGTTGTTATTCCAAGAGAAATTTGGATGTTGTCTCCATCTTGAGTTATATGTGTTTGAGTATGGATTATTTTGGTTCACATTACCCACATAGAAGACCGATTCAGGATTATGTGGACAATTATCAAACAAATGTGCTCCATCACAAAACACACATGACACCCTTGAATCATGGACCTGATTTATACTCGCTGACGAGTTTTGAACCATCAAAAGATTTACCAAAGATGACACTTCAGTTGTAAGTGTCATGATATCATTTACCTCATGCATTCTACCTACTCTTCTTGTGGCTATCATTCCATTGATAATTATTGCTAGCTATTTTCTACCATATGCTTCAAATAGCACAAAAAATGTGTCTAAATTAAAAATTAAAAATTAATAATAATAAACAACTAAATAAATAAATAAGTAAAGAAAATAAAGAAAATAAATTAACTAAAATAAAAAATATTAATTTCTAATATTTATAATCCTCACCAACGAAACAAAAAACTTGATCATCATACACAAAGTGGGTGCAATGAATACGCAAGTATACGTATTGCAACAAGTAATATAATGATAAGAAAAGATCGTTCCTACAGAGATTATTTTATTAAAAACAAATTTTTAAAACTTCAAAAAATAAAAATCAATTTTTTTGTGTTTCTATATTTTAGGGAAGTAAAGTTAAAATAACTAAAAGTAAATTAAATCAAATTTGGTAACTAAAAAGATATATGAGAAAATATCTAAGAATACTTAATCTCCCAATTTTCTAAACATACGAATCGCTAAAATCCCTCAATATAATTATCAATTAATTATATGATCAATTGAACCTAACCTAACATGTATTCATCTCTCAAGTAAACTACACACCATATAGTAATTAATTTAATCACATTCTCATGCCAATTAAATTGCATACTACTTATTAAGTTCATCAATTATAGATCACATATACATAAGAATCATACATCTCTACCTAAAAACTGTGCATGTTATTTAATTAAGACAAAAAATTAAATAATTCTCTCAAATCTTTTTAATTCCTCTATAGATAAATTGTTGGTCAAACAATTAATAGCATACAAATTAGATTAAATAATATAATTAAATTATAATTATAATTTGGGTAAAATATTAGATCATTACATGGTGAAAATTGGGTTCATAAGATCCCTAAATTAATAAATTAACTACATATAATTGTGTTCATAAAGCTCATATTTTTCATAAAGAAAGACATAAAATTTGATAAAGAAAATAATAGAAAAAGAAATACAATAAATCTCTTAAATTATAGAATTAATCTCCTCTTGAATCTTCACCAAAATTGTGTTCCCTCTTTGAATTTTTTTTTATTTTTCTCTCTTTTTAGCTCCAAAACTTGACCAAAATTATGCAAATAGAGCCCACTTGGGGTTTATGGAGTGATTAAAGGCTTAAATATTGCTCAGAGGAGACCAATCATCCCATCACAACATGACACATGGCATTTGAAATTCATTGAGCAAATTAGGGAGCGACGCATGGTAGGGGAGACTTGCTAAGTCAACGACACTCAACGGGACATGATTTGCGGAAACAGATGGTGTGGCACACATGTGGAATGAACAGAGCAATGGCGTTGCGACACATGGCATGACGCATTGATTGATCTCTGAACTCAGATTGAACACCTTACTGAAAAGTGGCATGCATTTCATAGAGTCATCACATACCATACATGGAGGACTTCGGGTCAATAGGATCTCTAATAACTCACAAAAAATATTTATAAGGGAGCTGTGTAATGCCCCCCATGTATATGCCTTGGATAAGGTGAGACCTTTTGTAGAAATCATTTTTCAGTGAAAAAGACTAGACCTTGTCCCATCACGAGGACCTTTTGGTAATAACTCTAAGGATCAGATCTTATGATGTCTTCTGAATAATGATCGACACAGGGAGTTCAGTAGATCTTCTTTTTCAAACCACTACTAAGGCCCTAGGAGTAAAGGATTATGACATTGTTAATACAAAGCTCCCTCTCGTAGGATTCAACAACAAGACCACCTATGCAAAAGGAATGGTGGTTCTACCTATCGTGGCCAAATGGGAAATAATAATGACTAATTATGTGATTATTGATGTCCATACACATTACAACGCCATCCTGGGAAGGCCATGGATACATAAAATGAGGATAGTTTTGTCCACTTTTCACCAGGTGATCAACTTCCCCACTGTCAAGAGTCCCAAAGAGGTAAAAAGAGATCAAGAAAAGGTTATAAGTTGTTATAATGCCACTATGAAAGGGACTTCCCCCAAATAGAATTCACCAAGGGGTCTCCCTCAAAGAAAATCAAAGAGCAAAGGCCTAATGGGGTCAATCTACCTAAATAAAGTGAAAGACCTCCCAATTAATTTTGAGGGTAAGAACCACCCCTTGAAAATGGGTGAGGATTTGACGACAAAGCTTAAAGAGTAACTCTCACAATTCCTCAAATCTAATGAAAATGTCTTCATATGGTCTCCAAAAGACATGCCAAGAATTGATCCAAAATTCATAACACACCAAATGAACATCAACCTAGAAGTTAGACCCATTTAGGAACGAAAAATAAAATTTCCTAGAGAGAAGAACGAGGTGATCAAACATCATGTGGTTGCCCTTAAAAAGGTTAGGGTCATTAGGGAAGTTAATTATCCTTTATGGCTTTCAAATGTAGTACTGGTAAAGAAAACATGTGGGTTATCTCGTATGTGTGTAGCCTTCATATATCTAAATGAGGCATGTCCCAAGGATTACTTCCCTTTTCTAAGAATTGATTAGCTAGTAGACGCCTTTTATGGGTTTCAGTGGATGAGTTTTTTAGACGTGTACTCCGGATACCACTAAATAAGAATGCACTCTAAGGATGAGGAGAAAACTTCTTTCATCACAAAGGAAGGAACATACTACTACACAATGATGCCATTTGGATTAAAAAGTACAGGCGCTACATATCAACATCTAGTTAACAAAATGTTTGAAAAATAGCTAGGGAAGAATATGGAGGTATATATAGATGACATGGTGGTGAAATCAACTCAACTCTTAAACCACATTAAGGATCTACAAGAGGCATTCACAGTAATCCAAAGGTATGGCATGAGACTTAACCCCAAAAAATGTATCTTCAATGTTATTGTAGGAAAATTTATGAGGTATCTCATGTGAGTGAGAGGGATTGAGGCCAACCCAGACAAGGCACTGGTGAACATGAAGTCATCCGCTAGCCTCAAGGGAATTCAATAACTGAATGGAAAAATACTGGCACTAAACAAATTCATCTCTAAATGCACTGATAAGTGTCTACAATTCTTCAAAATGTTGAGGAAAAACATGTCGTTCTTTTGGGATGAGGATTGCGACATAGCCTTTGAAATAATCAAGAAGTACCTAAGAAACCCCCCGTCTTGGTCAGCCCTCTACTAGGAGAAATTTTATCTATATTTGGCTCTAACACCCTAAACATGCAGCGCCATGCTTTTAGCCAAAATGGACAAAATTCAACACATTATCTACTACATCATCCAAGTTATAAGGGAGGCCTAAAGAAAATATCCTACGATTAATAAATTGACCTTTATCTCAAGATTAGTGCGCAAAAGCTTGGGCATTACTTTAGCTCATACACTGTCGTAGTATTCACCTCACATACTCTAAAAAGTGTCCTAAGGATACCAGATGTGTTAGGGAGATTGGCCCAGATAGTTGTAGAATTGGAAGAGTATGATATTAAATACATGGCTAGAATAGCCATTAAAAGTAGGCGGTGGTTAAGTTTATGGCCAAATTCAACGATAGGCCCGAGGTCATCATCAAGATGGAGTAAGAGGTGGGGTATGGGATAGACCAAAGGGAAGCCTTAACCTGACAGTTATTTGTGGATGGAGCACATAATTTCAATGGTGTAGGGCTAGGGGTGGTCATAATTGATCACGACAATAAATGCTTTGAGTATACAGTCTGACTTGGTTTCCAAACAACTAATAATGTTACAAAATATGAGGCAACTATATTTGGGGCCATGAGTGTGCAAAAGATGAGGGCAGATAGGATCACCTTACATAGTGATTATAGGCTAGTGGTCAACTATTTTTTGGAGACATTTGAAGCAAGAGATGGAAAAATGAAAGGGCACCTGGAGAGATTAAAGCAAGAGTTCTCAAAATTCTCTATGTTCTAGATCAAGAAAATAACTAAAAATGAGAATGTTCATGTCAATGCCCTGGAAACTTTGGCATCAGAACAAGAGACTAAGCATATCATAGTAGTATTGGTAACAATCCTGGTAAAAGCATCTTTGGAAGAGGTCGAAAGAAAGGTCGAGTGTATGGATGCTCCCTTTATCACATAGTTCACCCTAATCTATAATTTCTTGGAAAAGGGAGACCTACCAAAATATCACAAGGTTGTGAAACAAATTAAGGCCAAGGTAGGCTGGTAGATTATCAAAACAGGGAAATCATACCAAAAAACTCCATTCGGTCGTGGCCTATTGTGTATAGCCAAGGAGAGATCTAAAAGGTTGATGTTTGAAGGACATAAAGGAGGCTACAGTTCACACTCTGGAGGTAGGAGGTTTTCATAACAGATTATGATACAGGGTTATCATTGGTACACAATGTTGGCAGACTGCACTAAATACACTCAAAAATGCGATAAATGTCATAGGTTTCCTCACTGTCACACATGCCTCCGAATACCATGGTAGAGGTGATGAGTCCTTGGTCCTTTTACAAATGGGGATAAATACCATAGGTTTCCCTTAGGTAAGAGCCAAAAGAAGTTTCTCCTTATGGCCACTAATTAATTTTCAAATGAATCAAAGTAGAGCCCTTAAGAAGAGTACAGGAGGAAGAAATGATTCAATTCATATGGAAGTCCATAACTTTTCAATTCAACCTACCCCAAGAGCTCATCACAGATAATAGGAGACAATTCATTGGCCGAAACATCAAAGCATTCGCCCTCAAGTATAATATTAAGATATGTTATTCAACGTCATACTATCCCATGCCAATGGTCAAACAGAGTCTTCCAACAAGATAATTATCAACCTATTGAAGAAGAGGTTAGAAAGCATAAAGGGGAGATGGGTTGAGGAGCTACATGGTACGTTATGGGCTATCAGGACAAGCCCTCGGGAGAGCACCCTCTTGGTCTATAGAACCATCAATACTACAAAAGGGGTATTTAAGTCGATATGTAAAATCGGTTTTTGAAAAAACTCAACTTTTAATGAATTTAAAGTCGGTTTGGTGTAGAACCAACACTATCCACGTAGGATGTAATGTCGGTTGACGTGTTGAACCGACCCTACTCGTAGACGTAGCGTCGGTTCCACCTTTTAATGATTAATTATAATAAGTCTTATTTTCTATCGGTTAGTTAATTAATTATTAATAGCTAAAAAATTTATAATTATCTATTTAGTAATTATAATTATTTTTCTTTTTTTTTTTATATAAAATTTTATCAATCATAATTAACATAAATAATTATTATGGGTCAAATTAAAAATTTTATTAATATAATAATAACTTAAATTTTTTATTAAATATTAATTAATTTTTCATAAATATTTTGTAGTATTTAAATTATAATTATAATAAATTATTAATAATTAAAATATTTATAATAATATTTTTTAATAGAATGTTATTTATCAACTAACATAAACAAATTTGTTTATCGATTAATTACCTTGATTTTTTTTATTAATTAAATAATAAATTTTGTTTTAAAAATAAAAAATAAGTAATAAATTATTATTAGTTAAAATATTAATATATAATTATCTATTAAGAATTCATAGTTATTTATCTTCTTTATATAAAAAGTTTTGTATATTAAGTAATATAAACAATTATTATAGATAAAATAAAAGTTCTCAATAATCTTAATTAATATCCATTAATATTTTATAAAAGTTACCGAATGCAGGATATTCATATTATATTCAAGTTTTTCAAAATTTCCAAATTTATCAACAAAAGCAACATGATGAATTGTAATATTTATTCATCATACCCAACTAATCAAAATACTAAACAATAATAAAAGTTTTTCTTTACATAAAATGGAAGTGTAATGTAAACGTTTGATTTGAAATTAAAAAAGGTGAGTTTTATCCTCAGAATATATATGGGCCATAAAATACTTCTTTTTAAACAATTATATTATTCATACACTTATAAACTTAAATGTAATACATATCTAAATGAATTTATTACGTAGTTTCTTCAATCTAATAAAAAGAAAAGTTGCCTTTGAATAGAATAACCGAATATCACATGTATTTATTTCATTGTATTCTTTTGCAAGAATTATTTATTTCATTACGTATATGTATAGACTAACATAAAATAGTATGAAGATTGAGACAAAACAATATTGAGAAACGATTTTATCAATAATCCAGGTCAACATATTGTATGTTTGTTGGACTGGGCCATGTGCATAGGCGCAATTTTCTCTTTATAGTATTAGTTTTAATTGGATTGGGCATGTAGATGCTAATATATTATATGTATGTTTGAGGGACAGTATATATGTGGCAGGATTTTATGTTTTGTTATTATTGTTTGAGAGTTGACGGCCACTATTATATAGATGCCATTTCTTATTGAATTTTATTCTGTTTTATGAATATAAATTATCCACCAACAATTTAATGAATTATAGAGAGAGATTCACAGAGAGAGAGAGAGAGAGAATTAATGGAAGAGAGAATAAAGAGAAAAAGTTACTTTGTGATCCTAGCATCTTCTATTATTATAAATTTATTATTTATGTTAAAATGGTATGTGGGTGGAGAATTGGAGCTGAGTTGGAGTAGAAAAGCTGCAGAAGAAGCAGAGAAAGTTGCAGCCAATTCATGCTCTGGTCATGGGAGAAGCTACTTGGATGGCTTGGTTCTTCATGGGAAAGAGCCAATTTGTGAGTGCAACACTTGTTACGGTGGCTCAGACTGCTCACTATTTATTTCTGATTGTGCTGCCAATGCAGATGGGTAACTTTCTGCACCATCTTTGTATATATATATATATATATATATGGATTAGGGATCTATTACTCCTATTGCTCTTCTATATGAACACTTTGTTTCTATGAAATTTTATTATAATACGAATTTCATGTGGTATGGCGAAATTAGCACTTTGTCTTGAAGTTTCAGAAATTGGATAACTTTTTTAATGCTTTAGGAGTACATGCTATCTTTATAGAGATAAGTAAAGAAGTGACCAAAGCATGAATCATTACCTCAATTAATTACAAATCAAAAAGAATTTTAATTAAGGTCATGATTCATGCTTTTGATGAGAAGAAAATTAAAGAGATAAAATTATATGTTTTTTACATTTCAAAATTATGGCGCACATTTTTTATAACAGTAAAGAAAAATATATTTTGACATGGGATTAAAAGTCTGAAAACATTTAAATTATTTTTAGTTAGTTTATAGGAAGAAAAATCAATATTAGAAGAAGAGGATGGAGAAGTAGACGACTTCACGGATAAATTACTATTTCGTGCCATTAATTCTGCTCTAATAATTATGGATATTTGGCAAAGACCTTATAGGCAGAAAGAAACCGATGGATGTGTAAAAATTTAGTGAAGACAAAGGAGGGATTTCTAAACTTTTGCGGGAAGCACTGAAGATATTTAGTAAACAATTTTGGGTTGTGAATTCAAAATGAAAGCAAAGGTTTGTTGAGGGATTGCAAGAACAATGCTGGTAGAAGATTGAAGAAAGGTTTGATGCTGTTTTACCCAGATTGACGGCATCATCTCTGCGAGATTTTTCACTATATTTTAAATAAAAAAATAGAGAGGGGAAAAAAGAATCGAAGAAGCAAATAAGCTGAAGTTATTTGGAAGATTTTGAGAGAAATATTGGAGGTGGTGGAAGGATGTGCCGAAGGGGAATGGCAATAAGGAAAAGAAAACCCTTACACTGCCATGGACTAGCGACTTTCACACCTGCAGAGATACGAAAAGGGAAACACAAGCAAGAAAATTACGAAAGAAAAATTGCAAAGTATTTTCATCAATAGATGGTTCTGGGTTTTGAGTCCCAAAATAACACTACTTAATTAGAGTTTAGGCTAAAATTGTCATAAAATTGCCAGTTTTCTCTCTGTTTAGGCTTTAAATGAATTAATTTGGACATGGGATTTTATCTAAAGTAGGTGTTAAATTGCGGCACAAAAACTCTTATGCCCCAAACCAATATAACTATTAAACTTTCATCCTTTAACTAATATATATATATAGCTGCCGCCAAAGCTAAAAGAGAAGCTGCCATCTTGCTAAGACTATTAATAGTCTCCTTAATCCATACTTGCACTTTTGCAATCTCCCAAGTTCATCCCCTTGTTTTGTAATATATATATTTGTTCTTTCCTGTGGCTGTTTTGTTGCTTCATACTTGGGGGGATATATATATTTGGTTCATCAAGAGTTGAGAAATAGGAAAAACTAAAACAATATTCTCGCGACTCCAAACAACACCAGCTTGTACCCCTCTCAGGCTATCATAGCCTCCAGTTTCGTTGAGGTCTGGTTCTCACTACACTTTCTTGTCAATCTGTTTTGCACGACCCACAAGCAGTGAAGCTGCTACTTGTTCAGAAGATTAGAGGAGGTTGGCAATAAGCGATTGATATTATTTGTACGGTAATATTCGATTAAATAACAAGTTTAATTTGTTAATTTATCTTGTTATATATATTACTAGTAAATTAGAATGAGTTATTTTTGGGAGTATTTGAGCTTTAATATATTTTGTGAAGCTCTCTAAAGATTGATGTTTATATCTCTATTTAATTATTAGTGGATTTTTTTCGATGTGTCGTCGTTAGTGGAGTAAATTTTTCACATTGAAAAGTTGAACCACTTAAAATCATTGTATGTCATTTATCTTTCTCACTGCTTATTATTTTTCTGTTACCCATAATTATATATTTGTGCAACCAAATTTGACCTAATTTTGTTTCCCTAATGCTAATTTATAACAAATTGATATAAAAGCATTGAGTTATTATGTTATTTATTGGAACTAACCAAATTTGCTCTTTTAGATTTATTTTGAGCTTCTAGTTATCTGATTGGTTTCATATTTTATGGGTTGTGCTTCTATTTATTTAATATTGGGTTTTATATTATGACGACAAAATACGAAATTGAGAAATTTAATGGTAGGAATGATTTCAGTCTCTTGCGAATGAAGATGTGAGTTGTATTAGTTAAAGAAGGGTTTGTTAAGACACTTGAAGGTAAGAATAAATTGTCAGAAATAATGATTGATGAAGTAAAAAATGCATTGATGGAAAATGATCTCGATTCAATTAAGTTATCCTTGTCTGATGAGGTACTACGCGAGGTTGGTGATGAGAAATCTCCCGTTGGGTTATGGATTAAATTGGAAAATTTGTATATGACCAAGTCTTTGAAAAATCTGTTATATTTGAAGCAGCGTTTGTATACATTTAGAATGTCAGAAGGTACACCTTTACATGATCACCTTGATGAATTTACTAAAATTATTCGTGATCTAAAAAATAGTAGTGCTAAGATTGATGATGAGGATAAGACCTTAGTTCTATTATGTTCTTTACCTCATTCATTTGAACATTTTATTGATATCGTGTTATATGGACGAAACATTATTTCTTTGGAGGATGACAAAGCATCTTTGAATTCTAGAGAGTTTAAGAAAAAAGTATCTACTAGCAACAATGATAATAGCAGTGGTTTATTTTTCAGAGGAATAAATCAAGAAAAAGGCTCAAACAACAATAGAGGTAAGTTTATATTCAAATCTAAAAAACAAAAGGATAAATGCAATTATTGCCGTCAGGAAGCGCACTAGAAAGTTAATTGTCTGAAACTCAAAGGTATAGAAAAATCTACCACAACATCTTCTGGTCCTAATAATGTTGCTGGTATTGTAGATAGTTATGGTTTCGATGATGAAAATGTTCTATCAGTATCTATTGGTTCTCTTGGAGATAATTGGATTCTTGATTCGGGTTACACTTACCATATGTGCTCCAGTAGAGATTGGTTTTCTTCTTATTAGTCTATTGATCAAGATGTTGTCTTGATGGGAAACAATATGTCTTACAAGGTTGTTGGTATTGGTACTGTCCGAATTAAGATGCATGATGGTATTGTTAGCATTTTGAAAGATGTTCGTCATGTTCCAGATTTGAAAAAAAACTTGATATCTTTGAGTACTCTTGATTCAAAAGGCTATAAGTATGTAGTTGAAGGTGGATTTTTAAGAGTTAGTAAGGGTACTCTCGTTGTTATTAAAGGAAAATTGTTGTATGGCCTCTATGTGCTTTAGGGTAGCACTATTATTGATAGTGTTTCAGTTTCATCCTCGTCAAATCAAGATTCATATATTACTCGATTATGGCATATATGGCTAGGGTATATGAGTATGGCAGGGATGTCTATTTTGATCAAATGGCATTTTCTTGGTGGTCAAAAAATTAGAAAGCTTGATTTCTGTGAGTATTGTATCACAGGATCAAGTTTAGTATAGCCATCCATAAAACAAAAGGTACTGTTGATTATATTCATTTAGATCCTAGGGTCCTTCTTGTGTTATGTCTAAAGGTGGTGCATGATATATGTCAAATTTTATTAATGACTTCTCCTGTTATGTTTAGGTGTATTTCCTAAAGAACAAGAATGATGCATTCTTAAGATTTGTAAAATTCAAGGCTTGTATAGAAAATCAAGCATTTGAGTACTGACAATGGTTTGCAATTTTGTGAAAGTCAATTTAATGAGTTATGTAAAAGAGATGGCATAGTGAGACACTACATTGTGCATCATACACCATAGCAAAATGGAGTTACAGAATATATGAATAAGACTATCTTAGAAAGAGCTCGTTGTATGCTCTTTCAAGTTGACTTGGATAAATCCTTTTGGGGTGAAGCCTGTAACCATGTCTGCTATTTGGTGAATCGGTCTCCATCAATTGCAATTGAGTTGAAAACTCCATTTGAGGTATTCTCTGGTACTATTGCTAATTATTTTAATTTGAAAGTTTTTGGTTGTCCTACTTATGCTCATGTTAATGATGGTAAACTTGAGCCTAGGAAATTGAAATGCATATTTTTGGGGTATCCTTTTAGGGTGAAGGGTTATAGATTATGGTGTGTTGAAACCAAGTCACTTAAATTTTTGATTAGTAAAGATGTTAATTTTAATGATTTTTCCATGTTAGAAAAGAAAAGGGAGTCTATTGTTGCATGTAAAGACCACAGTGTTAGTGAGCAGGTAGAACTTAAGAGTGAAGCTCCTTGTCAAGTGCAAGAGGTCACTTTAGATTAGTCATATGTGGATGAGATAGATGATTCTGCTCATGATGTAGCAGAAGAGCAACATGAGCAACCATATAGTATTGTTAAGGGTAAAAGAATAAGAGAGATTCGATGCCCTCAGAGGTACGCAAATGTAGACTTAGTTTATTTTGCATTATCTATGACAGAGTCTATTAAGGTACATAAACCTTATAGTTATCATGAAGTTATCACTTGTGATGAGTCTGTTCAGTGGCTGGTTACTATGAATGAAAAGATTGAATCACTTTATAAGAATCATACTTGGGAATTGGTGAAACTGCCTAAAGGCCAAAAGATTATTGGAAACAAATAGGTCTTTGAGAAAAAGGAAGGTATACTTGAGGTTGAAGAAGTTAGGTTCAAGGTACGTGTTGTTGCAAAGGGTTATTGTCAGAAGAAGGGTATTGACTTCAATGAAGTATTTTCACCTATTGTGAAACACATCACTATTTGTGTGTTGCTTGCTATGGTTGCATTGCTTGACATGGAATTAGAATGGTTTGATGTCAAGATAGCCTTTTTACATGGTGATCTTGAGGAACAAATATATATGCATCAACTAGAGGGATTTGTTGTTCTGGGTAAGGAAGACCATGTTTGTTTATTGAAAAAGTCTTTATATGGGTTGAAGCAATCCCCTAGGTAGTCATATAAGAGGTTTGATTATTTTATGATTGATCATGGTTACTCTATGAGTGATTATGATAGCTATGTTTATCATAAAATATTTTATGATGGTTCATCTGTTTATTTTTTGTTTTATGTTGATGATATGCTTATTACTTCTAAGAATAAGTTTGAGATTCATAAATTAAAGTCTCAACTTAGTGGTAAGTTTGAGATGAAAGATTTCGGTGCAGCGAAGAAAAATTTAGGCATGGACATTTATAGGAATAGACAAGCGAGCAAGCTTTATTTAACTCAAAAAAGTTATATTGAAAAAGTTCTTGAACGCTTTGGTATGAAAGAGTCTAAACCTGTGAGTACGCTGTTAATTGCATATTTAAGGTTTTCTTTGGATTTGTCACCAGATTTAGAAGAAGAAGAGCAGTACATGTCTCAAGTTTCATATGCTAGTGTCGTTGGTAGTTTGATATACGTTATGGTTTGTACTCGTCTAGACATTTCATATACAATTAGTGTTGTTAGTAGATATATGGGTACTTTATTATTTGAGAGGCACATCTAATTTTGGTTTGGTATATGATGGAAATACTAGTTTCAGTGTTATTGGTTATGTGGACTCCGATTATGTTGGTGATTTGGATAAAAGATCTCTGACAGGTTATTTCTTCACTCTTTCTCATTGTGCATTAGTTGGAAGGCTACTTTACAATCTATAATTGACTTTTCTACCACAGAGTCAGAATATATAGCAGCAACAGAAGAAGTGAAAGAACCATTTGGCTAAGAGGTTTGGTTTGTGATTTGAGTGTATAGTAGGATACTTCTATTGTATTTTGTGATAGTCAAAGTGTAATACATTTGAACAAGAATACTATGTATCATGAAAGAACCAAACATATTGATGTCAGATATCACTTCGTTCATGGAATTGTGTCTCAGGGTTCTATTGTTATCAATAAGATAGTCATTACAGAGAATCCAACTGATATGTTAACTAAACCAGTTCCATTTAACAAGTTCAAGCATTGCTTGGACTTGATTGGTGTTTATAGTAAATGATCACCATTTGGGGCTTTAGACGACGATTATTTGGTAATTCAAGAAATTTCAAATTTGAACTTGTTTCTGTTTCTGAGTCAAGGTGAAGATTTGTTAAATATGGCCCAAAAACTCTTAGGTTTAAAGCCCATATAACTATTAAACTCTTAACCTTTAACTAATATGTAAATATATGTTATATATATGTTGTTGTTGTTATGAGGTATAGCTATAGCTAGAGCTGAAAGAGAAGCTGCCATTTTGCTAAGCCAATAGTCTCCTCAATCCATACTTGCACTTTTGTAATCTCCTAAATTCATCTCCTTTTTTGTAATATATATTTGTTCTTTCCTGTAGCTGTTTTGTTGCTTCATACTTGGTGGGGATATATATATTTGGTTCATCAAGAGTTGAGAAATAGGGAAAACTAAAACAATAGTCTCGCGACTCCAAACAACACGAGCTTGTGTACCCTCCCAGGCTACCATAGCTTCCAATTTTGTTGAGGTCTGGTTCTCACTACACTTTCTTGTCAATCTGTTTTGCACGACCCACAAACAGTGGAGCTACTACTTGTTCAACAGATTAGAGAAGGTTGGCAAAATATGCAATAAGCGATTGACATTATTTGTATGGTAATATTTGATTAAATAACAAGTTTAATTTGTTAATTTATCTTGCTATATATATAGCCAATAAATTAGAATGAGTTATTTTTGGGAGTATTTGGACTTTAATATATTTTGTGAAGCTCTCTAAAGATTGGTGTTTATATCTATATTTAATTATTAATGGATTTTCTCGGTGTGTCGTTAATGGAGTAAACTTTTCACATTGAAAAGTTAAACCACTTAAATCATTGTATGTCATTTATCTTTCTCACTGCTTATTATTTTTCTGTTACCCATAATTATATATTTGTGCAACCAAATTTGACCTAATTTTGTTTCCCTAATGCTAATTTATAACAACAAATTGATATAAGAGCATTGAGTTATTATGTTATTTATTAGAACTAACCAAATTTGCTCTTTTAGATTTATTTTGAGCTTCTAGTTATCTGATTAGTTTCATGTTTTTTGGGTTGAGTTTCTATTTATTTGATATTAGGTTTTGTCATGATAGAAAAATACGAAATTGAGAAATTTAATGGTAGGAATGAATTCAGTCTCTTGCGAATGAAGATGTGTGCAATATTAGTTAAAGAAGGGCTCGTTAAGACACTTGAATGCAATAATAAATTGTTAGAAAAAATGACTGATAAAGAAAAAGATGCATTGATGGAAAATGATCTCGGTTGAATTAAGTTATCCTTCTCCGATGAGGTACTACGTGAGGTTGGTGATAAGGAATCTCCCGCTAGGTTATGAATTAAATTGGAAAATTTGTATATGACAAGTCATTGACAAGTCTGTTATATTTAATTATTATTGGATTTTTTTCAGTATGTCGTCGTTAGTGGAATAGACTTTTCACTAATTACATGCTGACAGCTAACTATAAACTATGATCTATTTTTGTTGATTTTAGTTGTTTCAGACAATTTTGGTTTATTTTGGTTGTATGGGAACGATTTTGATCAATTTTGATGGAAAATGAGCTCGACACCATTGAGTGTGAATTTTGATTTTTATTGATATTGGTTGTTCCCATCTATTTTGGATTATTTTTGTTACGTATAATTGATTTTTTACATGCTTACAACGAGTATGAGTTATGGTTTATTTTGATCGATTTTGATTGATTCTAACAATTTTGGTTTATTTTGGTGGCATAAGATTGATTTTGATAAATTTTGTTAGGAATTGAGCTCGACAACATTGAGTGTGAATTGAGATTTTTATTGATATTGAATATTATCATCCGTTTTGGATTATTTTTGTTATATATTGTCGATTTTCTCTTGCTAACAACATACAATATGAACTATGGTATATTTTAGTCGATTTCAATCGATTTTGATCGTTTTGGTAGTATATGACTAATTTTGATCAATTTTGTTGGGATTTGAACTCGACACCATTAGTTGTTCTCATCTATTTTGGACGATATTGGTGTTCTCATCCATTTTGGATGATTTTGGTTATACATAATGATTTTAATCGATTTTTTGCTAAATAAATTTGATAGTATTATGAGTTAAATCGTCGTCATAGTCTTGAAATTATAAATGCGATCTGGTTAGATAGCGGTGGTCATAGTCTTGAAATTATAAATGCGATCTGGTTAGATAGCGGTGGTCGATAATGACAACAAGGGGTCAACGAAAGTTGTGGTAATGGTGGGTGACGACACTAGCATTTGTAAATTGTGGTAATGATGGGTGACGACACTAGCATTTGTAAAAGTAAGAGGTGTAAGAGGTGGTAGTTGATTGGGAGGATTAGGAAAGTAAGAATAAAAAATAAGCATGGAGGTACTCCCTGTTCAAAGGGAACTCACATTTAAACTTTGCTGTTATTTTAATCGTTTCTAAACTTTAACTGTTCATTAAGAGTATTTTAATTTAAAACTTATTAGGTCTTGAAAATTAGGCTTAACTATTATTAGCCTTCAAATTTTTAGAGTTATTAAATTTTTAAATCCAATAATTTAATCTTAAATTTTTAAAAATTCATATATAAATTCTAACTTAACTACTAAAATAAATATTTATGAAATTTTTAAAAATTTAAGAACTTATATTAAATTTAAAAAATGTGATGAACAAATTACACATTTTAAAAGCAACCTACGATTGCTTGTTTAATTAATTAGACTATGATATAGATATTTTAATGCATGTTGTGAAATTAGCTTCCAATTGCTAGAGTAGAGTCTATGAGCTTAATCAAACTTGGATTTAAGTATTCATTGGAGTACATGGATTAATTTCAAAGCATATAGTTAAAAGTATTTATTTGAGAGGGTGTACACTTCATTAATGATTTAACATAAACTTCGAAGCTAGTTTCATTGGGTTAAAATGAAATTTTAACATATTTGCAGTGGAGATCCATATTTCTTAGAGCCCTTCTGGATGCAGCATGCAGCTAACAGTGCAATTGTAGTAGCAGGTTGGCATCGAATGGGTTACACAGTCAGCGACCATTCTTTCATCTCGAAAGAGCTCGAAAACCGAATCCGAAAAGTGCACGCCATTGTTGGAAATGCAGTAACTGAAGGGAAATACATTATATTTGGTGTTGGCACAACTCAACTACTGAATGCAGCAGTTTATTCCCTTTCCCCTGATAATGCCTCATCTCCTACTAGGGTCTTGGTTTCAATTCCATATTATCCGGTTGGTATATACAATAATATTATATATAGAGCATATAATATTATATTAGTAGTATTATTAATAGAAAAAAGTGTAATTCAAATTCGGTACCTTTATCGAAAATAATCTTTAGTCTCGTATGTACACGTTTAAAAAAGATAACATAATTCTATTATCTTTAGAAATGTAAAAAAATATAAATCTATTATTTTTAAAAATTAGATTTTGTGATTTGTTTTTTATAAAATTAATAAACTTGTACCGCTTAACGTATAGATACCGGTCTAAAATGTACTTTTATTAAAGATAACGGATTTTTATGGCTATTTCTCCCGATTAGTGTAAATATTAAAGTCTAATATATGTTAAATTAAATCTACACAGGTTTACCAAAAGCAAACAAAGCTTTTCCAAACACCAAATTATGAGTTTGATGGGGATGTATCCTTGTGGGTGAACAATTCAGATATTGCTACAAACAACTATATTGAATTTGTGACTTCACCAAACAATCCTGATGGGCATCTAAAGAAGGGAGTTCTACATAGCCCTAACAGCAAAGCAATATATGATAGAGTCTATTATTGGCCACATTTTACTGCAATTCCCGCTTCAGCAGATGAAGATATCATGCTTTTTTCAATTTCCAAGCTCACTGGACATGCTGGCACTAGATTTGGGTAATCACCCACTCCATGTTTTCATGAATAACTACTCTAAATGACACAATTCTTAATGCAAGTAACCAAACAACATGAAATGCCTATTCTAGGGCACTTATAAGGCCTAACTCCCTATATCTCGTTAATTTTCAAGAAGAAAAAACTAAAAACCTTTCACTAAAGACCAAAATGATAGTTTGGATAAAAAAAAATTAATTACTATTTAAAAATTATGAAAAATTATCACTACTTACTTGAGGGTACTAAAACAAAACTTTTTAATAATATAGAACATTTGACTTACCAATACATGTTCCTACCCAATTAAAAAGGTAAGTTAATGCAGTTATGTTCTGTCTATTAATAATCTTACCATTTCACTAATCAATTCTGAGCAGCAAATAATTTCTCACATATCACTCTCCCTTTCTATATTGTTTTTAGGAACTTAAGTTTTCTTTTATTTTTCATATTCTACACAATTCTTTCTTCAATTTGTACACAATTTACAAAATTGGATAAAAAAAAATAATTTTTTTACACGCTTTATGTGCAGATGGGCAGTGATAAAGGATAAGAGTGTATTTCAAAGAATGTCATGGTATTTAACCCTTAATACCATGGGGGTTTCACGGGATACTCAGTTAAGAGCTCTGAAGCTTCTAAAAGTAGTACTTCAAGGGAGTGGTAAGGAGATATTTGAATTTGGATACAAAACCTTAAGTAGCCGTTGGGCAAAATTGACCAAAACTCTCTCGGCTTCAAAGCGCTTTTCTCTCCAGAGCATTGGACCCCAACACTGCAGTCATTTACAAAATACTAGAGAACCTTCCCCAGGTAATATCCACTTTTATCATGAGAAATTGTTCATTAATCTTGAATTTTAGAGTAATAAAATTTAATACTAGTGTAATTGTTTTTTTTAAATAAATATCTAATATTTGATAAAAAAAGTTAAAAACAATATTATTGGTTATTAGTATATTCCAAAAATAATAAATAATTTTTTTTAAATAAGACTAGGATCGGGCTTGTTTTAAAATATATAAATTTTACACCTAAACAACATTTGAGACTATAACAAAAAGTATTATTTGAAATATTTATGCATTGATTAAAATCTTAGATAAATAATGTCCGTTTCAGATTTCCGAGCAAAAATAATTACAAGTAGATGATTCCATCTACTTTTAAAAGAATTATGAAGAAATAAGCCATTAATTAAGAAAATAGCTGCAGCTGAATTAATTAACGCTCTCTTAATCATAAATATAACCACCCTCTAGTTGTATTTTCCAATGTCCTAACTGCCTGGATTTTCATTGCACGTAGCTTTTGTTAATTGTCAGAGCAATAGTAGGTTGCATGACTAATTTATTTATGATAAAAACTTTTTGATGGGGTATAATATATTTTTCTTAAATTATTTGTTTGAATAATTTAATCTTTTAAATTATAAGTAGTGTCATTTATTCTTTTAACATTGAAAAATTGATCAATTAATTAATATTTTAATATAAAAATTATTAAAATAATATATTTTGTTTTTAATTATCCATTTTTCTGAATCATTAAGACTAAGTGATACTACTTCTAATATAAGGAATCATACTAAAGACCTAATACAAGAGACCTCTGTGGTTTCACTCCCTACTTTATGTTATATGGTAAATGTCATCAAAGTTCATTTGTTTAAAAAAATATGTAGATTAATGCTTTTATTTGGATATGTGTGTCATTTTAGAATGAAAAAGGGGTTTTTAATACTTTTAAAATTAAAAAATATATTATTTATTCCTTTTATAATCATAAAAAAAATCTTTGAGATTTAGAGAACAATACTATTGGATATTAGTCTTTAATTCAAGAAATAAAACAAGTACCTTAATTCAAGAAATAAAAGAATGACTTTAATTCAAGGAATAAAATAAAGAGTTTAATTCAAGGAATAAAACAAAGAGATTAATTTGAGTAAAACAATGAATCCTTAATTCAAGAAGTAAATCAAAGAATACTTAATTTAAAGAGTAATTGAATGAGTAAAATTTCCTTATAAATAGCTATATAATTGTAATGAAAATATGAAGAAAATAATACAAACTAGAGAACTCTTTTGTGTAGAGTTATTTCTTGTTTTTTCTACATGGTATCAAAGTAGGAAAATTAGTTTGCTTCTGCTTTATTATTATCTTAGCATCTTTAATCTTTGAAATGGCTGAAGATAAGCCGCTAGGATCAGAAGTTGAAAGTTCATCGGTGTTTTCCTTCATAAATATGCATGAGGTGGATGTCAACCCAAATCAAAGATTAAGCTCAGTCTTGTTGAATGAGTTTAATTACTTGTCTTGGTCAAGAGTAATGTCTCTGGCTCTAGGTGGAAGGTCCAAGTTGGGGTTCATAAATGGAAGCATCCAAGTACCTGATGTTTCCTTACCAACCTATGAATCTTAGGTTAGTAAGGATCAGTTGATTATGTCATGGCTCCTAAATTCCATGGAATGTAAATTAGCTGAAATATTCAATTACTTTAAATCTGTATACCAACTATGGGCGACGGTCAAGGAAATGTATGACAGTCAAAACAATGCTGCACGAGTTTTTCAATTAAAGGACATCTCAGATCTGCAATAAGATGGCAAGCCTTTTGTACAACTCTTAGGAAGCATGAAAAGCATGTGGAATAAGTTGGAAATATATCGTCCTCATACAACCAATGTAGCTCTGCTATGAAAGAGAGCGGAAGAAGATAAGATATTTCAACTTCTATCCAATCTCGATTCAACATATGAAGATATACGATCCACATACTCATGAATACTGAACTTCCTTCTTTCACCAATGTTTGTGCGACAATTCAACGTGAAGAACTAAGGAGGAAAGTCATGAACAAGGGTACAATGGCTAGTGCACCTGAGGCAAGAGCCTATCTAACCAACGAGAGGAAGTACAAAAGGGAAGCATCCAAACTTGAAGTGTCAACACTGCAACTATACAGGCCATGTTAAGGACACATGTTGGATTCTACATCCAAAATTAAAACCTGATTTTATAAAGGATAAGGGTTTACAGAAAGTGAATCGTACTGCATACCGTGCAAATCATGCGTTTGCATCTACCTCTAATGGGTCTGATCCATTCAAGAACTTCATAGTGAATCCAACTGAACTAATGAATGAGTTTATGTTGTATCTTCAAAGCAAGACAGGAGGACCTAGAATTGACTGTGTGGATAGCATAGAAGAAGGAAACTCAACAGCATTGCTAGGTAAGTTTGTGGGTTTCTTGGCAGATACAAAACTCATACCATAAGAGGACATACAAGGTATCATAAAAGCCTTTAAAACTGCTCTTAAAATAAATATGTTGCATGATTTTTGGGTTGTAGATTCAAGTGTCACAAATCATATGAAAAACCATGTGTCAAAGTCTCATAAGTTTGAAAAATTAGCAAATCCTTCTCAAGTTTCAATTGCAAATGGTGAAAATGTAAAGGTTTTAGGAAAGGAAAAAATAAAATTAATGTCAGATGAAATCCAGTCGACGGCTTCATATGTACCTTCATTTCCCTTCCAACTTCTGTCTGTAAGAAAAATCACAAATACCTTGAATTGCTTAGCCATTTTTTCTCCCCACAATGTCATTTTTCAGGATTGTGCCACCAAAAAGACGATTGGTGAAGGGTTTTACTTAGATGGTCTCTATTACATATCCAAGAGCAATCCCAGAGGGTTTCAAGCCAATTTTAACCCTATCCAAGATCATCAATTGTGGCATCAACGTTTAGCTCACCCTTCTCTACCAATTTTGTCAACTTTATTTTCAAACTTAGGAAATGATGCAATTGCATGTGAAACTTGTCACTTGTCTAAGGTCACTAGATTGCCTTTTAATTCTTCCTTGTCTAGGGCTAGTAAGTGTTTTGAACTAGTTCACTCAGATGTATAGAGACCAACTAATGAATCTTTTGATGGTTTTAAGTATTTTGTGATTTTTATTGATGATTTCTCTCGAGTCACATGGTTATATCTTTTAAAGTCTAAGAATGAAGTTATGGAAGTATTTAAGGACTTTCATAACCTTGTTAAAAATCACTTCTTCTCTAAAATTCAAACCTTAAGGTCTGACAATGGCATCGAATACATGTCCCATATCATGAAACAATATTTGAGCATTCATGGCATTATGCATCAAACAAGTTGTGTTGGCACACCTCAACAAAATGGTATAGCTGAATGCAAAAACCAGGACTTACTTGAAAAAAAAACTAGAGCATTAATGCTACAAATGAATGTACCAAAGAGATTCTGGTCCCAAGGGGTTATGATAGATGCTTACATAATCATTAGATTACCTAGCGGAGTCTTTGATTTCAAGTCTCCCCTAGAGGTCATAAAAGGAAAGAAAATTAACCCCTCACACCTTAGAGTCTTTGGCTGCATCTGTTTTATACATATTCAATCTCATCATCGAGATAAATTGGATCTTAGAGCTGTTAAATGTATTTTTCTTGGTTATTCATCTACACAAAAGGGATATAAGTGTTATGATCCCCAACTTAGGAGATTAGTTGTGTCTAAAGATGTTCGATTTTATGAAACTAACCTTTTTTTTTCAGCAAGTCACATGAAATCACAAGTCAAGGGGATGGCATCTTAGATGTGTTTCCATTACTAAGAATCGAACTTGAGGCTCCACAATAACAAGATCCCAGTCATGTCAACATTGATGCATCTCTCACTGAAAGTAACAATGAAGGGTCTCGTCTTAATGGTACATTGCATGAAGATGGTGATAATCAAGATGATCCTCACAATATGGTACAAGATGTGAACGAGTGTGAGATAACTCCTCCTGCTCCACGACGTAATCTAATGCGTGCTAGGCAACCTCCCACAAGACTTCAAGACTTTGTCACCTACAAACCCACACATCCCATCTCAAATTATGTGTCATATAAGAGATTGACACCAACCCTTACCGCATTCCTCAGCACTATATCGAGTTACAGTGAACCTCAAAACTTTCATAAGGCCAACAACCAAGAGGTGTGGAAGAAAGCCATGCAAGAAGAACTTAAAGCCCTAGATCAACACAACATATGTAGCATCACCAAACTTCCAAAAGGCAAGAAAGTTGTGGGTTGCAAATGGATTTATAAGCTCAAATTCAAGTTAGATGGATCAATTGAGAGGTATAAAGCAAGATTGGTGGCTCGGGGATTCATTCAAACATTCGAGGTGGATTACAAAGAAACATTTGCACCTGTTGCAAAAATGAACACAGTAAGAGTGCTACTGTACGTGGCTATAAATAAGGGGTGGTCCATGTACCAAATGTATGTGAAGAATGCATTCTTGCATGGTGATCTCAAAGAAAAAGTCTATATGAAATTGCCAACCGGGCATCCTCAAAGCAATGAGCTGGATTTAATGTGCAAATTGCACAAATCCATTTATGGTTTGAAACAGTCCCCACGAGCTTGGTATGCCAAGCTAAGCTCAGTTTTCACTAGTATTGGTTTCAAAAGCAACAATGTTGATTCCTCACTATTTGTTCGCACAGGAGCTATGGGCAAATTGGTTGTGCTGATTTATGTAGATGATCTGATAATTATAGGTGATAATGCTGATGAGATTTTCAACCTCAAACAGTCCATCAGACAAAGGTTTACAATTAAAGACCTTGGGATATTGAAGTACTTTCTTGGTATAGAAATGGTAACCTCGCACAAGGGACTCTTTCTTAACCAAAGGAAATATGTCCTAGATTTGCTCAAGGAAGCTAACATGAGCGATGCTAAGCCAACCATTACCCTCTCTTAACAACAAGCTCAAACCTAGCTTGAAGGGCACGCCACTCACGGATATAAGTTCTTACCAACGACTGGTTGGTAAATTGATCTACCTAATAATCACCAGATCTGACATCACATATTCTGTAAGTATTGTGAGCCAATTGATGCACTCCCCGACACTTGAGCATTTGACCCTTGTTAAAAGGATCAATGGGTCGTGGTATCATCATGAAGAAGAATGACAACACCCAAATCATAGGGTATTGTGATTTTGATTGGGTAGGGAATGCAATCAATCGCAAGTCCACCATTGGATACTGTACATTTTTTGGTGGAAACTTGATCACATGGAAGAGTAAGAAGCAAATTGTCATCGCCAGATCAATGTCGAAGCTGAATATCGTGCAATGGCTTCAACTGCGTGTGAGTTGATATGGCTTAAAGGTCTTTTGTGTGATTTAGGTGTTCCTACAACTCTTCCTATGTCCTTATTTTGTGATAATCAGGCAGTCATGCATATAGCATCAAACCCAGTGTTTCACGAAAGGACGAAACACATTGAAGTTTATTATCATTACTTTCGTGAACAAGTTCAATCACAGGTGATTCAGACACATTATACAAGAAGTTTCGACCAACTGGGTGTCACAAGCCCTTGGCTTCTCATCAGTTTCAACGAATTTTGTCCAAGCTTGGATCCATAAACCTTCTGGATCCAGCTTGAGGGGGAATATTGGATATTAGTCCTTAATTCAAGAAATAAAACAAGAAGCTTAATTCAAGGAATAAAATAATAAACTTAATTCAAGGAATAAAACAATGAGCTTAATTTAAGGAGTAAAACAAGGAATCTTTAGTTAAAGTAATAAATCAAGGAATGCTTAATTTAAAGAGTAATTGAAGGAGTAAAATTTCCTTATAAATAATTATACAACTGTAACGAAAATATGAAGAAAATAATACAAATTAGAGAATTCTTTTGTGTAGAGTTATTTCTTGTTTTTTCTACAAATACATCTTTTTGGATTAAGAGACTCATTTTTGAATCAAATGACATATTTTCCTAAAGCTAATTAATGTAATATTTTAGCACTTCACCCTTAATTATAAGCATGAGATTATAGTCGGGAGTTATTTCCTAACATAAAAGCCTAGCTTATTGCTTTATTTGTTTCATATACATCAACGCAGCCTATGCATGGCTCAAGTGCGAGAGGGAGGAAGACAAGAACTGCTATGAAGTACTTGAAGCGGCCAATATCATTGGCCGTGCGGGTAGTTTTTTTGGTGCTGAAGATCGCTATGTGCGTTTAAGCCTTATCAAGACCGAAGATGATTTTGATCAACTACTTCACATGCTAGAAAAACTAGTTTCAAATGAAGGCGGCATCAGAACTGTGTGATCTATCTAGAAATAGCAGTTCTGCTATTTTTTTCTTTAATCAAAAGGTACTTGATATGGTTCAAACACGTAATTTAAAACGTGCAAGTTATTTTACTGCTAAGTAAACCATTACTTGAAATTATGTGATTGATAGACACATATATGGCCTATTTAGAAAGAAGCAGCAGTATACTGAATTTTCTTTCAGTGTATGTAGTTCATTACTCAATAAAACCACCTTCATTCCTTTAAAAATTATAGCAGTTTTACTTTATTTCTTTTTTGTACCCAGTGCATTATCTTTTCATTTTTGACCCGTGTACTATTTTTCGTTTTTTTACACCTAATCGATGTATACTTAAAATTGAAGGAGTTTTAAAATAATGTCATTCGAACACATATTTAATAGTAATATTTATAATCTAAAACTTAACTTAAAGATGTCAAGTGATTTATTAAACTGATGGCTATCTATTGTCGGATATACTGAAACTCCAACGACATTCCATGCTTTTGAATCTATGTATAAAAAGAAAATATTTTTAAACATTAGTTATAAATAAAAACACCCATCTCATGCAATTTTAAAGTCATTTCTTCAAGTGAGTGATAACTTGCATAATTTGATATAATTTATCAATTCTCAACTTTAATTTTAGTCTAATTTTATTTGTTTTTATTTATTTTACACTTCATTATTATTATTTAAATTTTATTATAGAATTGAAGATAACGAAGATCTAAAGTTTTAGAAACATATCATCTAAAGACTCTTAAATTTAAATTAATATATATATATATATCACGACAAGAAGAAAAATCGAGAAGAGAAAAAAGAAATCAAATTGAGCGCAACAAAAACGCAAAAGTAGATTCTTTTGCGAGTCAATTTACTTTCAATTTCTCTCAGAAAATTATGGTGAATTTGTTTATGTTTAATTTAATTTTTAACATTAATTAATTTATCTTTTTCTAGAAAAAATATGTAATTTAATTCTGAACTATCTTTAATTTTCTATGTTAATTTGAATTATTTCTCTTCATGTTTGTTTGATTTATTATGAGTTAAATACTTTTAATTAATTAATCATTAAGTAAATGATTTTAGTCTTGTGATTTACTATCGAAAGAGGGAATTATAGGATAGATCTTAAATATTTTGACATAGGTAAATATAGAGATCGAAAGACTTGTATGAACCTGTATATTTTAAAAAATTAATTAGTCTTAATGTTTTCTTGATTTATTAAATTGCATATTTTTGTGTAAATTAATGAACAAGATTATTTCTAATTGATTATCAAAAGAGGATTTTGGATATTTTTAGAGACTACTAACAAAAAGAGAGAATTAAATTCAATTAGCTAGATGAGTAAAACATAGGAAGTGATTAGTTGAAATCAATTTTGTAGAAGTTTTCTTTCAATTAAGTTGATCTTTGAACAATATCTTTATTTTCTTTTGTTTATCTTTCTTTAAATTAGTTTTATTTTAAATTTCAAATACAACAACTTTAGTGACTTTTCTAGATAAAATTGAGGTTATCATAATTTTGGTATTTGTCAAAAATAAGTTATCAATCCATAAAGACGATACTCTATTTATTATTTTATTATAAAACTACAATACTGTGTACTTACAGTTTTGCATCGATCATTAAAAAAATAGTACTCTGTTAAAGAGAAAGGAAAAAAATAAAAGGAACTTGAGATGAATATTGGGTAATTACTGACTAATTCAACTTCTTCGTTTCATGTAACTAGTAATGTAATTGATATAGGTGGTAATAATTACGTTAATAATCATAACCACGTATCAATTTTGAATACATTTAGTAATAACCATCTATTATAAAATCGATAACGGTTTTCTCACGACTTAACTACTTATTATTTTTTAACATTTATTTAAAAATATATTTATTTCAAAAAAAATATTAAAATATTCCTTATTATATTAAATTATTTAAAATATTAAATATTAATTTTTATTTTTATTTTTTAACTATTTAGCACACGTATATATAAGTAAAATAAAAATATATAAAATTAAGAATAAATAAATTCAATCTAATTATTTTAAGTATTATGTGTTTTATTATTAAAAGTATATTTTTATATAATTATATGTATATAAAACAAATATTAATAAATATTCATTTCGATAAGCCAAATCTTCGATATTACAATAACCATTTTCCTCCCACGGCATATCAGTTACGACTATTTTTGAAAAAAAACCATCAAAATTTTACAAATACCTGTAATTTTAATTATTTATAGTTAAAATTTACATCTTATATCTAACTCAATGTAAATAAACTTTTATTTATTTGTTACTTTTCAATCCTACATTGGAATTCACCGTATGTCTAACCAATCCAATGAATAAATTTCTTTTTAATTTTCTTATATTACTTGAATACTTAAACCAAACGTCTCAAGAACAAATCCCAACATTAAATGCCAATAGAAGTGTCCATCAGTCTGATCTGATCCGGTTTTGGTTAAAAAACTTTAACTAGATCGAACCATTTATATTACTCAGACCGAACCGTTTGATTTATAAAACTGTTCGATTCAATTCGATTTTCGATTTGATTCGATTTAACATTTAATGAGAAATAATGCAAAAAAAATTAATATATTATTAAACCAATCTGGTCTGATTCAACCAGTCTAAAATTAATACAAACCAACCTAGACCATTTGATTTATAAAATCATTCGATCCGATTTTACAGTTTGGTCTGATCCAATCTAGTTTAAGAACACCCCTAAATGCCAATATCTTAATAGAAATCATGTTTATCTTATTAAATAATATATATATATATATATTATTAAATTAATATATTAATAATCTCTCATTTAACAAAATATTAAAAGAATTTAATTTATAAAATGATAATTATTTTCTTTATAAAAATATTTATTATTTTATTTATTTTTATCCATTTTAATATAAAAAAATCCCATATTATGGTCGGGCTATATCAACATCTCCGTCTATCCTCACCATATAATTCTCATCATTTACTATTGAACAAATCCCGACATTTATTGTCGGGCTATATAGAATGATTATTGATAGAAAAATTATTTTCTCCCCGACTAAAATGTTCCCTGGGTAATGAATAAATTTCTTTTTCAATTTTTTATTTTATTATTTCAATACTTAAACCAAGTGCTTCAGGTACAAATCCCGACATTAAATGCCCGGATATATAAAATGGTTCTCCTTAATAACCAAGTTGATAGTAGACACATGACAGCCAACATTCTCATATCTCCTTAGATCGATCAACATTCACGAGTCACCAGAAATTTTTCTTTTTTTCAAGAACTGAAAATAGACAACCTACCAACCTGCTTAGTATTTTTTATATCAACCACATACTCACTTCTCACACATTTATTTAAGGTAACCCCACTATTTTATATGATAATCTTAGCATTAAACAAAACAAGGTGTCACTCATAAAATGTTTGCAGGCAAAGAATTGCCATGGAGTCCCTAACTCAGCCTCAAAGCCCTGTAAATGATTTTGGTGACATTGATGATCAGGTTCACAGCCAAAGCGTTGTATTACCCAACCAATTTATCACCATAGCTAATGGTTATGAAAAGAAACAACTCTCATGGTAAAACTTAAACCATATTTCAAGACTTCCTTTGTATTCTTTTTCTTCTCATCTTTCTCATTATGTTCTGTTTTATCTTCCTCAGGTTTATCACTTCTCAAAAACCAACAGAGTTATCAATTCAGGTTCAACAAGTCACCTTTAGTGTTCATAAGGTAAGTATATACCAACATGTAGGTCTCATCACTCAAGAAACTAGTATGAATGGAAAATAGCATGCTGTGCAAATGCATTTTAACATGTTATAGAATTATGTTGTTCACATTATATAATTTGTATATAATTTGTAGAAGCCATATTAAGTTTGATTATCTTTGATACTATAGATTATAAATCGTGTTTTTCAGTCTTGCTTTGGAAAAAAAAAGACAACTAAAGATAAATTATAATGTTTTAATATTTTTTATTAAATATTATATTTTTTTATCAAGTAATTACACAAGTCTCTGACAAAAATAAAAGTAAACTTAATATAAAATTATTAAAATAAAATTGTAATAATAAAATAATATTAAAACAAATATATATTGTGTAAAAAAATTCATATATATTTGTAACTTCAATGGTATCAAAGGATCGTAATTAATTAAGTTTTAATCATTTGATAAAAAAAATATTTTAATTAAAAAATATTAAAATAATTTAATTTATTCTTAATTACTTTTTTTTCAAAACAAGTTGACTAGAATATCATATCTAAACTAAAGTATCGGACTAGTCTAAACTAGAGACCTATCTAATAATTTAATATTAATTTTAACGTCCAAGCTTGCTCTTTCTTATATTGGTCTGTCTCCTTAAACAGTACCCATTAATATCAAAATGTGGCTATATGGGTCGATTGGAACTCCAACCCTCCAACTCAAATTGCTATGACATAAAGCTTGAAAATTTCCCAGGTGGATCAGAAACTTTTGAGATCATTCTAAAATTCTGCTATGGTCTCTCAGTAGATTTCAGTCCTCAAAACATAGCTCCGCTGAGATGTGCCTCAGAATATCTGGAGATGACTGAAGAACTTAGCGATGGAAACCTTATTTCCAAGACTGAATCATTTCTCACATTTATGATCCTTTCATCATGGAAAGACACAATTATTGTACTCAAAACCTATGAAAACCTTTCGCCTTGGTCTGAAAATCTTCAAATAATTAGAAGATGCTGCGACTCAATTGCTTGGAAGATTACCAGAGAGAACAAGAGTGAAGATACTACCAATGGAGAAGGATGGTGGTGGGATGAAGTTTCTACCATTCGGATTGATCATTTTACGAGAATTGTGACAAATCTAAGAGCAAAAGGTACAAAACCAGAGATCATAGGAAAATGTATAGAGTACTGTGCAAAAAAGTGGTTACCTGGCATGGACGTTGATTTAGAAGGGCTAAGAGGATATGGGCAGGGAAAAAATGACCTAGAGTTCAGTATTGGACATGGAAAAGAGCAAAAAGCCATTATAGAAACCCTAGTAAGTCTAATTCCTCATCAAAAGGGAGCTGTTACCTCTAAGTTTTTGTTGCAGATGTTGAAGATGGCCATGATGTGTTCTACAACACCAGCTTTAATTTCAGAAATTGAAAAGAGAGTGGGAATGACATTAGAAGATGTCAATGCAATTGATCTTCTGATTCCTAGATACAAAAATGCAGGTCAAACAAAGCAGACAGAGTGAGTACTCTTAAATACATTATAAAAATGGATCAAAACTACAAGGACAGGATCAGGATTCAGGAACCATTTTTATTACATAAACCATTACACTTTTTCTTTTTTTGACCATCAGCTTTCCACACTTGAATGATTCGGTTTTATTATAAATGCAATTCATCTATTTAAATAAACAATTGTGCAGAATGTTAAGGCCATTGATCCTATCCCAAACTGCAAGAACTGAACTAATCCCAACTACAAGACCATGTTAAATTGTACTGATTTATCCTTCTCCCCTAAATGATTAGTGTTGCATTAGATGAATGGCATCACTTTTTTATGTTGATTTGCTGGGGATCACGAATTTTGAAGATTTGGCCAAAAAATATAAAATTCAGAGTAGAGATGGCGTACTACATGAGTAATGTAAAGCCTGTAAATACCTAAATCCTGCATTTTTGGCAAATGTCTGCTAAAACTCAGAATCAGTGATTTTGGATCCTCAAATTGATTTTGTTATGTTATAATTAAACGTTAGATTAACCTTATCAGTTGGCATCTTTGTTGTTCATGATTTTGGCTAGAACAGCTATTCTAAAGAATGCACAATGTACGACACAGATGTGGTGCAAAGGATTGTGGAATATTTCTTGATGCAAAAACAAGAGCCACAAAAGTCCGAGAAAACCAATGTTAGTAAGCTTCTAGAAAACTACCTAGCAGAGATTGCCAGAGATCCAAATCTTTCTATAACCAAGTTTCAGGTTTTAGCTGATCTGTTGCCACGCAGTGCCCGAATATGTGATGATGGCCTTTACAGAGCTATTGATACCTATCTAAAGGTGTTACTGCTAGACACTCCTCTCTATTTATATTTATTTCTATTAAAGTTCTCTGTTTCAGATTCAATAGAATGATTTTGAACCTAAGGGTATGAAATTACAGACTCATCCTTCACTACCAGAGCAGGACCGGAGAAGACTCTGCAAAACAATGAACTGCAAGACACTGTCACTTGATGCATGCATGCATGCCACACAAAATGATCGATTGCCTCTCAGAATCATAATCCAGGTATAACTTAGGAAATGTTGACACATAAATTTCAAGAATTGTATCATCCAAAATCAAAGCATATTTTGTTTGAATTTCCCTATACAGTTGATACTGAATGTGTTAAAGCTTAAGAAAGCGAGATACATATCAATAACTAGTAAAGAATCTAGGCCATTCGCAATATCAAAAATTCAAAGGCATAAAACACAATATATAATACAAATTTCAATTTGACAATTGAAATTAACTAAGTCCATGAAACTGTCTGAGAATATAATGAAGTTACCTATACCATTGATGAAGCAAAAATAATCGAATTCTGCTTGACTAGGAAAAAAAAAGATACAGGTAAAATACAAGGTTAAAACTTATACTCACCAAAGCAGCATTATTTTACTTTTATGAATGTTTAATGCTCTACTACAAAACTACAGAAGATTGCTATGATATATGGGGAATAATCCAAATGTAGAACTATTTTAAAAAGTACATGAAGTACCAATCAAGAACATGAGACGGAATTTCTCACCATATGAAAAGGAAATGAAACATGTGCAGGTTATATTTTGCGAACAACTAAAGATGAAGACAGCAATGCAAGAGACGGAGACAGCACCAAGCAGAAACAATTCTGAACAAGAGGGAAACCAGTCATCATCAACCGAGAGGGAAATCCAGGTACTCAAGGCAGAACTTGAAAGTGTAAAACTAAAGATGGAAGTGCTGCAGAATGATTATTTTGAGCTGCAACTAGAGTATGCAAAGCTAAGCAACAAACATAAGAACAAATCTGTTTGGAGTTCCGGATGGAAAAAGTTCAAAAACTCTTTCCATACAAAAGCCGATGGAGATGAAACTGGAGAAAATGAACCAAGACCTGACACAGTTAACAACAGAGTCAATTTCAGAAGAAGACAATCGTTTGCCTAAATTTCATTAAAATTTGACGTGCTGCCCTACAAATGCCAACAGAAGACTTAAGGCTTTCTAGAGCAGCATCTGTATAATAAGGCCATTTAGCTTGACCAAATTCAAGCAGTGCAGAGGTGATAGTCTGTATTTAACAATATATGGTCCACCAATAGCCTTTAAAATTTCAGGCTGTTCGTTAGACAATTTATTTCCTCAAAAGATCTATGCTAAACAATTTACTTGACCTTGTATCCTGCTACCACCACACAATACTCCCCTTTTCTTTAGAGCTATGAACTCTTCCACTTTTTCTCTATATACGTGACATGTCCATATATCAATAAATAAGAGTGTTGATTTTATGGCCAACATAAGAGTCGAACAAAATTGTTACCAATCTAAGGAAAATTTAACACCTTTCTGTTGATCTAAGAACAACCAAAATCTTTAGATTCATCTTCTGCAATCTGCAGAAGGAACAACTACTAATTTGTGAACATAAGAGAAACAAACTAGCTTTCTTGTTGGCCATCTTCAACAAGTTTTTATGTACTATTATCATGCAGGAAAAGAAAAAGAAAACCAAGTTTATCTATTGTTTCATCAAAAGTGACCAATGTATTACTTATTATCCTATTCAATGGTTTGGCACCCTTGATCCCTTACACCATTATAAATCATATCACACTAGGCGGCTAACAAAATGTCACCAGATACAGAAAAACTTTAAAAGCATCCATAACAAAGAAGGAACAACTCAAAGACGAATGACCCATTCAGTGACAATTCTAACCTCTATCTAGCAGACCTCATGCTGCTCCAAGGGAACTTAGCCCCATTGTCACTGCGATCATGTGAACCCTTCCGGGGCATAGACCTTTGAGCCTCCTTTCCATGAAGCCAATGCTTCTTAGCTTCACCTTCCTCAACAACACTCGACTTTGATTGCTTACTAGTCTGCCTCTTATCTTCTTCAATAATACGGATTGGAAACAAGTCCGGTGAAATAGAAAGTGGATTTTTGAGGGTTACATAGGCTTTCTTGTAGTCAGGTTTTGCAATCAGTAAACCACCACGCTTCTTTTTCTTGCCCTCCATGTTGAGGGTGCTCACCTTCTCTACCTCAAAGCCATATAAGGACTCAAGGACACGTTTGATTTCAATTTTGGAGGCAGATGGAATGGTTTTGAGGGCAATTTCTTTTATGTTAGTGAAGGTACTAGGCATCAGAAGCTTGATTGGTAGATTTGCAAAGTGGACAACCCTCCTTCCCAATCTGCTACCCATGTTATCTCTATTACTTTCAATGTTTATGAGCTTAGAGACTCCCTGCGTGAAAAAAAGGTTAGTATACATGGAATCATAAGAAACAGGACTCCATATGAGGAGTCCCCTCCTCCATAATTGCAAATGAGGCTAGCAGTTGAGACAGCTTTCCCATGAAATTCATAAACCATGAAATTCATAAAAATCTTCGAAAATTCGCAAGAATTTAGAGCCACAAAGACAATCACACACACATACGCACACACATAAACTGAAAATCAAAGATAATTAAGCTAGAAGAAAAAAAATAAAAAAAATAAATAAGCAACAATATAAAGATCTGAACCATGTCACGGCACCTTAAACAAAATTAGTCTAGATAATACACAAAAGGAAATACTGAAAAATTCACCACACAAAGCAGATGGCATCGTCTCATCAAACCAGAAAACAACCAAATGCACTTTTAGTCCCCAGAAATGAAAACTAAGTGACAAGATAAAAAATACTGAAAAATAATAGCAAACCAATAATAAATCAGACTAAAAATTACGAGCAGATTAGTGGGAACAAGGACAGATGGAGAAGTAGAAATTCGAACCTTCCTGAATGGAGGCAACGGACGAACAGCTGAAGATGACAGTCCAGCGGCACTGGATAGCGGCGGCAAAGGGAGCAGCTTTAGGGCACTCGGAAGTCTGTTCCGCAAAGTGGGTAAATGAATAAAATCGTTGCGAATTTTGACAAGCGATAGTGACAGTACAGATGTAGAGGTCATTGGTGACATTTGTCATAGTGTAGTCTGTCAAATAGTTTATATGTGATTAACAAATAATTTATATTTAAAATTATATATAATTATTTTAGTTAGTTTTTTATAAATAAAATAATTTTATTATAAAAAATTGGTTAAATTAATTTTTAATTTAAAAAAGTAAAAATATTTACATAATTTTATAATTAAAAATTTAAACATTAAGTGTTTAGTATTATTTTGAATAAATGTATAGTTTATAATATAATGTAACAAACATGTTAGTTATTTTTTATTTTTAATAATATTATGTATATATATTAAATTATTATATGCAACTTATCAATTTTCAGTATATTTGTGTTAAAAGTTAGTGGACAGATTTTTGGAGTATGTAATTATTATAATCGTTGCTTACTGCCAACAGGATAAAAATAATAAGCTAGTTAATTAAAACACATAGTTTAAGCAAAACAAAAATATATGCTATATATTACAAAAATTAAAATGAGTTTACATTTAATTTTCAATAAAACTAAATAAAAGTCATATTAGGTCAAAAACCCAACAACAACAACCATCATCATCACCCGATGATCATTACTAGTAAATTTATAGAGCTTATAATTTTTTTAAAAATAATCCTACATTTTTATAATATTTATACAATACATATAAAACTATATATAATTTATGTACAACTTATAGAATAATCATAGAGTAAGAAAATGTTATTGTTTGAATAATATTTTAATTCAAAAATCATCTATCCAAAAATTTATTAACATAAAACTTATATAATTACATATATTTATAAAAAAAATCAAATTATATATTGTCTATAAAATAAGGTATATTTCTACAATATTTATATAATGCATACAATATTATGTACAATTTATGTAAAACTTACATAAACATCTTAGGGCAAAAAAATATTACTATCAAGTAATATTTTAATTTAAAAATCAAATATCCCAAAATTCTTTAATGTAAAGTTTACATAATGACATACACTCTTTTGTATATTTTACACAATAATCTTAAAACATAAAATTATTCTTGTAAAATAATATATATATATATATATTTATAATTAAAATTTGTTTATTTTATAATTTATGTTTGATATAATGTGATAGTTTAAAGATTTTTTATATAAATTAATATAAATTTTTTGAATATCTTACAAAATTATAGTAAATTTATGTATAGCATATAGAATACTATTTCTATAAAACTCACATATTTATGTACAATTTTCACATTAAAATATTTATAATACGTAATATTTTTAATTCAAAATTAGTTTATTAAGAGAAATATTTTTAAGTTTATTGTGATAGTTAAAAAAAAATTTCATGTCATTCTAATATATATTTACTTTTATTATGTATTTAGGGAAAAATTAGTATAAAGCTTGTGTCAAGCTTACAAAATTATATACAATTTATGTATAACATACATAATAACTTAAACACATGATTTCAGAAACTTATCAAAAGTAAGGAATCAAAATACAATAGCACTACACAAGAACCTAAAAAGATAACAATAATATTTGATTTTCTTGGCTCAGTACAATGAAACCAAAATGATAATAAGACTTAGTGATTAATATTGTATTCACTTTGTAAAATATACAAAATATGTAAAATAACTTTTAAAGTAATATAAAAAGTTCATATATATTTGTCTAATATAACAATATATAATTTGTTTAAAATTATGTATTGAAAACTAAAAATATATATTAAAAAACCTAATATTTAAACAATTGTATAATATAAAGAAAACTTACACATACATAGAAAAACACCACAAATGAGATAAAAATAAAAAAGAAAATCATGCGTAAACTAAAACAAAAAAGAACAAATTAAAAAGGAATAAAAATCAATTAAAAAGGTAAAATATATTCAACAACGAGCAAACAAAATCAAAATAACGAGAAAGTGTGAGATGGTGATTCATTTGTAATACCAAATTTTAGAAGTGAATCAAGGGAACATCTGGAAGTAAAATGAAAAGAAAACTTATAAAAATTAGAAAACTTAAGAGTTCATCTATAATTTCTACATACAATGGAAGAGGAACAATTTGGTCCATTATTTTCTCCATGAAAATTGAAAAAGAAAAATATCAATAAAATGATCAAACTCATGAAAAGATAAATGATAACTTGTATAATTTGATAAAATTTATCATTTTTTTACTTTAAACTTTAGTCTAATTTTATTTAATTTTTATTGATTTTAGACTTTATTATTATTATTTAAATTTTATTGTATATTTGAATAAAATAAAGATCTAAATTTTTAGAAGCATATTGTCTAAATATTTTTATAATTTAAATGAAAATTAAGATTTAGATATATATATATATATAACAAATTGAGACGAGGGTTGAAAGGAATATAAAATAGCACAGAACAAAAAAAGAAATGAACAACGGCGTTCTCAGCAGGAGAAAAAAAAAGTTGAGCAGATAAAAAAATAAATAAACAGAAGAAGACGTTGTGGAAGAACACACAAAGAAATCGTGGAGAAGATGTGAAAGCAAATTTTTTTTACAATTCAATTTTTAAAAAATTCTTCTCATAAAATTTTTGGTGAATTTTGTTTATGTTAAATTTAATTTTTAGCATCAATTAAAACAAAGAAATCGTGGAGAAGATATCGTTGTGGAAGAACACACAAAGAAATCATAGAGAAGACGCGAAAGCAAAGTTTTTTTACAATTCATTTTTTTAAAAAAAAATTCTCGTAAAAATTTTGGTGAATTCGTTTATGTTAAATTTAATTTTTAGCATCAATTAATTTTTTTTATTCTAAAAAAAGATGTAATTTAATTTCAAACTATACTTGATTTTATATGTTAATTTGAATTATTTATCTTCATGTTTGTCTGATTTATTTTGAACTTAATGCTTCGAATTAACTGGTCATTAATTAGATTATTTTAATCTTTTGATTTACTATCGAAAAAGAGAATTGTAGGATAGATCTGAAATATTTCAACATAGGTAAATATAGATATCAAAAGACATTTATGGACCTGTATAATTTTAAAATCATTGATCTTAATTAAATTACATATTATTATGTAAATTAATGAAAAAGAATGTTTCTAATTGACTATCGAAAGAAGTTTTTGGATATTTTTTGGATATTTTCTGGAGATTGCTACAAACAAAGAGAAATAAATTTAATTAACTAGATAAGTAAAGCATGGTGAGAGATTAGGTTAAATCGATTTTCTATAAGTTTTCTTCCTATTAATTTGATCTCTGAATAATATATTTATTGTTTTTGTGTATTTTCATTGAATTTATTTTATTTTAACTTTAACTTACAACTTCTTTAGTGACTTCTCTAAATAAAATTGAGATTAACATAATTTTGATATTTGTCAAAAATAAGTTACCAATCCTGAGGACGATATACTTTTTATCACTTTACTATAAAATTACGATATTATGTACTTGTAGTTTTATACCGATCAATAAACTCATAATATTGGATTTTTCCTATTTCAACAAAAAATGAACTCCAAATATTGGATTCCTATACTTCAATAAAATATGAAATTCTTCAATTACTAGATAGATGTAAAGCATTATCAAAGTGAAATGTTTTAACAACAATAATCATAGAATGTAAGCAAAAACATGTAAAAATGTATTGTTTAATCCTCATTAACAATGGCAGAGATTATGGACAAGATTATAAGATTTACTTTACCATAATTAGTGTATTAGTTATATATATATTATTACCTAAAATGGATAAACAGAATATTGTATATTTAGGTAATAGAATATTGTATATATTCTTATCTAAAATAGATTGTACATAAATTCTTATTTAATGAAAAATGATCCTCAATAAGAGGTCATTCAACCATTTACTAAAAATTGTCATAGTATCAGAGCCATCTTTTGAATCCATAGCTAAATATTCAGTTTTTTGCTTCAATTTTTTAAATTTTTGCTCCTATTTCTAATTTTGGGTTGACAGATTTCTTATCAACAACTTTGTTTTGAGATTCTAGTTTGACCAACTTGTGGTTGATAGCTTTACATTAAGATTTTTTTTTTGGAAGAATGTCTATAGAAACCTTGGCTATCAAATTTACAGGAAATGTGGTATGGGAATTCCAATTCAAAATGTTTCTGAAAGGAAATGAGCTTTGGGATCACAATGAAGGGTCTTCCCAACCCTGATCTGGTGCATGCTTCAGTGGCTCCTCAGAGATCTTCTCGTACTATTCATCCTCCCGATAGGTATGGTTTCTCTGCCACTTTAACTAATACTACAGTTTATACTTCTTATTCTCAGGTAGCTAAACATGCATGTTGGGTGAAACCTATGCAAGAAGAACTTCAAGCTCTTTAGGATAATCATACTTGGGATATTGTTCCCTATCCTACTGGTATTAAGCCCATTGGTTGTAAATGGGTATATTCCATTAAGATGTGGTCTGATGGCTCACTTGATAGATATAAGGTGTGATTGGTGACATTCGGTAATCAACAGGAGTATAGGTTCAATTATGAGGAGACATTTGCTCATGTAGTAAAGATGACGACAATGTGACTTATTCTTGCTATTGCTGCATCCAAAGGGTAGCCATTGCGACAAATGGATGTTAAGAACGCCTTTCTGCATGGGGACCTTAAGGAAGATTTTTTTATGACTCCACCATTAGGGTTGTTTTCTACATCTTCTACTGATGTTTGTAAGCTAAAACGATCACTCTATGGTTTAAAACATGTTCCACGTGCTTGATTAGATAAGTTTCGTTCTACGCTTATTAGCTTCTTCTTTGTTCAGAGTCAATATGATTCCTCTTTGTTTCTTTGCAAGACTGCTAAGGGAATCATCTTGCTTCTAGTACATGTTGATGATATTATTATTATAGGGATTAACTCTGTATTGATTTCTCAACTTCAGGAATGCCTTCAGGGTTCCTTTCATATGAAGGACTTGGGTCCTTTATAATAATTTTTAGGCCTTGAGGTGCACTCTACCTCAATTGGTATTTTCTTACATCAGCATAAATACACCAAGGAATTAATTACTTTGGTTGGCTTTCAGAATGGTCATTTTGTTGATACTCCCTTGTAAGTCAATGTTAAATATCATCATGATGAGGGAGATTTTGTTTTTGATCCTTCTTTATATAGATAACTGGTGGGGAGCTTAAACTATCTAACTATCACTCGACCTGATATTTCTTTTGTTGTTCAACAAGTTAGTCAGTTTATGTAGGCACCTAAGCACCTCCACCTGGTTGTGGTCTGTCGCATTATTCTCTATTTGCAAGGCACTTCCACCCTCGATCTTTTCTTCCCTTTGGAATCTCCTATTCGATTAGTTGCATATAGTGTTTTTGATTGGGTTGGTTGTTCTAATACTCGATGGTCAATTACTGGTTGGTGCATGTTTCTTAGAAAAGCAAGAAGATCATGTGTTGAAGTCTTCCACCGAGTCTGAGTATCGTGTTATGCCTTCTGCATGTTCTGAGATTGTTTGGCTGAGCTTGGATTTCCACAACCTGAGTCTATTCCACTCCATGCGGATAATACTAGTGCTATTCAAATTATTGTTAACCCGGTATTCATGAGTACACCAAGCACATTGAAATGGATTGTCACTCTATTCGTGAAGCATATGATGCTCACATCATCTCTCTGCCTCATATTACCATTGATCTTCAGACTATTAATGTGTTTAATAAGGCTTCCTCCCGACATCCACATCAATTTCTTGTTGACAAATTGATGATGTTTGATCATCCAATATCAATTTGAGAGGGGATATCAATTGTAGAGATTATGGACAAGATTACAAGATTTATTTTACTATAATTAGTGTATTAGCTGTATATATATTATTACATAAAATAGAAAACAAAATATTGTATATTTATGTAATAGAATATTGTATATTTTTACCTAAAATATATAAACAAAATATTGTATATTTAGGTAATAGAATATTATATGTATTCTTACCTAAAATAGATTTTACATGAATTCTTATTTAATGAAAAGGATCCTCAGGAAGAGGTTATTCAACCATTTACTAAAAATTGTCACTCATAAGACTGATTATCATACCTCTAACGTAGAGCATAAGAAGCCTAAGATACTTACATATGCATTTTCCTTTCTTGTTATTATTGTCGGTCTTCTAGACGGAGAAATAGAGACAAATGTTGGAAATTACATAGAGAGAAAAGTCACTAGAGAAAGAGACAAGAACCTTCAAAGGCAATATCGTTCAACATTTAAACCAATTATCACCAATGATGATGGACATTTAAATTAGTTACCCTATAATTATCGGCATTTAAACTAATCCTAGACAACATCAACTACACGTAAAACGCATAAGTATGGGAGATAGAGAAAGAAGTGGATAATAAAAGGGTTGTAAAATGAAATTGGATATGAAAAGTGAAAGAGAAATTCTAAAAAAATCACGATTTTTACTACGAGACATTTGAATAATTATAAAATAATTAAAAATTAATTTTATTGTATTAAAAATACAAATTTATCCTTAAAGACTTAAAAAAATAATAAAACATCCCACACCCTGTACATCCCATTTGCTCTTTCTTCTACCTTCTACATTCCAGTCCTTTTTTTCATCTCTACCTCTATATTTATCACTAATCATTTACAAATCCTAACATTTTGATACTCAAATTATTAGAAATGTTAAAAATGGAAGAGAGATATCAACAATGTGAAAAGAGAAGAAAAACTCAAAGAAAATTGAGCCACAAATCAATTTAAACATATATTTGAAATTTTTTTATGAATCACGCAATAGTTTGGTAAGAGTGTATCGAACATTATAGAGAGGTTTAGTTCCCATTATCAAACATATCATGAATGTTCAATATATCCTACCAAACCAAATAAAATTATTTTAAAACTGGTTCGCTAAGTCTTACCGAACTTTGATGACATGTTCAATAATAGTAACCAACCCTCCAAATAATATTTGGTACACCATTATAGAACCACTATATTTTTTTTACAGGATGATGGAGTATGCGAGTTACAAGATGAACAACGTATCAACTGTACTAATTTATTCAAGACAAATAAGGTGAGATATCTTATACATTTATAATAAATAATATGTATTAACTTATTAAAATGTATTACTGGATGTTTTTTTAAATATAAAAGTTTATTTCAAAAAGAGATTTGATAGCATGGATGAAATCTATTAGGACAAATAATGGAATGGTGATTCTGATGAAAAATTCTAATATGAGTTTGAGTGGTAGGAGACCTAGGATTGATTTTGCATGTGAAAGAAGTAAAGTTTAAAGCTCTAAAGCAAACCAAAAGATCCGAAGAATAAAAAAAGGATAAGAAGTAGAAGCGAATCGGAACAAGAAAATGTAATTATCCATTTTCTTTAAAAGGAAGAATGATAGAAAATAGTTATAATTGAAAGTTGACTGTTAGTTATGATACACATAATCACCGATTAGCACAATATCGTGAAGGTCATTCATATGTAGGAAAATTCACTAATAAAAAGATGAATTTGCGATGTTGAAACGATAATTAAAGACATCACAAGGAAACTTGGTATCAAACTGGGATAACATTTTCCAATTACTAAAGCTCCAGCACACATAGATAAAAGATTCATTTGAGATGAGCTCGACTAAAATCCAACTTTATTTTAAGCTTGAGTGGCTATTTAGTGAGTTAAGAGGATTTGTTTTACGAATTACAATAGAGCTTATTTTAAAAGAATCTTAGAGAGTGGATCGAGTATCATTTGACTTTACCAATTGTGGTTGTGTAAAGGTTTGAACTTATGGACTATTATGTGTGCATGCGATTGATAAGACAAACAATTGAGTTGTCTTCACTTCATATCCATTGGAGAAAACTTAGTTTTGCACATAAATTACAAGATACTAATCTAGATTGGACGACACCTATTTGGTTGAAAAGTTTATTAAATGCTTTCACAGTAGTGATAGGTATATGAAAATTGAGATGTATGAGGTATTAAGTATCTTGGTAGATCTAAGTACAACTTATTTGGATAAGCCACTTATTCACATACAAGCCTTTTGCACTCAGTTAGTTTTTTGCTATGTCCATACTAATACCCAAGCTATCCGCTAGGAGTGAAATAACATCATTTTTGCTTAGTACAACTCTACTGAAAGTCCTAACAATTTTTTGTACATCATGCAAGATAATTGTAATCTCACCAGAAAGCATATGATATGTGTTAGCCTTGAGATTCCATCTCTCGATAAATCCTAACATCAAAACATTGTATGCATGTTTATAAGTGACATAACATAATGATGCAAGTTCATACTTGTGTATACAATGAAAAAATTGTTGAATTTAAGGTTGATTGAGATCTCATACACTTTACCCTCCAGAATGAGTTGTAGGTCTCAATACATCTCGATAATCATAATATATAAATAGCAACAGTTAAATATGATATCAAAATTATTATTCAAATATAATTGACAATTAATATGAAAAGTTCAATCATATTTACATCTTTTAACCATATCTTCTTTGCTATTTGAACTCTCTTATTCATAAGGTCAAACCTCTTATGAGAAGCATGTTTTGGTTGTTTACTTATATCTAAACTAAGAAAAAATCAATTAAATAGATATTTCTAATAGTAAATCTAAAACTACACTCAATATATGTTCATGGTAAAAAAAACTTTTCTGAATGTCTTCATTTGAATTGTACACTATGATTCAATACCAAAACTGCTTGGCATTAAATTATAGAGTACAATTCAAATAAAGGCAATTTACCTCTTAATTGTATTTATCACTTAATAAAAAATTAACTAAAGGGAGATTTGATAGGGGTTATCCAACGTACCATTTCATTACCCCTAACTAGACCTAACAAGTATGTTCGATGCCCACCATCAAAACTAGCCAAAAAAGATATTCAGTAGGATTATTCGAATCATCCAAGTATATTCAGTACCCCCAATCAAACATAACTAGGATGTTCAATAACCCCTACCAAATTTAAATAATGACATATTTTTACCCCTCACAACTTTTATAGTCAAAAATCCAAAATCTATACTATCTATTCTATAACCATAATCTATTTTAACAATATATATAATAAATTAAAATTTTATAACATCATAAAATTTCAGTAAATCAATTAACACTAAACATTAGATAAGTAAATGATTCAAACAATACTTGAAATGATGGTTGGCTGGTTTGAAAATATGGTGACCTTTTGCGTTGGTTTGAAATGAGTTGTAAAAATGTGCTCGAACGATAAGGAGCACAAAGTGGATGTAGAAGTCTATATTTGGGAGAATAATAGGAAAAAGGTAATTTTGTCATTTCATATTTTAAATAATATGTAAATTTAAATTTAATTACCGGGATATCTCATTATAAAAATTGAGATTTCTCTAGAATTGCTAAAAGTGAAGCCTCTAGATATTGACAACCTAGTTAAAAGTAAAAAAGGTAAAACGAAAGCTTGACAAACGAGGCAGTAAAACTATTTTTCTCAAAACTGCTATGTAATCAAATGAACTTCTAGTACATGTCATTAATCTCGAGATTTTTGCATGCAACGGTGACAAAATCACCGTTGAATATGTGTAGCTTAACCTTTTATTTTTATAAAATTGAAAGATGTATAAAAAATTGCGACAAAATCAACGTATATAACTTGTGATATACATGTGTTTGATTTTCTCCACCATTAAAAAGTAACTATCGAATTTCGATGCCTTAGTAGATGTGAAAATTTGTTATATGTCCATCTACCTTTCATATGAAATGGTACGAGCATATATTTAGAAATTTCTTTTCACCAAATCACAGGAAAAAATGATTTAATCAAGGAAAGACAAGGAAAAAAAAAACAAAAGATGTCTGTTTCACTCATTTTATGAGGAAATATAGGATACAATTTTATGGTTCTCTTTGACAAGATCGACAACTTTCAATATCTTCAACTCAAAGCCTATTGAATATGTAAACAATCAAGGTGTTTTTCTCTTGAGCTCTTTTTTGTCCCCTTCACCCAAATGAAGAAATTATGAGGGCTAACCTTTAAAGTTCCTTCTTTATAAGCCGGTATGGATATTTCTGATACATCGAGATGCTACTAACCACGAGAGGAAGAGCCACAAGACAATACACTGAAGGTGGTTTCCCTTCAAAGACAAACTGCAGCAAAGCTGTAATCACCAGCGCCGAAACAATTACAAATCCCTGCAACCATGTGAACAAAAAGTTTCAACTTTTAAATTGCATCAGGATTTACATACCAGATAAGAATATAATCGGTAGCTATAAAATATTACACAATTTTTTACATTTCCTTATTTCCATAGTTGAGATTTAAAAGAATAATTCTCTCTTCAGTCTCTTATAAATCTCTACCATTTGAATAAAGAACTGTGAAAAATTGTGTAAAAAAATTAGTACCATCTTAATGAATTAATCCAAGACCAGTTAAAAGCTAAACTTTATGCCAAATAATTTTACCAATCATTTTGGCCCATTTTTAGATATCTCAAAAGAAGTCAATAAGTATTTCAGCTAGAAATATAAGAGCAAAAGCTATCACTTTTGGGCACCAATTACCAGAACTTGTCACAGTATATGCAACTTACAAGGAGTAACTTGGATTTAATGCCTAATACCAAAAATATTTTGAGTAATGAAATATTCAGAATGTCAAAAGCTTTGTCTTTCTTTGAATCTCAACCAGTTAAGTTTTAAAATAATAACATAAAAACTTGAAAAGATTATATTGTTCTTGGCACTACCGATCCCCCTCAGTTAATATTTATGCAATTAAACTTGCCTTTCTAACACCACCAGCCTGGCTTGTTATTAGACCGACGAGGATTCCTCCCAAAGCATTTACTATTACTGGAATCTGGATTGAGATAACACAAATAAATAAATATAGAATAATAGTTTGTGACAGACAAATAAAGCAAAATCATCAAATTTTCAGCACTTGTTTGGTATCAGCCGAAGTAAGACTTCAATAAGAACTTTATTTAGTCTCTGAACCCAATTGAACGATTCAGTAATTCACACTAGAGTATAAATGGGGCTTCAAGCTTATTCACAAGAATCTTGAAAAATCAAACTACTATACCATGTTTAAATTGCCTTTGGAGGATAATACGAATCTTTTAAGAGCATTACCCAAGTTAGTGGAGTCCAACCAAAAAAAAATCCATGTTTTTTGATAGCCTCACCATCTGGAGATTTAAATGTACTAGCCAACAAGCACAAGCTTCCAACGATAGACATTTCAATGGTCATTAAGTAAGATGAATGCTGCTTGACCTGTAACACAGGAAGATTGAAAAGATCAGAGAAACTTTAGCTGAGATGACTGGAGAATATTTCCTACAAAGTAGCAAGTCTAAAATGTTAAAATAACCTGTGAAGCCCATTGACATAAAGAGGATGCCAGACCAGAGAGCAGGGATGCGATCAAGACAGGGACAATACCATAAAATAAAATTTGATCAGCATTGCCACCACCAGAACCTTTCCTGGAGCCTTCACCAATGCTCAGCAGAACAGCTGCTATAATCAAAAGAAACAGGGCACCTATTTGTTGAAATGATTGCTTCTGCCTACACATATGAGATTGTGTGCGTCAATTTTAGCATAGTTAGTCTATGTCTAAGGTCTCCATTCAAAATTGCAAATAAGGTTCTTTGCTTCCCATCAGTAACATCCCTATAATAATTTCACCTTATATATCTAAGATGCTGATGTGAACTAGTGTAGATTCCTCTTGATGCAGGAGCTCAAGCTTGATTTATTCGGCCAAGTGTCTTAATTTCCAGTCTTTACTGTTTTCCCTAAAATGATGAGCTGTTACTTTCCTCAAAACATGTGTTTTGAGTAAACTAATTTTGCTCTCAGAATAAACTTAGGCAAGCCGAGTGATAGCAATCATCAGATTCTGTTATTGCATTACCCAGCTATTTTCCATTTTCTCTGGGAGTTTTCCTTCAGCAATAGAAACTGAATTGAGTCATAGTAGCTCAATTCCTTGCCAATCCTAGACTTCTACGTCAATTGGTATTAGAGCCACAATCTTTTCCTATGTCGCGATGAGAAATTCTGGCAAAGCTAACCCACATGAAATGAACAAAGCTTCAATCACAGCTGCTTTCACAGCCTACCTCCAAGAACATGATGCAAAGAACACAATTCATTTCCAGTCTTTCAGCCAAGAGTTATGTGAAAGTTTAACTCAGTTTCGTCAAGAGTTGGTTTTTGACTTTAGCAACCCAAAACCCACTTATAAGCTTCTATTATCCACTGTTCCTGCTCATCCATCTTCAAACCAATACCCATCAATGTCGTCGCGATCAATACCCACTCCTTTTTCTCTGAAACCTTTTGGGGAATTCAAAGCTCGAGGGAATCTGACCTCATACCATTGCACACCACCAACACATCATCAATCCACTCATGGTGCTAATCATATGGGTTCTGAACCTCATTGTCACACACCTATCGAGGTCATCCTCCAGATTTCTCAAACAACAGAACCAAGAATGACATTTCCCGTTATAACGATCAGCCAAACATTTCAGAATTCCTTAATTGGGTTAAATCAGTGGATAGTCCTTTGATTATGGAGAGGTTCTAGAGAAAAAAGGAAGAAAGGGGGAGAGGGGGGAGTTAAAATGGCAGCTTACTAGCTACGTGGGGGTGCGAGTGAGTCTTGGTAAAGGGTTCAAGGTACTCAAAGGAGGCATGGAGAATTACCTATTAATTCTAGGGAGTAGATGAGGAGGTTAGTGTAAGAGCAATTTCTTCTTCAGATTACCAGCAAACCATGTTCAAACAGTACAATTATTGTCAACAAGGAGGTAGATTAGTTGTTGAGTACACTGAAGAGTTTCAAGTTAGGAATGATATCTATTTAGATAGAATTACAAAGTGCTATAGAGTTAGAGAGAGATTATAGACAGAGAGTCAAATCCCCTACAATGAGTCATACAAGTCCATATATATAGACATTATCACCACTAGGTGTCGACACCCCACTAGAACGACCATGTCTGACTTACAATTAGATTATTGGCACATGATAGGTCACGTCCATGTATCCTTGCCAATCATGTCTTCTTGTCCTCCTACCTCAGATACCTCGTTGGAGTCACATTGAAGGCACCTCATGTTCCACGACCACCTCATGTGAAATGTACCTTGATTACATTGTATCTCGTATTCCTAAACCACCTTGTGTAACATGTTCTTCTACATATGCACTTCATACACCCCATGTGAGAGTACCCCCTGCACATGAGGTACCTTGGTCCATAATATCTAGGGTTGTCAATTTTCCCTAACGGGATAAATCCATACGAGCATTATCCGATGGGAGGCAAGGATGAGGATAGTAAAATGAAGAATGGGAAATGACAATCTGTATTTTATAACATGAGTCGGAGTAAAAATGGCAATCGTATTCCCTATCATGTTCCCCGAAATTATGTACTATATTTTAATAAATATATAAAAATTTAATATTTTTATAAATTAATTACATCTAAACTCAAACTAATCATAAGTAATGCATTATATATTTTATATATTTTTATTTTTTATTCTATTAAAACATTAACCTTTAGAAAAATTATTCAAAATATTTATTTAAATTCTAAAAATCTAAAATCTTATAATTATTTTATAATTTATTATTATTATTTCAAATTACTTTGTAATAACATACTTGTTTAATATAAAAGGATTATGTATTTCTTGTTATATATATTTTATTTTTCTCCTTTTCACATAAATATCATTTATTTTGTATTATTTATTAACTCAAAAAAATTTAGTTTTTCTAATATAAAATATTTATTAATATCTTAGTATTTTTATAAATTTTCATTTATAATAAAAATATAAAATTTAAATAATAAAAATAATATTTGAAATATTACTTTGATTCCCGTTTCCTACTGGGGATCCCCGATATGTCCCCATAGGATTTTAAATATGGATAGTAATTACATTCTAAATTATGAATGGGAAATGGTAAGGGGTCTTCGACCCCACCCCACCATGTCCTGTTGATAACCTAATAACATCCAAACATTAAGTTCCTCATTCTTTTATTTTGAAACAAGATGAAAGAATCACTCGAATAGCCACACATGTATCCATTCCTTGGGGTGTAATTTCTTCAATTTGTTTGTATTAAACCTTTCTAAATTCTTTGGAGTAAACCTTTCAACTTTTATTGGGAGATCTATATTCCTCACCCGTCTATTAGAAGCCCTAGCCCCGTATTATTTTCATTCTATTTTTTCTTTCAATAAGCACTCAAAATTTCCTTTAGAGAATTCCAGGCCTTCGAAGGGTTTTAGTCCATGATAAAAGAAAAATCAATCTGTACTTGAAGAAACTCAACCTGTGCTTTTAGATTTTCAGACAGGAGAATACCAGCTTGCTGCGTTCAAGTGCTTTTGCTAAGTCTTGCTTAAATTTTCTTATCTATGGCTGAGCAACTCGATTCCCATCCAAGTAGTGTTCCATCTAAGTCCACATCAGGAATCGAAGACATTCTACCCCCAATAATTTGTAAGTATAACTCATGACGTAGAGTAATTCGAGTAAGGGAACCCGCAACACAAAGTGAGGTTTTAGCAATCCCCGTCTCTAGCACGGATCCAACCGACAGAGCCCGTGTGCGAGGAACCACATGGTTTATAATAAAGCATTTCGGTACCTCTAAAGTGGGTCAAACATACCGTGATATCACCTTGAGTCAGACCAAAATGAGCGTTGCTCAAGTACCTGAATTGAGCACCCCGACTATGTCTCGAGCTCTTATATTCACCAACACCCCAATTCTAGATTCGTTGGGTGTCACAACATCAGGGTCTGTACCTCCAATTCATCTCACTGTCCTTCAAAAGGTCCATAAAGAAAGGAAACCTCATCATCAGTCAATTGCAGAGCCATGAAAAAAGTTCTTGGGAAGAAGATAGTCAATTGCAGAGCCATGAAAAAAGTTCTTGGGAAGAAGATAGTCAATTGCAGAGCCATGAAAAAAGTTCTTGGGAAGAAGATTTAAAAATTACCTACCAAGTTGTCTATAGATGATATGTACCGCTTGAGAATGGTGTACTCCATTCCACCCTGTGTAGGTCTTGTACTAGTCCCCCAGCACCTCCTTGAAACAGATGATTCACCAAGGATGGTATGTTTTGCACGAGGCATTGCGTGTTGGTTTGTGATTTCCATTACCTCAAGTGGTAGCCTGTTTCTTAAACACTTACGATCTAACCTTAGCTCAGATAAATCCCAACAGGTGGAGGACACTCTTAAGTCTGGTTGTGATTAGTGAGGAGCAAGGTTTTGAGTTAGAAGAGGATGAGCTACAAGCTATGTATAGTGTAAAAAGAAACGGGTGGATAAAGATAGAGCATACATCTTGGCCATTATACTCTGGGGTCTTACTCTCAAGTTGTTCGATACCCAACCCAAGTAGAAGGAGAAGTAGTTTTATGTTGGGGTGATATGTGGGACGTGGACCTATGATTCCTGTACATTCTACTAGGAATCACAATTTCGACACAACGCAACCATAGGGTCAAGAGATGCTACTCTATCTTAGTCTTAGTGAGAGAGAAAAAGTCCATCGTCTCAAGCACCACGTGACTTACAAACACATTCTTACCGAACCTCAATACAAGGCTTCTAGGGAAGAGACTATCGCACTCTACCCTCAGGTTTTGCACGGGGTACTCTACCTTTTGATTTTTAAATAGCTCACTTCATTTCTAACCCTTCGTTGTTTTGCAATGTAGGTATGGACTTCACAAACATTGGTATTGACGACTTGGTGTCAAGTCCCGGGGTGGATGAACTGATTGAAACTGATTCCCCCAAGCAACATGGGCAACTTCCCCACGAGATGGACGCCTCAGTTGTCCCCAAAAGCACCCTATTCAAGCCAGTTTCCCATGAAACAAAAATTGAGATGACAGAACCTTCTCCAAAACCTTCACCTCACAAGAAAAGGAAACTGGACTCTCCTCGTGACATAGAGCAAGAACACATTCCCATGTTGCACCCAAACAAACATCGTGTGGACGACGTGAAATTAAAATATATATTAATTGAGTATCCTGTACACATGAGGTACCCTGGTCCAAAACATCCAAACAATCTGAATGAAACAGAACCACAAGAAACTCTCAAGTTTGTCATTGGTTTGAAAGGTACTCTTCGGAGACAGGTTGACGTGAGGAATGTAATGAACTTTCCCGAGGCAGTAACTTTGGCCTCAAAATATGAGACCCAATTGAACAAAACGTATAAAGGAGCTATGCATAAGAAATCCCAATCTGATACCGAACTTGAAAAGCCATGCCATCCTACTCCAACTTCTTCTTTCAATCTATCCAACTATCCTAACCCACAAAGAACTACAAAAACCCTCCTAGAAACCTAAGGAAACAACCGATCACCACTTTAAAGCCAAATCCTTACACTAAGCCCAATATTGCAAAATGTTTTAAGTGCAATCAACCTGGACATAGATATGGAGAATGTCCTCTTAGAAAAACAATCAATATTGTTAAAGGTGTAGACGAGTCGAAAGATGGATTAGAGGATGCCGACAATGACAATTTTGATAGAGTTGAGATTGTTGAAGGAATCGAGGGAGTTAGGTTCATTAGTATTGTTTAGAGAATTTTACTAGTTCTTAGGGAATTTAAACACTCTCAGAGACACGTTATATTCAGAACAGGTATACTATTAACAAAATGGTGTGTGAAGTCACTATTGACAATGAGAGTAGTAAGGATATAGTCTCAAAAAATTTGGTGAAAGCAATAAATTTAATGACACAAAAAAAAGGAAAAGACACTCAAAGTCATATAAAATAGGTTGTATTAAGAAAGGCTCAGTCATGAGTTACTAAGGTGTGCACAACTCCACTCTCCATTGGCAAGTTTTACCAATATGAAATAGCATGCGATGTCGTAGACATGAATGCATGCCACGTTCTTCTAAGAAGGCCTTGGCAGTTTGACATGGATACAATTCACAAAGGACAAGACAACACTTATTCTTTCATTTGGAAGAATAAGAAAATATTGTCGGTCCTTCCAATGGAGAAGAATCTTAAGGAACAAAAGGAAATAGCCCTTAAACCAACTATGTTGGGAATAACAGGTTCAAAACTTCACAAAGAAGGCAAGGCTAAAAGAGTGAACTTCTTGCACTATTAATCAAGGAAGTTGGAAACACACATCAACTTTCCCCCTGTTATTTAGAGCTTATTGGAAGATTTCAAGACATATCACTCGAGGAGTTTTGCCTAAGGAACTTCCTCCTCTAAGGAATATCCCGCACCAAATGGACCTACAACCTGGTGTTAAGCTTCCTAATCTACCCCATCGTCATACGAGCCTCAAGGAACATGAGCAGCTTTAAGAGATTGTGGAAGGGTTGCTATAGAAAAAGTGTATTACTAAAAGCCTTAGCACTTTTGTTGTTTCAACAATCCTAGTTCCAAAGAAAGATGGACAATAAATAAGATTATGGTGAAATATAGATTTCTAATCCCTGGACTAGAGAACATGCTCGATAGACTTGAGTGAGCTTTTGTGTTTTCAAAATTGGATTTAGGAAGTGGATACCACCATATTAGGATAGTGATGAGTAGAAGGTTGCTTTTAAAACAAAAGGTCTTATGAATGACAAGTAATGCCTTTTGGGCTATGTATTGCCTTTAGTACCTTTATGAGATTGATGAACCAGATACTAAAGCCTTTCACTTACAGATTATGTTATTGTATTACTCAGTTATTTTCCATTTTCTCTATAATTTTTTCTTCAACAATACAAATTGCATTGAGTCGTAGTAGCTCAATAACAATCCTAGACTTCTACATCATCTCAACTCAATACACACATGACTTTACAAATTAGGGATTGGGTAGGGGTAGGAGAAGGGGAAAGGTTAAGTAATACTCAATAGATAAAAATCTAATCCGAAAATCATAAACCAATGAAGCATAAGAGAGATAAGCTGAGCTTATGAACAAAATTCCCACATTTCTTAGAATAGCTTTAGGATAGGACTCTAACATAGTTATTTTCCATTTCATAATTACACAAGGATAATAATAGATTAGGTTAAAATGTGAGAAAATTTACGACATTAAAATCAAAGAAATATTAGATTTAGTTTTTATAGACCAAGGTTTCTAGCTATAAGGCCAATTTCCAAATGCTAGACTTGTACCTTCACCAGCAAACATAAAGGGTAATATTTTGGTACAAAATTTCTGCAGGTATAGTGTTTCCTTAATTCCTTATCAACCCAATCTCACTTTTTTGACACATATATTCAGGGTGGATATATTATTGAGATTTAGATTATGGCATCATATTACAAAGAAGGGAAAACGTTTGTCTGTGTCTACTTTGTCTAAAGATGACAACTTGGTCCTCTCCCCGAATGAGTCTAAACTTGAATTGAGTCTTGCCTTAGTGTTGGTGGTTGTTGTGTTGTGGTTCCATAGTTTTTCATAAAGACACTAAAGAACTAAGGGTTAATATGTTAAAACCAAGCTTTATGCATTTGAAATGCATTCGGGTTCATTAAATTTTGATTTTTTAGTTTAGATTTTACCCCCTTGTATAGTTTTTGAACCCTTAAAAAATCATTAGAAATCTACTCCAATATAGCTTAAAAGGAAAGAATTTGAATGTTATATGCATTTTAAATAAATAAGAGAGTAGGAATGTTTTGAGTGATGATATTTGAGGTTCGCTGCATTTAACAGCCTGAAATGAAGCCAAAAATAGAATTTTACAACAATGGCAAGAAAGGGACGAAGACATTATGATATGGATCGCTTGTGGAAGTGAAGAAGACTTAGCGTGGAGGGGGATGGTTTTTCAATTAGGTTACAGATCTGTTAAGGAATTGGGACTTTTTTTTAATTATTATCATCAATTGCATTGTTAAATGACAAAAATTCCCTTTAAAAGTGAACATATGCTAGTCACTTGATTAGATACACTGTTAATTTGGATGTTGGTATTAACAGAATACCCAATTGAAACAAAATTGAATACCAATGGTACTAACTTGAAAAAAAAGAAGTTTTAATAGTAAATTAAAACAAAAATGATAATTTCAATACCAAATGAAACATTTGCCCTTACAAGGAATTATGAACTAAAGCATTGGAACCTAACTCTCTAGAGGTAAATTTTTGCAGCCAAGAACAGTGATAACTAAGAAGTCCATTATGAATTGCATTAGGGCTTTACATCCTTCATTAATGATACGCTTATGGCATATTTGTCACACAATATTGATTGTACAATTTATGTATTGTTATATGTTTGACTGGGAAATCAGACTGTATCATACAAAATAAAAATAGTACGGTTATATAGAAATTTTGTCCCACCAAAAAAACGTGGATTTAATTGTACTAGACACTTAACTTAATCTATCTAAATTTTCAATTCTAAAATTATGTCTTGATTTTTTCTTTTATCTCAAATTCAAAATAATTTTTTTAATTTTTAAAATGTAATTAAAATATATGTTAATTTAAATAAATTTTTATAGTGGAATTATTTTGAGATGTAAGAAAATTATATATGGCATATTATATCTTATTTTAAATACAATTTTTTTATTAAAATATTTACTATCAATTTTTTCTGACTATATATACAAGTTATCACCAGACAACTAATTAAAATACAATTCAATACAACAATACTTAATTATCCAATGCGGTGCACCAAACAACCAAACATGCCGGAAAGGATTTCTAAATTTCCCACTTTTATCAGGTTTTTTATGTTTGTTACAAAAGAACCTTAATGCTTGTAATTTGAACGAACATAGCTAGAATATTAGAGAAATTAAAATCAATTAGTTAATATATAGGCAGCTAATCACGAAAATCACAAGAAAATACTAGTGCATTGGAGATCAAACAAAAGGTGGTTAAAGATGCAGCATGCCATCAACTTCAATGATAAAATAATGGTGGCCTAATGGAAGCAGTAGGATACATGCCAACAAAGAGGTGGCCATAAGTAAGATGGACCCGGGAATTGCCATAATTTACAACTTTTGCAAATAACAAGATGGATTGAAAATTCCCAAAATAAAAACTTCAACAGTACAATTTTGGAACATACCTTAATACCAGATATGTGAACAAGGCAGTAAAAAGTATTTTAGTCTGGTTTAACATTGAGAATGTGAGCGAATCAAGGCTCCTGTAAGAAATCTGCAGCAAACTGTTTTGCAATGCATAGATAGCCGCAGGCAGTCCTGATGCAGTCAAAGCACTAACCAAAGTCCATTTTTTGAATGTTTTTCTCAAACTACCTTCTCTTGCCATGAAGACTAAGGCACACACAACCTAGCTTGCATATAAAAATGTTCAAGCAGTTCTGTAAAGAATTATATGGCAGATAACAGGTACAATTGAACTAGAACTAAAACTTAAGAGAAATCACACTACATAATTAGAAGTTACCTTTGCTATCTCACATGTCAATACAGAAGAGGTCACAATAACTTCTTGACTGCAAAGAGTGATCCGTAATGAGTTAATATGCCTTGTGTTAAGGATGTTAAATCTTCTAATCACAAATAAAAAAGACTGAATCTGCAAAGGGAAGCATCCACATCAACTATGCTTCTATTCCACTCTATGAAATTATCAGTCGGTCCTAGGGCTGATACAGTGGACAAGGCCAATCAACATCAGATGAAAGAGATGATAGTGAGAGTATAAAGGAGATAGAAAATGTGATGTTTTTCACCTTTCACTATCATTTGTCCCATGTTAATAGGCTTGTACCACCATATCATTATCAGCTTACTTCGTGACCAACCAATAATTCATTTTCCATCTATACATTTCCTTTGATGATAACAAGGTTAACTGCTTTACCAATGCCCAATTTCAAATTTTCATTTTCATATTAAAGGAATCATAAGACTTTGACTAAAACCGTTTGGATAATCTAAAAAATCAGTCACTAAGCCATCACTCACCAATGTTTACGGTACCCAAATACCAAGGTTGCAAAATCCCTAATTTATCAGGCACCTACGTGCTTAAGTTTTTCTAAGCCTTGTTCAGTTCCTACTTACATACTAAATCCATGTCACGAGTCTGGGTGCAGCACAAAACAAGTTCAAATTCAACCCCAAAACAAATGCAAGGCAATATAAACCCATAGCTTCGCTTCATAAGTTCAAAACATTCGACCAGTAAAATCCAAAATTCATAACTCAAAAGGGTAAGCAAACAAAAAAGCCAAATATATAGTGAAAAGGGAAGAGTTATCTACTGCAATTACATGGATCAAGGCGCTGAAGTAGAAAAGAAACTAAAGTGGGAAAGAAATACCTGATATAGCGCTTGGAGATCAAAGGCTGAGCTCCGTATTGCAAAGCGAGCAGGACCGAGTAGAGCCAGACCCTCGTGCTCATTTCGTGCGAGCTGAGCTTTGGTGCCCGATTCTTGGGTTTGGCCGCCGACATTTTGGGCGACAACCTTCGACCGATCTTTGATTTCCTGAAAATTCAACTCGCCATTTTCTTTCCGGCGGTTTTGAATTTAAGAAGTTGGATTCTCTGAATACAAAGAACGGTGAGATTATTCCAATAATTATTTAATTCAAATTTCTAAAAATAAATATTTTTAAGGGTAAAATCAAATTGTTTTAAAAATTAAATCTTTCTCTTTGAAAAAATAAAATAAAAATAATTTATTTATTATTTGAGTTTCTTTCTGCCTCATCTTCCTAACAATAAAAACAACCATATTAAAATTTATAAAATTTATAAGTATAAAAATAATATATTTTTATATACGTTTTATCTATTTTTATTATCTAAAAAATATTTATTACTTTATTTTATTTTAAATATTCAATTAAATATTATTTAAATTAAATTATATTAATTTAAACTCATAAAATATTAAATTTCGTTCAATCAATACGTTCAATATTATTGATTTATAATTTTTTTGTTATAAATTTTAAGTTTTCTATTTTTTATTTTTTATTAAAAAATATCATTTTTTATAGAATCATAATTTTAAAATTCAAATTAACTTACTCATAATTAAAAATATAATTTATGATGTTTATGTAAATGAATTAAAGATATATAAATATATGATAGAATAAGTAGACATAGGAGAATGAGATAGATCATGAGAGAGATAAAAAAATATTTTTTTAAAAAAAGTAAGAGAGTTTTTTTATTTTTAAAATAAATCTATATACACTTAAAAACCTAAAATAAAAATTTATAAAAATTAACAGATTAAATATAGTAAATCGAAAAGAAAAATGATTAACCTACCGTGATTGAAAAAAATAGAGCTAAAATTACCATAATTTCAAGAATTTTTTTATTTTTTATTTTTTCTTTCTACATGACCGCCTTTATAAGGAAGTACAAAAATATAGAAATAGATGTAAATATTTGAAACTTTAATTTCAAGTAAATATGAAAGATATTATTTATATAGATATATATTGAGAGAAACTTTATAAAAATTATAAAATTTAGTTATTTTTAAATTTTTTGCTTAATTTTTTTAAAACTTTTAAAATAAATAAATAAAATTAATTTTTTTTATTAAAACTTAAACTTTAATCCCTAACTTTAAATCTTAAACTCTAAATCTAACGCTTAAAATCTAAATTTTAGACCCTAAAAATTAAGTCTTAAATTAGAATAATACACAATTATCGCACAACATGTAATGGGCGACATTGTCCAACATATCATTTAGTTTGTACAATATAATTATTTTTACTACATTAATGATAACGATTCAAAAAGTTTATGATTACCTATTTAATGAGTGATCGACTAATTTACTTATATACATATTCATATTTTTGTTAATTTTTGCACACAAATAAATATCGATTTTTTTATATAATAAATGCATTTTTCAGTATTTTTATTTACTTTTTGTTATTTTCCATACCAATAAAAAAAATGTTCATATAATAAATATATTTTTTATGAATAATTATTTTCTATAATGTAATTATTTTTATTACATTAATGATAATAATTCATGTAGCTAATAAATATCAAAATATTCATATAATAAATATATTTTTTATGAATACTTATTTTATATAATACAATTGGTTTTATTACATTAAGTATGACAATTCATACAGTTCATGATTACTCATTTAATAAGCATTCAATCAATTTACTTATGACCAGATTATATTTTTTTTAATTAATAATTTTATATTGAGATCATATCATATTTCACATTAATTAAAAAAATAATAATAAGTTAATATAAATTTTTTTAGGCAAAAAAATATAATTATTCAAGTAGGATTAACAACTTTTTTTCGACAATAAGAATTAACTTCTTAGATATTAAAAATATTAATTGAATAATTTTATATATTATTTTATTATATCTTATTTGTTTATTAAATAAAATTTTGAAATTATTATTAATATCATGGTAAATCACTCATGTTTATATTGTATTTGAATTCTATTGCTTATAAAATAATTACTATTATATATTTATTCATCATTAATTAATTGAATTTTTTTTAAAATGAAGACCGTAGGAGACATAAATGAATAGATGCATCAAGACATTCTAACTATGATAGAACATCCATAGCACCTTTACCATGTAGTCTATTCTCTACGAATTTTATTAAAAATAAGAGAAAAATAAAAAAATAAATATAAAATACAAGCCTTATATGGTATAACATGAACTACAAATTAATTAATAATTTATTTTAAGGTTATTTATGAAAATCATCTTATAAAATATTTTAAAATCAAATTTTTAATTATAATAAAAATAACTTAAAAATTTATATTTAAAAACTTACTTTTTTTCTTTCATTTTATAAAATAAAATTTTTAAAAACAATAACAATTATTACTCAGTAATTAATATTACTATATATTTATCAAATTTAAATCATCAATCTATATATCTGCACGGGTTAAATTTACAATTGAGAACCAATTTGTTTGGACTTACCATCAACCATTTTGCTAAAAAAGTTACTGCTATTTTTATTTTATTTTTAAGGATTTTTCTTACCCAATATTAAAGATTTTTGGTACATAATTTTTATATAATCATATAATTGATTATAAAGTAATATTATATTTTACAGAATAAAAATTATACAATTATATATAAATTTAATATTAGTAATGGATGTGAATCTAAAATGTGTGGACACTTCACATAATTAATTTGTCTAAAATTTTAGTTTTAAATTTATGTGTTTTGACTTTTTCTTCTATCTCAAATTAAAAATAATTTTATTTTTATTTTTAAAGTGTAAAAAAATATAAAATAAATTTTATTTTGATAGGTAAGAAAACTATGAAGGATCATGTATTCAAATAAGATTTAGAGAAAATTTGATGAATTTTAAATTTTAAAAAATCTATAGATTTTAGTAGACTTTTTAAAGACTTCAATATATAATTTATTAAATTTTTAAAAATTCAATTAGAATTTAGAGAGATTTTAATAGATTTTAAATTTTAAAAAGCATATAGATTTTAATAAACTTTTAAAAACTTAACATATATTTTATTAAACTTACAGTAGAGCCTCTCTTCTAGAGACTTTTATAAAACTTAATTAGTTTATAATATTTTAATGAAACTTTTTCCATTATCAAATACTCAATATGTTATTATGTATTTTATTTAAAAGTTTAATAAAATTTATTTTCTTCTTTAAACTATGAAAATATCTAGAGTTTATATGAAAAAAATAAACATGTTCTTGTATTAATTGAAAAGGGATACGTGTCTGATTTAAGTTATGGAAAAAAATTTATTGTGAGATTCTTGGTTTTTGATAGTTATTAGGAGAAAATTATATTAACATAATTAATCCTTGAAGGTTAGTACGTGAGAATTGCATAAAGAAATTTTTTTAGTTAATGTAAACCAATTTATATTTTACGGATATTAAATTTCTTAATATTTTTATATAATGTTATTAAAAAAACTAAACTTAAGTTGGTGGTTGAACTCATCAAATATTAAAAAGAAAAAAAGAAGAAAAATGAGTCACAAATAAAGGAAAAAAGAGAATTCCTTATTGATGGTAGACTTCATTTATATATCAAAAATATTTAAAATCTTCAAAATTCTTTGATTAAGTGAAATTTTTAAAAGTTATTGATATTTTGAATACCTTAATACTTTTATAAACATTTAAACAGTGAGAAAGATGTATTTAATAAAGATTTAAGGAGATTTTAAATTTTTAAAAGTCCACATATTTTAATAGATTTTTAAAGACTTCAATATATATTTTATTAAACTATTAAAACTCAATTAAGATATATAGAGTCTTTCATAGATTTAAAATTCTAAAAAATCTATAGATTTTAATAAACTTTTAAAGACTTTAACATATAATTTATTAAACTTCTAAAACCTTTTTATAAGTTTGAATCAATTTGTATGATTTTTTTCATAAATTTTTATATTCTTTTAAGGATTTTTATAAAATTTAATATATTTTTAATTTTTATTATATTCATACTTTTTCACTAGGCTTCAATTATTTTATAATTTATTAATGAACTCTTTTACAATTATCAAAAATACTCAATATGTTATTATGTATTTTATTTGAAAATTTAATAAAATATATACTCTTCATTAAGCTATGAAAATATACAAAATTTTCATAAAATTGAAAAGGGTCACATGCTAAAATTATCTTATGATAAAAGTTATTATTATAAAATTATTGGTCTTTAATAGCTATTAAAAGAAAATTATATTAATAAAATGATTCCTTTCAAGTTAGTTAATACATAAGAAATATGAAAAGGGAAAGGGAAAGAAAAAAAGGAAATGAAGCAAAGGGTGAAGGAAAGAACAAAAGAGAGAGAAAAGAATGAAATAGAAAATAAAAGAAAAAAGTGGAGTTAGAAAAAAAAAAGTCTATAAAAATCTTATGGGAGAAGATGCTCTTAGTTGTAGACTTTATTTATATATAAAAAATACGTTTAAAATCCTTAAAAGTTTATGATTAATTGAAGTATTTAAAAATTATTAACATTTTGAATATCTTAATATTTTTGTGAACTTTTAAAAAGTCTTAAAAAGTTTTAATTGAATAACCATTTATTCTAATAGAAGAGGTAAGGTTGTTGTAGTAATGCATAGATCCGGGTGAAGGGTTGTAAGTCTCGCTTAAGTTGAGATATGACATCCAGGGCAATAATACCTTATAAATACCGGTGGTTTAGCAAACGACCAAATATATTAGGTAAGTGTTATAAGTTATAAGTTATAAGTATTCTTATAAGAGATAGAACAAGAACTTAAATATTAAATGTTTCATGTATAATTTATTTAAAATAATTTCATGACTCAAATTTCATGATTTATATTCTGTATCTTGTTTGTTATTAATAGACTGCAATTTATTTGTTAAGAATCTCATTTACCATGCAATATATGTTATATTGATGATTAGTTTTATCCATATTGTTTACAAGTTTTAATTTTGAACTTAAATATGTCAAAACAAAGTTTTTCACCATCATCATCTTTATTAAACAAAACTTCATCATCTTCTTCAAAGAAGTCTTATATTACCAATAGTAACAAATCAATTGATCGTTGGAAGATTCCAAATATCAATAAAAATCAAATTTATCAATCAAAGATGATAAATCTTTTCAAAACTGATTACATAATTAAAAATGAAGAAATAGATCTTCAAGTTTCATTACCTTTTGAATCAATCCAACTTCTTTCAAAAGAATCATTACAAAACATTTTGATAAACAATTCAAGTATGTTCATTTTGGTTTGGTCCAGATTGGATTAAGACCATTAACTTGATTAGGGTTAAACTCATCAATACTAGCAGTCTTAAGAGATTCTAGATTAATAGATTTCAAGGAATCTTTATTAGGAACGGTAGAAACAGGTTTAGGTTTAGGACATATATCCTTTAACTGTTTCCCAAACATCATAGTATCTTTAACAGATCCTTTAATATTAAAAACTTTAACATTATTAATTAAGACTCATAATATTAATGTTTTATCATGAACAATTCCAGTAGCTTTATTATATAGAGTTCATTACAAAATTATGACGTCCACTTGGGACACTAGGAACATTCATAACTCTGATAAAAGAGAAACTATTTTATTACAAACAGATTTGTCTAGATCAAATATTACCATCCATAGACCAATAAGTTGGGATAATGTAGAATATCCAGATAGGTAGCTTTTAGAAGGAATTTCCCAGCCAATATCTGAAACCCATCAACCAGAAGAACCTGTCCAAAACACAGAACTTTCTAAAATTATAAAATTTAAAAATGGAAATATTGAAATAGGCTTCAATAGATCTTCATCAATAAGATGCTCTTCGAGCACCTCTGACTTTACATCAATGGATTTACCACTCAAAACAAACCCTAGGTTATCAACCTCATATTTACTTAGGAAAGCAAAACTTAAGGGAGTAGACTGTAGTACAACTATACCTAGAATAATTTACACTGTAGACAACTTTGAGATGAACGATTCACCTCAATTATCACCTATTTTCCATTTATCACCAACTCAATCCAAAGCACCTAGCGAATAGGTTAGGATAAATAAGTTAAATGTATTAACATTGGATGATGATTTATTAGACATAGAAATCCTACGTCTAGATATAGATTATCCACATAATAAAAGAATTAAAAATTGGTTCTTTAAAACACATTCAGAACATTCTAGGGCTAGCTGCTTTAGAAAACATGAGCGTTATGTTAAAGAACATAATAAAAATATAGATTTTTTCGAATGGTTAAAAATCTATAGGGCAACCAAAGGATTAGACTCCTCATTCATACATCAATGGAGAAATACTGAGAGGGCATATAAGACGATATCCAAGCCAGTAGAAACGTTTCCAAAACATATTACCACTCTAATTAGGAAATGCCCAGTTAGGTCATCACCAGTAATTAACCCTCAACCAGTTAGCTCAGTATCACTAATGGTCCAACCATTAGAAACATTACCAGATCACATTGCTACCTTTGCCCAGGATAACATAGTAGAATCCTCATCATCAATAGTTAGCCCTGAACTGGTTAGCATGATATCACCAGTTGACTTAGTCAAACCATTAACGGTCTTAATAAGTAACCTACCAGTTACTATTTAGGATTCAAAACCAGAACCAATAGTTAAACCTATAGTTCATATTGACCTTAAACCAGTCAACATTACTGTAGAACCATTAGTCGTAAAACCTATAGCTATAGTTCCACATTATAAAATATTCCCTTCAATTAATGTTTCGGATGTCACAGAAGTTGACTTCGATATGCTTTTAGAAGATGACACTGTAGAGTCTTTAGCTAGAGAACCAATAGCTTTAACTCCACAACTCAAAACCTTTTTAGATATTAGTTCTAGTGAAGTCACAGAAGCTAACTTTGATAGACTATTAGAAGAAATTGAAGAACCAGTTAAAACACATAACATGGTTAATGTTAAAAAGAAGTTACCCGTATGGGAAACTACAGATGGTTCAGTTGAAGCTGAACATCCTCCATTAAGACCTATTACCATCCCTTATCAGGATAGTCAGGTAGAAGCCTTCCCTCTTAAGATCCCTCAAGAGAACCAGGCAACCAACCTTAAGAATATTATCACCCAAAATAATTTTACAAACATCAACCTAAAACTTTAGGTAAGTAACTCATAAGGATAGAGAACAATCTAAGGATAGATATTCCCTCTACCTCATATCCAAAGTTAGATAGCCAGGTTAAGAACCCTATCTTCAAACCCTTTCAGGTCTCCAAACCAACCCAGGAAGAAATAACATCAAAATTTGAAAAACTTCAAAATTGGAATAGTACCCTTAGGTCCTAATTAGAAGACCAATTTTCAAACAAAATAGGACTAGTTGTTCCTGAGTCACCAGTGACTTCGAAATCAACCCACAAACCATTACAGGATCTTAGTATTCTTAGCAAACTAGGGTCTGACATATCATCTGAGGATAGTTCCCAGCAAACCCTTTCTGAACCAACTCCTCACATTCAAAAATTAGCTTGACAAGAGCCTAGTCCAGTTAGGTATCCTCACACCATAGGTACCTAACCTAGTCAGGTTATCCAAACTAAGTATAACACGTCTTCTATCTATGTTTGGAACATTGATGGAATGACTGATCATGAGATATTAAATATCTTATAGCAAATGACCATGACGTCAAGTGCTTATAAAACCCAAATTGGTACAACTGATAAAACAGTTGTTGAATTATTAATAACTGGCTTCTCAGGCCAACTAAAAGGATGGTGGGATCATCATCTTTCAAAACAACAACAGTCAGATATCTACAATGCGATATTGACTGATGAGTGTGGTATACCCATACTTTCCCATCAAGGAGCACCTATACAAGATGTAGTCTCCACATTACTCTTTACCTTATCACACCATTTTATGGGGGATTCATCCCATTTAAATGATAAAAACGCTGATCTTCTTTCCAACATAAAATGTAGGAAGATGAGTGATTTTCAAAATTATAAAACTACATTCTTGTCTAGAGTTATGTTAAGAGATGACTCTATTCAACCTTTCTGGAAGGAGAAATTTCTAGCAGGTCTTCCTCCACTCTTAGGTGAGAGAACCATAAATAAAATCCCCAAAACTTATGGGAATCACATCATCCCATATGATCAACTAACCTACGGTCAATTGATCAGTTTTGCTCAAAACCAGGGTCTTCAAATATGTCAAGATTTGAAAATCCAAAAATAAATGAAATTGGAACTAAAAGTTTCTGAAAGAGAAATTGGATCATTCTGCAAACAGTTTGATGTCAATCTCTTTATTGATAAAACCTGCGAGGGAACTTGCAGTAAAACAAAATCAAAACCTTATAAGGAATCCCATAAAACTTATAAGAAAATTTTAAAATCAAGGAAACCATTCTTTGAGAAAAGAATGAAATTTCATAACAAACCTTATAAAAGAAATTTTAATAAGGAATCAAAACATCATAAAAAACCCTTTGAGTCTGAACAATAGACAGACAAAGAATCAAATCCCCAAGATGATGAATTTGCAACCACCAATTCAGATTCCTCTAATAAAAATATTAATTTATTAACTAAGGAAGAAAATGAACAACTTCAAGATAAGATTCTTAAGTTAAATGACCCATCAATAACCAAGTTATATGTAGACTATAATGAACTACATCTTGGGAAAAATCAACAAAAAAGAACTCTGAACTTCCAAATACCAGCACAAGCTATTATAACCTCACTACTATTCTGGAACGAAAGAACAAAGTTATCAAACCAGAAAGTCAAATTCAAGACTTAAAACTGGAGATCAAAACTATTAAACTGGAACTCCACCAGCTTAAAGAAAAAAAAAGGAACATGATATTAAGTTTGAACTACTTAATAATGGAGAAAAAATATCAACCTATGTGAGTGATTCTAACGATTATCTTACTCAAAACCATCAAGATATTCAAAACTTGAGAAAAATTACCACCAGGAAATATAAAATTAAAATAATCTTAATATTCCCTGATGATTCAACACTCGAGACCATTGCTCTGTTTGATACATGAGCTGATCTCAATTGTATTACCCCGTCAATTGTTCCGAGAAGGTTTTACAAACCAACTGAAGAACGATTCAATTCAGCCAATAAATCTCAAATGAGTATTATTGAAAAAACTGAGGTATCTATCCTAAAAGGATCATACCTTATCAAAACCCCATTTGTCATAGTATTTGATATAGGCTATTCTATCATATTAGGTACTCCTTTAATGGATATCATTACCCCATATTATGTTAAACATGATAGCATTTCCTTCAAAATTGGAAGAGAAGCCTTCAACTTCCCTTTCATCGAAGAACCAAAAACCAGAGATCTTAATCTCATAAAAACTTATTCAATCTCTCAAAAAGAGATTTATGTTCTTATAAATCATAGAGAAAAGGACCTTCTCTATCTCAAAACCAAATTTCAATCTCATAATGTTGAGAAAGAGCTTCAAATCCCAGAGATCAAAGATAAAATCTCTAAATTACAAACTTCTTTTGAAAATGAAGTTTGCTCTGAATTACCCAGTGCTTTCTGGGATAGAAAAGAACACATGGTAGATTGACCATACGAATCATCCTTCAATGAGGAGGATATCCCTACAAAAGCGAGGCCTATCCAAATGAATGGTGACCTTGAACAATTCTGTAGAAAGGAGATCGAAGATCTCTTATCTAAGAATTTGATTTCAAAATCCAGATCACCGTAGAGTTGTGCGGCCTTCTATGTCAATAAATCAGTTGAGATTAAAAGAGGAACTCCTTGGCTAGTCATTAATTACAAACCATTAAACCAAGCCCTAAAATGGATTAGGTACCCTATCCCCAACAAAAAGGAAGTACTTTCTATAGTACTTTGTATTTCCAAATTTCAATCAGATTTATTAAATCAAATTTTTTACTAAGGATTGATTACAAATCTACAAAAGAAATTTTATTAAAAGATGTTAAAAATATTACATCAAAACAAATTTTTGCCAGATGGCAAGCTATATTAAGCATTTTTTATTTTGATATTGAATTTATGAGAGGAGAAAATAATTCATTACCAGATTTTCTAACTAGAGAATTTCTTCAAAACAGGTTCAAGATGAGTAAGAAAAAAAAGATAAGGAGAAGAGGGAACCTCCAAACCTTACCATCACTAGCCTCTCATCAGCCAAACCTATTATGACCTGGTCTCAGGCCACCCAAAACCAAACATCATCTTCCCAACCTAATTTGGAAGAAATATCACCCCAGTTAACTCTTAAAGATACTGAATTAAATAGACACATCCATCAGTGGTTGCAAAATATGGATTTTGAGAAAATCAGAACTGCATTTCGTTGTATCCCTAAATTAGGGGGACCAACTTATTCATCAAATTTGGAAATAATACCTTCCAAATCAAAATCATCTGGAACAATTTCCATTCCAGAAAGAAGAGTAACATCTTCAACGTATTTTCCTTCGAAATGAGAAAGGGAAGTAATTCCCAAAGCAAAAATTACCTTTGAGTATTTTAAGAAACAACCAACTTAGGTGGTTACTATTTTAGAAAAATAATTTTTCAATCAAAACCCTAACTTGGTCATTCAAAACATGTTTGGAAAAATGATTTTTTACCAGCCAACATTAAAATCAAAAACACCTCAATACTATCAGAGTATTTTGGAAACCACTAGAAGTGTGGAATTTAAACATTTCCATTACCCTAAATCTTCTGAAGTGTAGTTTTCAATTGCCAAACTTCATAAAATTATATCTCCAACAGACTGGGGAAATGATTTATCAAAACAGTTGACTTTTCTAGCCAGCTTAACATCATCCATCCCATATTGTACATTGTATGATTAGTGGGATTATTACCGGGCATGGTTCAATGCATTCCTTATTCAAAATAAAGATAAACAAAATTCTTGGTTATTTTTCTTTGTTAGCAAATCAATTAATCCATCTCGATTTCCATCTTGGTTTTCAGAATGGTGGAGATTATTTGGAAACCTTAGTGGCATTCTGATATCACATGTGAAAGAAAGCTATGAATCTTTCCAGGCACATTATAAACCATCCACAGACGAAGCTAGATTCCTTCCCTTGTGTATCTTTTGTTCAAAATTTTACCTTCCTTGGATATGTCAATGGGTATTAAACCCTATGGCAACATAGGTAATAACCATTACCCGTTCATTTCAAATCAAATGGTGGTCGTCATTTATGATCCCAAAAACACTTTTATTACCAGCTGTTGAAAAATGGCTAACCCAAACGGGTCATAAAGATCATGCAGTAAAGGAAATACAAGCTTCTTCACTTCTATTGGCACAGAAGGCGCACACCAATGCCTTAATATCTCAAGCTAAAACCCAACAAATAAAAGAGCATTATTCTAAATCAAATTGGATAATTAAACTTTAAAATCTAATTTTTAGATTTAAGTTTGTAATAAAAAATAATATATTTCTCTCTAACATCCTTAATATAAAATCTTGATAAAAACAAAAATCAATATATTTTATAAAGATGTTTTTCCTATTTAATATTTCGCAAGCATAACAACATTATTATTATATCATATTTATAAACAACTAATCATGTTAAATTTAATCACAGAAAAATTAAATATACCATACAAGAATAAAACATAAAAAATAACTATAAAGAATTTATTTTAAAATTATACCTCAAAAGAATCCTTATATAATTTTGATGTTGATTCTGTTGCTAGAAAACCTCCAAACGGATTTGTATTTCTGTATATTAAATCAAAAAATAAAAATCTATAAAAACATAGCTAGTTCTTCTCAAAAAGAGAAAAACTTTAAAACTAAAAAAACTAAAAAACTTTCTAGAGAGAGAAATTTAGAGAGAGAAAAAACTGAGAAAATTATGTGTTAAGGTGTGTTTTTTAAAATAGGGGAAATGAGATTTTTATAGGTGAGGAAAAGGCTAAAAAAGTGGAAAAATATCTTAAAAAATGATGATAGACGCATATTGGACATGCTGACATGCGTATGGGGCGTTGACGCGTGCGACTTGGCGGGATTCATAGTCGAAAATGCTCTGATACGAGTGGGATTCGTGGCGTCAATAGGTGCTGATGTAGGTGCTAATGCAAGCATAGATGTGCGCTAGATTGCGGCATGAATGGGTGCAGCTGCGCGCGCGGTTGGGAAATTTTGTTTATTTTTTCATTTTTTTTCTTAACATATATATGATGTATTGCTTCCAGTATTATTCTTTGAGTCTTTAAATTATTTTTGAAGTGAAAATACCTAGAAAAAATAATAAAATACCTGTGATTCCGAAAAGATAAATTTATATAAAAATGTGATAAAATCATATAAATATAAATCCTTTTAATCAATTAAAGTATAATAAATTATGGCAATTTTAGTGTTTTTTAAGCACTCATCATCAACCTAGCATAAGGAAGCAATGGATCTAGTTTCGATTAGAGGACCTTGGATGTACTCTGTGTCAAGCAACCTTAACATACAAGGCCTCATGACCTAATTAGCAAAACCTAGTAAGATATTTATTAGATTCAAGCGGCTTGGTGATGGTCCTTACAAATACTCAGTTTGTGTAAGGGGTATCTCATATGACCTAAGGTTAACGACCTAATGTCTATTGTAAATTATTATGTATAGGTCAACTCTGACATCTCGAATAGAGAACCTACTAGTATAACAATGACACATACCCTTTTATGTATATACATATACCTCATTTATGAGAGGAATAAAGGATCTAAGTATTATCTTCTTTCTAACATCTCTATAGAATCCCTAATATATGAGAAATTCTCTAAACAAGGCTTATGAATAACCCATGATATGTATCTGGCACATGGCTCAATGACTCTGGTGGGGTCTATTGTTTTCCTAGCTAGTAAATCAAGTTGTCATACTATATGTATATCATAATGTATGAGGGGTTACTCGAGTATTATTTAGGTAGTTTTCTAGCAAGGTGGGATAAGGTTGATAAGGATGCATTTTAGTATTAATTGAACTGTAGTAGTTAGGATAGACTATCTATCAGTATGGCATGGTTTATAATGGGCAAATTGAGCTTGATCTATATTAGTTTCGGGCATATACTAGCTTAAAATAAACTCTTTCAAGCCTCGGCCATCTTGGTCTGGATCGAGCTTCTATGGGCTTAATATTGAACTCTTTCTAGCATGGGCCATCTTGGTCTGGTTCGGGCTTTTACGGGCTAAATATTGAACTATTTCTGACAAATGGGATCCTCTTAACCTGTAAAAGGTTGTACCCATTATCCTAGTATCAAATAATAATAATGAGTAGGGGACTTTATAACCCATATGTATCATGTCTTAGACCTTTAGGTCCATCGATTAAGATGAGCCCAATACTTAAAAGATAAACCCATGTTTCTTCAAGAGCTCAAAAATCAATCTGGCTACGAAAACTCCATTAGGTCGCATATGGGCTCACCAGCTCGTGTATAGGATTACCAGTATTGGTCATCTTATCAACTTCACAGAGTTTCTTATTATCATCTTCAGACCTAATAAATGCTTATTATAATTCAACCATTTGTTTTTGGAGACTTTCTAACCTAATATATTTTTCATGGGATATGCTTTAAGAATATTAACTAGCAGAACTAGTTGTTTGTGGAATTGTCCTGGTTGGTTTGGTCTTACCATCATAGACTATAGGTCACATGCCATCACTAGCCACAGGTCGTGTGGGATCATACCCCAAACCACTATGTGATGCACTGATTGGCGATAGGTGAGGTAACTGATCATTGAGGTAGAACTCTTAGATTGGGCAAGTAGGACTACTGTTCGTTAGTTCAGGAAGATATCGAGGGCTTGCCATAATGAAATGAGTGAATTTCCCTACAAGAAGGGCTATTTCTCTAGGGATGTAAAATGTAAGGTCTCAAATGTTAATTATGAAAGAGAGATTTAAGGCCCAATGTGAGCACCAATTGTTTAGAGAAGTATTGATGTGTTAGGAATTTTAGTGAGATGTTAGAGATAAGTTAATATTAAGATCCTTTATTTATCTCATTAGTGTGATATTTATAAGCACACAAGATGTAGATACTGACATTACATCCATATGTACTTTGTTCAAGGTATTAGAGTCGACTTAAACATACTATCTTACAATTACAATTAAGTTATCAAAATCATATCGTCGATCACGTCGCTGGGTTGCATATCCCTTACGCAGATGTGGAGTAGAAATGTGAAATGCCACCAGGTCGTTTTTACCCCAGTGTTTATGGATGGGCAAAAAAACCGCGGGTTTGGTTATCCGCGGTTAACCGAACCGGCGATTCGGTTTTTAACCGTGTAATTTCGGGGACGGGTTCGATTTTGGGTAAAAACTGAACATAAAGGAGCGGGTACGGTTATACTCAAAACTGTACCCGCCCGTACCCGAAATTAATTAAAATTTATTTATTTAAATAAATTATATATTAATTAAAATTTATTTATTTTAAACCTAATATATAAACCTATTTATGCCAAACCCTAATTCCCACTCAAACTCTCAATTCTCAAACACAGAAACACACTCGGCGCCTCTTTTTTTCTTAATCTTTCAGAGGCTTAGAGGCCAGATCAGTAGATCACATCCAGCCATCCCTAATTTTTCTTCCATCTTACAACCCCACGTCGTCGCTAGCCGCAGTCGCCAGTCGCTGCGTCTTCGCCAGTCATCACCAGTTCGTTCACACTTCACATCGCCATTTGTCGCCTCTCACAGCGCTAGCCATCCCCATTCACAGTGCCAGCCATCGCCATTCACAGCGCCAACCATCGTCGTTCATAGTACAAGTCATCACAGTTCACAGCGCAAGCCATCGCCGTTCACAGCGCAAGCCATCGTTTTTCACAGCGCAAGCCATCGCCGTTCACAGCGCCAGCCATCACCGTTCACAACCCCAACCATTGCCGTTCACAGCTCCAGCCATCGTCGTTCACATAGCCAACCGCCGCCGTTCATTTCAGTATTGTTTCTGAAACCTGAATATCTGTTTAGAGATGTTGAAATATGGTTAACTTATATCTGATTGCTGAAATGATTATTGATATTTCTGGATTATGGTGGAAAGCTTTACAGAACCTTGAGAAACTATGTTTTTTTCATTTTAGTATTGTTTCTAAAACCTGAATATCTGTTTGGAGATGTTGAAATATGGTTAACTTATATCTGATTGCTGAAATAATTATTGATATTTCTGTATTATGGTGGAAACTTTGCAGAACCTTGAGAAACTATGTTTTTTTTCATTTCAGTATTGTTTCTGAAACCCGAATATCTATTTGTAGATCTTGAAATATGGTAACTTATATCTGATTGTTGAAATAATTATTGATATTTCTGTATTATGGTGGAAAGCTTTGCAGAACTTTGAGAAACTATGTTTTTTTCATTTCAGTATTGTTTCTGAAACCTGAATATCTGTTTGGAGATGTTGAAATATGGTTAACTTATATCTGATTGCTGAAATAATTATTGATATTTCTGTATTATGGTGGAAAACTTTGCAGAACCTTGAGAAACTATGTTTTTTTCATTTCAGTATTGTTTCTGAAACCTGAATATCTGTTTGGAGATGTTGAAATATGGTTAACTTATATCTGATTGCTGAAATAATTATTGATATTTATGTATTATGGTGGAAAACTTTGCAGAACCTTGAGAAACTATGTTTTTTTCATTTTAGTATTGTTTCTAAAACCTGAATATCTATTTGTAGATCTTGAAATATGGTAACTTATATCTGATTGTTGAAATAATTATTGATATTTCTGTATTATGGTGGAAAGCTTTGCAGAACCTTAAGAAACTATGTTTTTTTTCATTTCAGTATTGTTTCTTAAACCTGAATATCTGTTTAGAGATGTTGAAATATGGTTAACTTATATCTGATTGCTGAAATAATTATTGATATTTCTGTATTATGGTGGAAAACTTTGCAGAACCTTGAGAAACTATGTTTTTTTCATTTCAGTATTGTTTCTGAAACCTGAATATCTGTTTGGAGATGTTGAAATATGGTTAACTTATATCTGATTGCTGAAATAATTATTGATATTTCTGTATTATGGTGGAAAGCTTTGCAGAACCTTGAGAAACTATGTTTTTTTTCATTTCAATATTGTTTATGAAACCTGAATATCTGTTTGGAGATGTTGAAATATGGTTAACTTATATCTGATTGCTGAAATAATTATTGATATTTTTGTATTATGGTGGAAAGCTTTGCAGAACCTAGAGAAACTATGTTTTTTTCATTTCAGTATTGTTTCTAAAACCTGAATATCTGTTTGTAGATGTTGAAATATGGTTAACTACTTAACTTATCATGTCTTGTAGAGTTAGAGATTTGTGAAGAAGATAGAGACTTTAAATATCATGACAAGTGAATATGTTGAAAAGGTAATGTGAGATAATAGAAAATATATGTATATATTTTTTATATATGAATTTAAATTTTGAAAATTATTTTTTCAGAATGTTTCCCCACAATCATCTCAAGGAGTAAATGACATTGAACTTAATGCGGAGGTAACAAGTGGTGGAACTTCAAGCGCCGATTAACATACAAATTTTTCTCTCCTTGCATCAACCTCTTCACCTGAAAATACATGATGAGTGCTCAAAAAGCACTAAAATAACCATGATTTTATGCACATTAATTGATTAAAAATATATATATTTATATGTTTTATCATATATTTATATAAATTTGTCTTTTTCGGAATCACGGGTATATTTATTGTTTTTCAGGTATTTTGGCTTAAAACGCAACTTAAAGACTCAAAGAGGAATACTTGAAGCAATACATCACAAATATATTAATAAATAAATGGGGAAAGGTCAACAAATATGGAAAAATTGGAAAAAATGGGTCAAAAATGTCAAAAAGGAGAAAATCGCGCCCAGCTACCCAGCCGCGCGCCCAGCCAGCGCCCCAATCTGCGCGCGCCTCAGCGCGCGGCTACTGTTCACGCGCGCCGAGCTGCATGCAGCGACAGCCCCCCGCGCGCGCCGATGCCTTTTCGACCCATTTTTCACGTGCAGCCGCCCCCATGACGTCATGCTGTCGTCATTAATGACCTCAGCATTTCCATTACGCGTTTTTACATTTTTTTAACATTTTTTTACTCATTTTTTCTCTCCATCCTCACATATAAATACCCCCTTCCCTTCACTTCAAAGCATACCTTCAAAACCTCCAAATACATTCTTTTCTCTCTTTCTTTCTCTCTTTTCTTAGATTTTTAGTTTTTCTTAGTTTTTCTTATGTTTTCTTAGTTTTTAGCTTTTCTTAGTTAATTTCTCTTAGTTTTAGAGTTCTTCCCTTTTTTTTGGGAAGAACTAGTTATGTTTATGTAATTTTTTTAGCTTTTTGATTCAATAAATGAGAGTGCAAATTCCGCTTGGAGTTTTTCCAGCAACGGGAATAGCGTCGAAGTTCTGTAAGGATTTTATTTTCTTTGCAGTTATTTTTTATGCTTTATTCTTACATGTTATATTTAATTTGTCTGTGATTAAATTTAACTGTGCTGGCTGTTTAGTAAACATGATGTAATAATAACGTTGTTATGCTTGCGAAATATTAAATAGGTGAAAATCTCTAAAATGAATTGATTTTGTTTTTATTCAAGATTTTATATTAAGAATGTTAGAGAGAAATATATTATTTTTCATTACAAACTTAAACCTGAAAATTAGATTTTAAGGTTTAGTTATCCGGTCTGATTTAGAGTAGTGCTCTTTTATTTGATGGTACAATCGCCCGGTAGTTAGAGTGAAGCTCTATTTCAAAAGTTTTTATAAGAATTATTATCTGAAAATGTATTGACAACATGTTTTCGGTAGTGGTTTTAAAACTTGAAAGTTAGTACTCGGATAACTAAATTCTTGGGTTTAATCTGGACACCTTGAATAAAGTTTAAACTGTCTAACCCCACCAAAGGTGACATTTAAATGGTTAATTTTCAATCTCTTAGAAAAAGGAATTAATTTAATTAAGCATATTAGTTATCAACCCCACCCATAGGTGTTAATTGATTTGTTTAGTTAACAAAGAATATCTAACCCCACCAAAGGTGGTATTCATACAAAAAAGGGAGAATCAATAAATATCAATTCATATCTTTAATAACCTAGATAATATGAGCAAGCATAATTAACTTAGTTATTATATCCATAAATACTCCGCCATTATAAATGATAAAATTTGCATAAATGTTTATTGAATCTATGTTTATTTTTATGTTCTTAGATTAAAAACACAAAACCACAAAATATCGTGACAGGATGTTTAGGATTTAATTTCATTTTTAAAAGTTTGAATAATAAATTAAAAACCACATACATTCCTTCCTTAGATCGACCTTGGGAGTATACTTATCATTTTCTTCGAAATGATTCGTGCACTTGTAAGAGTTTTATAAATATTAAAACCAAAGTATTGGCGAGAATCGGCGATGCCGGTTTTCGCTCATCAATACACAAAGCCAACCATCAAATGAATGTAGTGAGGAAGAAGATGGGAAGGCTAAATTAAATTCTGAAGCATGAGTTCATTTTGATAGGAAGAGAATTAATGGGATATGGAAGGCAATATGTAATTATTGTGGAAAACGGTTAGGAGGTGATACAAGGAATGGGACATCTCATTTGAAAGCACATACAAAAGGCTATCCATTCAAACGTCAAGAAAGGGGTATCGGTCAATCATTGTTAAATCCTAACAAGAAAAGGGATAGAATTGAATTAGGACATTGGAATTTTGATTCTCAAGTTTCTCGTGATAAATGTACAAAGATGATAATTCTACACGAGTATCCTCTTAGTATTATTGAGCATCATGGATTTAGGGAGTATTCACATTCATTACAACCTATATGGAAGCCTATTTCTTGGGCAACAATTAAGAGAGACATTATAAAAATTTATGATGTTGAGAAAAAAAATGATGGATATGTTGGAGAACAACAAAAGTCGTGTTGCAATCACGAGTGATATGTGGAAGTCTGGAAATCAGAACAAAGGGTTCATGGCTGTAACTTGTCATTTCATCGATGACAATTGGTATTTGCATAGTAAAATAATAAGGTAATTTTTAAGTTTATTGTTAAAATTTATGCATTTATTAAATATTTTTTTTAGAGATTTGATATATTAAATGATTCTATATAACAATTTTATTGTTATTATATAATTTTTTGTAGGTTTATATATGTTCCTGCTCCACACAATGCTGCAGTTATTGGTCAAGAATTAATGAGTTACTTTTTGGATTGGAACATTGATCGTAAGATTTCAACCTTAACTTTAGATAATTGTTCTACTAATGATTCAATGCTACCTGATCTGTTAGATTCATTAGATAGAACTTCAATGTTATTGTATGGAGATATTTTCCACATGCATTGTGCTGCTCACATATTAAATTTGGTAGTGAAAGATGGATTAAATCTAATTTCTCAATGCATTGTCAAAGTTAGAGATAGTGTTGCATATTGGACAACAACACAAAAGAGAGAGGAAAAATTTAAAAAGATTACATTTCAAGAGATGAAGTCTTCTTGTAAGAATTTATCTCTTGATTGTCAAACTCGTTGGAACTCTACTTTTTTAATGCTTAAAAATGCATTGTTTATGAGAAAGTGTTTCCTCGTTTAAAACAATTGGATAAGAATTATAATAGTCTTCCTGATGCATTGGATTGGAAAATGGCAAGTACAATTTGCGATAAGTTAAAAGTATTTTACAAGGTTACTGAATTGATTTCTGGTTCCAACTATCCCACTATAAACATGTTATTTCCTCATATTTGTGACATCAAATTGTCATTATATAATTGGATTAATAATGAGGATGATTTGGTCAAGGGAATGGCGTCAAACATGCTTGTAAAATTTGATAAGTATTGGTAAGAAGTTAATATTGTCCTGGCTATAGGAGTTGTTTTGGATCCTAGATTTAAGATGAATTATCTCGAATTCTATTTTCTAAGAATATATGGAGAGAATGCCATTTTTGAAATTGAAAAGGTGAGAACAAAGTGTTATGATTTGATAAATATGTATCGAACTAAACGAATTTTAGAAGAGAGTCGACAAATAGAATTTTCAACACGTTCCATTACATCTCAAAGTTCAAAAGGTACTAGTGTTCTTAATCCTAGTGGTATAAATGAGCATAAACAATGGAAATTAATGCAAAATAAATCTGGATCTTTGAAATCTGAGTTAGACTCTTATTTAGAGGAGGCTGATGTAGAAATTTTGGATGAAGAGTTTGATATATTGTCTTGGTGAAAGTGTAATAAACACAAGTATCCAATAATGCATGATATGACTAGAGATATCTTGGTTATTCTGGTCACCACAATTGCTTCAGAATCTGCATTTAGTACAAATGGTAGAATAGTGAGCAAACATCGTAGTAGACTCAAAGAAAACACATTGGAAACTTTGATGTGTACTCAAGATTGGTTATGGATTAATATTCATAAACAAGGTATAAGTTTATATATTTAATACTTGTACATATTATATTTTATTAACACTTGTTTTATGTATTATATATTAATTATTTAATTATGTATTCAAATGTTTTATAATTTATTCAGACATGTTATCTTCTGGTTCATCCGCTTTCACTATTAATATTGTAGAAGATGATGTTGAGGTAAAAAATTTACATTATTTATTAATCAATTTATTCTTTTGGTTTATAAAAGTGATTTTATATGTTTGATTTTTTCAAGAAACGCATACATTTGATGAATAATTAGAAAAAAGAAGTTTTGATTTATTGGAATTGAGGTTTTCTTAAATTTATTTAATTATATTTCAATATTTGTATTAGTTTATAATATTTTATTTATATCTTGTGTTTCTTGTTGATATGTATTTAATCTTATTTAGATTCATAGAAATATATATTATTAAATGTTGATTTTTTTTTATCATAAACTCAAAATAACACATTTAAATTAAGATAACAAATTCAATATCAACAATTTGTTGTAGTTATATTGTATTGCTAAAAAGAGTTCAATTGAATATGATTTTAAAAAACAGTTTTTTTCGATTTTTTTAATAACTGTCCCGAACTGTTAACTGCGGGTAAAAAAACTGTCTCCGAACTGCAACGGTTTTCAGGGACAGATTTTATAATTCGATTCGGGAATGATTATATTCAAATCCATCCCCATCCATACCGGTGTTCATATGGCCAGGTCATTAGTTGTAAGAAATGCTTCAAATGAGCTCAAACAATCTATTGTTCATCAATACCAAGTCGCAATACACAAACGGTTAAATATGATGTGCTTTATACAACCGAAGTGATACATAGTTAAGGCACCCTCTACACGTAGTATTATCTCACACAACCATCAAACAATTTCGTACCTTGAACGATCCTTCAATTTATATGGGCAGTTCTTATAATCTTTGTGGACTTTCATTTGCAGTTTTGAGCACGAAGAATAAAATGAAGATATACAAAATCAAATAAATGCGACTCCACGGGGATCGAACCCAGAATCTCTGGTTTCGTAGACCAGCGCCTTATCCATTGGGCCATGGAGTCGTGCATGGCTTCTGAAAATAATTTATTATAATAAATATTACATGATCCCCAATTGACTATTCTTCAGAGCTTCTCGCTATGTCTTCGGTGTCGGGTGAGCCAAGGCCCATACCTTACAACTCACCTAACATGAAATATGTAATAATCTTACTAGTGTTGAAATGTCGAATCTTGACGGAATGCAAGTGAGATTCATGGGTATGGGATTTTGGGGTTGGTGATCAGTAGTGGGCAAAATTTAATTTTATCGATTTTCATGTAAATACTAAACCCAAAATCCAAATGGGTAGGCAACAGTCTTTACGGAGCAAAGCTGCACTCTTCGTTTCTGATCTTACAACTGTCTTCCTCAATACTATTTCTTATAAATCCTTCAAACCCACATCCAAACCTTCTGCTTCTGTAGTTGTAAGTCTCTCTTTCACTCCCCAGTGTGTATTGCAAGAAAATGTTGCTGGGTTTTATTTATTTATATATATTTTTAATTATGTTATGATCATTCTTATTTTATTTTCATTTTATGAAATATGTAATAATCCTTTAGATAATTGGTCGTCAGCCTAATACTTGCTTTTCTAGGGCTTATAACAGGTATGTGATTTAGCTCATGGGTAATTAGTTCCTTTATTGGTGAATGATCATGTTGATGGTGGTTTGCTTATGAACATTGTTGGTTTGACATTATACATTAATTGAAGAGAATATGCATATCTGCTTTTATGAGCCCTGAAATTTACAACCAGTAAATAAGAATTTATATGTATACTTCCCACGACGAGGTTGCATAACTCACAATTCGAGACACTTTCCCATGAAGGTAGATTAGTCTTTGAAAGATGTTAAATGGTGTTGTGGTTCCATTGTTGAATGTCTTTCAATGATAGTAAATATACGTAATTGAATATATTGAAATATATATTTATAATTAAAAAACAATAAATGATAATACAAGTATAAATACAGGAAAAATGTTTTTAAAAAAAATATATTAGTTACATACAATTAATATATAGCTGATAAAGTACCACTAATGATGATTTATTAACACTCCCCCTCAAGTTGTCGTATAGATATCGATCATGCTCAACTTGCTTAGTGAGTCGTATAATGCCTTCTTAGAAACTCATTTGGTAAGCATATTTGCAAGTTACTCTTAAGTGGTAACAAAAAAAAAGCTAATAAGTTTAGCATCTAGTTTCTCTTTTATAAAGTGACGATCAACCTCTACATGTTTAGTGCGATCATGTTATACTGGATTTTGTGATATATCAATGGTTGCCCGATTGTCGCAATACAACTGTATAGTATTTTTGAGTTTGAAACCCAAATCAAATAACAAAATTCTTATCCACAGTAATTCACAAACCCCATGAGTCATACCTCTATACTCAACCTCAACACTAGATCGCGCTACCACTTTCTGTTTCTTACTTTTCCATGTAACCAAATTACCTCCCACAAAGGTGAAATAACCCGATGTTGACTTTCTATCTGTAATACTTCCTGTCCAATCTGCATCTGTGAAGCCATAGACTTCAAGAGGATTGTTGTGTTTAGAGAACATTACTCCTCTTTCTGGAGCCGATTTCAAATACCTTAAAATTCTCAAAACAACATTCATGTGGTTCTCTCTTGGATTATGCATGAACTGACTCACCACACTTACTGCATATGCAACATCTGGTCTAGTATAAGCCAAGTAAATCAAACGCCTAACCAATTTCTGATAGCGGGCTCGATCAGTTGGTATCTGATCTGGATACTATGCTAAACAATGGTTTTGCTCAATAGGAGTGTCAATCGGTTTGCAATCCAACATGCCTGTCTCTGTTAGCAAATCAATAATGTACTTCCTCTGACACAAATATATTCCTTCTCTTCCCTTGGCTACCTCAATTTCTAAGAAGTATTTTAGTTCACCTAAGTACTTCATCTCGAATTCAGAGACTAGTTGTCTTTGTAATTTATCCATCTCAACAGTATTATCACCAGTGATTACCATATCATCAACATAAATGATTAGGGTTGTTACCTTCCCTCGTTGATGTTTGAGAAATAGAGTGTGGTCTGAATTACTCTGTCTGTAACCAACCTTCTACATGAACTGTGAAAACCTTCCAAACCAGGCTCGAGGGGATTGCTTGAGACCATACAAAGACTTCCTTAATTTGCATACAAAATTACCAGGAGAATCAACTACATACCCAGGTGGAAGACTCATGTACACCTCCTCGGCTAATTCTCCATGAAGAAACGCATTCTTGACATCAAATTGCCAAAGTGGCCAGTTTAGGTTAGCGGCAAGTGAGAGCAAAACCCGAATAGTGTTCATTTTGGCAACAGGAGCAAAAGTCTCATCGTAGTCTACACCATACGTTTGAGTAAACCCTTTTGCTACAAGACGAGCTTTATACTGATTTACAGATCCATCACCATTATGTTTTATAGTAAATACCCATCGATAACCAACTGCCTTTTTTCCTTGTGGTGGTGACACAAGTTGCCAAGTATTGTTCTTCTGTAACGCCTCCATCTCTTCAGCCATTGCCTTTCTCCATATTGGATCTCCCAATGCATCCTGCACTTTGTTAGGTACTGATACACTAGATATTTGATTCACAAATGATTTATATGACTTAGATCATCTTTTAGTGGACATGTAATTGGCTACTGGGTATTTTGATTTTACATGAATATTTGGTTCATACCTTTTGGCTGGTTGACCTCGAGTAGACTTATTTGGTAACACATACTGTCCAACATTAGACTCAATGCTATTAGTATCAGTGGGTGTACATACCTCATATGAGTAACCTTCAATGCTATTAGTATCAGTGCCTGAGGGAATAGTTGTGTCTTCAACTTCATTTGTTGTAAGCGAATTTGGTGCTTGAATACTTTGAGCATTTTCTTCTTCGATGACTGGATTCAATGGATTAGGAATCTCATCTGGTCTCATTGAAACATCAGTTGGTGATTCTTCTAATTCCTTCCCCTCACCATGATACAGTTCTTTGAAATATGTATTCTCCCCCTGACGAGCAGTATCGGGTGAGGAAAAATAACTCGTGTCCTCAAAGAAGGTAACATCTATAGTGACATAATACTTTCTGGTCGGTGGATGGAAGCACTTGTACCCTTTTTGATAACCTCCATAACCAAGAAACACACATTTAATTGCCCGGGCATCTAATTTAGACCTTGATTTTTAGGAACATGCACAAAGGCAACACAACCAAATACACAGACAAAAAGATTATGGAAGGATGACAAGGAGGCGTAAGATGTGAGAATCTGAAATGAGATTTTTCCATTAAGGACACTAGACGGGAGACGATTGATGAGATGGGTGGAAGATTGTACAACATCACCCCAAAGATATTTTGGCATATAAGCACTAAATATGAGTGCACGAGCCATATCAAGTAAATGACGATTTTTTCTTTCAGACACTCCATTTTGTTTTGGTGTTTGCGGACAAGTAGTTTGGTGAATAATCTCATGTGTTTTGATTTTTTTTTGAAAAACATGATTAACATATTCTTCCTCATTGTCAGAATGGAGGGTTGGAATGATGCTATTGTATTGTGTTTGAACGAAGGTATGAAAAGTTTGAAAAACAGAAAAGACTTCATCTTTTGTTCTAAGAAGAGAAATCCATGATAACCTTGTACAATCATCGATAAACGAAACAAAATATCTCATACCCGATATATTGGGCTCTTTAGATGGTCCCCAAACATCAGAATGAATTAATTCAAAAGGAATAGTACTTTTATTAGAAATACTAGGAGAATAAGTAATACGATGACTCTTGGCCAAAACACAAGTCTCACAATGTAAAGCAGTCTCACAATGTAAAACAGTCTCACTAACACCAATAAATAAAGTGGGCATGGATTTTTTCATAAGACTAAAAGACGGATGCCCTAAGCGGCGATGTCACAACCAAATTTTACTTAGCTTATCAAAACTAGAAGTCAATGCAATGCGTGCCCGTGCTCCTGGTTTCTCCCCTGCGTAGTTCTGATCCAAACGGAACAATCTGCCTCTCAGATACCCTCGACCAATTATTTCCCTTGTAAGAAGATCCTGAAAAATCACATACATAGGATAAAAGGTTACAGAACATTTAGACTCAATATTCAACTGTGGGACAAATATTAAATGATGAGATAAGTCAGGTACATATAAAACATTATGGAGCTGTAAAGATGGAATGATATGAACTGACCCCTTTCCTAAGACAAGAAAGGCCACACCGTTAGCGTTCGTAACATAAGACACTGGTAGGGAAGATAACTCATTAAAATAAAATTTATCATAAGTCATATGATCAGATGCCCCAGAATCAATAATCCAAGTATTATACCCAATAGAGTAAGAAACATTTAAGGTCATACCAATCTTACCACGACCAACTATTGAAGCTGTAGGGATACCTCCACATTCCATAGGATGATCCTGTCCAGTTACTCCATAGTAGTCTGGTTCTTGGACAATTTACATTGCAGCTGCTTTTGCTTTAGGACGAGGATGTTGTATTTTTGCTCCATAGTAGTCTGCTTTTGATTGCAAGTGTGGATACAGTTTCCAACAAGTCTCACAAAGATGCCCCCGTTCATTGCAATAAGAGCAGTGAGAATGAGGGCGATTGGTAAAGCCTGGTGGAGGTCCCTACTGATGAAGTGTAATTGAATTTTGTTGCTGGAGGAAAGATGTCTTTGATTTGGCTCGAATGGCTAGACTTGATACCTCAACTTGTGCCTAATGAAGGCTTTCCTGCTAAGATTCGTCTTTACGGATGTATGTAAAGGCGGTAGTCAAGCTCGGAGGGTCTGACATTCGAAGCAATTCGCCTTTAGCACTATTATGTTTTATATCAAGGCCTCTTAAAAAAACATGTACTCGTTCAAGCTCCTTCTCCTTCTGGTACCATAAAAGGTCTTCTTGGTTTTTAATTTTACACAGGTGTTTCTGGTCAATTTCAGCCCATACATTATTCAGCTTGGTAAAAAACATAGATATTGGTTGCCCATTTTGCTGCATACCAGCAGCTTTGCACATGAGTTCATGAACTTGAATAAAGTCAGACTCATTGTATACAGATCACTTAAGGTATTCCATATGACCTCAGCAATTTCACATTCCTCCACCATTTGTAATATATCATCAGTGATGGCTCTAAATAGAATTGACATTACAAAACCATCATTATCTTTCCACCTAATATAGGCTTCTACATCATCTTGACTAAGAACCCTGATTGATCCAGATACATGTCCCATCTTGTGCATCCCACGAAGATAAACAGACAACTTTTTTCCATGTTCGAAAATTGGTACCATTAAGTTTAATACCCCCAAAAGAACCAATTTTTGAACTCTTAACAGAGACTTCAAATTTTGGAACTTCATTAATTTTGGAAACCTGATGTTGTCTTGAATCTTCCAATCTTCCATTGAAATAAAAAAAAAATATTGTGTAGCGGAATAAAAATTTTGGATTTTTTTTTTTGGGTCGGACTGGACTGTGGATTGGGTTGGTAAATGGGTTGATGAGTAAATGGGTTGATAGGTTGATGGGCTTGGACTTAGGGCAAAGCTGGAAAAATGAAAGTTGAAAAACTAAATAAAGGCACTGCAGTGAAAGTTGAGTAAATATTACTCACAAAAGAACACAGAGTAGTGCAGGAGCTGGTGTGCGGACGGCGCAGGGTTGGAGCTAATGCGCGGACGACGCAGATGGCTAGTGCGCGGGGCTAGACGGGTAGACGGCTAGTGTGCGGGCTGGACAGGCAGACGGCTGGTGCACGGGTTGGACGGCGCGAGCTGGACATCGCGGATTGAATGATGCAGGTTGGACGGCGTAGGTTGGACGACGTAGGTTGGACATCGCGGACTGAACGACACGGGCTAAAAATCGTGGACTGGATGATGGATCTGCAACGGGCGGACAGATCTGCAACGGCGGCGCGAACTGGACAATGCGAGAAGATTAACAACACTGCATAAAAATATTGACGACAGTGCTACTGCTAATGGCGATATTGTTGCTCGGGAACTGATAAATTTTTTTTTTTTATGTTTTGATACCAAATTGAATATACTGAAATATATATTTATAATTGAAAAATAATGAATGATAATACAAATATAAATACAGAAAATGAGAATTTGATTTTTAAGAAAAAATATTTTTAAGAAAAATATATTAATGGCATAAAATTAATATACCATTAATAATGATTTATTAATACGTGACATTTGTGATCTTTAATAGAGGTCTTTTCGGATGCTAAGTCAACTTTATTGAAGTGTTTATTTTTGTCAATACTACTCCCGTTAAGTTTTTGAGATTGTGCAGTAAACCCCCTACTGGCGGTCGTTGGTCGTCGTAAAGTAGTCCATGCGAAGGCTGCACTCTCGATTTTTATAGGAAGAAGTGAATTTGAGTCAATTAATGAACAGAGTTCTGGAGATTTAGTAGATGAGTCAGATACTTCCTCCTTTAGTGCATTCATGTACTCGCTAATGTCATCCTCAGAGTCTAGTGGTAATAGAAATTCAGATGGGCAAGTTGATGATCAAGTGGAAAAGGGAAACCCACCATCTGATTCCATAATGAAAGAAAATGGTGGGAAAAAAAGCGTACTGTCAAACAGAAAACAAACTCTTAGTAAAGCTATTTACCAAGCAGCCAGAATTAGCGGATACCGTAGCCAAGAACGTAAGGGTGACTCAGAAATGATAAATGATGCTATGAGTGATGCAAAATCTGATGCAAGTGAGATGAGACCTGTGCGGAAAGTCACGGATCCTTTGTCTGTGGTTGATCTCTCTGACACTTCTGAACCTTCATTGCTTCTCTCGGATAATACAAGCATGCTCTGTTTTGGTTTGCTGGTAAAACTAGTTTGGATCTCTGCTAATAGTAGTTTTGGTTTTGGTTTTTTTAATGATAAATTTACTATTAAGTCCTTTTCAATTTCTTTTGAATTTATTATTTATCACTTTCCTTTGGTGAGATAAAAAAAAATAGTGATACTACCACGCATAAAGAAGGAAGGTACTAATGGTGCATCCCTACATAATTTTAATACTAATTTATATCATTACAAAATCATGATTTTCTCCTCTTTGCAGCAACACTTGATTTTGACTTACACGTCGGTGAAATATGAGGTTTGTACAATTCAATGTTGATGAACCGACATAAATCCACTTTCACGGAGTAAATGTCGAATACATGCCGCAGTGACCCCTATATTCCCTATATGTCAATGATTAATTTGTATGATATTCATTTCAGTATATAATTTTTTTCATTTTTCTTTTGCGATTAAGCAGATCTCTTAAACAGTATAGGTCTAATATTTCAATTAATACAGATAAATATATAAATTTTAATATATTATGTTCTTCGTTGATTACTTAATTCTAATCCTAAATCTATTAATTGTTTAAAATTAAAAATTACTTTTATTTGTTAAATCTAATAGTTCTAATCTATGTACTATTAATTCTATATTCATAGAGTATTATCTTGATAAGTTATATGTCTTGAATGCATATTATTTTTGTCCTATTCATAGTTAATAAACATGTTTTTCTTGTGTACATACAATGTACTTATAATCTTCCAAAAAGTAGTATCCAAACATTAAGTTGTTGAATTTTTCTTTCTCTATTTTTATATATTTTTTATTAAAATAGTATTTTAATGTCCTTGAAACAGGATGATTTATGATGCTTGTGATAACTTTAATATACTCTGTGTAGATATCTAATAAGGTGTAAATTTTTTGAGACAAGTTTCATAATCCTTATCTTTAAAGTATTCATTTAAATGATAGAGATAACCTTTTTCAAATTTTTTTAATAGAATTAAATTTTTATCTTTGATTTTATTTGAAATTATTATTTGTTTATTTTTAAAAACAGTTTACATTTTCCTATTTTAGCAATATTATGTCTTGTTGTAAGCAAATATTTAAACATTTAAGATTCTTAAATGACTTAAATTTATAATTATTATACCTGAATTTGATAGGTCCACCACGATCTTCCCTTCTGTTTGTCTTCTTTTGTTACGCTTGTTATGCCTCAGTTTTGCTCAAACCTCAACGCTCTCCTAACAATGGTAAGCCTTCTGCATCCGTACATAAATGATGTCCAATAGTTGACTTACTAGAGAAGAATAACTAAACTTCATTTTATTCATAAGATAATAGTTATTACAACTTAAGGCCAACTAAGAACCTTGAAAAGGTGCTTAGCCACTCATAATTATTGGGTATACATTATTGGTTTTGGGATTTCAAGATAGAGGGGTTTTCTATGCTGGAGTTTTTTTTGTGTGTTTTAGAGTAGAGCTTTGGATTTTTGTGTATTTGTGTGTGTCCTTTGAAATGAGCATAAGGATTCATTTTATAGCACAAGGAATCCCTATTTACAAAACTAGAATTATTATTTTACCCTTGCTTTAATAGTTCGTCTGCTTTTTTGATTTAAATGATAGCCAATTCTTTTTTCCTTGGCACATGTTGTTGACTGAGATGTGGGGTCTTGATGAGTGCTCAAAATGCACTAAAATAACCATGATTTTATGCACATTAATTGATTAAAAATATATATATTTATATGTTTTATCATATATTTATATAAATTTGTCTTTTTCGGAATCACGGGTATTTTTATTGTTTTTCAGGTATTTTGGCTTAAAAATGCAACTTAAAGACTCAAAGAGGAATACTGGAAGCAATACATCACAAATATATTAATAAATAAATGCGGAAAGGTCGACAAATATGGAAAAATTGGACAAAATGGATCAAAAAGGTCAAAAATGTCAAAAAGGAGAAAAACGCGCCGCCGCGCCGCCCAGCCGCCGCTCCCCAGCGCCCAGCTCCGCCACAAGCAGCAGCGCGCGCACTGTTCATCCGCGCAGCACTGCGCGCGGGGGTACTGTTCATGCGCGCAGCACTGCGCGCGGGGGGTTACTGTTCATGCGCGCAGCACTGCGCGCGGGTTACTGTTCATGCGCGCAGCACTGCGCGCAGGTTACTGTTCATCCGCGCGCGCCGACACTCATTTTTCACGTGCAGCAGCCCCATGACGTCATGCTGACGTCATCAATGACGTCAGCATTTCCATTACGCGTTTTTACATTTTTTTAACATTTTTTTACTCATTTTTTCTCTCCATCCTCACCTATAAATACCCCCATTCCCTTCACTTCAAAACACACCTTCAAAACACACTTCTCTCTTATTTCTTTCTCTCTTTTCTTAGATTTTTAGGTTTTTTTAGTTTTTAGTTAATTTCTCTTAGTTTTAGAGTTCTTCCCTTTTTGGGAAGAACTAGTTATGTTTTTGTAATATTTTAGCTTTTTGATTCAATAAATGAGAGTGCAAATTCCGCTTGGAGTTTTTCCAGCAACGGGAATAGCGTCGAAGTTCTGTAAGGATTTTATTTTCTTTACAGTTATTTTTATGCTTTATTCTTACATGTTATATTTAATTTGTCTGTGGTTAAATTTAACTGTGCTGGCTATTTAGTAAACATGATGTAATAATAACGTTGTTATGCTTGCGAAATATTAAATAGGTAAAAATCTCTAAAATGAATTGATTTTATTTTTATTCATGATTTTATATTAAGAATGTTAGAGAGAAATATATTATTTTTCATTACAAACTTAAACCTGAAAATTAGATTTTAAGGTTTAGTTATCCGGTCTGATTTAGAGTAGTGCTCTTTTATTTGATGGTACAATCGCCCGGTAGTTAGAGTAAAGCTCTATTTCAAAAGTTTTTATAAGAATTATTATCTGAAAATGTATTGACAACATGTTTTCGGTAGTGGTTTTAAAACTTGAAAGTTAGTACTCGGATAACTAAATTCTTGGGTTTAATTTGGACACCTTGAATAAAGTTTAAACTGTCTAACCCCACCAAAGGTGGCATTTAAATGGTTCATTTTCAATCTCTTAGAAAAAGGAATTAATTTAATTAAGCAAATTAGTTATCAACCCCACCCATAGGTGTTAATTGATTTGTTTAGTTAACAAAGAATATCTAACCCCACCAAAGGTGGTATTCATACAAAAAAGGGAGAATCAATAAATATCAATTCATATCCTTAATAACCTAGATAATATGAGCAAGCATAATTAACTTAGTTATTATATCCATAAATACTCCGCCATTATAAATGATAAAATTTGCATAAATGTTTATTGAATCTATGTTTAATTTTATGTAATTAGATTAAAAACACAAAACCCCAAAATATCGTGACAGGATGTTTAGGATTTAATTTCGTTTTTAAAAGTTTGAATAATAAATTAAAAACCACACACATTCCTTCCTTAGATCGACCTTGGGAGTATACTTATCATTTTCTACGAAATGATTCGTGCACTTGCGAGAGTTTTATAAATATTAAAACCAAAGTATTTGCAAAGATCGGCGATGCCGGTTTTCGTTCATCAAGTTTTTGGCGCCGTTGCCGGGGAAGGAATAGCGTTTTTAAATTATTTATCAAAATTTTAAAAACATTTTTATGCTGTAAATAATTGTGATTTTTTTTTGTTTTAATAGAAAAAATAATAATCAAATTTCAAATTTCATAAGAAATAAAAAAAAATTAAAAAAATTAAAAAATTAAAAATTAATTTTTTTTTAATTGTAAAATAATTTAGAAATTTGAAATTTGAAGTAAAAAATTTTACCGTTCATGAATAGTAAAAAAAAAACAAAAAAACTTAAAATTTTAAGTTAAAAATAAATAAATAAAATTTATAGCGTAGATAGTAAAATAAAATTACCGTTAATGAATAGTAAAAAAAAAATTAAAATTTTAAAATTTTAAGATAAAAATAAATAAATACTCTAATGTAAATAGTAAAATAAAATTACCGTTAATGAATAGTAAAAAAAAATTAAAAATTAAAAAAAATTAAAAACTTAAATTTTTTTAATATAGTGTAAATAGTAAAATAAAATTACCGTTCATGAATAGTATAAAAAAATTAAAATTTTAAAATTTTAAGATAAAAATAAATAAATACTCTAATGTAAATAGTAAAATAAAATTACCGTTCATGAATAGTAAAAAAAAATTAAAAATTAAAAACTTAAATTTTTTTAATATAGTGTAAATAGTAAAATAAAATTACCGTTCATGAATAGTAAAAAAAAAATTAAAATTTTAAAATTTTAAAATAAAAATAAATAAATAATCTAATGTAAATAGTAAAATAAAATTACCGTTCATGAATAGTAAAAAAAAAATTAAAAAAAAAATAAAGCTTACTTTTTAATTTTCATTTCATTTTTATTTTTATTTAAAATCTTAATTTTATTTTAATAAAAGTAATAATAAAAATGAATAAAAACAAAATAAAAAAAATCAATTTTTATTCTTATTTTATTTTCCTTTACCTTTTTCAATTTTATTTTATTTTATTTTATATCAATTTTAATTTAATTTATTATTTTTTTTTTATTATTATTATTTTTTATTTCTCTCTTAATTTTTATTTAACTTAATTAACTTAGATTTTTCATTAACTTAATTAACTTAGATTTTTAGTTTACTTAACTTAATTAACTTAACTTTTTAATTAACTTAGATTTTTTTTTAACTTAACTAACTTAGATTTTTAACTTACCTTTTTAATTAACTTAACTTAATTAACTTGAACTTTTTAATTAACTTTGATTAACTTAGTTTTTTGTAATTAATTTAGATATTTTTTTTACTTAACCAACTTAGCTTTTTAATTAAATTAGATTTTAATTAACTTAATTAACTTAGATTTTTACTTAAATGAACTTAATTAACTTAATTTTAATAGCATGAAAAGTAAAGATCTAAAGGAGTTCTGTCTAGGAGACTAGTTCTTGGAAGCCTTTGTGCCACTAGTCTTTCCTGGGAACGTTGCTCTGTCTAGGAGGATGGTATTTAAGGAGCCTTTGCCCCACCATTCTTTCCTGGGAGCACTCTTGGTTAATACTAATTATGTTATTTTAACCTTAAAAAAAATAATAATAAAAAAATTTGAAACTATCTCAAAAATTTTAAAGTTTTAATCTCAAGAGTTAGTTTCTTTGCTTGATCTAGGTACAATTGTGTTATGATGCCTTAATTATTTGATTTGCACCTAGATGTGGGTTATCTAAAACCCTCAAGCATGCCCTTAGTTTTTGGTACAGAAAAATTTAAAAGTCAATAGGGCATGTTTGAAACAGTATAGGTAGATAACATTGTCTTACTTGTAGGTATGATTGACTCAATGATGAGGGGACATTGAGTTTACTTAAGAGGCAATCCCCAAGTTACGTCTTGCTAAGACGTTAAACTAAGCGCTGGATGGGAGGCAACCCATCATTTTAGGTAATTTTCTGTTATTTATTTTATTTACTTAATTTGATTGTTCATTTTAGTTTAATAATTTTTAAATTGTTAAAACTAAAAATATTTGTTGAGATGTTAGAAGTTTACATCGATCTGTCTGTATACACTTTAATAATGAATATGATGGATGCACCTGCATTTCTCCATTACTACTTACACATTCTCAGAAAATAGGTAATATTTCTTCTCTTTTCTCTTTATCTTTAATTTACAGTTGTTACATTGAGGACAATGTAAGTTCTAGGTTGGGGGTGGTGAAAAGTTACCATGCTTAATTAGAAAGAAAAAAAAAAGATTTAACAATTTAAAAATTAAAAAAAAAAAAATTTAAATATTTTCTCACAAAAATTTATCATTTCTTTAAATCAAATTTAAGTAAATAATTAAGTCTTTTGTACTGTTAGATTAATTTTTGAAAACATATCATGAAATATTTTGTAATTATTTTTGATAATTAGTTAGTTTTTGTCATAACTAGTATTTCTAGAGGATTTCTCCCTGAATAGCACTGAATGCTTTGCTATTTTTATGTCTCTAGATGATATGCTTATCTAAATAGCACTAGAGGCCTTGCTCTCTTTCCAATATTTGTCAATCTACTTGGAGTTGTTGGTTTTTGTTGTAATGCTGTAAAATAATTTCTTACTATCTCCTCTAGAGTTATTAGTTTTGGGGTTTTGTAGTTGGTATAACTACTTTCGGCTTCTATTCTATTGGTGAAGGCTCTATGAGTTACCCCACTAATTACTAGAATAGATTTACTGGCTTCAACCCAATTGTTATAAATTCCTAGTTTTGGGCCATTATAGACCACATAAACTTTTTTCTGTTCTTTTTTTTCTACCTCATCTGCCCAATTGAGCTTTTGGTCTTTAGAGATTATTTTGAATAGTTAAGTTCTTCCTGATTATTTCCTATCTCCATGAGAGATTTCTCGAGATATAGCATCTTGAGTTGTTCTTGTAGGATTTTTATCTCCTTTTCCTTTATCTTGATTTTGATGTTAAGATGTTTAATTCCTGAAAGTAGAAAAATAATTAGAGGTACTAATTATTTGGTAAGAGCATTTGCTAAGCTATTTTTATGGCCTGGAAGATGTTCAACATCAAAATTGTAATGATTGAAACATTGTTGTCATCTAATTAATCTTCCTTGTTTGTAATAAATTGCAATATTAGTTCTTAAGAAATAACCACAATTCTTTTTATTTGTTCTAACAATGAATCTGAAGCTTATAACATATATTACAAATTTTTTAATAGCCTTTTTGAAAACTAAATATTCTTTTTCATTACTATGGTAATTTAATTTTGAACCTTGATAAGATCATGATGTATATCTACAAAGATATTCATCTTTGTCATCTACTCTTACTTTAATAACTACTCCCCAATATTCTTGTGAAGCATCTATTTCAATTATCATCTGGCCCAAGATGGTATAAAGGTGACAATTTTTTTACCTTTTCTTTTACTTTATCCATATATAGAGTATCTTCTTCGATCCATTTCCAGATTTGATCTTTTTTCAATTTTTCTTGTAATGATTTTCTCATTTATGCAAGTTTCTTGATGTATGCTTCTACATATGTTAAACATCCTAAAAATCTTTGTAATTGGTTTTTGTCTTTTAATTCACTAGGGAAACCTTAAATATTATTTAGTATATGGGGTTATAGATTATGTTTTCCATCTTCAATTTTCAACCCTAAATATTTAATTTTTTACTGCGCAAGTACTACTTTCTTTTCAGAGAGTACAATGCCTTCTTTTCTACATTCTTGTAAAATATTGATAATATCCAAATAGTGTTTTTTTAATTCATTACTAAAAACTAAAATATTATCTATGTAAACCCAAAAAATATCTTGTAATTTCTTGAAAATGTTATCCATATATATTTGAAAAATACTCGGAGCTTATTTTAATCCAAATGGTATAACTGTCCATTGGAGTTGTCCTTGGGAGCAACTAAATGATAGTACTTCTTTCTTTTTTGGAATGAAGTATCTATCGTCAGTGGTTTCTTTATTTAATGTTTTAAAGTTTATTACCATTCTCTTTTTTCCTCTTCTTTTCTCAGCTTCTTTTTCAACTAAAAATGTTGAACTAGAGTGAGATGAATTACTTGATATTATTACTTTCAATTTCAAAAGTTCTTGAATTTGTTTTCCAAATTCAATCCTGTCTTCTATAGTATAAATCATTGGTTTTACTCTTATGAACTTATTAGGATCTCTTAATTTTATGATGACTATTGTTTTTGATTGTTTCGCTTTTTATGTTGTTGCATAAAAGTTAGGTTTGAGACAGTTAAAACTATTCTTATTTTTAAGACATAAAAGGTATCTCCTTCTAAGGTTGTGAGACTTATTTTATTGAAATATTTTGTGAAAGGTTGATATAAGTTTAGGAAATTATTTCCTATTAACAAATCAACTCCTGTTTCCTATTGATATATGGTTGAAATGTGAAAATTTTCTCTTTCTATCATTATATCAGTATGTTTTAATACTTTGTTAAGATTTATTGTAGTATTATTAGCAATTCTTACAATTAAATCTTTTGATGCTTTTTTCAGTTATCTTCTGAAAATACATATTTTTTGGCTACACACATACTAGCTCATGTATCTTTATATGCATGTAAATGATGAGTACTATAACCTTTAAATTTTAGTCCTACTTTAATGTAAGTACTATTTGGATTTGTAATACTATACAAATCATTCATCTTTTGATGAAGAATATCCATAATTTGAGTGTTCATATTTTGAGTCAATTATCTCTTCCTTAGTTTCTTCCAATAGATAGATACTATAAGTATCATTTATATCAGATTCGTCGATTGGTTCTAATTCCATTTTGAAAGCTTCTTTTGCTTTTGTGGAAATTCCTTTTTATGTTAAAGTCCGCTTAGACATTCATTGACATAATTTCTTTCTTCATTACAGATCCAACATTTGCATTTTTTCTTTTCTGAAGAGCAATAATTCCTGTTTTTTGAAGGTTTATACTTATTTCTTCTAAAATATATTTTCTTGTAAGTTTCTCTATTAAATCTTTTTTTTGGAAATTTTATTTTCTGAATTTATACTTTTATATTTATATTTTTGTTTATAAGATTTTATATTACATTTATATTTTCCTGGTATTCTAAAATCTTTTGTATCACAATTTTTTTATCATTTCCTCTTATCTGTTTATATTCTTTTTTTTCTTAACATTTAATAATGATCCAATTTTTAAGACTTCTTATTCTTTCGCCTAGAGTATCTGATATAGTTTCTCTATTTCTTTATTCCCAACTTTCTGTTAAGGTCTTATGTAATGTTCTAGGTAATTTTTGGAAAAAAACATTTTTTTATAAGTTGTTTTCATATAGGGGTAATTTATGGTAATACATTTCATATTCACAAATAAAAGAGTCTATGTAACACATGTTACAAATTGCCATATTTTTTAGATGCCATTTAGCTTCATTGATTTCATTTTCCCTGGATTCAGTGATAGTTCTTTCTTTATCTTCTCTGATAAGTTCTTTGTATATTTCATTTATTATTGTATCCAAGTATTCCCTTAACGTGGACAAATTCCTTTGCATTAACAAATGTTGTTGGTTTGTTAAGTTTGAAAACCAAACTTTAACATTTCTTGTCATTTTATTTCCTATAAGTACCCTATAGATTGAAGGATTTGTTTGGGTAGTTTGAGAGGTTTGTATGAGTAGTTTGAGAGGTTTGTATGAACACACTAATACCACTAGCCCATTCATCTAAGGCTTTCTTCCTATCTCTTATATGGTCTAAATCTAGAAGATCAGACTTATAATTATCATGAAGTTTGAATTCTGGTGGAATACTACCTCTAGTTTCCCAATGCAACCCTTCCTCCATTTTAGGTGATTGTCTTCTTCTATTTGTGGTATCAGGTTGTTATGTTCTTTGCCTATTTTTTTCTCCTCTATGTGGGTTAGATGTTTCTTCTTGGTAAGGAACTGGTAATGAAATTGGTTTCATATGACCTTTTGGGGTCATGTTTTCTAGTTCAGAATCAGTCTCACTACTTATTATCATATCATCATCTCCTTTGTTCGTACAAAGTTTTTCATATGATGTTATTCTATTTCTTCATTAGTTAGTGTCAATAAACTAACTAATTTTTCTATATCCCTATTTTCAAGGTTTATGAATTTTCTTTCTAATTATTTTCTATATTTCATTAAATTGAAATTATCTCTTTTTTTCAGATTGTTCCTCATTTTTTCTTTTATCATTTTTAGGAATTAGAGAATCTGATCTCTTAGGTGGCTCTTCTTTTAGTCTTTCTAAGAGATCATATTTATGATCTATTATTTCATTATTTCATTATTTCTATGTATGTTGTATACATTTTCTCTTATAACCACATTCCTTTATTTCTTTTAGTAATTCTTTTTGTGCATCTATTATTTCCTGTAAATATTTTGTGTTTGATTCTTAGACTAAATAATATTGCTTGATTTTTTGTTACTCCTACTAGGCTTCCATTTACTTTCAAATACATATTTTTTATTTTATTTCTAAACATTATTATTTTTTTCCTAATATGCAGTCATTAAACTAATGCCTTCATTATTTTAACTTCATTTTCTAGTTTTTTAACTTCTTTTTGGTTAAAAGTTTCTCCTTCATGGTCTATAAAAGTAAGTCTTGACATGCTATTATTTCTAATATTACGTTTTCTTCATGTTATCAGGGTTTTTCTTTGTTATCTAATTGTCATTCTTCTAGTATTTCAAAGTCTGTTAGTATTTTTGGTTTTATTATTTGTATAAGTTCTTTAATTTTTTTTGTCTATTTCTATAAATTTATTTTGTTCGTATATTGAACTATTATGACTATTTGTTAAAGAATAGCATATGATTAGATAATGTATTGAAAATGGATGATTTCCTTATTTCATTAATTCTTCGTTTTCAAATTTATAAGCTAAACTTAATACTTGATTTAGATTTTTATCATGTATATTAATATATAGGATATACTATAAATTTTAACTTTTGGTATCCTAAGTTACCATGGATCATTCATAATAAGGAATCTTTTCTATTTATTGTTCTATTATCTAATAATGCTATTTTTATTAGTGTATCTATTCCTTCTCTAAAATGAGTTTTTATTAATATTTGAATTCTTCCTAAATTGATGTATCCAATTTTTCTTTATTTTTATGAGAAATTTTTAATAGTTTATTTAATATAGTTTCTTTATCAGTTAATGGTATATTATACCTTCCTTTTGCACATGTAATCTTAATACTAATTTCTTACTAATTTTTTTATTACTTATGCCAAAATAAATTATGTTTTTTGTAGTTAATAATTTTCTTAATAAAAATGATGGGTCTTTAAATCTATCTCCTTTTTTAAGATTTAATTTTTCTTTTTGAATTTCTTCAAATTTCTTTTTACTTATTACCATTTCCTGTAAAAACATACTAAGATGTCTTTTGTTTCTATGTCTATTATTTATTGGTTTATTTTGTATTCTTACATTTTAGGAATATTACTATTTACTTTCATTATATTTCAAGGATATTTTTGAATTTTTTGAAATTTTAGGGATGTTTTTGAAGATTCCTCAAAGCTTGGAGGTATTTATGATATTAATCTGTATGCTCTACACATATTTTACATTTTACAAGTTTTATATTATATTATTAAAAGGAAAAAAAGTTTAGGGGAGAGACTAATACACTATAAAATAATGGACTAAATTAAATTTATATTTTTATAACTTCTAAAATTACTAAGTTGATAAAGGGGAAAAAGTTTTCCATAAAAACTTAGGTTTATGCAAATGTATAAATTAATATCAAAATTATATAGGGATGTACTGTTAGTACCTTACTTTAATAAAGGAGTATATCAGGGGTCTTTTTTAAGAAAATCTTAATATCACAAATATTGTTAAGGTTTTAAAAATATCACAAATATCCGTCAACTTAATGGAAGTTAAAGTTAACGAAACTAAATAGTAATTTTATAAAAAAAATGACAAAAATAATAAACAATCAAGAAACAATCGGAAACCAAGAAATAATATAAACAGAAACACAACACATCTCATGATATTTATCATAAGAAATGGTAAATAGTAAAAAGGAATTTGAAGAAATACATAAAACAATATCAAATCTTAAGGAATGAGATGGATTCAAAGATTCATTATTCTCAAGAATAAGAAAAATATTTTCAAGAAAAGATATAGTTTATTATGGAATAAGTAATAAAGAAATAAACATTAATATTACAGATGCAAAAAGAATGTATAATATAACATTAATTGATAAAAAAATCATTATAGATAAACTACCAAAAATCCCTTAAAAGGAGAAAAGAGAAATTGAAAATATCTATTTAAGAGGAATTCAAATATTAATAAAAACACATTTTAGAGAAGAAATTAATGTACCAATAAAATTAGCATTGTTAGACAATAGAATAATAAATAGAAAAGATGTTTTATTAGAAATGATTCATGAAAATCTAGGATACCTAAAATTAAAATCCATAGCATACCCTAAGTTTGACATTAATATTAATGATAAGAACTTAAACTAAGTGTTAAATTTAGTTTATGAATTTGAATGATGAGATTTAATAAAAGAAGAAAATCATCTATTTTCAGTACATCATATAGTAGAATATTTATTAACAAATAGTCATAATAGTTCAATATGATTTCTAGGAAAAACAATAAATTAAAATAATGAAAGTATTAGTCCATGACACAAGTTAGGAAGAAAATAGTATCATTGTTATCTCAATAATGTTCAAAAATAAACTAGAGAATATATAATTAGATTTTGATGGAAGCTTAATAGACATATAAAAAAATATTAATAATAAAAGCTTTAATTCTTTTAGCAAAAGAAATAAATATAGCACAAGAGTCAAACATTAAGTTCTTACAAGACATAAATGAGACACAAAAAAACTTCTAAAGAAATAAGAGAATATGGTTATAATAAAAAACTACAACAAGACATACATAAAAAATTTACAGAATTAAGAATGGATGTAAATAATATATCTAAAAATAATAAAATTATATATGTTATAAGTTTGATTAATTTGTAAGATAAAAGGAAGAATCACCTAGAAGATCAGATGCATTAATACATAGAAATGAGAACAAAAAGAATGAGAAAAAACCCAAAGATAAAAAAAGATATAATCACAATTTAATGAAATATAGAAAAGAATTAGAAGAAATGTTTATGAACCTTAAAAATAGGAACATAGAAAAATTAGTTAGTTTATTAACCTTAACATATGAAAAACTAGGAAGACATTGTGATGAAAAACTTTGTACAAAGAAAGAGGAAGATGATATGACAATAATTAATAAAACTGTTTCTAAACCAAAAAATATGATCCCAAAAAACCATATGAAACCAATTTTATTAATAGTTTCTTATCAAAAAGGAATATCTGATCGACAAAGAGAATAAAGAAATAGGAAAAAGCTAGAAGAACCTAACATTCCTTATAGAAGAAAAAAATAATCTAAAATGGAAGAAGGATTATATCGAAGAACTAAAGGTAGCATTCCACCAAAATTCAAACTTCATGAAAATTACAGATATGATCTTTTAGATTAGATTGTGTAAGGGATTGGAAAAGAAAATTAGATGAATAGTTTAGTGGTATGAGTGTAATTATATAAACTTCTCCAATCACACGATTAAATCCTTCAACATATAAAGTCTTAGTAGCTCATAAAATGACAGAAAATATTAAAATTTATTTTATAAATTTAACATAAATATAAAATTTATGGGTGCAAGGAAATACTCCAACAAGTAGAGAATGCCTAGAGACTATAGGTAAATAAAATATACAAAGAATTTATTTGAAAAGATAAATGTAGACATATCATTAAATTTAGTGAAAATAAAATTGAGGAAGATAAATAGCATTTAACAAATATGAAAATGTGTGACCTGTGTTATATAGACTCATTAATTTGTGGATATGAAAAAATATCATCATAAGTTGCCACCCTCCATGCAAGAAACTTATAAGAAAATATTTGTTTTTTCAAAAATTACCTAGAACATTACATAAAACTATAACAGAAGAATGAAATAAAAAAAATAGGAAAACTATACGAGACACCTTAGGAGAAAGAATAAGAAGTCTTAATAATTAGATGATCATCAAATTTCAAGAAATACATAAATATAAATAAATAAGAGGAATAATAAAATCTATTATGATACAAGAGATTTTAGAATGTTAGAAAAATATAAATGTAAGATAAAAATACAAAATATTCAAAAAAATATAAATTTAGAAAACATAACTTTTAAAAATATAAGATAATGTATGATAAAGAATATTATAGAAAAAAATATATTAGAAGAAAAAATATAAACCACCAGAGAATAAAAATTATTGTCCATTAGGGAAAAAGAAATACAAATGTTGGATTTGCAATGAATGCCCTAACAAACTTCAACATAAAAAAGAATTTTCATACAAAGTAAAAATCTTAAAAGAAGCTTTTAAGATAGAACCAATTGAGGAATTAGATATAGATGATACTTGTAGTATTTATTTATTGGAAGAAACTGGGGAAGAATAACTAATACAGAATATGAATGTTAGAATACTCTTCATCAGAAGATGAATAATTTGTATAGTATTACAAATCCAAACGCTACTTATATTATGGTAAGATTGAAATTTAAAGATTACACACGTTACTATATATATGCATATGTAGATACATAAGTTAGTATATGTGTAGATAGTAAATACGAAAGCAAGCACCAAAAGTCTTAATTGTAAAAATTGTTAACAATATTATAATAATTTATTAGTAAGAAATAATTTCCTAAACTTATATCAACTCTTTATGCAATATTTAAACAAAATATGTCTAACAACACTAGATGGTGAAACCATTTAAGTGTCAAAAATAGTAAAATCTTTGACTGTATCAAACCTAACTTTTAAGCAACAATATAAAAATAAAAAATGTGGTGAGATAAAGATAAAGCAAGAACAAAAACCTAATTTAGAAAAAAATTCATTATATATAGAAGAGAAACGAAACTCTTTTCTTAATGAAACATAGAAATATAAAAGCCTTAACAAGTATCAAAGAATTATTAAAAGTAGTAGGCTCAAAAAATCCTTTAGACCCAAAGGTAAACAAATAAAAAATGATTGCTGACATAAAACTAAGAGACCCTAACAAAATCATTAGAGTAAAACCTATGATTTATACCCCAAAAGACAAGATTGAATTTGAAAAACAAATTCAATAATTTTTGGAACTAAAAGCTATAATACCAAGTAATTTACCTCATTCTAACCCAACATTTTTAGTTGAAAAAGAAGCTGAAAAAAGAAGAGTAAAAAAGAGAATGGTAATAAACTTCAAAGCATTGAAATAAAGAAATATTTGATGATAGATACTTTATTCCAAGAAAGAAAAATTATTATCATTTACAAAAGAGAAAACATATTTCTCAAGTTTTATTGCAAAAATAGATTTTAACAAATAAAATTGGATAAGGAATCTAAAAAACTAACAAAATTTAGTTACCCAAGGACAATTCTATTGAACTGTTGTATTATTCAAATTAAAACAAGCTCTAGGTATCTTTCAAAGGTATATGAACAACATCTTTAAGAAATTACAAAATATTTGTGGTATTTACATAGATAATATTTTAGTTTTCAGAAATGAGTTAAACAAATATTATTTAGATATTATTATTATTCTACACGAATGTAGGAAATAAGGCATTATACTTTCTAAAAAGAATGCAGTAATTGCTCAACAAAAAAATTAAGTATTTAGGATTAAAACTTGAAAATGGAAAACATAATCTACAATCTCATATATTAAATTATATTCAAGGATTTTCTAATGAATTAAAAAAAACAAATACAAAGATTCTTAGGATTTTTAACATATAATGCAGCATACATCAAGAAACTTGCAGAAATATGAAATATTTACAAACAAAATTGAAAATGATCATGTTTGGAAATGAGTGGAACAAGATATTTTGTACATTGATAAAGTAAAAATACAACTAAAAAATTTACCAACTTTATACCATTTAGGTCCAAATGATAAAATGATAATTAAAATAGATTCTGCATATGGATGTTGGGGAGCAGTTTTAAAAGTAAAAGTAGATGACAAAGATGAATATCTTTATAGATATAAATCAGGATCTTTTCATGGTCCAGAGTTAAATTATCACAGTAATAAAAAAGAATACTTAGTTATCAAAAATGCTATTAAGAAATTTACAATGTATGTAATATGTTCTAGATTTATTGTCAGAACTGATAACAAGAATTTTGGTTATTTTCTTAGAACCAATATTGTAGGTGATTATAAATAAAGAAGCTTAGTGAGATGGCAATAGTAGTTTAACAACTATAATGTTGATGTTAAACATCTACCAGGAAATAAGAATAGTTTAACAAATGCACTTAAAAGAGAATTAACACCTTTAACTATTTTTGTTCTTTTAGGAAGGGAACATCTTGATATCAAGATCAAGATAAAGGAAATAGAGTTAAGAATCCTTCAGGAACAACTCGACATTTTATACCTAGAGAAGTCTCTTTTGGAGACGGGAGTTAAACAGAAAGAACTTAACAGTTCAAAAATGACCATTAGAGTCCAGAAACTCTAAAGAGAAATCCCTATTAGAGATTCATTATAAGGAAAATAAAAATTTTGAAGAAGAAATTCAAAATGAAAAGAAAAAAATCTTACAGTTCAATGGATAACAACATCTTTGAAAAAAAAAGCCTAGTTAGGCTAAAGAACTAGAGAAAATAATACCAAAAAAAGACATGTTGTATATAATGGTCCAAAATCCTGAATTTTAAACAATTGGCTTGAAGCAAACAAAACTATCATAAGATTTAGTATAATAACTTATAGATCTTTCACTAATAGAATAGAAACCAAATGTAGTTATGCCAGCTACAAAGTACCAAAACTAATAATTCTAGAAGATATAGTTAAAAATTACTCTGTAGCATTACAACAACAACCATTGCCAACAAGTAGGTTGAAGACCCTAGGAAAGATAGTAAGATCACCTATACTATTCAGAGAAACACCTCTCATAGAAACAACAATGATTGTACGACTACCAATACTATTCGGGAAAACATCCCCAAGAATACATTGGTCATTAAAGATGAAAAAGAACAGTACAAGAATTTAAGTAAACCATAATGATTGAGTCTCTATAACTTAGCAAGAAAATCTACTCATAAACATATCGAAGATATGAAATTTTACACCATATAAAAATAATTTTCTGTAGGCATTAAATTTAATATTTTTAAAGGAGCTGATTAATGAGACAAGATCGGCATCAGGTTAGCAATATCGACCTTGCAAATACTTTGGTTTTATATTTGTAAAACTGTGGGAAGTGCATGAATCATTTTATAGAAAATAATAAGAATACTCTCAAGATCGATCCAAGGAAGAAATATATATGGTTTTTAATTTATTATTTAAACTTTTAAAAATGAAATTAAATCATAAACATCCTGTCACAATATTTTGATTTTTATATTTTCTAATCTAATAACATAAAACTAAACATAGATATTGATTCAATAAAAAATTATGCAAATTTTTAACATTCATAAGAGTAGAGTATTTATGGATATAATAATTAAGTTAATTATGATTGCTCATATTATTTAGATTATTAAAAATATAAATTGATATTTATTGATTATTTTTTTATATAAATAACACCTTTGGTGAGATTAGATATTTTTTGTTAACTAAAGAGACCAATTAACACATATGAGTGGAGTCGATAATTAATTTGGTTAATTAAATGAATTAATTTTTTTTATAAGATATTGAAAATGAACCATTTTAATGCCACCTTTGGTGAGGTTAGACATTTTAAACTTTATTCAAGGTGTCTAAATTAAACCTAAGAATTTAATTATCCGAGTACCAATTTAACTACCATGCGATTGTACCAAAAAATAAAAAAACACTACTCTAAATTAGACTGGATAATTAAACCTTAAAATCTAATTTTTAGATTTAAGTTTGTAATGAAAAATAATATATTTCTCTCTAACATCCTTAATATAAAAACTTGAATAAAAACAAAATCAATTTATTTTATAAAAATGTTTTACCTATTTAATATTTCGCAAGCATAACAACATTATTATTATATCATATTTACAAACAACCAGCCATATTAAATTTAATCATAGATAAATTAAATATAACATATAAGAATAAAATATAAAAATAACTATAAAGAATTCATTTTAAAATTATATCTTAAAAGAATTCTTATAGAATTTTGATGCTAATTTAGTTTTTGGAAGCCCTCTAAATGGATTTCCATTCTGTTATTTGAATCAAAATCTACAAATCTACAAAAGCATAAACTTTAAAACTAAAAAAATTAAGAAAACTATATAGAGAGAGAATAGCTAAAAAATTGTGTGATATGAGATTAGGGGAGATGGTTTTTTTATAGGTGAAAAAAGGCTAAAAAGTGAGAAAATATCTCGAAAATTGGTTTTGGACAGGCTGGCACTCGTATGGGGCGAGACTTGCAGTGAGATAGGCACTGACGTGCGTAGGATTTGTAGCAGACGAGCGCTAGCACGCACGATACTCTACATGACATGTGTGCAGCTCAACGTGGCCCATGCAGGACTCGACAAATAGGCACGTGGGACTCGGCATTGTTTTACCATTTTGACCAATTTTCCATTTTTTTTTACTTTTTCTCAACATATTTGTGATGTATTGCCTAAAGTATTTTTCTTTGAGTCTTTAAATTATTTTTAAATGAAGATACCTGAAAAATAATAGAAACACACGTGATTCTGAAAAAATATTATATAAAAATATGATAAAATCATACAAACATAAATCTATTTAATCAATTAAAATACATTAAATCGTGATAATTTTAGTACTTTTTAATCACTCATCACAACCCTCAACCAGCTTCTTACTGGTCTCTTAGCAAGAGAAGCGATAAAAACTAAAAATTAAAATTTACCCAATTTCAATGTGAGAAATTCGAATTCACTTCGACTAGATCCTTACAAGTCAATACTCTTAAAACATTGAATCCTATAGGTTCAAGCACTCATACTAAGGCATATGCGAATAGAGTTTATGTTTAGGAATGAACTAATAATTTCGCATACTTATAAAAGAAGAAATATTGAAAAATAGTGCATAACTTTGATATAATGAAAGAAGTCAAATATTTAGGATTTCGTAAAGAAATCACAAAATTATTTTCATGCCTCAATCATAATCATTAAATAAAAATTTCAAGATATATGCCTTATATAATGAAGAAAGTGCAATGACTCTTTAGGGATTTACTTCCTATAACTTTCTTTTATAATTAGCATTTTCTCACAAATTTGTAGGCTATGTGGGTCATAGTATGTAGATTATACTATTTATTTTCTCTTTCTCTTTTTTTTAATATATATTTTTTTAGAGAGAGGACCTATTTTTTTATAAAGAGAACTCATATACAGTTTATACATTTTTTTGTATGATAAGGTGAGTGGCTAAATTTTGTAGCTTTTCTGTTTGATTTTGGTTTAGGTAACCCCATATATGTTTCTTTTTGGTAGAAGTCATGCATGAATGAGATAAATGGCATATACTATCAATTTCTACTTAAGTCATTCAATCTAAGAAGTAAAAACAACATATAACACTTTACTAGATATGAAAATCCTAACATTCAATGCTAATACCTATAGAGATCATCTAAAACTTTGAAGAAATAAGAGATGTGTTTGGAGTGAAAAAAAATATTCCACTTAGAAAAGGAAATTAGGCTCAAATTATATCTCACAAGGATAGTCTCCACTATTTTATTTCTAAAGACTAATTTTGGGTTCATTATAATTTTCACACTTTATCATGAAATACTACTTATGACAAAAACTAACTAATTACCATGTACTCCATTATATGTTTTTAAAAATTAATCTAACAATGCAAAAAACATAACTATTTACTTAAATTTGATTTAAAGAAATGATAAATTTTTATAAGATTTTTTTAAAAATTAATCCTAAAATTCTAAAAATTACTAAACCACACAAGGAAAATAAAATCAAACACAATAAAAATGAAATGTGAACATAAAAAAAATTTAAAATTGTTAAATTTTTTGAAATTAAGCATGATAACTTTTCACTACCCTCAACCTAAAACTTACATTTTCCTCAATGTAACAATTGTAAATTGAAGATAAAGATAAAAGACAAGAAAAGTTACCTATATTCTTGATAATGTGCAAGAAGTGATGGAGAAATGCAGGTGCATCTATCATGTTTATCATTAAAGTCCTACACAGATAGATCGTGGTGAACTACTAACATCTCAATAAATACTTTTAGTTTTAACAATTCTCAAGTTATTCACATGAAATTAAACTAAAATAAATAACATAAATTAAATAAATAAAAGAAATAAAAGAAAACTACCTAAAATGATGGATTTCCTCTTATCCAACGCTTAGTTTAACATCTTAGCAAGACATAATATGATATATTTCATTTTAAGTAAACTCAATGTTCCAACATCATTGAGTCAATCAAACCAACATGTATGACAAGTTTGTTTACCTATACTTTTTAAGTCATGCCTTATGAATTTTCAAAATTTTATTTACTTAAAACTAGAGACATGATTGTGGATTTAAATAAACCACTTCTAGGAGCAAGTCAAATAACTAAGGCATCAAAACACATTTCTACCTAGATCTAACAAAGCAACTACAATTTTTATCACAAATTATGATTAAAAACTTTGAAATTTTTAATATTAACTTTAGAATTGTTTTTTAAACTAATCTAACACTAAGTATTAAAATAAATACTAAAAAAAATAAAGTTAGTAAAATAAAGGAAATAATAAAAAATAATAATAATTATAAAAATTTTACGATATATATAATACAAACAACTTTTATAAAAATTTTGATACATATAATTATACATACATAAACTATACATATTTATAATACACTATATTTATCATATAATAGAAATACATATTTTTTTACAAATAAATATACATGATTAAATTATACAGAATAAATATTTATAATACACTCTATCTAATATATAATTTAAACATATTTTTTTACAAATAAATATCACTACTACAAAAGTGGTCATTTAAGTTGATATTTAAAGTCAGTTTTTGGTAAAAACCGACTTATAATGAATTTAAATTCGATTCGTTGAAAAACCAACTTAAAACATGTAGATTATAGTATCAGTTGACACGTAGAACCGATGCTACGTCCTACGTGTAGTGTCGGTTCTACGTGTCAACTGATGCTACACACATAGATTTTTTCCTTCTATCTTCTTTCTTCTTCACACAGAAACTATTTCAAGCACTGCATAACTCTAAAAAACCCAAAACCTCATCCACTCTTTCTCATTTTCCGACCACCTACGACCACCAATTCCAGTGTCTTTTAATGAGTTTTCTTCCTCTCCAACTTATCTTCTAGATCCCCTATATTTTTTAGCAAAATACTAAAAATATTTATACCCATTTTCTCACTTACAAAACACCATTTTTTTATTCATTTACTCTTGTAAGTATTTTACACACTTATTATTCATATTTATTTTTTTGTATATTGTGTTATTATTTGTGTATACATTTTTGTATTATATATGTAGGTTTTATATTATATGTATGTTATTATTTTTATTATGTAGGTTTTGTATAAATTTTCTTAATGAAATAAATTTATATATTTATGACTGTGATTTAAGGTTGGTTTTTATTAATTTCTTTATTTTTGTTAATATGAAATGAGAAAAAAACGATTCAATAATATGATGCTCATTAAAAATTTAGGTTTGAAGTAGTGTAGTTATTTTAAAAAAATATTAATCATCACAAAATTGTTATATAAATTTTGTTTTATATATCTTAAATTTGAATCAACTCAAATTATGTGGCATATTATTATTAGTAATTAAAATCAATCTCATATAATTATATTTATGTGTATATATTTGTTATGTTTGGTTTTAATGTATTTATTTTTATACGATGTTTTGATAAATATTCTAATAATTAAGGAATTCATATATAATAATATCTTAAATATATTGGTTGGATACATATTTAATATGCTTAATATCATTAATAGAAAATTGACAAATCTTGGATGTCAAAGTGTAGAATTGAGGAGGATTATATTTCTGGAGTTGAAAGTTTCTTGAAATTTGCTTGTAGAAATAGTAATAATGAAATTGGTATGATTTGATGCCATGTGTTAAATGTAAAAATGAGCGATTTCATGATGTTGACGAGGTTAAGTATTACCTTATCTGTAGTGGTATTCTTTTAAGTTATAAATGCTGGTATTATCATGGAAAAAATATTGATAATACTCACTGGGAAGAGATAAATAAGAATGTGAGTGGATTATATACATCTTATCATAATGTACAGACATAAAATATGTTTCATGGTGTTAAAGATGAACTATATGAAGATGATCCTGTAACCTTTAAAAAAATTCTAAAAGATGCCAAAAACCATTATATCTAGAATGCAATAAATACACTAAAATGTCGGGATTGGGTCATTTGTACAATGTGAAGGCAAAAAAAAAATTTCTGACAAGGGATTCACATAATTACTAAATGTACTAATAAATATGTTTCCTGAGGGTATTGAATTGTCATCTTCAATGTATGAAGTGAACAAATCTCTTAGTCGATTTGGCATGGAATATCATAAGATTCATGCTGGTCCAAATGATTGCATTCTTTATAGAAAAAAATATATGAGATATTAGATGATTGTTCGATGTATAAAGAATTGAGATGGAAGCATGCTAAAAATGAGACAACACCTAAGAAAGGTGTGCCCGTAAAGGTTCTTTGGTACTTTCCTCTGATTCCTCACTTTCAAAGGTTGTTCAAAAGTAAAGAGACATCAAAGATGTTGACTTAACATTCAGATAATCGATCTGATGATGAGGTGCTACATCATCCTTGTGATTCTCCAAATTGGAAAGTAGTAGATAATCTATCCTCTCAATTTGTATCTAATCCACATAGTTCCCTTAGTAGTAGATATAGTTGTTGGCTAGTAATTATGGTAACTTACAACCTTACTCTCCGATTGTGTATGAAAAGAAAATTCATGATGTTAACATTATTGATCACTGGACTGAAACAACCCAGTGTTGATATTGATGTATATTTGTAGCCTTTGATAGATGATTTAAAGACGTTGTGGAATAATGGTGTAAATATTTACAATGCACATAAAGAAGAATACTTTAACTTGAGGGGGGGGGGGGGGTCCTTTTATGGACAATTAATAATTTTCCTACCTATGGGAACATGCAACAAAAGGTTATATAGGATTCTCTATATGTAGTTATAGCACTTTTGTAACTTATCTTGTTCATGGATGAAAGATGTCTTATAGAAGACATAGAAGATTTTTTCCATCTAGATGAAAGTTTAGATACCAAAAGAAATCGTTTAATGGTGAAGAAGATCATGATCCTGCACCCCGACCTTTGCTAGATGTTGAGATATTTAGGCAATTGAATGGTATGACATTTAAATGATATGGAAATATGAAAAAAAGAATACTCACTAATGGAGGGAAACAAAATAGGTCAACTATTAAAAGGGGTGAAAATGAAAATGTTACTGAATCAATAGACCATGGTTGTTGGAATAAAAAATCAATATTTTGGGAATTACCTTATTGGAAAGACCTATACATTTGTTACATCTTAGATGTCATTCACATTGAGAAAAATGTATGTGAGAGCTTGATTGGTACATTACTTAATATACATGGGAAAATGAAGGATGGAATTAAAATAAGACTAGATTTAAAGAAACTAGGCATACGACCTGAATTGGCACCGAGGGTGGAAAATGATAAGAATCGAACATACTTGCCACCAGCATCGTATACAATGTAAAAAAAGGATGTGTTTTGTAAATGTTTGGCATGTGTAATAGTTCATGATGGTTACTTATCCAACTTAAGAAATTTTGTGTCTATCATTGATAAGAAGCTTTATGGATTGAAATCACATGACTGTCATATCTTAATGTAATAGTTATTACAAGTTGCTATTAGATCAACTCTTCTAAAACATGTTCGATTATTAATAATTTATCATTTTTCATTCTTCAATACAATATGCAAGAAATCTATATCAATTGGAGAGTTCAACTCTTTATAGAAAGATGTTGTAGAGAATTTGTGTCTAATTGAAAATATTTTCCCTTTTTTTTCAATATAATGATTCACTTGTGTGTTCATTTAGTTCGAGAGGTTCAATTGTGTGGTCCTACTTACTTAAGGTGGATGTATCCTTTTAAGAGATACATGCAAGTCCTTAAAGGATATGTAAATAATAGAAATTAACCTGAAGGATGCATGGTGGAACGTTACATTGCTGAATAGACCATTGAGTTTTGTTCTGAATACTTTAGTGGTTGCGCTGAAATTAGGAATCTTATGCATTAGTTGTTCTTAGAATTTCACATGATCCAATTAGGTAACCATATGCTTGGTGGAAGTAAGAAATTGTTTATTGATCGCAGTCAATGAGAAAAGGCACACCGAACCATTTTGCTAAATAATAAGGAGGCACAATCGTACATAGATTAAATGATGACATGTTCATCCTTTTCATTTAAAATAAAATTATTTTCTATTTAAATATAAATGATATCTAATTGATATATATTTAATAACATTACAGAATGCATATAAACATACTGAAGATCGATCCTCGTTATAAAAAAAGGAGAAAAATAGTTGTATGATGAACATATATGAGAGCTTATTAATTGGTTTCGCAACCATGTAAGTGTCACATACAAGAATTCATTAGTACTTCTATGCAATGTTTTAAAACTTTGTTTTAAACATATTTCATGTTTTTGTATGCATAGATTCGAGTTGAACTCAATAAACCCAATCATAAAATAACAAAAAGCTTAGAATGGCTTGCACATGGTCCAAAATTTGATGTCAAATCATATTTTAATTTCACAATTAATGGATCAAGGTTTACAACTCAAGCAAGGGACAAAGTGGTGTGAAGATGGTTGCACAAACTATGTAATTTTCCAGTTTAAAAAATGACAATCCTGTACTTTTTGATAGAATATATTATGGTATAATTTAAGAAATTTGGGAACTTGATTATGAGGTCCTCTATGAAACAGTATTCTTGTTTGATTGTGCCAAAGATGTTATCAATGTTGGATATAAAATAGACGATTTTGGATTTACTCTTGTAAATATATCCAAGATAAGTCACACTGATTATCCTTTCATGTTAGCACTTCATGCAAAACAAGTATTTTACGTGAGCGATCAAATTGACACAAGATGGTCTATTGTGTTAACGCCTCCACAAAAAATTTCTAGCATTATGATGCTTTAGAAGATGATGAAATGCTTGATACATTATCCAATATTAGTCATTTCTCAAATAAATTGCCTAATGTATGTGATGATCTAGTTGATGACGATGATTCTTCATCATGGACTCGAAGTGATTGTGAAGGAATATATATATATATATACGATCAACAACCTAATTAAACATAATGCATGTTCTATATTATTCTATTAACTCTTGCATATTTATATGTTCGAATTAAAATTGTCAATTAATTTCTATTTCATCATTGTTTGTAGATATTTCATGGATCCTAAGGTACTAGAGATTGTAGATTCAAATGATCCATTGGGGCATTTGAAAAGAAGAGGTTGTGCGAATATACTTGATGCTCCACTTAACCCAGATGTATAGTACCCGCTCTATTTGATCGAGTGCATATTGCAGCTATTTGAATATCAAATGGTTGATTTATGTATATTCAAGTGTGGACAAGGTGAGTCCCCAATCGGTAAATAAATTTCATTTATGTAGAACATATATAATTATATTTATATTAGCTAATTATTTATTTATATTTATTTTATATAAGGCATGTTATTATCGAATTCAAGTTAATCACTCATCACATTTAGGAATGTTCTATGATTCTTCATTTGACAATCAATATCAAGAGAGGGATGTTAGCATCAGAGCTAAACAATTATGTGATAGGGAATTAACACTTAACATAAATCAGAAGTTGATAATTCCTTGGCCACTAAAGTTTGAACAAGGCCAAGATCATTGGATGTTGGTAATCCTTGATTTATATGGCAATCATGTTTGGTACTGTTACTCAAATTCCATAGAATTGAGTAAAGATACAAAAACAGTTGTTGAAATGTAAGAGTTATAGCTAGCTATTATTCTTCTATTTTTCTTGGTAATATTTAATAAAAAACTAATTGTTATAAACTTTGATAGGGCATTGAAACTGTGGAACAAGAGTAAGGGCATTGCCTTTAAAAACTCTCATAAGCTTATATGGGACAAAATTATGGTATGTATAAGTGAATATTAACAATTTAATTAATTGTACTATTGAATAATAAAGATGTTCGAATATGTAAAATAATGTACACTTGTTTTTTGTAGGTTGCACAATAAAATGATGGAGTCATGTGTGGTTACTATGTCATTAACTTTATGAGAAAAATCACCACAAATATCAAAATTCCAATTAAAGATTTGGTAATCTCTTTTACCAATATACCTTTTTAACATATATGAGTTATTTTTTGTGAATTAATGAAATTACATTCTTATTTTGAGTTTAAATACATGTAGTTCTTTGGTTGGAACAAGTTGGGCTATGACCTGCAAATTTTTGATGAATTACGAAATAAATGGGCAGAACACATGGTTCAAATTATATCATCATAGGAAGAATCAGGAGAAGATTTTAATGATCTTAAATAACATATGACAATATCATGGTAATTTTTATAATGCTTTAATTTCTCTATTCTTGTGTCTAAAGTCTGGGCAGCTTGTTTGATGGATGTTTATGTGCTCATGTATTTAGAGGATGAATTGTTATATGGACCTGTTTTTTGCCTAAAGTTCATCTCATCTCTTTTGCCTAGTTCCCTTGTATGACAACATCATGGTAGTCACTGGCCAACCAAGTACAGGAAAACCACCAAGAATCATCATTCTAATGTAATATCCTGAATTCACAAAAAATAACTTATATATGTTAAAAGATTAGTAAAAGTGATTACCACATCGACACCGGAGTGATATAATAATAACCTTATCCCTTCGAAATCATATTAGCATTGTATTAATATTTTTTCTATAAATATGAAACTATCTGGAATCAAATTGGTATTTTTAATGCTATAATGAGCTCTAAATATTAAGTCAAGTGTAACTCTGATTTGTTACTTGGGTTGGTTGGGCAAAAAATAGTTGTTCCATAAGTTTATAGGCACAAAAACTCAACCAACCCAAGTAACAAATTGGAGTTACACTTGACTTCATATTTAGAGCTCATTATAGCATTAAAAATACTAGCTTGATTCTAGATAGTTTCATTTATAGGCAAAAGATTAATATAGTGCTAATATGATTTCGAAGGGATAAGGTTATTATTATATCACTTCAATGTCGATGTGGTAATCTATTTTACTAATCTTTTAACATATATAAGTTATTTTTTTGTGAATTTATGATATTACATTCTTATTTTGAATTTAATTACATATACTTCTTTGGTTGGAACAAGTGGGGTTATGATATGCATATTTTTGATGATTTACAAGAAGAATGGACATAACACTTTGTTCAAATTATAACATTAGGAGAAGAATCTGATGATCTTATATAACATAGGATAACACCATGGTAATTTTTATAATGCTTTAATTTTTTCATTCCTATGTCTTTGAAGTTTAGACTGCTTATTTGATGTATGTTTAGGTGCTCATATATTTAGGAGAATAAATTGTTATATGAACCAGCTATGTTTTGCCCAGTTTCTTAGTCACTATGTTTGTGATTCTAAGCCAACCAAGCTTCCTCTCCTTAAAATAAAGTGAGAATATCACAAAATTCACGACAAAAGAGAAGACGTCATTTTATTTGTAATTTAAGTTAAATATATATGTATTGTATATAAATTATTTTTTTGTAATAAATTTAATTCTCAAGTAATTAATTAATATTTAATTTTTCAATTATTTATATTATTTAAATTATTTATTAAACAATTTTTGGTTTTTTCTGCTATTATGTAGTGATCAAATAAATGTTTTAATTTAAGTATAATAGAAAATGAGTAAATTTTGTAAAAAAAAATTAAAAATTTAAAGCCGGTTCAATGCGTGAACCGACTTTACATTTTTAAATCATCACATTTCAAGTCAGTTCACCAAACCAAATTTAAAAGTCATTTTTGGTGTATAGAATATAATACACTCTATATAATATATAATACAAACATATTTTTATACATGTTATATCATACAATATTTACAACAGTTAAGTTAATCTCTAAGTTAAATAACATAATCAGTATTAATCAAGAATTATCCCATGAAAGGCAAAGCTTACTTAAAAACCATTATTCTAGATAAAGAAACGTTCTCAAGAAAAACTAGTGGCACAAAGGGTTTTAAGAAATAATCTCTTACAAAGAACTCTCGTAGATCGTTACTTTTAATGTTATTACACAATACGTTTTTTCTTTTAACTTTTTTTTTCAGAAAATAAAATAATTAAATAAATTAAAGGTTTTTAAAAAAACGAAAATTAAAAAAAATCAATTTTTCAAAGAAAAAATTAAAAATTAAAAAATAGATATTTTTTTAAAATTTAAAATTTTTCTTATACTCTTTACGGAACAATAACAGTATATTTTTTATATTTTAAATTTAAATTTTAAATTTTTTGATTTATTGTTCACCGAACAGTAACAATAGATTTTTTAAAAAATTTAATTTTAATTTACTATTCATGGAATAGTAACCATGGATTTTTTTTTAAATTTTCTGTTTATTTAGATTTTTAAAATTTTAATAATTTAATTTAAATTTAATATTTATTATTATTTTTTATGAACAATAAATCACAAAGATTTATTCAAAATATTTATATTTTTTTAAAATTTTAAAATAAATAACAAAAATCATAATTATTTAAAACACAAAAAGTTTTCAAAATTTTGATAAATAATTTAAAAATATTATTCCCTCCCTGACAACGGCGCTAAAGACTTGATTAACAAAATCATGTTCCCAGAAACGGCGCCAAAAACTTGATGAGACAAAATCAAGTTTCCAACAACGGCGTTAAAAACTTGATGAGGCAAGACCGATATCGGATTGGTAATATCGATCTTGTAAATACCTTGGTTTTATATTTGTAAAACTCTCGCAAGTGCATGAATCATTTTTAAAAAAATGATAAGAATACTTTGAAAGTCAATCTAAAAAAAGAATATATATGGTTTTTAATTTATTATTCAAACTTTTTTTAAAAAGTAAATCCTAAACATTATGTCATGATATTTTGATTTTTTTGTTTCCTAATCTAATAACATAAATATATATTCAATAAACAATTATACAAATTTTTATTATTCATAATAATGGAGTATTTATAAAAATAATAATTAAGTTAATTATACTTGCTCATATTATTTAGTAAATATATAACTTGATATTTATTAATTTTCTCTTTTTTATATAAATAGCATTATGGTGGGATGAGATATTCTTTGTTAATTAAACAAATCAATTAACATTTATGGGTAGGGTCGATAATTAATTTGGTTAATTAAATTAATTCATTTTTTCTAAGTGATTGATAATGAACCATTTAAATGCCACATTTGGTGGGGTTAAATATATTAAACTTTATTCAAGGTGTCTAAATTAAACTTAAGAATTTAATTATCTGAGTGCTAACTTTCAAGTTTTAAAAACATTATTGAAAACATGTTAATATATTTTCGAATGATAGTTCTTATAAAAACTTTTGAAATACAATTTCATTCTAACTACCAGAAAATTGTACCAACAAATAAAAAAACACTACTATAAATCATATCGGTTAATTAAACCTTAAAATCTAATTTTTAGATTTAAGTTTGTAATGAAAAATAATATATTTTTCTCTAATCTTGAATAAAAACAATAGAAATGTTTTACCTATTTAATGTTTCGCAAGCATAACAATGTTATTATTATATCATATTTACAAACAACCAACTATGTTAAATTTAATCACAGAAAAATTAAATATAACATATAAAAATAAAATATAAAAATAACTATAAAGAATTCGTTTTAAAATTATACCTCAAAAGAATCCTTAAAGAACTTTGATGCTAATTTCGTTTCTAGAAAACCTTTAAACAGATTTTCATTTCCGTTTATTAAATCAAAAACTAGAAATCTATAAAAGCATAGCTAGTTCTTTTCAAAAACGAGAATAGATTTAAAACTAAAAAAGCTTTTTATATAGAGAAAGTTAAAGAGAGAGAAAAGAGTTGAGAAATTGTGTGATTTGAGATTAAGAGAGAGGGTCCTTTTATAGGTGAGGAAAAGACTAAAAAAGTGAAAAAATCTCAAATTTTGGTTTTAGATGCATTTGGATAAGTTGGCATGCATGTGGGGCTAGATTTGCGACGGGAAAGGTGCTTACGTGTACGGGACTCTACATGACATGCGCACGAGACTTGGAAAATGTGTGCACAAGGCAGGCTGAACTGGATATGGTGCACACAAGGCTCGACGTGGCATATGTATGGCTTGGTATAGTGCACACGCGACTCGACATTTTTGACTTTTTTGATTTTATCCAATTTTTCTCATTTTTCCCAACATATTTGTGATGTATTGCCTCCAGTATTGTTTTTCGAGTCTTTCAATTATTTTTGAACGAAAATACCTAAAAAATAATAAAAATACCTGTGATTCCGAAAAGACAAATTTATATAAAAATATGATAAAATCATACAAGTATAAATCTATTTAATCTATTAAATTACATTAAATCATGGTAATTTTAGTACTTTTTAAGTATCATCACTAATCCATTTTTGTTATAAAGCTTTTCATGCAGGTTTTATCAAGAACCTATATCCAAGAATTAATTTAAGTGAATTAAATTATTTTCTTGAAAATTTCAAGAAGGCTATCAAGAACTTAAGGAAAAAAAATCAAAGCAAGTGACAAGCTTGTCTATTTTATATTTTTTTAATTCACTTATAGAATAGAATGAAGAAGTTTGTGTTAGTCATTATTATTTTATCAAATTAGGGATTTCCAACACTATAGAGAAGTTTCAAAATCAACGGAATTTCTAGAAAATGAATTCAATACATATGAACTTTGTATTCTAAGAAAACAAATGTTAGGTCAAATTTATCATGAACTCAAAAAAATTATAATTCTTTTGAAATCAAAGTAGATTATTCAACTCATAAAGTCATAATCACTTTTTGATGAGTGCTTAAAAAGAACTAAAATTATCATAATTTAATGTACTTCAATTGACTAAATATATTTATATTTGTATGATTTTATTATATTTTTATATAAATTTTTCTTTTCAGAATCACGGGTATTTTTTATTGTTTTTTAGGTATTTTAGTTAAAAAATAACTTAAAAACTAGAAGAAAAAAAATAATGGAGGCAATATATCACAAATATATTGGGAAAATAAATGAGAAAAAGTTAAAAAGATGGAGAAATTGGACAAAATGGGTCAAAAAGGTCAAAATTACGTGCACAATAGTCCAATCGCGTCGATAAATGCGAGCAGCGTGCCCAGCTGTGCCCAAGAAACGCGCACAGAGCACCCAATCACTCTAAGAAATGCACACAATGCGCCACACAATGTTGATCATCCGCTTGCGCATCTACGCCCATTTGCACACATCACCCAAACAAAGTTGAACCTGTGCCCTCATCTGCGTGCGCTAGCACACACCTGCACACTCCTCGCTGTGTCCCACACGCGCCATCCGCCCGTCTGCCGAGATTTTTGTGCCCAATACGCGTGTTAACTTGTCCAAACGCATCCAAATTCAAATTTTGAAATATTTTTGGCCTTTTCTTCATCTATAAAATGACCATTTTCCCTTATTCCAAAACACACAATTTTTTGAACTCTTTCTCTCTGTAGAAAGTTTTCTTTTTTTTAGTTTTTATTTTTAAAGTTCTTCTCTTTTTGAGAGGAACTAGTTATGTTTTTATAAATTTTTAGTTTTTGATTCAATAAGCTGATATGCAAATCCGTATGAAGATTTTCCAATAATAGAATTAACATCAAACTGTTGTAAGGATTCTTTTAAGGTATTATTTTAATGGATTCTTTACAGTTATCATTTTATATTTTATTCTTATATGTTATATTTAATTTGTGTATAATTAAATTTAACATGGCTGACTGTTTGTAAATACGATATAATTATAACATTATTATGCTTGCAAAATATTAAATAGGTAAAATACTTCTATAAAATAAATTTATTTTATTTTTATTCAAGATTTTATAAGGATGTTAGAGAGAAATACATTATTTTTCATTACAAACTTAAATATGAAAATTAGATTTTAAGGTTTAATCATCCGGTTTGATTTAGAGTAGTGCTCTTTTATTTGTTGGTACAATCGCCCGATAGTTAGAGTGAAACTCTATTTCAAAAGTTTTTTTTTAAGAATTATTATTTGAAAATGTATTGATGACATATTTTCAATAATGGTTTTAAAACTTGAAAGTTAGTACTTGAATAGTTAAATTCTTAGGTTTAATTTGGACACTTTGAATAAAGTCTAATTATTTGACTCTGTCTAAAGTTGTGATTAGATGATTTGCTATTTTCTTAGAAATAAAGATGAAGTTTAATATTTAATTAATTAATAGGTCCCGCCTAAGAATATTAGTTAGTTAATATTAAACAAAAGAATTTGGGCCCTGCTTAAAGATACTTTCATACCAAAAAGAGAAAATCTACAAATATCAATTTATATATTTAATAACCTAAATAATATGAGCAAGCATAATTAACTTAATTATTATATCCTTAAATAATCCACTATTATGAATGATAAAATTTGCATTATTATTTATTGAATCTATATCTATATTTATGTTTATTTTTATGTTATTAGATTAGGAAACAAACAAACCAAAATATTGTGACAAAATATTTAAGATTTAATTTTGTTTTTAAGATTTTAAATAATAAATTAAAAACCACATATATTCCTTTCCTTAGATCGACCTTGAGAGTATACTTATCATTTGCTATAAAATGATTCGTGTACTTATGAGAGTTTTATAAATAATAAAACCACAAAGAATATTTTCGTAAGATCAGTATTTGCAATATCGGTCTTGCGATTCATTCATCAAGTTTTTGAAAAACTACTAAGGATCACAAATTCATTTACTACATTAGAGATTGAGAAGATAAAGATGCATCATCGTCTATATCATCAAAAAGGTTGTTAGTAGAAAACGAAAAAGAAGAATAAAAATGTAGAACACACATCTTCAACCGGTAGGTCATACCAAGGAATTAAAAGGCTTAGATTTAGAAGCTAAATACAGAAAGTTATGTGAATTATTAATGTAGGGGTAAAACAACGATTTCCTCCAATTGTAAACATGGATTTCTTATCTATAAAAAACTCTTATTTTCATTAGTTAGACACAGTTTCAGAAATAACAATCTTTATACTCTAAAAAATTATTTACCTAGCAACTATCTATCTAGAAACAATGAACGGTTAATAATCCCTTCAAGGTTCTTAGTTGACTTTAAGAATTGTAATAGTTATTAATATTATGAATTAAATGGAGTACAATCGCTCTTTTTCAATTCTCTAGTAAGTTAAATTTGGACACCATACTATGTATGGATACAAATGTTACACTATTGTTAGGAGAGTATTAAAGTTTGAGCAAACTAAGACATATCAAATGTAACAAACTAAGACGAACAACAGAAAAAAAGATCATGATAGATCCATTAAATTCAGGTACGATAGTTATAAATCTAAGCTAATTAAGGTTCTTGAATGATTAAATATTTATTTATATACTTATAAAATTAATAAATAAAAAAATGAAAACAAAGAAACTAGTCATAATCATATATAGGAATAAACATAAGAAAAATACAAAACTAAAACAATATATTAATAAGAAATTTAAAAGTTTAACTTTTAATAATAATATACAGAAACAACAACTAACGTTTTAAAACAACTAGCTTCAATTTGATATCAGAACCATAAAAATAAAAATACATTATTAGGTGAAAAGTTAATATTGTTAACTAGTCAAGATCATAAGTAAAGATATATTAAATGTCAGAAGCATTAGTGATATTTTATTTTTAAAAATATTCATTTTAAACTAAATTGTACCATTTTTTTAAAAGAAAGATACTTCTAATATAATCCCTAATAAATACAATACTTTTATATACCTTTTTTAAAGGTAGCATACCAGTCGTTATGCTACCCCCTTGATCATTTTTGTGTAAATAATTTTTTATTTTTTGGGGATGGCCCATTGAGGTGTTCCGTTCCTTATGGGTGTTAATCGTGTCGTATTCAACTTATGTTCTTGTTTTGTTCACGTACTGAGATCATGCCATGCCATGTTTGTGTTTGCCAATGATTGACACAATAAAATATTTATATAAATTGACACATAAATACCTTTCAATTTTATAAAATAATTGGTAATAAATTCTAATCTAATAGTCTTTTGGTCATGATAATTGTCTTCGTGTCATGTTCATATAGTATTTCGTATGGTTTCAAGAATTGTCACCGCTAGAATCACTGGATAGGCAAAGATATTGAAGTTCTAATAGACCTTGTCCAGAGAAATTAACATGAATCTGCCTGAAAATCAAAGAACATACATGTACAAACAATGGATGTGCATTAACTTAAAATTCCAGAAACAACTTGAAAACATAATTTATTCAAAGTTAGAGATCAAATTCTTATGACAGTTCTTGACTTAAAAAAAATGATGTTAATCTTTAACTCAAGAAATGACAAGTTCCGATCAGACAACTGTTGCAGCCTGCTCTATAATTCCTTTTTGTAGTTTCTTTTGAGATTCATTCAGCAGATTGGTGCTCTTAGCATCCACTGAATCCTCATAAGCAGCTGCATGAACACCAAGTGCAGCACGGCCAGATGGATCCAGATTTTTTGACCATGCTGCATCCCATTCCACAGCTTTAGCAGTACTACATGCCACACTTGGACCACCAGGAACTGTTGATCTAGCAGCATTCTGTTTGGAAAATATGTACAAATTAGATGAATGATTTGCTATTTCATTCAAGGGACTTCGCTGGTCCTTACCTTAGGGAAGAACTTCTCAAATATAGTTCTGTAATAGTACGCCTCTTTTGTTGTAGGAGTGTTTTCAGGGTAAACAAAGCTTGCATGCATCAGCATAGCATTTGTTACCTGATTGGTCATCAATAAATATGAAGAGTTATCAAATCCAGCCAAGAAACATTTAATCTATTTTGAGAGTTGAGATGTGTTAGGTACAAAATAAATCCTATAATTGCAGAGCCAAACCAGATTATTGCAACATGAAATGAAATCATCAAACCGACAAAGTAAAAATGGTGCTTACTTGCTTGTTTGCATGATCCTTCAAGCCGTCAATCCAACTGTAACCAACACCATCGCTAAATTGTTCCTTCTGCCTGTATAGTATGTGCTATATCCAGAAAAGAAAAGGTTGAACTCTAACTGTACAAAGAGAAAGTAAAGTTCATAACACAGACCTCAAGTAAAATGCATGGGAAAGAAAGCAAATAAAAAGTTCAAATCACTAAGCTGTGTTTGAAGTGAGGCTTGATGGCTACGAAAAGCAGAAGTTACAAACCTTTGGCAAATATGGCTTCTGATCATCATCAAACGCATTACGCATGACCCACTTCTCGATTCTCCCTGGATCAGGCCGGACCTGCAGTTATTAGTGTATCAAAGTTCTTGATATTAAAATCAAGGAAATGGAGAAAAAATTAATTTTTAGACTTGGAAAGGTGTTCAATATAATCAAAAGAATTACAAAATTTCACAATAGATCTGTGAAATTATTTTAGTACCAAGAGACGATCTTTGTATTATGTGCCATGTTCCAACAAATAAAAATACTAGTTTACAAGTTATCCCAAAAGCTAGGAAGTGATAAATGCATAAAGGATGTTTCCGATGCCTATAATAATAAAATGATGCATTTAAAATTGGTCTGAATATTCTGCCAATTAAACATAAAGAAATAGATAACTACGTAAATAACATAAGGGAAATCTCCTAAGATAATTCATGCTAATCTCATAACTATTTCACCTCATGGGTAACTTCTATGATATTAACAATAATAATATTAATATGCATATGCTTCCCAGACTTACTAATTTTGAGGAACACATCTTAAAACTTCTTTTTTTTTTTTTTTTATGAAAGAACATATCTTAAAACTAAACACAAGTTTTCTTACCATTTTCCATTCTGGGTCCATGCTCATGGCCACATTGATGAATTCCTTATCCAGAAAGGGTACACGAGCCTCTACACCCCAAGCCGAAGTTGATTTGTTGGCCCTCAAACAGTCGTACAGATGAAGAGATTTAATCTTTCAAAAGTGTCAAGATAGAAATAAGCAACTAGAAAATCATTTAAAATAAACTTAAAAACTGTAGAAGAAAACAAGAGGAACATAGAGAGTGAAGGGAAAGAAAACAAGAGGATACCTTCCGACATGTTTCTTGGTGAAATTCTTCCTTATTGGGTGCCTTGTGGAAATATAAGTAACCTCCGAAAATTTCATCTGAACCTTCCCCTGATAGAACCATTTTAACCCCCAAAGATTTAATTTTCCTAGACATAAGAAACATTGGAGTGCTAGCTCTGACAGTTGTCACATCATATGTTTCTATGTGATAAATTACTTCCTCCAGTGCATCTATGCCTTCCTGAAATTGAGAAGAAAAAAGTCGAGGACATTCAATCCATCTTAATACAGTTGAGCGAAAAATCAAATTGAATTCTTGTACTAACTTAGAAGGAAAATATTACCTGAACAGTGAAATAAAATTCATGATGTCGTGTTCCAAGATAATCTGCTACCTCTCTAGCAGCTTTTAGATCTGGAGAACCCTGAATTTCAAAAGCAGATAAATCTGATAAATAGCTAGCCGTGGATAAGGGGAAAATGGGGCAAGCTACAGGCAAAACTTTATTATTCATTCACAGTGAAAAAGACCCTTCCCAACATCCTAATAGTGTCAACTATCAAGTGACATGCTAGATGACACTGAAACTTTAATTTTAAGTGGATCCAATATGTCTGGACATTGATTTCTTCATCAGATTCTGTACACCGTCCCATCCACCATTAGACAGAAACCAGAAACTAAGATACCTCAATTCAGGATTCTTAACAAGGAAAACTATAATTGTAACTATTGAAAAAGAATAAAGTGGCATGTCATTTACAGATATCTCCTTGGCTCACTTATTATACTTGCACATGTTTCAGAGATAATATTCAAAGATGTAAATTAAATTTAATGACCCAAAAAACAAAAAAGAATAAAGGTACTAAGAAGTTTCATTTTATGTTTTTTTTGGGTCAAGAAGTTTCATTTCATGCTAAACTTGATGTACAGAGATTAAACCAAGCATTGCCTGGGGAAGGATGTAAAGGAAAGAAAGTTAAGAAGCAAAAACCAATCTAAGAAGAGAAAGGTAATGACCTTCAAACCAACACAAAAAGTGTGCGGCTGGGATCCCCACTGATAAGCAGCTTCTGATTCAGCCAACTGGCGGCAAACCACAGCAGCAACTAGCGATGAGTCGAGCCCTCCAGAGAGGAGTACACCGAATGGTACATCAGTCATAAGTCTCTTTAAAACAGCCTACAAGACAAAGAAAAGAACAAGGTGTTTGGATTTATCATAACAACTACTATCACAACGTCCATTCTCAAAAAAATATCAAACATATTCTGCAGTACAACAAGAAGTCCAGTAAGAAAGATACAAGTACTAGCTTGAGTTTTACAGAGCAACAACTATGCTTTTTAATATTTAGTTAATAAGCCATTCCTCTTCAAGTGCATTCATGAATCATGACACCTCTAAGGACTTCATTTACCAAGTTAAAAATAAAATCATGCCAATTAATATAGGCAGATGTAGTCTTACTAAACCCCAAGGGTCCAATATCATTTAAGCAAGCTGTCTGCAATAGTAATTCTCAGCACTCAGGAACTCCCCCTTGACCAAAACAAAAGGCAAGTTCTTACAATCAACAACAATTTAGCAGAATTTGCTAACCAACCCTTTTACCAATCTGCAATTGCATATTACTATGTTAGCAACTTAGCATGAAAACATAATTTCTTCATGTTACAATTAAAGAGAGAAATTTCTTATAATCAGCAACAAGTTAGTGGAGTTTGCTAACCAACCAACCAACCCTTTTACGAATCCACAATTGCATATTATTAGGTTAGCAACTTAGCATGAAAACATAATTTCTTGATGTTACAATTATAGACAGTAATCCTATTATAATAATCACCAAGAGTGTTGTATCCTTCCTACCACGGAAAAACGGCAACAAAAGTACTCTCAATAACAAAGTAAAATGGAATCAACTGCTTAAAGTGATAAATTTATGTAAATGAGTATAAGCTCAACATACCTTTTCAAAAGCCTTGCGTAAAATCATTGGATCGTATGGAGTTGAAGGTGTCTGCTCCAAGTACCAAGGTGGGTTGTACCACCTTCTCAGTGCTCCTGCAAATATATCAAATAGAACAATGACAAACAGGCAGTGTATGGAACATGGCAAAAGAAAAAATAAAAGCAGGCAATTTTCAATACAACATCAAATAGGATATATAAATATGAGAATTAAAACTTAATGAAGATATCTCCAGTCATAAATAATTATGACCTGACTTTGCTAATTTTCTTGAGTCATTTCATGCGACCGAACAGAATCTTGTTTTTTATCTTCTTTGTACAGAAAAATAATGAAGCAATGATAGTATGACTTGCAATTACTATAACTTCTTTCTAAATTTATAATTGCATGATTTTAGCAGACATTAGCCTATTCATATACCTTGCTTGCTAGAGTATATATGGCCAGGCAGGAAAGACATAAATCTTTCACAGTCATCACTGAGTGCCTTCATTTCTGAAGCAAACCAAATTGATCCTGCAGGGGATTAGTTATCACTTAGCAAAGAAAGATGTAATCTCAAACCATTTCAAAGTTATAATTCACAGAGGTCTAATCCTTTCAGCCCTGCCGCACTGATGAAAAAAACATCACCTACCATCAAGACCCCACCCCATGTAAAGCGGTGTAATACCAATAGCATCCCGAGCAGCAATAAAACTTTTGTCTCGAGTGTCAAGAAGGATAAAGGAGAACATCCCATCCAACATGTCCACGAAATCTTCTCCATGCTCTTCATACTGACAAATATTGGAAGAAAAGATACACAAAGGATAAATGAATACACAAGAGAGAATAGTACGTTAAGTATGGATTACAATAGTTTGAACAAACTCTGGTCACTTACAAGATGTGCAATAACTTCACAGTCACTGCCAGTGCGAAACTGATGTGACTTTGACTTCAGCTTTTCTCTCAATTCTTTATGGTTATATATCTCACCATTAACCTAAAGAAATTACGAGGGCTAGTCATGAGTCCTTCACAGAGTAAATCAAGAAAGGGGAAGGGGGTGTAAATAAAAAGTCTGCATGACACACCAAAATTCATCGATTATCAAACCCTATTCTTTTTATTTTTACACGTAAAGAAAATAAAGCTGAAAATGGTAGGCATTTTTTTAAAAAACAAAATACCATTTCAATTGTATAAAAAAAGATACAAATGTATAGCTGAAAATGGAGGTTAATGACCAAATGACAATTTTATAGCAGACTTGAGTATGAAGCCAATTCAGACCAAACCCGGAGTTGCAGTAAATCCAGTAGCAAACCAGAAGGCATTGGGTTCAAGCCTTTAAAAGCAATAAATCAGGAAAATTATAAATAAGGTGAGAGGGAAGGAGAAAGAGATACATCGAAACAACATAGATTTAGTTGCCATGACAACATGAAAACTTATTGGTCAATATAGATGTTCTAACAGTTCTTAGAACAAATAAATAAAAGCTCCAATGAGACCATTTTCAATTTCTTTAAGTTTCCATAGAATACACTAATGTGTATGACTTGTTATCCCTTGTAATACCTTATGAAGATTCAAAAACCCATAGCTAACTAAAGGACCGGAGAGAGCATGTATGTGCCCTCCCAGAATACTTGTTAGTTGATAGAAGAAATATCATACCGTGACAACAACCGTCTTCTCTTCGTTGTAAAGTGGCTGGTCTCCAGAAGTGGGGTCTACAATAGCTAATCGTTGATGAGCAAGATAACAATCCTCAAAACAATGCAAACCACTCCAATCAGGACCTCTATGACGCAACCTACATTTCCAAGTCATGAAAAAAAAATCAGGCATTTCAAACGCTCATGGGAAAGCCACCAATCTTAAACATAAAAACTTTAACCAACCAATGTACTTCCAGTAAAAGGGAGGGATAAAAAATAAAAGTGAAAAGCAACTGCAGCATGCTAACATCAAAATGCATGACATGATAACAAAGACGGTTCCTGCCACAAAGTCCAATGAAACCAGAGAAAAAAGGGGAAAAAATAATAAAGAAAAGTAGTACCTTTGAGTTCATATTCATTCAATATGCATAAATAACGTCTATAATTTTTTACTTAACAATTAACCAGCAGTTTTCTCTTATAACCCTTTTAATCAATAAATCTCGAATTGGGGGAAGAATAAACAATAACAAGAAGCAAATTCAACACAAATATTAAAGCGAAAGCTTCAAATTTTAGAGAGCAATTTTTAAGTAAGGAGGGTGTATTCAATCATGAATCATGATTCTGAGTGACTTTTAAAGAGTCCTATATTTGTATAAATTTTAATGATTTTTATGGACTTTCAAAGACGGTAGATTTTGAAAAATTCATGTGAATTTTATTTCATGAACTTTTATAGACTTAGTTGAAAAGTGGTTGCAGAGAGATGGTGAGAATGTTGAAGGAAAATAAAAAATAAAATCGTTTTAAATCCATGGAAATCATTGGAATTGGTGGATAATTTTATGGGTATTTTTAACTTACCATAAACTCATTTAAAGATAGAGACTTGCATAAAATCATAATTATACATCTTAATTTTTATAAATCATAATTTAATACATAAAAGAAGCACTAAAATTCCAAATAATTATAATCACTAGGAAAATGCATCAATGATCTATGGTTCAGGAGTTTAAAATCAGATATAAAATGGTAATTGCGTTACATATGATCAAAAAGACACTTTTATCCTGAACTACACCTGAAATAAAATGTATTACCAAAGCATAAAAAAATGAAAATTACCTCCGAGAAAGTTCGACAATGCGAGAACGCTTAGCTTGAGAGTTGTCGCTACAACCAAACACTGCGAGTATTCCACACATGGCAGCCTCCTCTCCTCTCTTTCTCTCTCTCTTCCGTATCTGAATTGAAAGCAGCGAACTAAACGGAAGAAGGAAAGATTCTGAAAATGGAGGCTACTGAATCGTGTTTGTTTATTTATATTTCAAAGGTACCCAAATCATGGCCGTTGATTCTGACTATTCTGCTACTTTTTTTCCTTAGAATTGCCACGTGGTCAATCGAAGATTCAGCCAGAGATTCTATTTTATTAATATTTGAGTGACGAATTTGTCCGTGTGAGTAGGATATTTTTTTAGTATACTCAATTTTTAATTATATACCTTTGTAGTTATATAATTAAAATATTTATTTTTAATAAAAAATATAATTATAGACTTATAATTGAATAATTTATAAATTTTATGAAAATTTTAAATAATAAAACTATCTAAATAATAACTTCTTTTACTAAAATTTTGTGTGATTAAATTATGTATCTATTTTTAATAAAATATAATTTTTTTTATACTTCTCTTCTTACAAATTTGTATAGTATATAACGTGGTAAAATGTTTATAATAAATATCTTCTTACTAAAAATCATTAAAAAATTATCTTTTTAAAAAATTATAATATTAAGTTTATATATTTTTATTATTAAAAAATAAATAAATTATTTTATATTAAATATTATTCAATTATATATTAATTGAGTTATATTTAATTAAATTTTTTAATGTTATTAAATATTATTTTTTATTATTATAAAATATAATTATATTATTTTTTAAATATTTAATTACATGAGAAATTATAATTGGCGTAAGAAAAAATATAATTGCAAATTTGGATGTCTCTTCAGCATTCTTATCAGACACTTTATACGATTTAACCAAATTAATGTACAAAAGTTGACACTAAAAGGTTTAGGAGCTAGTCACTAAATTATGAGTAATTTTATACATATTTTTAAATTTTTAAAACATATTATTTAGCTATTAAATTTTAAGATTTATATATAAATTTTTAATTTTTTAAATCATGAAATTTAGTTATTAAATTTTTAACACTTTAAAATTAAAATATATATTTAAAATTTATTTAGGAAGTTTATGTTTTAAAAATTATCTTATAAGATATTTTTCTTAAAAAATTATATTTCAATTCTATTAATTTAATATTAATTACTATATTCATTATTTAAAAATAATAATTTATTTACACGTGAAAGCTAGTACTCAACTTAGTTTTGGGATTCGAACGTGGATTATGTGTTATAATTTTTCATCTTTATCACTATAAATTTAAATTTAAATTTTATTATATAATATTTTTATTTAATAAAAAAATAAATTTTACTATCATTTAATAAAATAAAATAAAAAATTAGCTTTCAGTCTTGGGCAAATTATATGTATGTAAAATATGTAAATGCGTCCTTGCTCAGTCATCAATATTACAACAAACTTTTTTTATTTATAGGAATTGGAAAATTATATAAAAAGAATATAAAATATGTAAATGCGTCTTTGCTCCGTCATCAATATGATAACAAACTTTTTTTATTTATAGGAAGTAACAAATTTTGTTATAAAACTACGAAAATTATATAAAAAGAATACAAAGAGAACAAGTAAATTTTATTATTGTTGTGTACAAAATAAACTAAACGATATTATTTATAACAAAATTTGTATAGATACCAAAGATAACAATTATTAATAGAAAATCCAATATAATTAATACCAAAATATGATATAAATAACACAAAAAGAATACAACTAACAAGATATGATAAACATCATTACTTAATAATCTTATTAGAAAAAACTACTTGGGACAAAAATTAGTGAAAAGAAATTTTGTATGTGACACACTAAATTTGCATTGTTAAAACTACAAACATTAAAACCATACATAACAAAACCATGAAAAAAGAAAAAAAAAAGTGTATACTTTATGTATAAATAAATATGCTTCCATATTCATAGACTAAATATGAAATATTTGTGTTGAAATGTCGACTTTTAGTATATGAGCATATTGAAGCCCATTTATAATGTTTACCACATTTTTAGCACATCGATCCTACAAGTCACTAACAAATAAGGTAAGAAGGAACGACATCATGTGGTGTCGTATTTATTTCTATGCTTAAGTCAATATTTGAATAAATTTATTGATATTAAAGAGGATAAGAGTTGAAAAGTTTACTTATGCATATATTTTGAACATAGAATGACACTTTTATAAATAATTTATATTTATTAATTAATTTAGATATTAAATAAATAATATATAAATTATTTAATATATTAATGACTTTTTATAAATGTAGATGTGAGTCATTAATAATTATTTTTATATTAAATTCAAGAGTCATATCATAAATGACTTATTCTAAATTTAAATTGAGCTAACTTTACTTTAATTGTACTAATTTTACTTTTCAATAATGATGTGGACCAATCAAATTGGGTCATGCATATTAGGTGATTTTTTTCATCCAACACAAACCCTTTAAACCTCCTAGCTCGTCTCTAACAGGGTAGGTGGCTTAGTTGTTTACCTAGGTATGACGGCATAGAGGCATCCAATCTTAGGATGTCTTGATTGTGCTATGCAATTGTTATCTCAATTTTCTTTATACCATGTTAATCTTAGGGTCATAATCTTCCTAAAGCCTATTGTATGGAGTCCCAGTTAGAAAGTTGTGATCGGTCAAAGTTTAGAAGGAATTTGACTTCCCAAATATGATATTTTCTTGGTCTACTTCTACTAGATCTCCTTATTCTCTAGACCTTTAGATTGCTAGTTGAATGGGAGGTTGAGAATAATTTTGGTAGTCTATATATAGATCTAGTCATTCTCAGCTTCACCTATCTCATTCCTTACAAACAAAGATTAAGGCTATATAATGAAGGATTTGATAATAGAGTTCTACAACAACCAAGTCTTGGTAAGTGCATCAAAATCCCTTCTTTTTTATCTTGCTCTTTAAATAGGCTTGATTTTTTTATGAACACTATGAACATGAAGAACATTTGCATCCCTTTTTTCTGTGGACCTAAACTAGTAGACTAGGAAAATGTTTGAAGGATGTTCATTTTTTTATTTAGAATCCCAAGGTGTCATGTCTCACTACAACAAATTTGATAAATCTTCCCTTAGGAATTCTGCATTTAGTAGTAAGACTCATACATATGACCTTAGGCACCATGATAAAACTTTAGAAAGACTTAAGATGGATGATCATAGTGTAGGTAGTTCTGAGCATGGGAGTAGAGGTCTAGTTGAGGGTGGTTCATCATAGGAAAGACATGAGTAGAGAGACCAACTAAGTCACCAGGTGAGCCAAGTTGATTAACTAACCGATGACTTGGCCGATCAACTAACTAGCCAATCAGATGTTAGGCTGAAAACCATTCCTGGGCCTAACTAACCAACCGCATGTAGACCCAGCCAATAGGTGGATCGACCGACTAGCTAAGCAAGCGGGTAGGCAGATCCAGTCAGTGGTGACTTTGATATTGCTACTGATCCCAAGCTTATATTTGATTTTCCCCCATCACTATCTCATTGTTTCTTCTAGGTGTTCTGGTTCTTCCATTAACAAAGGTGTTCTCATGGGTGATCCAATTTTGGACTTTAAGCCTAGTCTTGTTTTTGAAGTTGACTCTTTGGTGGTAGTTACACAAAACCTATGGTGGACAAGTTAAGAGAAATGTTTGAGATTCTTGATAACATTGGAATAATTCTTCCTAGTTGTAGCATCACTCCCAACAGACGCCTTCTGGTGTGGATCACTATTTTTGTAGATCAAGTGTTTGTTAGACTCAAACTTCCATTCTCAAAGTTGGTACAACAATTTCTTAGTAAAGTGAGGGCACTCTTGGAAATTTCCTCCTAATGGTTGGAAAGCACCGATGTCTTGTTATGTATAATGGAAAGAGCAAGGTGCAGAAATTACTCTGGAAGAATTTTGGTCTCCGTACAATGCACATTCTGTAGGTGGATGTTAGTTTAGTGTTAGATTGTTTGACAATTGTAAATTCATTGAGAATTTTTGAAGTCCAACAAGGGTTGGTGGTTTTCTTGGTTTATATCTCTTGGTGCTTAGAATACGGCTTGCCTCAAAATTGGCCTTATGCCTACTCAATTTGTTCTAATTGGTGAGTCAATTTCAGGTGTTCAGCTTACTTTGTTATGACCATTTTTCTCATTGGTTTTCCTATTAACATTTTTCTTGTTATCTCTTTATGTAATGCATTGGAAGCATATGACATTTACCAATGGAAGGCAAGTCTTTGTCGTGTAACTGTTCACTTTGTCTCCATAAGATTGCAATTGTGAGAGATTGGCCATTACTTAGAGGGTTACATATTTAGGGTTACAACTTTCTTCAACTATACCTAGAACTCTCGATGGTCATTATTGTATCATTTTGTGCTTTGTGAGTATTTCTTTGTTATCTAACACATTATTTCTTACATATATATCATCCCATCATATGACTTCTTAGAAGAGCTTATCTGTCAATGAATTCTAGTTTATGTCTCGATAATTGGGTAGTGGTTCTAGGAATCAAAAAAATGGAGGGTGCATGCTATAAAGGAAAAAAAGGACATGATAAGTTACTACTTGCTAAGCCAAGGCGACTGTGGCAATAGAGGTTCCCAACATGATCCAAGCTCCATCTTCAACTTAGGACAATATTATAGAAGATGATGTTTTACACTTTAATCCCACTCGAGTGCCATTTCTAACTTCCTTTCCTAGCATGAATGAGATTGGATCATCATGTAGTCATTCTACCAACTTGGGGGAGAAGTCTTAGAGATGTAGAGAAACATTTGAAGAATTATTCAATAAGGCATTGGCTTGTCTTCAACCATTGAAAGATATAGTTCAGGTAGCCTTGTTAGAAAGAGATCAGACCATGGAGTCACTAGATTGAGGCTTTAAGGAGAAAAGGTGCATTGTACCTTGAAAAATTATAGCCTACTCTAAGAGGCTACTGAGTGAGGTTGATGAGACTAATAGTGACAAACTTTAGGAAAAGATGATTTGAAAGGAGTCTGAATATAAAAGCTTCAGGATTGAGAACCATAAACTATATGCCTAACTTGAATAAGTGGCTGAGAATACTATGAATAAGTACCATGACTCAAATGAATTTAGGACCAATGTAGGTTTCATTTAGGCCTATGGTTTAAGCCAACCAAGAAAAGGATCAAGAAAGTGTACCCCAAGCTAGATCTCCTTCTCTGTTACCTTTCAGATATTTTAGAAACTACGATTGAGCATGATAACTATAATGATAACTTAGAGATTGGGGGAGTGAGGCCTTATCTAGAGTAGTGCATTCTAATTTTACTAGCACTTGGAGCATCATAGAGCCCTCGATAACTAGTATAACTAGTAAGGTCTAACAAAATAGTACAAATGGTACCCAACTCTATTATTTTGACTGAGGATGCTAACGAGGGTGACCTTCATATGGCTTAGGCTTTTCTTTCTTTTTGTTTGTCATTGACTTAGTAGTTACTTTGTTGGCCAAAGTGTAATCACTTGATCCTTATTTTTTATAACTCTAGAAGCATTATGACTTTAATAAATAATAAGACATTGGAAATTTTCTCTTAGATGTTGTGCTTCAAAACCTACTTGCAATTCTTTTTGTTGATATGGAGCACTCTTTTTTTGTTGATTCAGGACATAATTTTTACTTCTTGTTATTGGGAACTCTTTTTTTTTGTTGATGTGGGATACACTGTGCTTATTGATGCGGGATATACTTTGTTTGTTGTTAATATATCACTACATTGAGATAACACTTAGCCTCACCCATTGTTAAGATTTTGACCGCAAGTGTTCACTTAGAACTTAGTAACCTTGGGAATCCTCGTGTAATACTTATTTATTTTTTTAAACTTTTTTGGGAGTTAGATGGTGAGCTAAGAGGATTCAGCCCTAGTTATCTAAGATGACCATAGTTTCACCCTATGACCCTATTATGTAGATCTAGGAAAGTTTCAGATGGCATACAACAAAATGAGCAACAGTGAAGGCAAAAGCAAGTATTAGCGAAGAAAAATGGTGGATGGACCATGATGTGATAGGTGGATGATCAATTATTTACACAACTGGTCAGTTAGTCTACTAATTGGTTGTATGATCTACAATAATGCCTGATAATGATGGCTTGTTGGCTAGTCAATCAATCATTCCATTGGTAGATCAGTGGGACTTTATTGGTCGTGACTGTGATGAGCAATGGTTTTTCGATCACATGATATGAGCATATGCTACTTGGGCTACTTGGCATAGAGAAGGCCGTATGTGGTGCACGAGATGCATAAGGGGACCACACAAGGCATGAAAATGCAGGCAAGAAGCACGAACGAGGGGGACTATTAATTCAATTATGATGTCAGAATTAGTTAGGATATTTCCTTGTAATTTCTGGCTATATAACTAGACTCAATGCATGAATTGAATAACAAGAATTATATATCAATTACCTCTCTCTCAGTTTCTCTATTCTTCTTCTTCCTCAACCATTTCTGAAATTATTACATATCAATGGTATCAAAGCCGGTTCCAGCCATAGATACCGGTAACGAATCCGATATTGAGTTCTTTAACGAGATATCTGAGACCTTGGCATGACATGAGTCCAGATCTGAGTGATTGAATGTTGTCTTATAAGTGGTGTTGATCGAGTTAAGAGCTCTCCGCGCCACCCACAGCTCACCACCAACTCCTCATCTTGAAGTTTTGGTGAGTGGGTCATTTGAGACCTTCGAGAAATTTAAAGCTCCACCCATTGATTCCTTCACCTCAGATGTTTGCTCGAAAACCATGGAATATTTGAGGTTAGACTCTATAAATCCCAAATTATACAAGAATTTTTCCCTTGGGTTACCTAAAGATGAGATGGTGGCTTATACAGACACCAAAATAAAGTCTTGTGGGTCTCCATTTCCTAGGCTTCCAAAATCCATCCATGAACCACCTCATGAAGCAAGCTTGCCTTGCAATGGTAGTTTTCCCCTTACAACTGGGCTTCCTCGTAATGGGCTTGGACTCAATCCATTATACGAGTCTCTAGACCTGACCCACGAAGAAAAGACTTCTTCGGGTGTTAAAGTTAACCATGAGAGCTAATGGTGATGCTCACAAGGGTGGTTGGAGAGCTATTGGAAACAAAGGTCGAGGAGGTCGTATGTTCGATCTAGGTAAGATCTGGCATCGACAGCATCGTAAGACTAATGTTAACCAAAAACGATACGCCCTTATATCGGTTATGACTACCTCTGATATCCCATCTCATTTCATGAGTGAATCTTTCCTTTACCTTCCTATCAAGCCCAACAAACTTACTTCTTGTAGACTTACTGATTCTGTTTCCTATTACCTCGATATCGTCTCTGATACTCACTACATTGTTCTCAATACCATCGAGCTTACAATCGATATTAGTTTTATGCCTTGCACCAATGGAAACTCCTCCAAGGTATTTCAATTTAAACCTGTTAAGGCTAGAAGATGATTTCCATGTTGGGATGAACCTACTTGCAAGGCTACATTTAAGATTACATTGGATGTGCTATCCAAACTAGTAGCACTTTCTAACATGCCAATGATTGAAGAGAAAGTGAATGGACATGTCAAGATAGTTTTGTATCAAGAGTCACCAATTATGTCTACATATTTGGTTGCAATGGTTGTTGGTTTGTTTGATTATGTTGAAGATCATACATCAGATTGGGTTAAAGTTAGAGTATATTGTCAAGTAGGTAAAGCAAACCACAGAAAGTTTGCACTACATGTTGTTGTCAGAACCCTAGAACTGTTCAAAGAATATTTTGATGTGCCATATCCTTTGCCCAAAATGGATATGATTTCTATCCTTGATTTTGCTGCTAGAGCCATGGATAATTACGATTTAGTTACATACTGTAAAACAGCTTTATTGTATGACAAACAACACTCTGTAGTTGCCAACAAGCAAAAGGGTTGCCATTGTTGTAGCCTATGAACTTACACACCAGTGGTTTGGTAATCTTGTAACACATGGAGTGGTGGACACCCTTGTGGTTGAATAAGGGATTTGAAACTTGGATGAGCTATTTAGCTACTGATAGCTTATTCCCATAGTGGAAAATATTGACATAATTTCTTGAAGAGTCTACCGAGGGTCTCAGATTTGATGGGCTTGAAGAATCCCACCCAATCGAGGTTAAGATAAATCATATAGGTGAAATTGATGAGATATTTGATGCAATAAGTTACAACAAATCTTATGTTATTTGAATGTTACAAAGCTATCTCGGTATTGAATGCTTTTAGCAATTACTAGCTTTATACATTAAAAAACATGCTTACTCAAATGCGAAGACAAAAGATTTATAGGCTACCCTTGAGGAAAGGTCCAGTAAACCAATAAATAAGTTAATGAATTCATAAATAGAATAGCAAGGCTATCCAATTGTAATTGTTCAAGCCAAAGATCAGAAATTAGAGTTTGAGTAGTCCCAATTTCTGTCAAGTGGTTCCTCTAGAGAGGGGCAATGGGTCATCCATGCTACATTATGTTATGGCTCTTATAATACCCACAAGGGTTTCTTATTACTAGCAATTTTTAAAGAAGGTCCTATAGAGACTAAAAGTGTTATGTGTAACTGGATAAAGGTAAATGTGGTGTCAATGGTTGGTGGATAGTCTATTGAGGAACAAGGTTTAAAGATTATACAGAAATGTGAAGTGTTTATGGTTTTTTTGGATGCAATGCCATTAAGTGAATTTTAGCCTGAGAATGAGGAGAAAGCAAAGGTGATTCAAATGATACTTTTCATTACTGGAATTAAAATGCTATTTCAAACATTGTTTGGGACTTGTTTACCTGTAGTTATTGGTGCCTCTTAGGCCTATGTTCCAACAACCATTTCAATTGTATTGGCTAGTAGATACAATGACATTTTAGATTCCCAGGAGAAATTTGAAAGGATAATGTGTGGAATGAAAGGCGCCCTTATTGTTGCCTCAACTCTCCAAATTATTCTTGGTTTCAGTGGTCTTTGGCGTAATATAGATAGGCTATTGATTACATTGTCTGTAGTTCCATTTGTGGAGGATCTAGGCTATACGAGTTCATTATTCCTATACTAACTAAATGTGTGGAGATTAGGCTACCACAACTCATCCTTCTAGTCATATTCCCACAATACATACCTCATTTGACTCGTAGGAATAGGCATGTGTTTGATCAATTTGATGTTATATTTTCTATGGAAATTGTATGGATTTATGCATATTTTCTCACTGTGGGAGGGGCTTACAAGAATACAGGACATAAAACTCAAATGAGCTGTAGAATTGACCGTGCTGGAATTATCAGTTGACCTCTATGGATAAGAGTTCCATGTCCATTTCAATGGGGAGGCCCTACTTTTGATGTTGGTGAATTTTTTGCAATGATGGCTGCTTCATTTGTTGGAGCTTTGTGTTGCCCTTTCATTGCCTATGTTGGCTTAGTAAGGCTTAGCTTTCTTTAATTTTGCAATCTAAATAACTTTAGGACAAAATTCATCCTGGGGTTCTCTATTTTCATGGGCTTACCAGTACCATAATACTTCAATGAGTACAAAGTTGTCAATAATTATAGTTATGTCCACACCTGAGTAAGATGGTTCAATGACATGATCAACATGTCAATAGCATCGAAGCATAATAGCAGGTGGGCATGGCTTTAGCATCAAAGCAACTTTTCTTGGAACTATGGGCTTTCTCCAAGGCCAATTCAGGGGTACCTTTTGATTCTGTTCCAAAGCACAAGCGGTAATCTTACCAATTCATACCTCCACTTTATCCTTGAGGACAAGGATTCTAAAAAGGGAAAGAATGATACGAGCATATGCTGCTCAGGCTGCTTAGCGTAGAGAAGGTTGTATGTGACACAACGTATGTGACGCACGAGATGCAGAAAGGGACCACGCATGACGTGAAAATGCAAGTAAGAAGCACGAACGAGGGGGACCATTAATTCGGTTATAATGTCAGAATTAGTTAGGATATTTCCTTGTAATTTCTGGCTATATAACTACACTCAATGCATGAATTGAATAACAAGAATTATATATCAATAACCTTTCTACTGGTTTCTATGTTCTTCTTCTTCGTCAACCCTTTTTGAAATTATTACATATCATCACGGTCGTCCTTGGTGGGGGTCCAGTGATTGGTGATCTTGCTTTGCCAGTGCAATGACATGTTCCTACCACGACTCTGTCTGAACACTGACGCTTGCCACTCTTCTACTAACTTGAAATTTTTCTACTGAATCTTTTTTTCTGAATGTCTTGGTGTGTTTGTAAGTCTCTAAATAATTTTTGAAAATCTTTCTTCTCTTCTTGAAAAATTTTACAAGTGTATGGGTAGTCTATTCATTATGTTACGTTATGCTCTGTGGAGTCCATTATCTCTCAGCACGACAAATTTTTTTGAGTGCGGTGAGCAATGAATATATTTTAGATACCAATAATTAAAAAGTACAGATTTATCTTTTTTGTCACGGGAGTTTTTTGATTGATTGTTGTTCTCAAACATTTATAATGAACGAAAAAATTATTTTAAAGACACTATGTGATACATAGGCCTCAATCATAACTTTTTTCCTTATTTAAATTATATATTATTTAAATTTTATATTTATAATTTATACATATATATTTATATTTATATATTTCTAATTTTAATAAAATGACTTTATTCTTAAATTATTTTCTATAATCTTAAGATAATTATTCCTATCATTTTTTGGACAAACAAATAAAATATTTTGAGACAAATAGATTATTTATAATATGTTATATTTATATTTTCTACTATATATATTTTATTATAATTATCATTTAGTTTTTACATCTTTATTAATTTCTTTCATAATTTATTAATAATGATTTTATTACTTCCTAATTTATTATATGTTTCTCTTTAATACTACATTTATGTTTCTCTTTTAATTACTTCATCTTTATCAATGTTTTCACTATTTTTCTTTGTCATTTACCGTTTCTTAATTTTCATTAATTTGTATTTGCATTTTTTTTAAATATATTTCTTTATATATATTTTTTATAATTTTATAAATAAATAAATAAATTTATTTTTAAAATTATTTAATCAATTAATAAAATTACAAATATATATATACATATTAACATATTTCTATCATTTATTTATTAAATATATATTTTTTTATCTAAAACTTTATTTGGTGATTTTTAAAACTTGTGTTGCTAATTGTGTATTTAACAAAAAAAGTAAAGAAAAGATTATGGAATCTGAAATGACTATTCTAATGTCCTGATCTAAAAATCCAATTGTGAACATTGTTGACCCTAATATGGGTGGCTCTACTGTGAATCAAATGATGAGGCCTTCTATGGCTCATGGGGTTACCCCAATATTACCGATTTTTATTCCTATGAACCATATTGTGGTAGAGAAACCGAAGAAGTTTAATGGTTTGAACTTTAAGAGATGGAAGAGTAAGATGATGTTCTATTTCACCACCTTGAATTTGGCAAGATTCTAGACTGAAAATTTTTTCCAATCAACCTAAAAGTGAACAAGATTTTTAGTTTGTTAGTGTTGTAGAAGCATTGAAGCATTCTGATTATCTATGTCGAAATTATGTTCTGAATAGTCTAATTGATTCTTTGTACAATAAGTGCAATAAGGAAAAGACAACTAAAGACTTATGAGAATCATTGGACCAAAAGTATGAAATTGAAAATTCGGATGCCAAGAAATATTTTTTTGGTCATTTTCTTGATTATAAAATGGTAGACTCTAAATCTGTATGCAGTAAAGCACGTGAAATCTAAGATATCATAACAGAGATGAATAATGAAGGGATGATACTTGGTGAAACCTTTCAAGTTCTAGCTATTATTAAAAAAATTCTCCTTTCATAAATAGGGTTCAAGGCCTACCTTAAGCACAAGTGAATGGAAGTGTGTTTGAAAGACTTACTGGTAAGATTCAAAGTGAAAGAAGACAATAAGGCTTCTTCTAAAAAAAGATATATCCCATCAACACCCAAGGCTAATGTGATGGAACATGGTCAAAGTTCAAAGCATAATAAGAATAAGGGTAAGGGCAAGCTAGGTAAAGGGTTTAAATTTGGACCTAAAGAAGCAACTTTTTAAGAAGTCAAGCTTTTGAGAGATTTTCTTTAACTATCAAAGGGCAGGGTATAAAGCCCCAGACTACAAGTTTCCAAAAAGAAATAGGAAACTTGATGAAAACATGGTTGATGACATCACTCATGACATCTCCAATATTGATTTGTGTGTAGACATTTCTATGGTGAACTTTGTGGGATTAAATCCAAAGGAGTGGTGGATTGATATTGGTACAACAAGTCACATATGCTCAGATAAGGATATAGTCACTACTTTTGAAGCAGTGAAAGATATAGAGAAGCTTTTCATGGAAAAATCTACCACATCAAACATTCAAGGCCAAGGCCAAGTCAAACTAAAGATGACTTATGGGAAGGAGCTTACATTAAAAAATTTACTCTATGTTCCAGAAATTCATAAGAATCTTGTTTCTGGCTCATTGCTAAACAAGCATGGCTTTCGGATGGTGTTTGAATCTGATAAAGTCGTTGTGACCAAAAATGGGATGTTTGTGGGAAAGGGATATGTATCTGATAGGCTATTGAAGCTCAATGTAATAACTGTAAAAGCTAAAAATATTAATAATATTAATTCCTCTACTTATTTGCTTGAGTTTTCCAACTTGTGGTATGGTAGACTAGGTCATGTTAATTATGATACATTGTGTATACTAATTAACATAGAATATATACCCACATTCCTAATAGATTCAAATAATAAGTGTGAGACTTGCGTTTAGGAAAAATGACTAGATCATCATTTCATTTGATTGAAAGGAACACTGAACCTCTTGACTTAATCCATAGTGATCTATGTGATTTGAAATTTCTTCAAACAAGGGGTGGCAATAACGAGTGTGGGGGTGTCTTGCTAAAGTAGTTGTACCTATACCTAAGAAGGTGAAAATAGGTCCAAAAATAATAGATTGCATCTTCATTGGATATGCACATAATAGTAGTGCTTATTGATTTCTTGTGCATGAGTCAAAGATCATAAACACACATAAGAACACGATAATGGAATCAAGGAATGCATCATTCTTTAAACATGTATTTCCAGGTAAATCTCAAGGAGAATCAAGTTCGTCTAAACAAACGTATGAGATTATGAATGAAAATAGTCAAAACAAAAAACCTGAATAAGAGGTTGAGGATGAGGTTTAGGTTGAACTCCGACGTAGTAAGAGGGTTAGGACAAAAACATCCTATGGTCCAGATTTTTTGACCTACTTTCTAGAAAGTGAACCTTAAACCTATAAAGATGTTATGAATTCTTCTGAAGGTACTCAATGGTAGGAAGCCATTAATAGTGAAATTGAGTCCATTCTACAAAATCACACTTGGGAACTAGTTGATTTACTTCCAAGTAGTAAAACAATAGGGTCTAAGTCGATTTTCAAAAGAAAACATAGATCAGATGGATCAATTGATAAGTACAAGGTCATACTTGTAATTAAGGGATACGAACAACAACATGGCCTTAATTACTTTGATACTTATAGATGTGATGAGAATAGCATCTATAAGGATGATTATTGCCATCTTTGCTCTACAAAATATTGAAATACATCAAATGGATGTAAAGACAGCCTTTCTAAATGTAGAGTTAGATGAAGAAATCTACATGGACCAACCCAAGGGTTTTTCATGCCTAGGACAAGAAGGAAAGGTTTGTAAATTGGTAAAATCTTTATATGGCTTGAAACAAGCACAAAAATAGTATCATGAAAAGTTCGATAATATCATGAGGAAAAATGGTTTTACAATCAATGAATATGGAAAATGTGTATATGTCAAGGACAAATAAGATGGTTATGTTATCTTGTATCTTTACATTGATGACATGCTAATTGTGGGTAGTAATGATCAAATGATTAAATCTACTAAGTTTGTGTTGATTCAAGGTTTGAAATGAAAGACATGAGACCTACTAATGTAATTGTAGGAATTAAGATATCAAGTACTTTCGTTCTACGTCAATGTCATTATGTTGACAAAACACTTGAGAAATTCAACAAGGGTAATTCTGGAATTGTGAGAACACCAGTAGATGTTAATCGACACCTAACTAAGGAGAAAAATGAGAATGCATCTTAACTAGGATATTCTAGAGTGATAGGAAGTCTTATGTACTTGATGAGTTGTACCAGACCAGATATAGCTTACGATGTAAGCAAACTAAGTAGCTATACTAGTAATCTAGGATCTAATCATTAGAAAGGTATTACAAAACTATTTAGATACTTAAGATACACACGTAGCTATAGACTGCACTACACAATATATCCAACTATATTAGAAGAATAAAATGATGCAAATTGGATATTTGAAATGAAAGACTCAAAGTCTATCAATGGATATGTATTCATACTAGGTGGTGTAGTTGTTTCATGGAAGTCCTCTAAGTAGACATGCATTGCTAAATCCATGATGGAATTAGAGTTCATTTCTTTGGATAAATGTGGTAAAGAAGCCGAATGGCTAAGAAATAGTTTAGAGGATATTCCTAAGTGGGTGAAACATGTACTTGTAATATGCATTCATTGTGATAGCCAATCTGCTACTGGTAGAGCATAGAGCAACATGTATAATTGTAAGTCTCAACATATACATCGTAGATATAATATCATTAGATAACTACTCTAAAGTTGGGTTATCTCTATTGACTATATGAAATCAAAGGATAACATAGGGAATCCCTTAACTAAAGGGTTAAATTGAGAGTTAGTTGATAAGTCATTGAGAGGAATGAGACTATAGCCTATGAATGAATAAGGATTTGCAAAGGAAACCTAAACTACTTCATTGGAGATCCTAAGATATACATTCAAAGGGACAACCTAATTGTAAAGACTTAGTGAGATAATTATTGAGGTTTACCATTAAGTCCATTCCTATAAGGAAAATAGTTATACCTGTAACATACAGGGTAAGTTACAACTTTTAATGATTATTATGAAAAGAATAATGCACGGAGTATGTAGGTTACTCTTTACAGATTACTTTTAAAGATAAGAGATCACCTATGTGAGGGAGGAGTGTGGTCGCTTCAAAAGAGAATTGTATAGGACTCAATTCTTTATAGACTCTCACAAAACCAGGTATATGTTCATGGCCAAAATGAACAAAATAGTGAGAACTGAATTGTGTCAGGAGAGACTCTTATGTCATTACTTACATAAACGATAGAATAGTTCAAGTACATCGCATCTACTAGTCAGTCAATAAGGTAAATATACTTTCACAAAGAAGGTTCAAAGGGTAACACCTACCTATCCTTTGCATGTTTTGATCCATTGAACTCTATTTCTGTGTCAAAATTTGATAATCTATGTCAATTTTTACTCATGTGGGAGATTGTTAAAAATAATGAATTAAAAATGGTTAGAAAAAGGTTCTATAAATGATTTATGTTTCTATTATGTCTTAAATCATTTAGATTTCTGTTCTTTTCCGTTTCTGTTTCTGTTTTGTCTTAAATGATTTTCATTTTGGTTCTTTTTCTTTTTTTGTTCAGTTTTTCATTTCTATTCCTTTTCCATTTCACCATTTCTATTTTGTTCTGTTTCTGCTCTATCTTAAATGATTTTTGTCAACATTTTCTATCTTTTCTTCTCTGTTCTCCTATATAAAGTAAAGACAAGAGAAGAAGAATACAAACAACAGAAAGAAAGAAAAAAACATAGTGGAGAAAAGAGAAGAGAAATAGAGCAGAGAAGAAAAGAAACAAAACTGAGAAAGAAAAGGAAAAGAAGAAAGAGAAAAGACAAAAGAAAGAGAAATAAAAAAGACAAAAGAAAGGAAAGGAAAAAAACGTACGAAGTGTAAGGATATTTTTTTGTATATTTTTTTTTATCTAGAGTTAGGTTCCTTCGATAGAGTTCAAAAATTTGGAAATTCGTGGAATAATAAACTATGGTATAAGTTTATTATTGTTTAATCATTGTATTATGGGAAATAAGCTTCCATCGTTCTCAAATACCCACAGTGAACTGAAAAATTATCTTAAGGACACTATGTGATACACATGCCTTGATTATTATTTTTTTCTTTATTTAAATTTTGTATTTATAATTTATACATATATTTATATTTATATATTTCTAATTTTAATAAAATAATTGTATTCTTAAATTGTTTGTCCGTGTATTATTTCTTACACATTTATCTGGGAAAAATCTCAAATCTCAATCGAAATCATGTGTCTTATTTCGCTTAAAACCCAACTCTTAGTCAATCCCTATTATATAATTGTAAGACCATTGTCTAAACTCAACTAAACCCAAATATGAAGGAGCCATAACTTTGCTAGTAACACTAGTAATAACCTAGCTATTTTATTTTCGCTTTGAAAGGTCATCGTCTTCAATCAATCGTTATTATTGGTTACTCATCTCTATTTTTGGCTAGTCGTTGTTAGTTTCCATAGTAGAAGTGACTATAATAAGAGATTGTTTGGCATTCTTTCAAGATAGTACCCCTAGCTAGCAAGTAGACATAGCCCGGCATAGATTTCATACTATCTTGTCATCCAGCGAAATCGAAGTTAGTATACCCAATGATTTCAAGTAGATTTGGCCTACAATATGTGAGCATATAGTCTTTTGTTTTCTATAAGTATTGACAGACTCATCTAGTAGCCTTTCAATGATCTACTCCTTGATTGTTTAAATATATTCCCAATATCTGAATAACATATGTATTATCTAAATGCGTACATACTAGAATCAAACTCACCATTACTGATGCATAAAGAATCTTTTACATTTTTTTCCAAAATCATTATTAGGGCATTAATTGAGACTATATTTGTCTCCCTTAGGAACAAGGGTGTCACTTAGTTTGCAATTCTACATGCTATATATCTTTAGAAACTTTTTGATATAGCTCTTTTGTGATAATCCTAGAATACTCTATGATGACTCTATGAAAGTAGAGTTATTATCGCACTTTTTTACTTAATATTTACTTGTTTTATTTAATAAATAATTTTTTTATGGCCAACAAAATTAAAATATAATTTTTTTAGTGAAAATATATTTTTTGGATTTTTTTAATAATTTTTAACGTATGACCAATCATAAGTTACCAAGTGGCATGCCACCCAAGCAGAAGAGCTGACTGGGCAAGCCACGCAGATGCCATGCAAGCATGGAGAGCGAATCACGTTACATCGCATATAAGGGGACGAAATATGTACCATGTGTCACTACGCCATTGCTTCGCGCGTTCCACCTGTGCGCCATGCCATCCGTTTTAGCGAATCACGTTGCGCCACGTGTTGCTGACTAAGCAAACATTGACTTTGATCAGTCTCTCCTGCCACGTATCGTGCTGTTATTGTGATCGGTGCAAAACTACAAGTGCATAGTATCATAGTTTTATAATAAAGTGATAAATAGAGTATCGTCTTTAGGGATTGGTAACTTACTTTTGACAAATACCAAAATTATGTTAATCTTAATTTTATTTAGAAAATTCACTCAAGTTGTTATAATTAAAATTTAAAATAAAATTAATTTAAAGAAAGATGCGCAAAAAAAAATAAAGATATTATTCAAAGATCAAATTAATTGGAAAAAAACTTCTAGGAAATCGATTTCATCTAATCTCTCTGTATGCTTTACTCATCTAGTTAATTTAATTCTCTTTATTTGTTAGCAATCTTTAAAAATATACAAAAGTCTTTTTTGATAGTCAATTGGAAATATTCTTGTTCATTAATTTACATAAGAGTATGCAATTTAATAAAGTACGAAAACATTAAGACCAATGATTTTTAAAACTATACAGATTCATACAAATTTTTCAATCTTTATATTTACTTATGTTGAAATATTTTAGATCTATCCTATAATTTTCTCTTTTAATAGTAAATTACATGATTAAAATCATTTAATTAATGATCAGTTAATTAAAAGCATTAAAATTAGAATAAATTATACAAAAATGAAGATAAATAATTTAAATTAATATAAAAAATTAAGCATAGTTTAGAATTAAATTATATTTTTTTCTTAAAATAAAAATAAATTAGTTCATGTTAAAAATTAAATTAAAAATAAACGAATTTATCATAATTTTTTTCGAAAAGAATTAAAAATAAATTTACTCGCAATAATTTTGCGTCGCTGTTCCCTCTCCCTCAGTTTTTTTTTTCTCTTCCTTCCGGCTCTGTCGCTGTTTCTTTTTTACTTTTTATTTTTCTGCGCTGCGGCTCTGTTCTCTTTCTCCTTCTAGCCTCCGCTGTTCTCTTTCTCCTTCTACCCTCGGAGCCTCTTTTTTTTCCATTTTACAGCTGTTTTGATTTATATATATATCTCACAAACCGTTCCTAGCCTCGTTTTTTTCTTCTCACTATATATATATATATTAATTTTAATTTAATTTAAATAAATCATAATTTTAATTTAAGAGTCTTTAGATGTTATGTTTTTAAAATTTCAGATCTTCGTTATCTTCAAATCTACAATAAAATTTAAATAATAATAATAAAGTGTAAAATCAATAAAAATAAATAAAATTAGACTAAAATTAAAATTGAGAAGTGATAAAATTACTCTAATTATAATTTTAATCTAATTATATTATTTAATCTAATTTTTATGCCATTAATTCTTTGGTCAATGATTTATCTATAGAGGCTATTAAATAAATTTAAGAGAATTATTTAATTGTTTGTCTTGATTAAATAACATGCATAGTTTTTAAACAGAGATGTATGATTCTTATGTATATGATCCATAATTGATGAACTTAATGAGTAGTATGCAATTTAATTGACATGAGAGTATGATTAAATTAATTACTATATGATGTATATTTGGTCAACAATTTATCTATAGAAGCTATTATATAGATTTGAGATAATTATTTAATTGTTTGTCTTGATTAAATAACATGCATAGTTTCTAGTCAAATGACTATTATGTATGTGATCCATAATTGATGAACTTAATGAGTATATGCAATTTAATTGACATAAGAGTGTGATTAAATTAATTACTATATGAAGTGTAGTTTACTTGATAGAGGAATACATGTTAAGTTAGATTCAATTGATCATGTAATTAATTAATAATTATATTGAGAAGATTTTAGCGATTTACATGTTTAGAAAATTGGGGGATTAAGTATTCCTAGATATTTTCTTGTATATCTTTTTAGTTACCAAATCTGATTTAATTAATTGTTGCTATTTACTTTTAGTTATTTTAATTTTTCTTCCTTAAAATATAAAAACACAAAAAAATTGATTTTTATTTTTTAAGTTTTAAAAATTAGTTAATAATAAAATAATCTTCATGAAAACGATTTTTTCTTATCATTATATTACTTATTACGATACGTGTACTTATGTATTCATTGCACATACTTCGTATGTGGCGATCACTCTAAGAGCAATCCCAAAATATATGTATGCCTAATACAAAATATGCATCTCTAAGATCTTTTATCTTAAAATTATTAGCTAGAAATCTCTTAGTTTCATATAATGAACCTATATCATTGCTAGTAAACAAAATGTCAACAACATATAAAACCAAAAAAATATACTTGCTTCTACATAACTTATGGTACATGCAATCATCACTAAATTCATTTCAAAACTAAACGAGATGATTGCTTGATGAAACTTAAAATACCAATTTTGAAATGCTTTCTTAGCCCATAGATGGATTTCTTAAGCTTGCAAACCATATTTTTAGAGCCCACATAACTTTTCTTTCATTTGTCCTTATTCTTAAAGGTTAAGGCGAGGTGAGCACTCTCTATCTTATCTTACTTCAACCTTTTCACTTCTTGAACACATTATGAGATGAGCTCATTCAAAAATTAAGTCTTTTTCCAATAATTGTAGCTTATTTTAAACTCGCTAAACTGTGTCAGAAGAAATATCAAAACTAGATGTACCAACAAGTTCTCATAGAATTATAACTTAAGTGTTCTCAAATTGGAAGGAAGATGAGACATCTTCATAATGTACTCCCTAATATTGCTTTTGCCCCTATATCTCATTAAAATTAAACTTATCAAAGCATATTTGTTCTTGACAGTTCTCTTTTTAATGTTCGTAACGAATTTCAAAGTAGTAGTTATCTTTTCAAACATTAAGCCTCTAAATGTCTCCAAAATAGAGATTTGATCTCTCCCATCTTTCATTTTCCTTCTTTTCATTAGAAGTATTTTTATCTATAAGAGATGCAAGAGAATCAACTCTTATCGCAAGGCTCGAATCTATGACTCTGAAAACTCTCAAGAGATTCTCTTACCATGACTTGAAGTTGGTGTCATTTAGCATAGAAATAGAGTTAATGTTATTAATAGGATTATTTATAATTGAATCTAAAAACCAATAAATAAATAAAACAAGCTCACATAACTCTTTAAACCAAAACAACAAATTCAATCAAAAATAAATCTCATCTCAAGATACTGGATACTCTATTTATATTGTCTTTAGACAACAATAATAAGAACATGTCGATAATAAATTTTACTTTAGATTGAATTATTGTTCATATATAAAAATCGAATAATCATCATAAGTTTATGTTAAATATTAACCTTCTTTTAGGTCAATCAATATTCACATAATTACATACACACAACTCTTTATATTCTAAAACAAATTAATTTCCACCAAGATATCATTTTGATGATATGTCACTTTTTATATCAAAATACATATAAAACGTATAAATATTTGAATTTTAAAATATATAAAAAAAAATAACATTTTAATCAATGTAAACGTTCACAGTAGATCCATGACAATCAATATTAGTCAACAATAGTTAATACTAATAAATTTTGTTTGTTCAAAGCTTATTAGGTCATAAAATCTATTTTTATATTATTACCCATTAACCGAATTTCATATATTTATCGCCATAAAAAAAATTTAGATCTCTAAAATATTTGTTAACTTTTAAAAAAAATTAGTTTTAGGTTTCATTTCAATATAATTATATAAGAATATAAATAAAACCATAGTTATAATTATTTTTGGGTCAAAGGTATATGGAGAATATTCATATGTTAACTTACTATGTTGCATACAACTTTTTTTTATAAAAAAAAAATTTGAATATGAATTTTATATAAAAAAAAACAATTGTCTTAGATCATAATCCAATTCCGTTAAATCCATTGATTTTTTTTATATAAAATAAATTCTGAATTTGATTTTATACTTAAATAATATTAAAATTAACTTTTTTAAGATGTCTTGCAAAAAACATTTCATATCAAATCCAAAATCAAATAATCATAATTAATATAAAATATTATTATACTTGAAATTATAATTTTGAAAAAAATCATAATTATTCTTGAATATGATATTATTAAAATTAAAATTATTAAATTTAAAAACATCTAAATTAACATAAATTAAAAATAAATTCAATTATCAATTATTTAACATAAAAAATACTTTAATGTCTTTTGTTAAAATAAAATAATGAAAACCATGTCTAACAAAATAATCTAATAACATTCTTATAATATCACTAAGAATAAAAAACAAATATATGAAAATATACTTGAATTCATAACTATCAATTAATTTTCTTAGCTATGTGATTAATCTTTTAAATATGTATGTTTTTCTCGTAAAATCATTTAATTTTTTTTCTACTTTCTCCGATAATGAAATATCAAATGATATTAAAATAATAATTGTGATCTAGGACCATAATTAATATATATAGTTAATAGTTATATTTCTACTTTAACTTGTTATTAAAATATCATTAGGTCTCTATGTATTAAAAAGACATACTTATTAAATACATTAAAATTTAAAGTAATTAAACTTTAATATATTACTTTTAAATCGATTTAACTATAATACATCATTATTCATAAACTTAAAGTTGAATTAAAGATAAAAGATAATCATAACCGGCCAAACAAAAACAATTGACAGTTTTAATTTACCTTTCCCTTGAACAATGTTCTTTCTTTTCTTTTTTAAAGATTTGAATGATCCATTAAATATATTTTTTCCTAGGAGAATTATTTCATTAAATTTATGTTTAATTTATTAATTAAATTTTTTAAATTTAAGAATAATTAGATTTATAGAGTATAACCAATATTGATGGTTTTTATTGACGGTTTCATATTAAATTGCTTATCTCCGCCTCTTTTTCTTCCGTTTCTTTTTTTATTTTTATTTATTTTTACTTAAATAAGTATCAAGTATTCTTAAACTTTCAAGTGGAATGCAATTTATTTTAATTAAATATTATAAATTATATCTTAATAAGAACGTGCTTGTGAATACTTAATTTATTGTGGGTATCTGGGAGTATTCTTGTTATCGTCTTAACCTTAATGGAGGATAAAAGTGTCATAGATTAACAATGGGGCTTTTTGGACTTTACACTCTCCGAATGAAAAGTTGCTCTTTTATAATAGAATAAACAAAGAAATTATAGTTATTTAATTAAAAAATTATAAAATTAAAATGTTTTTTGAACGTAATAATTAATAGTACTATTTTGATTTTTTAAAAAAATTAAGAGAAATCTAATATTTAATGCAATAATTACTATATTAAAACACTTAAATTAAATAACTAAAGTAATTCTAATTACAAATAACTGTTATCTAAAGTTCGTTTTCCTGAAATTAAACAGAGAATTTGAATTTTAAATGAGATTTTGGTAATACGGGGATTAGAGGAGAAAAGTTTAAGTAACTTCAACATGTTTTGGTAAATTTTAAATAAAATAATCTAAAGTGTCGAGATTATTAAATAATTTTTCTTTAAATAAAGAAGTATAGGGTGTGCCGAGATTATTTAAACGAATATCAAGGTCGTTTTTTTTACGAGATAATTTTTTATGTCGCATTGCAGGTGAAGTTACTGATGTGCTTCTATTTTGCAGGGATGGAATACTCGTATGTTGACTTAGGAGATCTAATTGACACTACAAGTGTTCAAGATTTGGCTCCCACCTATCCTCGTTTAGAGCCCATGTCCCCTTCACCAACTCGAGACGAAGATCTCTTCGTGGATTTAGAGGTTTCTCCTACTACTGAGGTTGCAATGCCTTAAGCAAAATTAGGTAATCCAAGCTCATCCTCACCTCACGAACTTAAGGTTTCGAAGAAGAGGAAGGTCAGGGAGGAGTATACCCCCAGAATGGAAGCGATGGATATGGATGACTTCGAATTCGACTAGGTCATCCTAAAGGATGCAGTAGTCTTAGATACTTCCATCATTTATTTTAATGAGGGTATATTTGGGCGAACAGATCTTAAAAGATATTTGCTTCATCATTTTGGTGTAGATGCTGAAAGGCCGCAAGTTAGGGCGGCCCATAGAAGTGAAGAGGGCACCTATGGGGAGCTAATCACATATCGTCTTTTTGAGGTGAAGAGTTTCATTATGCTTCTCTTTTTTTCTCTTTATATATAATTATTTTTACTAACTTATCTCGTTTGCAGGCGATGTGCTTGGCTAGGGAGGGCGAGCTGTCCCTCATAGGCTACAAGGGTGAGGTTTAAGCTAGTCGCTTGCAAATAGCTAAGTATGAGAAAACGGAAAAAGACAAAGATGTCTTGATTGTCGAAAAAGATACAAAGATTTTAAACCTAGAGAACAAGGTTATTGACAAGGTGGAAAAGCTCAGAAAAGCTAACACCTACTGTTTTGAGAGGGGGGAAATGGCGAAGCATTTTAAAAAGATCGCGAAGGAGGCCGAGGAAAATAATTGTGCTATTTAAGAGCAATTAGCTGCCATGTTGAGCCAGGTTAGCTTGTTGTCTACAATGGTAGACACCTTGAAAGCGGAGTGCACCAAAGCCTACTACAATGGTGTTAGCTTCATAGTGAGCAACCTCAAAACTCATGCTGAAAAGTTAGATTTGACTGCACCTTACTTGGCTTTGATGCGGGATTTTCAAAGTAGTAGATCCAAGACACCTGGATCTGTTACTCCGTAAGCTTCAACTCGCAACACAAAGGCCGGTCCCAGTTGTCAACCCAAATGCGTGGTAGAAGAAGCCACCTCGTGATGGATTTATTTTATTATTTTGTAAAGCCAAGTGTAACCGAATATTTTGGGATTTGAAATTGACTTCATTAAATGTGGCATTTACTTTTATATATTTATATATATTCGTTTTGATTGAAGTACTTTTGTTTTTCATTTATCATTCGCATAATACGCATAACTTGGCGGATTTGAGGCCACGTTTATATAGTTTGAATTAATAACATTGAGCGACCTGATAAAATTCATCCTTTCATAGTAGTCCGTTTAGTATTCAAATGGATTATAGCAAAGTAAATTTGAATGATTTGTTTGAAATGGGATCATCACCATCCACAAAAGTACTCCCCGGGATAGAGGAATGAATTGTCTCTTGTTGTAGCAAGAAAGTGAATCCAACAACCTTACTCACGATGCAAGTTGCACCTGATACAAGAAAACGAGTTGTTTCTCCAACTCACAGTAAGGAGGTTAATCAGGCCTCCCCCAAAGTAGCAAGGGAAGAAAAAAATGAAAAACGCCAAACATTCGTTAAGTCGGCTCAGGGTGGGGTGTCTATCTCCTTATATATGAGCAGATCATGTGTTGATAAATTACCTCTGAATGAGGAGTTTTCCTCGTTAAGGTAAGGTATTAACCCTTTGTGAAGTATATATTCTCCCAAAAAAGAGAAGGGTGAGACTAGTGGTATTAACGATCTCCTTAAAAGTGGAATGTTTAATGTGCCTCGTGCACAAGAGAAATTATATCACCATTTTAGGGTGCCCGAAGATCATCCATCTATCTATGCAGCTCGCAAGAGAGATGGAGGAACAATGTGGCATAAGAGTTAGCAGACTCATGTGAAGACTTGAAATTATCACATCTTGAACATGATAGATATAAAGAAGAATGAGATGGATTGCACAAATTAGTGCAATATTGGAAACACAGGGCACTTGATAAAAAAACAGCTGTGACGTTCCTATCAAGAAGGAATACAAATATTTATGTGTAAAAATGTTAGTAATAATTTGTAATATCAGATGACACGATTGATCTAGTAATTGTTAGAACTACTATGATTTGTTCTTTTATATCCATCGTGAATAATGAAGTGGTTTCGAGATGTTATAGTTTCCCTACAATATGATAAAGATTGTAGTCGGCGTCTTAAGTGAGAGGGGGTCAGGGGACTCCAACTCTAAGCACGAGGCATAGGACGTATCCCACATCTCAAGTAGGGGGGTCGGGGGACTCCACCTCCAATCACGAGGCATAAAACATATACTTCATTTCAAGTGGGGGGGTCATGGGACTCCACCTCCAATAATGAGGCATAAGACATGTCCCACATCTTAAGCGAGAAGGTCGAATGACTCTTTCCAACTTGGGGGGAAAAATAAGATACCTAAGATATGCATGTACTCCTTCAGGTATATTTCACATCTCAAGTGGGGGGTCAGGGGACTCCACCTCTAATCATGAGGCATGGGATAAATCTTACATCCCAAACGAGAAGTTTATTGGACTACTTCTAACTTGGGTGTTCATTAAAATAAATGAGAGGTGTGCGTCATATAAGGGTGAACGTCCATTCCCTTGCATGGTCTCCCTCAAATGTACTTCACATCTCAAGTGGAGGGGTTAGGGGACTCCACCTCCAATCATAAGGCATGAGATAAATCCCGCATTCCAAGCGAGAAGGTCATTCGACTATTTCTAACTTGGGGGTTCATTAAATATTGCCATTGATAATTGATCAAAAGATAATTGTACCTATCATATATAAGTACTTACTATATATAAAGCATATACATGTAATATTTTTTGAGGAATTCTCCACTCCAACTCAGGGCCTTCTTTATACCGTCACGTTCTATCAAATAAGAGCCCACGGGGATGATATCATATATTTGATATGGACCTTCCTATGTTGCAGCAAATTTTCCTGGGCTAGTTTCGAATTTGTTTCCCAATGCTCTTCGTTGAATCCATTCTCCAATATCGAAGCTATTGTGTTTAACAAATTTGTTATATGTCTTTTAAAGTGTTCTCTTTTGCGACTCGAGTCTTATTAAAGCCTCTTCTCATTTTTCTTTAGTTAACAACAAGTCCTCCCGTCTTAAATGGTCATTATCATCATGCGTGATATTGGATCAGAGGGTGGACTCTTGTATTTCAAGGGGTATGACTACTTCTGTGCCAAAAATGAGGGAGAAAAGAGTTTCTCCTATTGAAATTCTAGGAGTAGTTCATGTGGCCCAAAAAACATCGGGTAGCACATCAACCCATTTTCCTTTGGTCCCCTCTAAACGAATTTGTAGTATATTAATAAGGGTCTTATTAGATGACTCATCTTGACCATTCTCTTGCGGCCGATAAGGGGTAGAATGAGATAATGTGATACCCTTCTTATCAGAAAAAGATACTATATTTTGTCCGATAAACTCTCTACCATTATCAGTAACCAATTCACGAGGCAGTCTGTAGTTGCATATGATATTGGGCCATATGAATCTCTCCACATGTGTTTCTTGAATTCGAGCTAAAGGTTCTACCTCTATCCATTTATTAAAATAATCAGTCACCACGATGAGGAACTTTATTTGGCCCAAGGCGATAGGCAATGGCCTCACAATATCCAAACACCATTTCTAAAATGGCCAGGGGCTAATAATATATTTCATATAAGCTCCTAGTCAGTATGGCACATTGGCATGCCGTTGACACTTATCGCACCTTTTGACATAAGAGATGCAATCTTTGAGAAGCATAGGCCAATAGTAACTTTGCTGGATAATCCTTTGTGAAAGGGTTCTTCCTCCATAGTGAGCTCCACATTGGCCGTCATGTAAGTCACTTAGGACCATCTGAGCCTCGGCCGTGGGTAGGCATTTCAACCATAGGCCACCATAATTCTTTCTATATAAAACTCCCTAAATGATGACATAGTTCCCTGCTTTTTATGAGTTTATGCGCTAAGTATTTGTCTTCTGGGAGAATACCATTGATAAGGTATTCTGTATATGGCTTTAACCAAGAATCATGAATCGTATACATGGCATCCGTTTGAGTTTGATCTTTTACTTCACTTGTGTAAACACTAGGTCTTGATAAACAATATACTAGGATAACTCCCTTTGAATCTAAATTTACTGTAAACGCCAACATGGCCAAGGAATCAACATGGGTGTTTCCTCCCTGAGGAATTTGCTTGATTTGAAAAGTTTCAAATACGGATTTTGCTTTCTTCACCTCTTGTACATAAAGTTTCATTCTCTCTTCCTTAGCTTTAAAATCATCGTTAACTTGGTTTACCACTAGTCGTGAATCGCTATGGATTAATACCTTCTTAGCTCCAAGGACTATCAATTTTTGCAACGCCAAGAGTTGGGCCTCGTACTCTACGACATTTTTGGTTGCTTGGAAAGTGATTCGAAGGCATTGTTCTATTAGGGCTCCCATCGAGTTGAATATTACGATTCCAACTCCTACTCCTCGTGAATTGCTTGCTATATCCACATATACCCTCAATAACTCCATCTTAGGAGGAAATGTTTCTCCTACTAAGGTTGACCCTATCGCATGTATGGGAGTACACTCTTGGGTATTCTCTTGTGTCCATTCGCGACAAAATATATGAGGGCTTGTCCCTTGATTATGGACAAGGGTTTATAATGTATCTCAAATTCACTCAATTCAATGTCTATTTAGGAGAGATGGCTAGATAGGTTGGGTTTTCCCAAAAACAAATTCAAGGGGTATGAGGTAAGGACAACTACGTTGTGTGCACCAAAGCAATGCCTTAGTTTTTGTGTCGTCATTCTTATTGTGAAAGCTACCTTGTCTAAAGGAGGATATCATTGTTGTGCTCCTATCAACGAATGAATCATGTAATACACTGGGGATTAGGCTCCCTTTCAGTCGACCACCAATATAGCACTGACACTATTATCCGTGAAGGACATGTATATATATAAGCCTTCTCCCACCATAGGATTGGCTAAAAGAGGTGCTTTCCCCAGGTAATCTTTAATGGATTGAAAATCTTGTTCGCATTCACTATCCCAAAGGTATTCGGTGTTCTTTTTTGGCAACCGAAAGAACGGTAGACATTTTTCAGTGCACTTAGAAATGAAGCGACTTAGTGCTGCGATACACACGTTCAACTGTTGGACTTCCTTGAGGCAGCAAGAGGACTTCATGTTGACCAAGGCTGAGATTTTATCTGGATTGGATTCTATGCCTCTCAACGTTACTAAGTACCCCAAGAGCTTCCCTAAGGCTACTCCAAATACACACTTCTTTGGGTTGAGGCGCATTTCATAATTCCAAATTATGGAGAACACTTCTTTAAGGTTAGAGATATGGTCTTTAGTGCATTTAGTTTTGACCATCATGTCATCGACATACACCTCCATGTTTCATCCAATTTGGTTTTGGAACATCTTGTTCATCATTCTTTGATAAGTAGCACTGACATTTTTCAAACCGAACGACATCTTTATGTAGCAAAACATCCCTTCTTTCGTGATAAATGCCATTTTTTCCTCATCTCTGGGATGCATTTGGATTTAATGGTAGCCTAAAAAAGCTTCCATAAAGTTCATTGATTCAAACCCAGTCATGACATCTACCAATTGGTCAATATTTGGAAAAGGGAAGCAATCTTTTGGAGTCACCTTATTCAAATCTGTGAAGTACATGCACATTCTGTGCTCACCTCCTACTTTGTTCACTAACACCATATTCAACAACCAGGTTGGATACTTGACCTCGCGAACCCAACCCACATTTTTCAAGGACTTGATCTTCTTTTTGATAATCTCATTTTTATCTATAGCAAACCTCCACTTTCTTTGTTAGACCTACCTATTGGTATGATCCAAGCATAACTCATAGGAGATGATAGCCGGGTCTATACCGGGCATGTCCTCAGGTTTCCATTCCATGTTATTCTTCAAAAAATCAACAAGGGTAACTTTGAATGAAAGAGGTAGTGCATAATTGATTTTCACATATTGATCACTCTCCATTTCTCCTATAAGGACCACATCATATTCACCATGGACTTCCATCTTAGTATGTTCATTTGTATATAGTTTCTTAATTTTGTTGGGATCACATTTATTCTTTGATTGCTATTTCAAGGATTGGGGTAGCACATTCTTCATAGCAGCATTATAACAACTCCGTACCCTATCTTGTTCCCCCTAAATTTGTCTTACCTCGTTGACGGTAGCATATTTAATCAACTGGTGATATATTGAAGGTACTGCTTTCATTTTGTGTGTCCACGGGCAACCTAAAATAGCATTATAAGATGTAGGGGTATTCAAAATGACAAAGGTTATCAAAATTATAGCACTTTCTATAGACACTGGTAAGCGAATGGTTCCTATCGACATCGTTACACTGCCATTGAAACCAACCAGCGGCATTTGTTGTTGAATGATTTCTCTAGGGTCTATGCTCAGTTCATGCAAAGCAAATAGGTATAAGAGGTCAGATGAGCTACCATTGTCAACCAATATTTGACGTACCTTGCAATGAGCTATTCACACGGTGATCACTAAAGGGTCATCATGGGGTGTAGGCACTCTCGACCTTCAAAGGTAATTGGGTAAATAGGGCCCTTAGGTCTTAGACTATAGACCAAACATCTCGTATCTCGGGCCTCCCATGCATATCTTTTCCTGGAATTGCTGGAGTTTCTGGCCATGGTAGGCCTACCATAGATGGTATGTATTATCCGCACATCCCCTGGTGGAGAAGGGTATGCTCTATTCAGTTCCCTCCGAATCGGAATTGGGTTGATTGGTGCCCTGACCCTTTGAGCATGGTTCTCTCTCTGAATCTCTTCTCATGGATTTCTAGCTTTGTCAATAATGTCCCCTAAGTACCCTTAGGAAATGAGGTGCTCAATCTCCCACTTCAAATGGCGGCAATCTTGGGTCCAGTGCCCTGTGTCTCTATGGAACACATAATATTTATTGGGGTTTCTAAGCGGAGCTTTCATGGTGGGTGGCCAATTCATATTATTGAGGCATTCCATTTTAGAAGTAAATGGAAGCCTAGTATGCGTAGTACAAAATCAAGCAACATTATTTGAAACTGTACAATTATTAATGGAGAAAATTGATTTAATCTAAGAATCAAACACAAAATATTTACAGGAAATAATAGGTATACAAAAAGAATTACTAAAGGAAATAAAGAAATGTGGTTATAATAAACTATAACAAGATATACACAAGGCATTTTCAGAACTAATAAAATATGTATACAACATACATAGGAATAATGAAATAATAAGTTATAAATATGATCCCTTAGAAGGATTAAAAGAAGAACCACCAAGGAGATCAGATTCCTTGATTCCTAAAAATGAGAAAAGGAAAAATGAGGAACAATCTAAGAATAAAGAGATAATTCCAATTTAATTGAATATAGAAAATAATTAGAAAGATCATTCAAGGACCCTGAAAAGAGAGATATATAAACATTGGTCAGTTTATTGACATTATCCAATGAAGAAATAAAATAATGTTATAATGAAAAACTTTGTACTAACAAAGAAGAGGATTGTATGACAATAATCAGTGAAACTGATTCTGAATTAGAAAACATGACCTCAAAAGATCATATGAAACCAATTTCATTACCAGTTCCTTACCAAGAAGGAATATCTGACCCACATAGGGGAGAAAAAATAGGCAAAAAATAGAACAACCTGGTACTACGTATAGAAGAAGAAAACCACCTAAAATGGAAGAAGGGTTGGATTGGGGAACTAGAGGTAGTATTCAACCAGAGTTCAAACTCCATGATAGTTATAAATTTGAACTTCTAGATTTAGATTATATAAGAGATAGGAAAAAAACCTTAGATGAATGGGCTAGTGGAATGAGTATGCTTATACAAACTTCTCAAAGTACCCAAACAAATCCTTCAACCTGTAGAGTGCTTATAGCACATAAAATGACAGGAAATGTTAAATATCTGACCCACACAGGGGAGAAAAAATAGGCAAAAAATAGAACAACCTGGTACTACGTATAGAAGAAGAAAACCACCTAAAATGGAGGAAGGGTTGGATTGGGGAACTAGAGGTAGTATTCCACCAGAGTTCAAACTCCATGATAGTTATAAATTTGAACTTCTAGATTTAGATTATATAAGAGATAGGAAAAAAACCTTAGATGAATGGGCTAGTGGAATGAGTATGCTTATACAAACTTCTCAAAGTACCCAAACAAATCCTTCAACCTGTAGAGTGCTTATAGCACATAAAATGACAGGAAATGTTAAATATCTGACCCACACAGGGGAGAAAAAATAGGCAAAAAATAGAACAACCTGGTACTACGTATAGAAGAAGAAAACCACCTAAAATGGAGGAAGGGTTGGATTGGGGAACTAGAGGTAGTATTCCACCAGAGTTCAAACTCCATGATAGTTATAAATTTGAACTTCTAGATTTAGATTATATAAGAGATAGGAAAAAAAACCTTAGATGAATGGGCTAGTGGAATGAGTATGCTTATACAAACTTCTCAAAGTACCCAAACAAATCCTTCAACCTGTAGAGTGCTTATAGCACATAAAATGACAGGAAATGTTAAAGTTTGGTTTCCAAACCTAACAGATCAACAATATTTGTTAATGCAAGGAAATGCTTCCATAGGAAAAGAATACTTGGATACAATAATAAATAAAATATACAAAGAATTTATTGGAGAAGATAAAGGAAGGATTATCACTGAATCTAGTGAAAATGAAATCAATGAAGGTAAATGGCATCTAACAAATATGAAAATTTGTAACATGAGTTACATAGATTATTTTATTTGTGAATATTAAATGTATTACCATAAATTATAACCCTCTATGCAAACAACTTATAAAGAAATGTTTTTTCAAAAATTACCTGGAACACTATATAAAACCACAACAGAAAATTGGGAACAAAGAAATAGAGAAACTATACCAGATACTCTTGGAGGAAGAATAAGAAGCCTTAAATATTGGATCATTATTAAACGCCAAGAAAAAAAAAGAATATAAACAAATAAGAATAAATGATAAAATATATTGTGATACAAGAGCTTTTAGAATACGGGGGAAATATGGATGTAATATAAAATCTTATAAACAAAAATAAAAAAGATTTAAAAAATATAAATTCAGAAAACAAAATTTTCAAAAATATAAAAAGAGACTTAATAGAGAAAACTACAAGAAAAGATATTTTAGAAGAAAAAATTATAAACCTTCTGAAAAAAGGAATTATTGCCCTTTTAGGAAAGAAAAAATGCAGATTTTGGATCTGTAATGAAGAAGGACATTATGCTAACAAATTTCCAAGCAGACTTCAATATAAAAAAGAATTTAAAAAGGAATTTCCACAAAAAGCAAAAATCTTAGAAGAAGCTTTCAAAATGGAATGAGAACCAATCGAGAAATCTGATATAGATGATACTTATTGTATCTTTCTATTGGAAGAAATTGAGGAAGAAATAACTGACTCAGAATATGAACACTCAAATTATGAATATTTTTTATTAGAAGATGAATGATTTGTATAGTATTACAAATCCAAATAATACTTACATTAAAGTAGGACTAAAATTTAAAGGCGTATTATCATTTACATGCATATATTGATATATGAGCTAGTATGTGTGTAGCGAGTAGATATGTATTTCTAGAGAACTCTCGAAACAAGCACCAAAAGATTTAATTGTAAGAATTGCTAATAATACTACAATAAAACTCAATAAGGTATTAAAAGATACTCATATAATGATAGGAGGAGAAAAATTTCACATTCCTACCATATATCAACAAGAAATAGAAGTAGATTTGTTAATAGGAAATAATTTCCTAAATTTATATCAATCTTTCACACAACATTCCGACAAAATAAGTTTCACAACCTGAGAATGAGATATCATCTATGTTTCTAAAGTAAGAAAAGCTTTAACTATCTCAAACCCAACTTTTATGCAACAACATAAAAAGCGAAAATGTGGTAAGATAAAAGACCAACAAAAACCTTATTTAGAAAATATTTCATTAGATATAGAAGAAAAACAAAATTCTTTTCTCAATGAAATACAAGAAGACAAAGCCCTAACATGCATTAGAAAACTTTTAAAAACAGTCAGTTCATAAAACCCTTTAGATCCAAAAATAAATAAATCTAAAACAATAGTCAACATAAAATTAAGAGATCATAACAAGATCATAAGAGTAAAACCAATGATTTATACTCTGGAAGATAGCATTGAGTTAGGAAAATAAATTCAAGAACTTTTGGAATTAAAAGTCATAATACCAAGTAATTCACCTCACTCTAGTCCAGCATTCTTAGTTGAGAAAGAAGCTAAGAAAAGAAGAGGAAAAGGAGAATGGTAATAAACTTTAAAGCACTGAATAAAGAAACCATTGACAATGAATACTTCATTCCAAAAAAGGAAGAACTACTATCATTAATAAAAGGAAAGAAATACTTCTTGAGTTTTGATTGCAAAAGTGGATTTTGGAAAATAAGATTAGATGAAAAATCCCAAAAATTAACAGCATTTAGTTGCCCCCAAGGACAATTCCAATGGACAGTTATATCATTTTGATTAAAACCAGCTCTAGGTATTTTTCAAAAATATATGGATAATATTTTCAAGAAATTACAAGATATTTGTTGTGTTTACATAAATGATATTTTGGTTTTCAGTAATGAATTAAATAAACATTATTTGGATATTATCAATATTCTACAAGAATGTAGAAAAGAAGACATTGTATTCTCTGAAAAGAAAGCCGTATTTGCTCAACAAAAAATTAAATACTTAGGGTTGGAAATTAAAGATGGAAAACATAATATACAACCCCATATACTAAATAATATTCATGGTTTTTCTAGTGAATTAAAAGATAAAACCAATTATAGAGATTTTTAGGATGTTTAACATATGCAAAAGCATACATAAAGAAACTTGCAGAAATGAGAAAACCATTACAAGCAAAATTGAAAAAAGATCAGATTTAGAAATGGATCGAAGAAGATACTCTATATATAGATAGAGTAAAAGAAAAGATAAAAAAATTTACCAACTTTATACCATCTAGGACTAGATAATAAGATGATAATTGAAATAGATGTTTCACAAGAATTTTGGGGAGCAGTCCTTAAAGTAAGAGTGGATGAAAAAGATGAATATCTTTGTAGATATACATCAGAATATTTCCAAGGTTTAGAATTAAATTACCATAGTAATGAAAAAGAATATTTAGATGTTAACAAATCTATTAAGAAATTTGCAATATATGTTATAAGCTCCAGATTCATTGCTAGAACAGATAACAAATTTTTTGGTTATTTCTTAAGAACTAATATTGCATGTGATTACAAACAAGAAAGATTAGTTAGATAGCAACAATGGTTCAACCATTACAATTTTGATGTTGAACATCTTTCAGGACATAAAAATAGCTTAGTTGATTCTCTTACCAGAAAATTAGCACCTCTAACTATTTTTATTCTTTCAGGAATTGAACATCTTTATATCATAATAAGATAAAGGAAAAGGAGATAAAAATCCTACAAGAACAACTTGAGCTGCTATATCTCAAGAAATATCTTATGGAGTTAGGAAAGAAACAGAAAGAACTTAATTGTTCAAAACAACCTCTAGATATCAAAAGCTCAAATGAGGAATCTTCATTGAAAAAGAAAGAACCTAATAGTTCACAAAAACTTTTGAAACCACAAATCTCAATTGGGCAGATGAGGCAAAAAAAGAAGAACATAAAAAATTTTATGTTGTCTATAATGACCCAAAACTAGGAATTTATAACAACTAGGCAAAAGCTAGCAAATCTATTCTAGGAATTAGTGGAGTAACTCATAAAGCCTTCACCAACAGAATAAAAGCTGTAGTTATGCCACCTACAAAACACCAAAACTAATAACTCCAGAGGAGATAGTAAGAAATTATTCTACAACAACAACCAACAGCTCCAAGAAGATTGACAAATCTTGGAAAGATAGCAAAGCTTCCAGTGCTATTTAGAGAAACATCTCCTCGAGAGACATAAAAAATAGTAAAGCATTCAATACTATTTAGGGAGACATCTCTTAAAACTACTCCAATCATTAAAGATGAAAAGGACCAATATAGAAACCGTAGAAAATCACAATGGTTGAGTCTCTATAATTTGGCCATAAATCTACCCAAGAACATATTGAAGCTATGAAATTCTATACTACTTACAAGCAATTTCCTACATAAAGTAAATTCAATAGATTGGAAAGAGCTGATCCAATATTTGTGTATAAAGCATTTCATGGAGGACTAATAGAAAATATATATCCAGGAATTAATTTAAGTGAGTTAAATTATTTCCCAAAAAATTTTAAAAGAGCAATCAAGAATTTCAGAAGAAAAATTAAAGTAGGTGATAAACCTGTTTATCTTAAATTTTTTAGTTCATTAATGGACTCGAATGAGGAAGGAAGTATTAGTCCATCCCACTTCATCAAGATAGGGATTTCCAATACAAATAGAGAAGTTCCCAAACCAATGGCACTTACAGAAAAAAGAATTCAACACAGAAGAACTTTGTGTATTAAGAGGTCAAATGCTAAGCCAAATTTACTATGAACTTAAGAAGATTGAAAATTCTACCGAGATTAAAGTAAATTATTCAACTAGTAAAGTCATCATCATTTCCCACAGTAGCATGGCTCTATCAGAAGAAGATGGTGAAAAATCACCAAATATGAAACCAATTTTAATTGTAACCTAGAAATTGGTCAAGAAACAAGGAAGTTATTATGCTTTTATGCCAGAAAATCCATCAAAGACCACAAATGCATTCTCTGCATCATAGACTAAGAAGATGAAGAAGCATCATTATCAATATCATCGAAGGAACCATCGATAGAAAATGACAAAGAAAAATAAGAAAAGAAACTGTCGACATAAGACTACAAAATAAATAAAGATGTAGACCACACATCTTAGTCGGCAGCATGTGTCAAGAAAAAAAGTAGTGGCTATCCTTTAAAGTAGAAAAGTAGATGAATTATTAAAACAAGGGTAAAATTATAATTTTAATCTCGTAATCAGGGATTCTTTGTTCTATAAAAGGAACCTTTATTATCATTTTAGAACACACATGAATACACAAAAATCCAAAGCTCTTTACTTTGAAACACTCTAGCATAGAAAACCTCTCTATCTAGAAATCTCAAAACCAATAATGTTATACCCAGTAATTATAAGCGGCTAAAACCCCTTTCAAGGTTCTTAGTTGTCCTTAAGTTATAATAATTATTATTCTATGAATAAAATGGAGTTTAGTTACTCTTATTTAATAAGTCAACTATTGGACACCATTTATGTACAGATGTAGAAGTATCACCATTTCCAGGAGGGTGTTGAGGTTTGAGCAAAACTAAGCCATAACAGGTGTAACAAATGAAGATGAACAGAAGGGAAAATCGTGGTGAACCCATCAAATTCAGGTATAATAATTATAATAAGAATCTTGAATGTTTAAATATTTACTTACAACAAGACATAATATTGCTAAAACAAGAAAATGGAAATTGTTTTTAGAAATAAACAACTAATAATTCCAATGGAAATCAAAGATAAAAATCTAATTCTATTAGAAACATTTGATAAAGGTTATCTCTATCATTTAAATGAATATTTTAAAAATGAAGATTATGAAACTTGTCTTGAAAATTTTAAAAGATTTAACACCTTATTAGATATCTATACAAATTATATTAAAGCTATTACAAGCATCATAGACTATATTGTTTTAAGGACATTAAAAGACAATTTTAGTCAAAAATATGTGAGAATAGAGGAAGAAGAATTCAATAACTTAATGTTTAGATATTACTTCTTTGAAGATTATAAATACATTGTATGTACATGATGAGTGCTCAAAAAGCACTAAAATTACCATGATTTTATGCACATTAATTGATTAAAAATATATATATTTATATGTTTTATCATATATTTATATAAATTTGTCTTTTTCGGAATCACGGGTATTTTTATTATTTTTTAGGTATTTTCGCTTAAAAATGTAACTTAAAGACTCAAAGAGGAATACTGGAAGCAATACATCACAAATATATTAATAAATAAATGGGGAAAGGTCAACAAATATGAAAAAATTGGTCAAAATGGGTCGAAAAGGTAAAAAAGGAGGAAAACGTACCGCCCAGCCGCTCAGTCGCGTCGCCCAACCGCCCAGTTGCCCAGCCACGCCGCCCAGCCACGCCGCCCAGCGCACCCCAGCATGCCCAGCTTCTGCGCGCGCCAACCTTTCCTTTCGTGCACGCCCATGCACCCCATATGCACGTAACCTGCTCCCTTCTGCGCCAAGCTGCTACCCATCTGCGCCAAGCTGCTATCCATCTACACCAAGCTACTACCCATATGCGCCAAGCTACTACCCATCTACGCCAAGCTACTACCCATCTACGCCAAGCTGCTACCCATCTGCGCCAAGCTGCTACCCACTTGCGTGCGCCAGCGCTCAACAGCGCCCCATCTGCGCGCGCCACTACCCATTTTCGCGCGCAGCCACCCCTATGACGTCATGTTGACGTCAGCAATTATCACTCCGCGTTTTCACAAATTTTTAACATTTTTTCACTCACTTTTTCTCCCCATCCTCACCTATAAATACCTCTCTTCTCTTCACTTCAAAACACACCTCAAAACACATTCTCTTCTCTCTTTCTTTCTCTCTTTTCTTAGATTTTTTAGTTTTTTTAGTTTTTCTAGTTTTTCTTAGTTTTTAACTTTTCTTAATTAGTTTTTCTTAGTTTTAGAGTTCTTCCTTTTTTTGGAAGAACTAGTTATGTTTTTGTAATTTATTAGTTTTTTTATTCAATAAATGGGAGTGCAAATTCCGCTTGGAGGTTTTCCAGCAACGGGAATAGCATCGAAGTTCTATAAGGATTTTATTTTTTTTACAGTTATTTTTTATGTTTTATTCTTACATGTTATATTTAATTTTTCTGTGATTAAATTTAACTTTGCTGACTGTTTATAAACATGATGTAATAATAACGTTTTTATGTTTGCGAAATATTAAATAGGTAAAAATCTCTAAAATGAATTGATTTTATTTTTATGCAAGATTTTATATTAAGAATGTTAGAGAGAAATATATTATTTTTCATTACAAACTTAAATCTGAAAATTAGATTTTAAGGTTTAGTTATCCGGTTTGATTTAGAGTAGTGCTCTTTTATATGTTGGTACAATCGTCCGGTAGTTAGAATGAAGCTCTATTTCAAAAGTTTTTATAAGAATTATTATCTGAAAATGTATTGACAACATATTTTCAGTAGTGGTTTTAAAACTTGAAAGTTAGTACTCGGATAACTAAATTCTTAGGTTTAATTTGGACACCTTAAATAAAATTTAAACTGTCTAACCCCACCAAATGTGGCATTTAAATGGTTCATTTTCAATCTCTTAGAAAAAGGAATTAATTTAATTAACCAAATTAGTTATCAACCCCAACCATAGGTGTTAATTGATTTGTTTAGTTAACAAAGAATATCTAACCCCACTAAAGGTGGTATTCATATAAAAAAAGGGAGAATCAATAAATATCAATTCATATCTTTAATAACCTAAATAATATGAGCAAGCATAATTAACTTAGTTATTATATCCATAAATACTCCACCATTATAAATGATAATTTGCATAAATGTTTATTGAATCTATGTTTATTTTTATGTAAGTAGATTAAAAACACAAAACCCAAAATATCGTGACAGGATGTTTAGGATTTAATTTCGTTTTTAAAAGTTTGAATAATAAATTAAAAACCACATACATTCCTTCCTTAGATTGACCTTGGGAGTATACTTATCATTTTTTTCGAAATAATTCATACACTTGCGAGAGTTTTATAAATATAAAACCAAAGTATTGGCAGAATTGGCGATGCCGGTTTTCGCTCATCAGTACACAAGAAAAACCTGTTTGTATACTACAAATAAGATAAAATAATATACATTCAACACATGATTTGTCAAGATAATAATACTCTATGAACATAGAATCATTAGTACATAAATTAAAACTATTAGATTTAACAAATGAAAGAGTAATTTTTAATTTTAAAAGACAATTAATAGATTCAGGATTAGAATTAAGCAACCAACATAATGAAGAACATAATATACTATGCAATTGTAAAAAATATAGAAGAAAATTAGATTTATATAGAAAAATAATAAGCTTTTTAGACAAATTATTATCTTCAATAAATAGACAAAGACCATCAACTAGGCCAATATAAACCCTCAATTAAAATTTTTATCGATGCCGGAAAATTAGTATTAGAGCCTAAGAATAGTAATCTATATAGTAATGGATGGAAAATTAACACCGTTAAAGTCTAAGGGCATTTTTCATATTTTATAAATCTTAAGGGCATAATTGAAGATATGTCAAACCTCAGGGGTATTTGAGATAGTGTTCCATAAATCATAGAGGAAGAATGAAAAAGGAAGAGAGCGGAGAGGACCAAAAAAGGAAAAATAAAAAAGAAACAAAAGAGAGTGGCAAGATTAATGAAAAAGCAGAGGGAAAGAGTGCCGATGGACTCGAAAAAATAGAAAGAACAACGTTGCAAATTGATACAAAGAAGATTGAAGTGTAACATGTAAACGTAAAATTAGATTCTTTTATGAGTTAATTTTAATTAATTCTTCTCAGAAAATTATGGTGAATTAGTTTATGTTAAATTTAATTTTCAGTATGAACTAATTTTTCTTTATTCTAAGAAAAAAATGTAATTTAATTCTACACTATGCTTGATTTTCTATGTTAATTTTAATTATTTTTCTTCATGTTTGTCTTATTTATTATGAGTTTAATGCTTCTAATTAATTGGTCATTAGTTAGATGGTTTTCGTCTTGTGAATTACTATCGAAAGACTTGTATGAACCTATGAAGTATTAAAATCATTGGTCTTAATGTTTTCTTGTTTTATTAAATTGTATACTCTTATGTAAATTAATTGAAAATAATGTTTCTAATTGATTGTCGAAAGAGCCTTTTGGATGTTTTTTGGAGATTTCTAACAAACATAAATAATTAAATTCAATTAGCTAGATGAGTAAAGCATAGTGAGGGATTATGTGAAATCGATTTCCTAGAAGTTTTCTTTTCATCAATTTGATCTTTGAACAATATCTTTATTTTATTTTGCATATTTTCTTTGAGTTAATTTCAATTTCAACAACCTTAGTGACTTTTCTAGATAAAATTAAAATTACTATAATTTTGGTATTTGTTAAAAGTAAGTTACCAATTCTTGAGGACGATACTCTTCTTATCACTTTATTATAAAACTATGATATTGTGCACTTGTAGTTTTGCACCGATTAATTTTTTGGCACTATTGTTAGGGATTGATTTTTTCTTATTTTTTTCAATATCAATACAAAGTAATCTTGGTTTTAATTTATAATTATATTTTATTTTTATTTTTATTTTATTTTTTTAGGTGTGTTTTTTATGTTTGATGCACCGTACTAGAACTTGAAACATTATTCCTTTTGATCCAGAGATTGAAAGAATCTTTAGATCAAGAAGAAAGAAGAAAGTATTAGCCATGGCTGAAGGAGAACATAATGCACAACTACACACCTTGATGGATTATATAAGGCCAATTGTGAATGACAATTACTCAAAAGTAAGACGCCAGACCATTAATGCCAATAATTTTAAGCTCAAACTGGTGTTGATCAGCATAGTGCAATAAGCCCAATTTAGCAGATTGCCACTTAATGATCCCAATATTCATTTGGCGATGTTTTTGGAGATTTTTGACATTATAAAGATGAATGGTGTTACTAAAGATACTATTAGATTGAGATTGTTTCCTTTTTCATTGAGGGACAAGGGGTTAGTTATAATCTCTACAATCAGGAAGCATCACTAGTTGGCTGGACATAGCACAAAAGTTTTTTGCTAAATTCTTTCCACGTACAAAACATAGCCCAACTCAGGAGTGAGATTGGTTAATTCAAACAAAATGATTTTAAGACATTCTATAAAGCATGAGAAAGATATAAATATATGATTCTACGTTGCCCTCAACATGGATTTCCGGATTGGTTACAAGTTCAAATGTTCTATAATGGGTTAAATCGGTAAACTAGAACCACAATTGATGATGCGTATGATGAAACTTTGATGTCAAAGACAGTTGACGACGCTACTTCTCTTTGGAAAGAAATGGCCTCAAACAACTATCAATGGCCAACTGAAAGATCTATGGCTAAGAAAGTTTCCAAGATTCATGATTTGGAGCCATTTTTTGCCTTTTCATCTCAAGTTGCTTCTCTATCTCATCAGATTTCAACCTTGACAATCCAAAGAATACCACAAAATGCAGAATATGTTGCAAACTTGAGTATGATAGTTCCAATGAATGAAGCAGGTCAAGAACATGTTCAATACATCAATAATCAAAACTACAATTATCGTGGTAATCCTATGCTAAATTACTACTATCTAGGGCTTCGAAATCATGAGAATTTTTCTTATGGATACACAAAGAATGTGATGCAACCTTCTCCAGGGTTTGATAGTCAACCAAGCGAGAAGAAGATGTCACTTGAGGATGCCATGGTTTCCTTTGTTGAGGAGACCAAAGCAAGTTTTAAAAAGAGTGATTCACGACTTGAGAACATTGAGACTCATTGTAGCAATATGGGAGCCACTATGAAATATTTTGAAATGAAAATTAGGAAACTAGCCATGACCATCAATGCCCAACAAAGAGGAACTTTTCCTAGCAATACAAAAGTGAATCCAAAGGAATAATGAAAGGCCATTACACTTAGGAGTGGAATAGAAATTGAGAAGTCACCATCAAAGGAAACTGAGTCCACCTCTACAGCTCCAAATAATGGCCAAAGCAATCAAAAAGTAGAAGAGGAGATTGTTGATGATAAACTAAGAGAGACTGACAAGCCTCCATCAATTTCATTTCCTAACAATCCTCTTATTCTCTCTACTCCACTTCCTTATCCTCAGTGCTTTCAAAAACAAAAATTAGATCAATAATTTTCTAAGTTTTTGGATGTTTTTAAGAAAATTCACATAAATATTCCTTTTGTAGATACCTTGGAACAAATGTCCAATTATGCCAAATTCTTAAAGGACACCATTTCCAAGAAAATAAGATTAGAGGAGTTCCAAATAGTGAAGCTTTCTGAAGAATGTAGTGTCATTCTTCAAAAGAAATTACCTCAAAGATTAAAAAATACATGGAGTTTCACTTTGCCTTGCACTATTAGAAATTCATTTTTTGATAAACCTTTATGTGATCTTGGTGCTAGCATTAATCTTATGCCACTGTCTATTTATAGGAAATTGGGACATGGAAAGATGAAACAAACAACAATTTCTTTGCAACTAACAGGCCGATCCATCAAGTATTCACAATGAATCATATAAGATGTATTGGTAAAGGTGGATAAATTTATTTTTTCTTGCTAATTTTGTGGTGTTAGATATGGATGAAGACCAATATGTCCCACTAATTCTTGGCTGATCATTCTTGGCTACGGGAAGGGTTTTAATGGATGTTCAAAAGGGTGAGTTAACATTAAGAGTGAACAAGGAAAATTTTATGTTCAACATCTATGAAGCCATGAGATTTCTAGAATATCCAAGCACTTGCTTTTGGGTAGATATCATTGGACAATGTGAAGTAGAAGCCTTTCAAGAAGATATGCCAACTGATCACCTAGAACGATGTATCACCACTTCATCTCATGCTTATGATTTCAATAACTATAATGTTTATGAACCTGATTTACCTTTTGTTAGTAAAGAATTTCTCCACTATGTATTTTTCTTGGAAGCATTGAAACCTGTTAGATCATTTAGCAAAAAAGTGGAGAGTTTGGAGCCCATGGTAGCGAAGACAGATTTTGTAATCTCTATAGAAAAAGTGCAGCAAGTTATAACTCTAGAGTTGAAGCAATTTCCTGAGCATCTTTGCTATGCATTCTTGGGTGATAGTTACACATTTCCAATGATTGTTGCCGTATCACTCACACCCGAAGAAGAGGAAAAGTTATTGTGTGTGTTAAGGGAGCATAGAAAAGCCTTGGGATGGACTGTCTCTAACATAAAAGGTATAAGTCCATCCATTTACATGCATAAGATTCTAATGGAGGAACCTTACAAACCATCAATTGAGCCCAAAAGAAGATTAAATACAGCAATAAAGGAAGTTGTGAGAGCTAAAATTTTGAAGATCTTCAATGTTGGAATTATTTATGCTATTTCAGATAGCTCATGGGTAAGTCCAGTGTATTTTGTGCCAAAAATGGTGGAATGACGGTGATGAAAAATGACAACAATGAAAGGATCATTTTTCACTTCCATTTATTGATCAAATGTTAGATCGATTGGCTGGATATCCCTATTATTGCTTCTTAGATGGTTATTCGGGATATAATCAAATTGTCATAGCCCTAGCAACATTTCAACGTTGCATGATGGCTATCTTTTCTAATATGGTGGAAGATATAATGGAAATTTTCATGGATAACTTTTCAGTTGGAAAAGCATGTCATCTCTCTATTGAGTTAGAGTATAAAGCTTATTAGGTTGTAAAAAATTTTAATTTTGATTTGAAGGTAGCAAGAGAAAAACAAATTCTTCAATTGAATGATATGGATGGGTTTCAAAATTATGCATATGAAAATGCAAAAATCTACAGAGAACGGACAAAGAAGTGGCATGACAAATAGATTCTTAGGCATGAGTTTGCTTCAGGACAACATGGTTTGCTTTAAATTTATGACTAAAACTCTTCCCAGGTAAGTTAAGATCAAGATGCACAGGTTCTTATACAATTGACAAAGTTTCCACTTTTGGATCAATAGACTTGAAAGACAAGGTAGAGAATATATTCAAAGTTAACGGTCAGAGATTGAAGCACTATTATGGAGAACAAGTGGAAAGGAATTGTGCATTTATTCCTGTTCAAAATCCTAATTGATGAAGATAAAAAAAGTCTTGTTATAGACTATAAAACAAGCGCTTATGGGAGGTAGCCCATAAAACTTTATTTTTATTTTATTTTTTATTTGAATAATTTGGATTTTGATGATAATTTATTTTGTAGGAATAAAAAGCTAAAAATTACAAACTAATGTGAATCCACCATAAAACTAGAAAAGTTCGTTTCATTTCTTCAATCTATTTGTCTTTTAAATTACAATAAGGACATTATTTAGTTTAAGTTTGAAGGTGTCAACTCCTATAGTCTTGAGTTGTTGAATTCTCTTATCAAACATGTATTTGAGTATGATTGAATTCACTATGACTATGAAATGTGTGATTGAGGATGGGTTCGAGAATTTTTTTCAAAATCTACTATTATGTTAGACAGAGTTTTGTGGGTACTTTGATTTAAATTCTTGTCCTTGAAAATAATTAAGTACATAGTAAATTTTTCTCTACTCCATTTTTCCCTATGAAGAGAAGGAGTTGAATTAACTAGGTTAGGAAAGTTCAATCTTGTTTTACTTTAGAATCTGTTGATGGATCCTTGAGGCAAAATCCTAGTTGATACCAAATATTAGATAAATGATCTGGGCGATTTTTATCACAACTAAAAAACTTTCCCATCTGTCCTAATTACACACCATTATCGCATGATGTATTCCCATAATTAACCCCCTTGAGCCTTATTTAACATAAGCCTTATTTGTTCTTTTAACTACATAAACCATTCTCGTTCTAAGCTTGAAAAACCATGAATTTACCTTAAATTCTGAGAAAATACTTTGGTGGAAATTTTCATTTAAAGAGAAAGTTAGGTCAAATTAAATAATTCACATTATGTTTGCTTTATTTTATCAAAGAGAAAAAAAAACTAAATGAAAGGCAAGAATCAAAAAAGGGTTAAAGTGGTTGAAATAAGTAAAGGTTATAAGTATCAAGGCAACCACATGAAAAAAAAACACTCTACTTATTGAGTATGATAATAATATTGTCATCAGTATGCACATATTGTCAAGAAAGAGTTATGATGTGAATCATGTGAATATTCTTTTCATTGATTCTTTCTACCAAGTATTTTCCCAATTTGTTTTGATTTTTCATATCTATTTCTTTCTTCGTCCTTACCCTATGGCCTGTCATTACAACTCTAATTAAAGACCTTTTGATCTCTGATTTGTGTATTTGATTAAATTAGTGGAGATGTTTTCTATTATTATTGATGTAAAAAGAATAAGTTATTAGTGATGAGATCTAAATTTAGATCATGCCTTGATGAGTAATGATTGTGTTCTATGAGATCTTGTTGACATTGTTTATAATTATTTTTTCTTTTATTTTCTTTTTGTTCGAGGACAAACAAAGTTTTAAGTACGAGTTGTTTGATTACTTGTATAATTTAATATAATTTTTTATTTTTTAATTTTAAACTTTAGTTTAATTTTAGATTTTATTATTATTATTTAAATTTTATTATAAATTTGAAGATAATAAATATATAAAATTTTGGAATATATCATTTAAAAACTCTCAAAAGAGTCTATCATATATATATATATGAAAAGAAAAGAAGGTTGGATATATATTATATATATAATATAGAAAGTCGGGCAGAGGGAGCCGGAAGATATATATTATATATATATATATATATATAACAAATAAGCTGGGTGAGAGATATATATGTATAAATAGGAAGAATGAAAAAGGAAGAGAGCGGAGAGGATCGAAAAAGAAAAAAAAGAATCAGAAGAGAGCGGAGAGGATCGAAAAAGAAAAAAAAGAATCAGAAGAGAGCGGAGAGATTAACGAAAAAGCCGAAGGACAGAGCACCGCCTGAAAAATATAAAAAGAACAGCTACGCAAGCTGATATACAAAGCAGATTTGAGGGGAAACACAAAAAAAAAAAAAAAATTCGAATCATTTTTTTTAATTTATTTTTGAAAATTATGGTGTTAAATTTAATTTTCAACGTAAATTAATTATTTTTTATTATAAAAAATATATAATTTAATTCTACATTATGTTTGATTTTCTATATTAATTTAAATTATTTTTTTCGTGTTTATATGATTTATTAAGAATTTAATACCTCTAATTAATTGATGTTAAATGATTTTAGTATTATGATTTACTATCGAATGATAGAATTATATGATAAATTTGTAATATTTTGATATAAGTAAATATAGAGATTGAAAAATTTGTATAAACTTATGTAGTATTAAAATCATTTATCTTAATAATTTCTTGTTGTATTAACGAATATGTAAATTAATTAACAAGAATGTTTCCAATTAATTGTTGGAATATGTTTTTGGATTTTTTTTTATATTATTAATAAATCGAGATAATTAAATTCAATTAATTAGATAAGTAAAACATACTGGGAGATTAGGTGAAATCAATTTCGTAAAAGTTTTTTTTTTCATTAATTTGACTTTTGAATAATATCTTTATTTTATTTTGCATATTTTTTTTGAATTAATTTTATTTTAAATTTTAATTACAATAATTTTAGTAACTTTTCTAGATAAAATTGAGATTAATATAATTTTTATAATTATCAAAAGTAAGTTAACAATCCTTAAGGACTATATTTTTTTTATCACTTTATTATAAAACTATAATATTTTACACTTGTAATTTTACACCAATCAATTTACAAATTGAATCATAAAAGTATATTTTATAAATTAATGTAGTTGTGATATTTTGTTTCGAAATGTATAAGTGAAAATGTAAATCTATTACTTTACAAAATGGATTTTTATAATATATTTTTTAATAATTATTAGTTTAAAATACAATTTTGTTAAAAATAATAAATTTAAACGACACTTTGTCAATACTTTTTTTCTTATAAATTATAGAAATAAATATTTGATTTATTTATAAAAATCTTTAATTTATTGTTTTTATATAGATAAAATCCTAAACAATGAATTCATGTAATTAAATTACATCAAATTTTTATTAAGATGAATATTATGTAAGTTTATTATCTTTAACAAAAATATATTTTATATTTATATTTATCAAGTAAAATAACATAATTTCACTATATTTACAAAAAAATTATAAAAGTTTATTTTATAAAAATATTAAACTTGTATTGTTACACTTATTTTTTAACATGTTTATTAATCTTATAAAATAAATTGGTGTAATTTTTTTATAAAAATAGTAAATTTATACTATTTTAGTTAATAAATAAAAAATTAAAATATATTTTTATTAAAAAAATAGATTTTAACTATCAATTTCTTTTATTATTTGTTAAAAAATATGGAAGATCATTAGTAGCTCGGTAGCCAGGACAATATTTTTGACCAAGATATTCATCCATTGAAAAGAGTTTAAATTTTAAATTAGGGCAACGTGTTGTTCGATACGATAAGAGGTCGTTTTACTTGTACATCTTGTCCTTGGTCACATTCATTGTACCTAAGAAAATCATTTTTAACAATTTAATTTGTTAATAATGTCTCTGAGTACTAATTAACAATATTGACAAAAGAAACCAATTAACAAAAAGACAAGAATCATAATTATTTTATTAGTGAAACCTTAAATGAATATTATATTCGAGAGTATATGCAAACATCTACCATTGTCATCGACAACCAGAAATAGTCAACAAACTCTTATATTTTAGATTTACCCTAAACTAGTTGCTTTAATTATAAAACTAATATTTTTAAAATTTATTATAATAAAAATAATATCTTTCAATATTAATTCAAAATAAATGTTGTAATAACTATGAGTATTTACTATTTTCGTGGATAAAATATTTACTTGTAAATTTATTTTTAGGTCTTCTATCACGTTTTTCAAGAAAAATCGAATAAATGTCAAGTTTCAGATATTCGTACTTCAGTTATGTCTTTTATAACTACGATACATAAGATTCTATTTATATATTGAATAATACATGTTCATAAATTTAAAATTATTTTGGTGCTTAAATTTTTTTCATGTATCTTAATATTTTTAAGATGTGATTTAAAAATATTTTCTTATTAAAGCTTTGAATGAGCTTGGAAAAATTAAGCCCAAAATGCATTTAACACTAATACTATTAGGTATTATTATTATTATTATTTATAAATATAGATACATTAGGGTTGATGTTGACGGAGAAAAAAAAACTACTATGAAAAATAAAAAGGTGAATAAGAGGCAAGGAATTAAAAAGTGATATTAGGCTTATACGAAGGAGTAAGAAATTGGTAAGCGCAAGAAATTAATAAGTGAATATGAAGGAGTAAAGATTTTGGCTTGACAAAATTCTCTTGATTTGATTTGAAGATTAACAAAATCCAGAAGATTAATAACACCCACGTTGCTACTTCGTGTTCTAATTCTGAGTAAATTGTTTTTATGCGGATATTAATGGAATAGTAATTTCACGCAAATTTAAATAGATCGGCTAATATCAAATTGATATCTTATTAGAGGTATTTATTAATAAATTTGTTTGGGATTTTGTTAATCTTTATATAACTTCTTCTTGATTAGATTTTTATATGTTTGGATTAAATAATTTTATGTGTTATCATGATTATTTGATTTGATTATTAAATTTTAAAAAAGTTATTTTTATTGAATCTATGCTTAATCTTTTGTTCTAAAATTTTCTATTTGATTTGATTTAAATGACATATATCTTGAATCATATAGTTATGGTTATTCATTGTTAAATCCATCCTAGAAAACACACGGGCACTTGTGTTTTTTTGTGCTAATCTTTTTGCAGTTGATTTGTGAACGATTTGATTGGCGGGGAGCTTATTGGAACGTTGGTCTGGAAACCGCTCATGCTAATTTTTAGAAAATGTGAAAATAGAGCAGGGGCTCGTAAGTAAAGTACATTAGGACAGTATCCTAGGTAGGGTAGCATAAGACCGAGTTTGTACTTGAATATTTGATTTTCATAATGGAAAGTTAAGTGTTCCGGTGGACCGGTGGTTTTCCTCTTAGGTCATGGTTGTGGCCTAGGTTGTTTCCATCTAAAAATATCGTGTGTTATTATTTTATTTCTGCACTTATATTTACACACGATTGCATGTCTGACTGGTTTGTTTAGGTGCATGCTTGACTGATTTGTTTAGATTATTAAATTATAAATTGGTAAAAATTAAAAATAACTTATTCACCTATTTAAGTTAATTAGGTTTATATCTTATAAACTTTTAAATGTGATTTTTTTTCTTATTATGAATTTTAAAATAATTTCTGAAACTACTTTTTACATTGTGATAAGATAAAGATAATAAGTTAATTAAAGTCTTATTTAGGAATGAAAATTCCACTTAATAAAAAAAATAGTTAGTTTGCGTTTTTTAATTAAATTTTGAAAATTATACGAACACGTGTGGCTTAATTTATTCTATTAACTTATTGATATATTTATTCTATTATATAAACTAATGTTAGATGAACATCAAGATATGCATTTCTTTCTTCTTCTTTTTTGAGTTTTTTCTATTGAAAAAAATCTATTTATCTGAAATCCCAACTGAATTGGTAAATTTTACTTTGTTGTAATAGTTAACTTTATTTTTATAATCTAATTAATAAATTCTGAAACTTAATTAAAATATCATCTAATGTTAAGATGTAAATAATTGCTATTTTATTAATTGTTTTGAGTACTGCTATTCATTTTCAATAAATGCAAATTTTTTGACACATAGGTAACTTACGCCTGGACCGTGAGATTTTTTTTTTTTTTTGCATGCAAACCGAGTTAATACCAATATAAATTTAATAAGTTATCCTAATAATATATTATTTAAATTAATGGTTGAATTTGAAATTTAGTTAACAACTTTAAAAAAATCAAATTAGAAATTGCACCTTCTATCCTAACACTATTACTAATTCAATTCATAATGTATTACGAATTATTGGTGAATCATATATAATCGCACCTTCTATCCTAAAACTATTACTAAGATATTTTTTATAATTTATTTATTACTTAACTTTCGTGTTTATGTATATTATTTTAAATTTATTCAAATATAAATTTATTTTTATAAACTTTCTTACATTTATTAAAATATTATATTTTTATTTAATTAAGTTCCTATATTTATTTATATGATTGATATCTTAATAATTTATAAATTATAATTTATATAGATGATTATTTAATGTGTTTAGTTATTTCAAGGAAAATTGATAAGTTTTAGATATCAAAATATAAAATTGAAGAAAAATATATTTTTGAAATAAAAACTTTATTTAAAATTTTCTAGTAAGAATAGTAATAGTGAAAACAATATGATTCAATATTCATATGTAAAATGTAAAAAAAGAAATTTATGTGATTAAGTATCATCTTATCCATAATGATATTCTTTTGAATTATAAATGTTAGTATTATTATGAATAAAAAAACTAATACGTATAGAGAATAGATAAATAAGCATTATCTCAATGGATCATTGGGATACGCACTCAAGACATAATACAATCAATGTAGAGATGAAAGAATATGTTTAAGAAGTTGTTAATATGCTTCCTAGTTATCAAATATTAGTCATTTCTCAAATAAATTATCTAATGTATATAATGATTTCATTGATGATAATGATTTTTTATAGTGGATTCAAAGTGACTGAATGAATATAAATACACACATGAAAGACAACCTAATTAGATATACACATATGTTATATATTATTTTAATAACTATTGCTTATAAGGTTGGAGTTAAAATTGTGAATATTAATTTCAATTTCATCTTTACTTATGGGTGTTTTTATGGATCCTTTGAATATCGATGTTGAAAATATTATAAATCCTAATGATCTATTGTGATATTTTAAAAGAAGGGGTAGAAATAATATGCTGAACATCTCACTTAATCCAAATAATAGAATATTTATTGAATTCGATGTAATTGAAAATTTATTAGGAGAAAGAGGCCAACAATTAAAATATCCTATTTATACACTTATTATGTCAAGTATACTAATCAATATAAATGATTGGAAGAATGTCAATGATTCCGAAAAACTATTCGAGTAAATCTCTTTTGCTTTCTAATTAATTAGATATTATATCCATCTTTTGCATATTATATCCCATATATAATGTGTATTTTGAATAACTATTTTTAAGTCCCTAATACTTAGGAACATAAGTGTCATAAAGTTGAAAACAAGGTTAGGAAGGAATACAAAACTTTTAAGTTGGCTAGAAATAATTTGTTTTCATACTTAGACCCCTAAATGAAGAATAATTTTTTAAAGCCCTTGAAGGTCACTTATGGATATTTCCACAAGTGTCAAAAGAGTTCATAGATTACAAACATATAGACGAGTTTTAAATTATTAAGAAAGAAAACCAAAATATTTGATGCATTTCTTCCTAATAATATTGGGAGATTATCAAATCTTGATGTGAGATAAAAATAATAATAATAATAATAAAAATATTAATTTATAACTATTTTTATATTTATACCATTAATTAATTTAATAAATTAATTAAATTGATCTAATTCATGTACATATAAAACTGAATTGGATTGATTGGTAACCGAAACTGAAGTGTATATAGAGACAAAGATGTTGAAAAAGAAGAATTCAAAATCATTGAGTAAAAAAGAAGAAAAAATAAATTTGTTAGTAATTTAACATAATATAATATTCATGTTATAATTGTACACGCTTATGTAGTAATTTGTAATACTCTTACTTCTTTATTAGAGAATAGTACACGAATATATAAATAGAAGTGAAATACTTAAGCAACTTGGAAGGAATACCATATACTATACATTTGAACAAGAGCATTCTATTTGGGTCAGAGGGAGAAGCCAATATTATGGTGCCATGACATTTTTTAATATTCCAAAAGCAAAGGACTAAATTCATTAATAAGGACATGTACAACAAACTTGAAGATGAATTGAATTCTTTTAAGGTTATTGTGCTTATTGAGATTGCATATATAAAGAAATTTCAAGGTTATCAAGTTGGGTTATCATAATAGATGCTAGACATGTTACATTGACAAAGCATGTCACTCATGCTAAGAATTCCACCATACTATAATGAAGACATGTTTTTTGGCATACCGCCATCTATGCTAGGCATACATCTCATATTCATCCCATGTATCCTATGATATATAGTCATCCTATTGGACTCATGTAACCATCTATGCAAGGAATTTCCATTGCATAGTCATCCAATGTCTCCAATGCAATATGTGCATTCCATCCCTCATTCACAAAATGTTTTTGATGGAGTGTTGTTACAATAACTACCCACATGAGAATCCTACATTTGATGAATCTTTCATGGAAAAATTATATAAACTAAAATTAACATTATGTTTATTTTATGTTATGTATTTTATTTATTGCATATAACACTTGAATTTTCACATAATAGGAGATGTCACTTGAAAGATTCATCATTCTCTGATTATGTCATCATTGAAATGATACAACATTTAAGTAATGATTGAAAGATTCACAATCGATATTTTCCAAATCATTTGCGAATAGTAATTGAATAATAATTATTCCATCATTTTCCACTATCAGTACCTTTGATACTACCATAGTCTAAGAAGTTCTTGAGAAATATATGGCTTGTCTTTCTGATTTAGTAGAACTAAATTTTGAAATTATATTATTTATTTTTACTTATAGTCACTACAAAAAAAAAAGATTTTGAAACTATTCTAAATATGATAAAAATGCTCAACTGCCCCTAAAATGGGGAATTAGAATGATTATAGGTGAAAATTTATGAAAACATTTAAAAACATTTTTTAAACAACCGTCCAAAAGGTCACTTTTTTGAACTCTTTTGGGATTATTAGAATTGTCCCTAATACTTTCCCATATTTAAACACACGACTCTCTCTTTTCCTTCACATTTATCCTAACTATCAATATACACACAATTTTCTAGCAACTGCCTCCCTCAATCACCATTGCCAACACAATGCCACCCACAGCCGACCAACCTACTAAGACATCACCACCAGCGACGAATGCCATCCTAGCCTACGATGGCACTAGCCAACTTGTTCTTCTAGCTTGCAAACTATGTTTGCGCAAACAGACTTGGACACTACTAGCCACTCTAGCCATTAGCTTGAAACCCAGCCTCTAGCCTCCAACCTTAGCCACCTGCACACGAATACATTTTGCAAGTACTTTCTTTTCTCGTGATGGAGTTAGCAAACACCTCTATTTCAATTTTTTTAGTGTGCTAAACTTTAACACATTGGTAAAGAAGATATATGGATATCTACTGCTTTATGAGTTTATTATAATTATGCCATGGTATAGAAATATATATATATATTAGTAAAAGAGAAATGACTAATGTAATCGAATTTCAAATATATATGACTCATTTTACTCAATTAATATAAATCTCTATTCTAAATATATGTTTAACCTATTTTCTTCACTTCCTCTAAGTTTGAGATGACTTTGCAAAGTTTAGAATCTTATTGTTTCAAGGATATTTCATCCTAATAGAAACAAAAAGCTAATGTGAAAATGCATTTCTTTATTAAAATCTTATGTTCTACCTTTAGATTAATATCAGAAATACCCCCAAGCTTTAAGAAATATTCAGAAATACTCCTAAGGTTTCAAAAAATTCAAAAATACTCTTGAAACACAACGGAAGTTAAATCTAACGAAAGTGAATAGTAACATTTCTAAAATTGAAAAAGAAAAAATAAACCAAGAAATAATAGACATAGAAATAGAAAACATCTTATGATATTTTTAAAAAGAAATTGTAATAAGTAAAAAAGAAATTTGACGAAATTCAAAAAGCAAAGTTAGATCTTAAAGAAGGAGATAGATTTAAAGACCCATCATTTTTATTAAAAAAATTATTCCCTAAGAAAAACATAATTTATTATAGTATAAGTAATAAATAAATGAGTATTAAGATTATAGATGCAAAAGAAAAGTATAATATACTATTGATTGATAAAGAAACTATATTAAACAAGCTATCAAAAATTCTTTATAAAGACATAGAAAATATTGGATACATTTATTTATGAAGAATTCAAATATTAATAAAAACTCATTTTAGAAAAGGAATAGATACATCAATAAAAATAGCATTATTAGATAGCATAATAATAAATAGGAAAGATTAATTCATTATTATGAAGGATCCATGGTAATTTAGGATACAAAAAATTAAAATTTATAGCATATTCTAGATTTTTTATTAATATATATGATAAAAATATAAATCAAGTAATAATTCTAGCTTATAAATTTAAGAGAGGATAATTAATGAAAGAAGGAAGTCACTAATTTTTAATACATTATCTAGTAGCATATTCTTTATCAAATAGTCATAATAGTTCCATATACGAACAAAATGAATTTATAGAAATAGACAAAACTTTTAAGGAACTTGGACAAATAATAAAACCAAAAATACTAACAGACTTTGAAATACTAGAAAAATGAAAATTAGATATCAAATAAAAACCCTTGATGATAGGAAGAAAAAAATATTGTTAAAAATAATAGCATGCCAAAGTTTACTTTTATAGACCATGAAGGAGAAACTTCTAACTAAGAAGAAGTTAAAAAACTAGAAAATGAAGTCAAAATAAAGAAGACATTAGTTCATGATTGTATATTAGGGAAAAATAATGTTTAGAGATCAAATAAAAAATATGCATTTAGAAGGAAATGGAAGCTTAGTAAGCGTAGCAAAAAATCAAGCAATATTATTTGAAGTTATACAATTATTAACAGAGGAAATGGATATAGTCCAAGAATCAAACAAAAAATATTTACAGGAAATAATAGATATACAAAAATAATTACTAAAGGAAATAAAGGGATGTGGTTATAATAAATTACAATAAGATATGCACAAGAAATTTTCAAAATTATGAAAAGATGTATACAACATACATAGAAATAATGAAATAATAAGTTATAACTAGGAGATCAGATTCACTTATTCCTAAAAATGAGAAAAGAAAAAATGAAGAACAATCTAAGAACAAAGAGATAATTCCAATTGAATAGAATATAGAAAAAAAATTAGAAAAAAAAATCATGGACTATGAAAATAGGGATAGAGAAACATTAGTCAGTTTATTGACATTAACCAATGAAGAAATAGAAGAACATTATAATGAAAAACTTTATATTAACAAAGAAGATGATGATATGACAATAATCAGTGAAACTGATTCTGAACCAGAAAATATGACCTCAAAAGGTCATATGAAACCAATTTCATTACCAATCCTTTACCAAGAAGGAACATCTGACCCACATAGGGGAGAAATAAATAGGCAAAGAACATAACAACCTAATACCACAGATAGAAGAAGAAAACTACCTAAATGGAGGAAGGGTTGCATTAAGAAACTAGAGGTAGTATTCCACTACAGTTCAAACTCCATGATAATTATAAGTATGAACTTCTAGATTTAGATTGTATAAGAGATAGGAAGAAAACCTTAGATGAATGGGCTAGTGGCATGAGTGTGCTCATACAAACCTTTCAAACTACCTAAACAAACCAGTCAATATGTAGGGTACTTATAGCACATAAAATGACAGGAAATGTTAAAGTTTGCTTTTCAAACTTAACAGATCAACAACATTTGTTAATGCAAGGAAATGCTTCCACAAGAAGGGAATACTTGGATACAGTAATAAATGAAATATACAAATAATTTATTGGAGAAGATAAAGTAAGGACTATCACTGAATCCAGTGAAAATGAAATCAATGAAGCTAAATGGCATCAAAAAAATCTGAAAATTTGAAACATGTATTGCATAGATTCTTTTATTTGTGAATATGAAATGTATTACCATGAATTACTATCCTCTAGGCAAACAACTTATAAAGAAATATTTTTCCAAAAATTACCTAGAACACTACATAAAACCTTAACAGAAAGTTGAGAACAAAGGAATAGAAAGACTATACCAGATACTCTAGGCCTTAAAAATTGGATCATTATTAAATACTAAGAAAGAAGATAAGAGGAAATGATAAAATATGTTGTGATACAAAATATTTTAAAATATTAGGAAAATATGGATGTAGTATAAAATCTTATAAAAAATGATAACTATAAAAAATATAAATTTAGAAAACAAAATTTCCAAAAATATAAAAAGAGATTTAATAGAGAAAATTACAATAGAAAATATTTTAGAAGAAAGAAGTATAAATCTTTAAAAAAAAGAATTATTGCCCTTTAGGAAAGAAAAAAATGAAGATGTTGAATCTGTAATGAAGGACATTATGCTAACGAATGTCCAAATAGACTTCAACATAAAAGGGAATTTAAAAAGGAATTTCCATAAAAACCAAAAATCTTAGAAAAAGCTTTCAAAATGAAATTAGAACCAATCGAGGAACTTGACATAGATGATACTTATAGTATCTATCTATTGGAAGAAACTGAGGAAGAAATAACTGACTGAGAATATGAACACTCAAATTGTGAATATTCTTCATCATAAGATGAATGATTTATATAGTATTACAAATCCAAATAGTACTTACATTAAAGTATGACTAAAATTTAAAGGCTATAACACTTATCATTTACTTCCATATATAGATATAAGAGCTAACATATGTGTAGCTAGTAGATATATATTTCCAAAAGACAACTGGAAATAAGCTCCAAAAGATTTAATTGTGAGAATTACTAATAACACTACAATAAAACTTAATAAGATATTAAAAGATACTGATATAATGATAGGAGGGGAAAATTTTCACATTCCTACCATATATCAATAGGAAACAAGAGTTTATTTGTTTATAAGAAATAATTTCCTAAACTTATATCAAAATTTCACACAACATTTCAACAAAATAAGTCTTATAACCTTAGAAGGAGATACCATCTATGTCTCCAAAATAAGAAAAGCTTTAACTTTCTAAAACCCAACTTTTATGCAACAACATAAAAAGCAAAAACGTGGTGAGATAGAAGACGAGCAAAAACCTTATTTAGAAAATATTTCATTAGATATAGAAGAGAAATAAAACTCTTTTCTCAATGAAATGCAAGAAGACAAAGCCCTAACATGCATTAGAAAACTATTAAAAGCAGTCAATTCAGAAAATCCTTTGGATCCAAAAATAAATAAATTTAAAATAATAGTCAACATAAAATTAAAAAATCCTAACAAGATCATAAGAGTAAAACCAATGATTTATATTCTAGAAGACAAGATTGAATTTGGAAAATAAATTCTAGAACTTTTGGAATTAAAAGTCATAATACCAAGTAATTCACCTCACTTTAGTCCAGTATTCTTAATTGAAATAGAAACTGAGAAAAGAAGAGGAAAAAAATGATAATAAACTTTAAAACACTGAATAAAGAAATCATTGATGATGGATACTTCATTCCAAAAAAGGAAGAACTATTATCATTAATAAAAGGAAAGAAATACTTCTCGAGTTTTGATTACAAAAGCGGATTTTGGCAAATAATACTGGATGAAGAATCCCAAAAATTAATGGCATTTAGTTTCCCCCAAGGACAATTCCAATGGAAAGTTATACCATTTTGATTAAAACAAGCTCTAGGTATTTTTCAAAGATATATGGATAACATTTTCAAGAAATTACAAGATATTTGTTGTGTTTACATATATGATATTTTGGTTTTTAGTAATGAATTAAATAAACATTATTTAGATATTATCAATATTCTACAAGAATGTAGAAAAGAAGGCATTGTACTCTCTGAAAAGAAAGCAGTACTTGCTCAACAAAAAATTAAATACTTAGGGTTGAAAATTAAAGATGGAAAACATAATCTACAACCTCATATACTAAATAATATTCAAGGTTTTCCCAGTTAATTAAAAGATAAAACCAATTACAGAAATTTTTAGGATGTTTAACATATGCAGAAGCATACATAAAGAAACTTACAGAAATGAGAAAACCATTACAAGCAAAATTGAAAAAAGATCAGATTTGGAAATGGATCGAAGAAGTTACTCTCTATATAGATAAAGTAAAAGCAAAGGTAAAAAATTTACCAACTTTATATCATCAAGGACTAGATGATAAGATGATAATTGAAATAGATGTTTCACAAGAATATCGGGGAGTAGTCCTTAAAGTAAGAGTAGATGAAAAAGATAAATATCTTTGTAGATATACATCCGAATATTTCCAAGGTTCATAATTAAATTACCATAATAATGAAAAAGAATATTTAGATGTTAAAAAAGCTATTAAGAAATTTACAGTATATGTTATAAGCTCCAGATTCATTGTTAGAACAGATAACAATTTTTTTGGTTATTTTTTTAGAATTAATATTGCAGGTGATTACAAACAAAGAAGATTAGTTAGATGGAAACAATGGTTCAACCTTTACAATTTTAATGTTGAATATCTTCTAGGCCATAAAAATAGCTTAGTCGATGCTCTTACCAGAGAATGCACCTCTAACTATTTTTATGCTTTCAGGAATGGAATATCTTGATATCAAAATCAAGATAAAGAAAAAGGAGATAAAAATCCTACAAGAACAACTCAAGTTGCTATATCTTAAGAAATCTGTTATGGATACAAAAGAAACAGGAAGAACTTAATTTTTCAAAAAAACCTCTAGACACCAGAAGCTCAAACAAGGAATCTTCATTAAAAAGGAAAAACCTAACAGTTCATAAAAAACTTCTGAAACCACAAAATTCAATTGGGTAGATGAGGTAGAAAAAGAAGAATAAAAAAAAGTTTATGTGATCTATAATGGCCAAAACCAGGAATTTATAACAATTGGGCAGAAGTTAGCAAATCTATTGTAATAATTAGTGCAGGAACTCATAGAGCTTTCACCAATAAAATAGAAGTAGAATGTAGTTATGTAACTACAAAACAATAAAACTGATAACTCTAGAGGAAATAGTAAGAAATAATTTTGCAACACTACAACAACTCTAAGGAAGTTGACAAATCTTGGAAAGATAGCAAGGCCTTCAGTGCTATTTAGAGAAACATCTCCTTTAGACATCAAAAATAGTAAAGAATTCAGTGCTATTCAAGGAGACACCTGCTATGACTATTCCAATCATTGAAGATGAAAAGGACCAATATAGAAACTTAGAAAACCATAATGGTTGAGTCTTTATAACTTGGCCAAAAAATCTACCCAAGAACATATTGAAGATATGAAGTTCTATACTATAGACACATAATTTCTTGTAGGAAGTAAATTCAATATATTGGAAGAATTTGATCCAATATTTATGTATAAAACCTTTCATGTAGGACTAATAGAAAATATATATCCAGGAATTAATTTAAGTGAGTTAAATTATTTCCAAGAGAATTTTAAAAGAGCAATCACGACCTTTAGAAGGAAGATTAAAGCATGTGATAAACTTGTTTATCTTAGATTTTTCAGTTCATTAATGGATTGGAACGAGGAAGGAAGTATTAGTCCTTACCACTTCATCAAGATAGGGATTTCCAACACAAACAGAGAAGTTCCCAAACCAAGGGCACTTCTAGAAAAAGGAATTCAACACAAAAGAACTTTGTATATTGAGAGGTCAAATGCTAAGCCAAATTTACTATGAACTCAAAAAGATTGACAATTCTACTGAGATCAAAGTAAATTATTCAACTACTAAAGTTATCATCATTTCCCATAGTAGCATGACTCTATTAGAAGAAGATGGTGAAAAATTACCAATATGAAACCAATTTTAATTGCAACCTAGAAATTAGTCAGGAAACAAGGAATGCATTATGGTTTTATGCCAGAAAAAACCACCAAAGCCCACAAATGCATTCTATGCATCATCATCAACATCATCAAAGGAAATAAAGATGTAGATCCCACATTTTAGTCAACAACATGTGCTAAGGAAAAAAGCAGTGGCTATCCTTTAAATTAAAAAAAAAGTAAAAGAATTATTAAAGTAAGGGTAAAATAATAATTTTAGTCTTATAAACATGGATTCCTTGTGCTATAAAAGGAACTCTTATTCTCATTTTAAGGGATACACACGAATACACAAAAATCCAGAGCTCTCTAATATAAAACACTCTAGCATATAAAACCCTTCTATCTAGAAATCTCAAAACCAATAATGTTATACCCAGTAATTATGAGCAGCTAAGCATCTCTTCAAGGTTCTTAGTTGGCCTTAAGTTGTAATAATTATTATCCTATGAATAATAATGTAGTTTAGTTACTCTTATCTAGTAAGTCAACTATTGAAAAACCATTTATGTACTGATGTAGAAAGCTCACCATTGCTAGGAGGGCGTTGAGGTTTGAGTAAAGTTGAAACATAACAGGTGTAACAAAAGAAGACGAACATAAGGGAAGACCGTGGTAGACCCATCAAATTCAAGTATAATAATTATAAATTTAAGCTAGTTAAAAATCTTGAATGTTTAAATATTTTCTTACAACAAGACATAAGATTTCCAAAATAGGAAAATGGAAACTTTTTTTTAGAAATAAAAAACTAATAATTCCAAATAAAATCAAAGATAAAAATATAATTCTATTAGAAACATTTGATAAAGGTTATCTCAATCATTTAAATGAATATTTTAAAGATGAGGATTATGAAACTTGTCTTAAATTTTTTAAAAGATTTAACATCTATAGATTATATTAAAGTCATCACAAGCATCATAGGCCATCCTCTTTCAAGGACATTAAAAGACTATTTTAGTCAAAATATGTAAGAATAGAAGAAGAGGAATTCAACAACTTAATATTTGGATACTATTTCTTTGAAGATTATAAATAAACTGTATGTACACAAGAAAAACCTGTTTGTATATTACGAATAGGACAAAACAATATACATTCAACACATATGATTTATCAAGATAATACTCTATGAACATCAAATCATTAGTACATAAATTAGAACTATTAGATTTAACAAATGAAAGAATAATTTTTAATTTTAAAAGATAATTAATAGATTCAGGATTAGAATTAAGTAACCAACATAATAAAGAACATAATATACTATGCAATTGTAATGAATATAGAATAAAATTAGATTTATACTAAAAAAAAAAATTTAAACAAATTATTGCCTTCAGTAAATAGACAAAGACCATCAACTAGATCAATATTAATCCCCGATTAAAAATTATATCGATCTGTAAAATTCAAATTCAGAGCTAAGGAATAGTATTCTAAATAGTAATGGATGGAAAATTAACACCATTAAAAGTATAAAGGTATTTTTGATATTTTGTATACCTCAAGAACATAAGTGAAGATATGTCAAACCTTAGGGGCATTTGAGATATTATTCATGTTAATGGTATTGATATTCCTTTCCATTTTAGATATTTTTTAATTGATATTTAAGAACTAAAGAATCCTATACATAAGAGTAATTACGGGAAAATTAATTTTTCTTTTGACTCAAATAGGTAACGAGTACCTAGATGAGGGGTGGATATGACACCCATGTAATTTTTTCGTAAGCTTTATACCAATTCAACCAAGCTAGCCTTACAAATGTGAATTAAGTAGCTTACACATCATAAGTATAAAACAAAATATTTAATTCAACACACAACTTAAACACTCAATAGATATGAAAACAATAATCTATAATAAACACATTAGTGATGGTATTCCTTACATGATACTATCTAGACTGGTAACATATATATGCATGGAAAAATAGTTAATATCATGTAAGACAAGAAATCAAACTGAACAAAAAAATATTTTCAATTACTTCAAGACTTCATATGAAGAAACCTATTCGGTAAATGATAATTATACTTTGTTCATAGCATGCGATCAATCTAAAGATAGAAAACGAAATAAAAAATCTGAAACCTAGGACATAACCAGGGTATGTAGACTCATTCGAGACTCATGTCAAACTCACATGCATATACTAGACATATGTATGATAAATTACTCAAGGAGCATGTAGATTAATTTGGTATAGTACATGCTATGATTAGAAAGCTACATGCATACTACATAGAAAGAAAAGAAAGCATATGAAAACATATAACAAGTAAGCTTTATAATTAGAGTATACATTTAGTATGTTAGAACTTATATGAAAGAAACTCAGATTATACAAACATACATATTGATCATACGTAACAACATTGAAGAAGTTTAGGACTTGATACAAAATCATGTTAAAGAGATACTGAATCCTTAAGGACTCAACTCAAATATGCAAATCACAAGGAGGAAAGCACAAGATAGATAAACACAACTGCATTACATATAATCAAAGATAGACAATATAATACGCATGGAGATGTTTTGATGGGACAATAGAACTTGATTTGTCTCTATTACCACTAGTATGTGATGGGATTTTGAAGAAAGTTGAAAGAATAGCCTTTCCTTGTGGTAAATCAAAAGAATAACAAAAGTTTCTTGAAACCTCAATTTGTTAGATAAAGAGATCAATATGTTTTGAGTTAGAATACTATAGTTATTTACCTATAAGACACATTTTAAATGTCATGCACATTGAGAAAAATATGTGTGATAGCATTCTAATACCTTGTTAAATATTCCTTGAAAAAATGAAAGATGGACTAGGTGCTTGATTAGACTTCAATTTTTTTTCTTGGTTCTTTTGGGACATATATTAACCATCCCAAAATATTAGAAAAAAATCGTCCATAAAAGTCTTTTAGGATAGTTTTTGAATTTTTTTAACATTTCTAAAAAGTAAGTTTACAACTGTCCCTAAAATTCTTTCAATACAATTTTTGAAATGTCTTCTGGGACGATTATTAACTGTATCAAAAAATAAGTTTACAACCATTCCTCCCTCAAAGTCTTTTGAAACAATTGTTTACCCTTAGGAACGGTTGTTATTTTACCTTTTGGGATGGTCAATAACCATCCTAAAAAGTCATACCTATAGGGACACCTACATAATGAACGATTATGACTGAAAAAACAACTATCCCAAAAGAATTTTAGGAACAGTTAATAACCATCCCAAACGACTTTTAGGAATGGTTAATAACCTTCCCAAAAAGTAATTTTTGTTGTATATGAGTGAAAATTCTTAACTAATTTTATTTTCAAAGTATACTTTTATTATTACTAATATAATTATATTTTGTCTATTATAATGAAGTTGATCAATGCCTGAAATTTAAAAGATGCAAAGGAAGTATTTCATGAAAAAATATATTACTATTGGAAAATCAAGCGCCAAATCATTCCAAAAGAAGATATGAAAAAAATCATATGTATAACTATGAGTATGCTATAAATTTTATTAAAAATCTTGGACGTTTCATGATGAATGTGGCAAGTAAAAATAACATGATGATGAATGAATGGTGTCCATTCCTCAACAAATATCTAGTATTACCACTATATAATCTTATATTTTGATCGATTGCATATTACAATTAATTGAGTTTCAAATGATTGATTTAGGTATAATTCAAGTATGTAAAAGTGGGTTATTGGTCACTAATAGTTTTTATTTATGTAGAGCATATGCTTATATTTATATTATATAATTAACTATATATGTCTTTTATATTGGGCATGCTACTATCGACATAAAGCTAATTATATGTCACATTTACTGATATTTTATTATTGATATTTGTAAAACCTTATTAAGAGTAATATGTTAAGATAAGAGTGACACAATTATATAATAAAACATTAACACTTTAATAAAATCAAAATATGGTAATTCATTGGGCATTGAAGTTTGTAGAGAGTGAAGATAATTGGGTTTTGATAGTCCTTGATCCACCTCATAATCATGTTTAGTTACGTGATTCAGTTTCTATATTATCGAATAAATATTATAAAATAGTTGTTGAAATGTAAGATTTATAACTAGTTATTTTTATGAATTATTCTTTTAATATCATATGAAAATACTAACTCTTTTAAATTTTAATAGTGCATAAAAGATGTAGAATAAGAATAATTGTCATAATAAATCACATAAACTTGTATGCAATAATGTTATAATATATATAAGTTAATATTAATAATGAATTTTATTAACTTTAATGATTTTAACGTTAATTAATAAAAATGTTCAAATTAATTAAAAAACATACTTATTTTTATAGGTTCCACAATACTATCTAATGAAATTTATGAGTAAGATTATTTCTAATCTAATTTAGTATGTTATGATCTTTTTAACTAATATTTCTTTTAATAATTTCTTTTAATATTTTAATAAAATTATTACTTTAAATAATAATTTGAATTTAATTATATGTATTTCTTTACTGATTAAATATAATATGAATTTTTTTAAGATTTACTAAATAAGTAGGTGGACCAGTACATGCTCCATGTTATAAGGATTAAATATCATATGAGTTACTTTGTTTATATTAGGATTAAATATCATATGAGTTACTTTGTTTGTTTATATTAGTGTGATATTTGAGTTACTTTGTTTTCAAAAAAATGCTTAGTCACACTGTTCCTACAAATTATACTTTAGTTTTTTTTTAAATATTAAAATATTATTTTATTAATACAAAATTTTAGAAGTAAATTTAATGGGATAATTTTTTTTATTTAAACAATTTAAAATTGAATTTGAAAAATATAATATTTTTTATATTTTTGATCAATTGTTTTTTAAAATTTCATATTTTATGAATTTTTTTATATTTTTGAACACTTTTATGTATCGTGTTTGAATCGAAAACGCGATATAATAAAATTAAAAATTAAAAAAAATTAACCATAAAATAAAATAATATTATATTATTAAAATTTAATTTTAAATTATTAAAATAATAATCATTTTATTCTAATTAAATTTACTTTCAAAGTTTTATTAATAACTTGTAACTAAAATATCATTTTTTTGAGAGAGTAACCTAATTATTTGGTGTGAAATAAAAGTGTCTTAACAAAAAGTTTGGTCTCAAAAAAAAGGAGAAGGAACTCCAACTCCATCTAAATCAAACCTATATGTTTGACTTTCTCTGCAATCAATTTATAAACCTTTTCGAAATCTTAAAATTTTCCAGGAATTTAAAAACTTGGTGTGAAATCTGTGTGTATCCCAATCCCAATAAATCGATTTCTCCAAAAACAGAATTAACAATTATTCCCTAAATTGTCGCATTTGAATTTTGAAAGCATCGGTGCATAACAACGTGCCTGCCTGCTTCCGTATCATATAATATAATCTGATAATATTTTTTATTAATAATATAATATTATTATTATTTATTAATAATATAATATATTTATACTAATAATATCATTCAAAAATTAATAATTGTTTTTAAATAATCGTACAAGTTACACAATAATTAAGTCATATATTTTTTACCTTAAATAAAATAATTACATTACTCGATAAAAGGCCAAGCTCCACTGCAGCTCTTCACTGACTCCACTCGCACAAAGACATCAACACAAAGAGAAAAGAACACCAATGGCGACTCTCAAAGTACCAAATGTGGTTCCTTCTCCTCAAGAGGACGCTGAACAGCTTCGCAAAGCTTTCGAAGGTCTTGTACTTAAATCCATTTGTTCGATTTAAATCTTGTTCAATTTTATATCAGTCTTGATTTTTATTAGATTATTAATCACCTGTCCTTGATCTGCTTTCAGAATATTGATCCTTTTGAGATTTTTCTTTCTGGTCTTCTAACATGATACAATCGAAAACGGAAAATGTGCTAACGATCATGATCTGTTTCTCTGTACCATATCATCGATAATTATTTTTTGGATTTTTAAGGCTGGTCAAGAACGAAAAGATTCACTTGCACTGACTTTAGATTGAAAATTTAGAATGAAATCAAGATATTGGAATCTTCTATCTTCTGATTCAATGTTATGTATAAAGAGAGACTACAATGATTTTTTTGTTAAGGTGAAATATTTTATTAAATTTCAGATTTAAAAAATACAACAACAACATCATTTATCTATATGAAATTCATTAATATATATTCAAAAATTAAAAATTATAGTATATACAGGGAGAACTATGGTTATAAAAGTACTACTAGATCATGCGCTTCTTCATCGTACTAATCTTTAAGCATTTTTACAACTAATCATAGTTGATTGAATAGATATATCAATAAAATTTTAGGTTGAACAAAGCATCTGAAACTTGTTAAATATTTACAGAGATTTCTGTATAGTAAAAGAGACCATATTCAAAAAAATTTAGATGTAAAAATACAATAAATTTGATATTCATAAAGTCAGATTTGATAAATTAATTCTGACAGCTACTATAGATTATTTATGAAATGAAGCTCCCGTTAATGAGAGATCCAAGTTAAAAAAAGAAAAAGAAAAAGAAGAAGAGACCCAACGGACCGGAGGGAGAACTCTTTCTTAGTGAGGCGCCTCTCCGACGGTAGAAAAAACAAACAGTAGGTAAAGCAGAAAGGAAAAATGGAGAGCGGAGTTGAACGAAGAGGCTGTTATTGACTACGATGATTGTTGATGGATAACTATTTTCCATATGGCTTTCATTTTTTTGTTGAATATTTTGAACTGTCTTTTTTAACCAAATAAAAGTACTGTATGCTTGTCGATGATAGGTTGCTTCAAATCGTTTCACTTGTGCCAAGTTGAAAATTGAAAGTTTGTTGACTTTGATAAACTATTGTTAAATTGTACAGATTTCTTCCCCTTAAGTCTTAACCTTTATTTTTTTTAAGAAATAAAAAAAATATATCTTAACTTATAACAATAAAAATAAAATTTCAATAATATTGAAAGATTTAATTAGACTATGTTTAACGGTAAAAACATGTCTGAATAAGTATACGGTAAAAACATGTCTGAATAAGTATAATTAAACTTGAATGTTCAATTAAATTACGTTTAATATGATAGGTTAAAATTTGTTTTTTTATTAGTAAAGCATATGTGTTGACATAAAAGTAAACTTTTTTTTTGTTACAATTTTTTAAGGGTTCTATTTTTGATAATAAGTGTATTATTTTATTACTTCAAATCATTTCACTTGTGGCAAGTTGAAACTTTTTGGTGACTTTGATCCACTATTGCTAAATTGTAGAGAGTTCTTCATCTTAAGTCTTAACCTCCGTATGCTTTTTTAAAATTACATACAATAATATCCTTGAAACTTCTAACAATGAAAATAGAACTCCAATAATATTGAATAGTGTTCAATTTAACAGTATTTAACATAAAACATGTTTAAATAAGCATACTTGAACTTGAACGACGTTCAATTGGATGATTTTTAATGTGAAATGATGTTTATTAGTAAAATACATATGAGCTGACATAAGAGTTGAATTTTTTCTTCTTTACAAGATTTAAGGGTGTTAGTTTTGTTGTTTTTCGTTCTTTGGTATTTACTTGGCATGTTCGAAACTGGTTAGGAATAAAAGAAACAAGCTTTTAATTTTGTTTTATACATACCAAGTTTTCTAATTATTATTTTTTTCTAATTTATGTAGCTGATATGATTTTTATGAATCTGCTCTTATTGCTTAAATCACATCATGTAAAATTAACATATTTTAATTTATGGTTGGATGAATCAATTCTGACGTTTGAGTAATTTGTTTGTAGGATGGGGTACCAATGAGGGATTAATCATATCCATATTGGCTCACAGGAATGCTGCTCAGCTAATTGCAATTAAGAAGGCATATGCAGACACCTATGGTGAAGATCTTCTTAAAGCCCTCGATAAAGAACTATCAAGTGACTTTGAGGTCAGTTTGAGTTTTATTTATTTATTTATTTGTTTAAATATTCTCCCCTCAACTGTATAGAGGTTTGTCTTCCGAACAATTTTTATGTAGACTGTTCTTTTAAGAGTCGATTGATGCTTCTTCATTTTGCGTTTGTTGCTGCTTTTTGTTGCCATGGTTAAACCTTACAGAGCTTAAGAAGTTATAAAGGGATTCAGCCATAACCAAGAACCTTTGTTTTGACTTCTATTGTTATATTGTTTCATCAAACAGAGAATTGTACTGCTATGGACATTGGATCCTGCTGAACGCGATGCACTTATGGTTAATGAAGCTACAAAGATGTTCACTAAAAACCAGTGGGTTCTTGTGGAAATAGCTTGCACTAGGTCCACAGCTGATCTGTTTCGGATAAGGCAAGCATACCATGCTCGCTTTAAGAAATCGATTGAAGAAGATGTTTCCCATCATACATCTGGAGACTTTCGCAAGGTATAGCAGAAATATCCCATCTTACTGATAAGTTGATTGTGTTATTGACCAAGACAAGATTTATGAGCTCTTATTGGTATTCTACTTCAGGGATAGTTCTGCGTTATACCTAAAATTTAACTGTGTATTATCCCTAAGACAAAGTCGATTGATATTACTCTTGGTTCCCTCTCAGCTTTTGGTTCCCCTTGTGAGCTCACTGCGCTATGACGGAGATGAGGTGAACATGATGCTGGCAAAGTCTGAAGCCAAGATACTCAATGAAAAGGTGTCAGAGAAAGCCTTCAATGATGAGGAGCTCATCAGAATTCTGACCACTAGAAGCAAGGCACAACTGAATGCAACCCTCAACCACTATAACAATGCATACGGCAATCCCATCAACAAGGTATGGTTAGTAGGCAAATTTACTGTTTTAAATATGCTTTTTTTATTTTGAAATGGAAAATTTTCTCGTTTGAGCCAAGAAAACTGTTTTTTGATCATCATTTGGTAACATTAGCCATTCTACACATCAATATGCAGAATTTGAAGACCGATCCAAAAGATGAATACCTCAAATTACTGAGGGATAGCATCAAGTGTTTGACCTTCCCTGAGAAATACTTTGAGAAGGTTCTGCGGCAGGCTATCAACAAGATGGGGACAGATGAATGGGCTCTTACCAGAGTTGTTGCTAGCAGATCTGAGGTAGATATGCAGCGTATTAAAGAAGAATATCACCGAAGAAACACTATGCCTCTGGATAAGGCCATTGCCAAGGACACTTCTGGTGACTATGAGAAAATGCTCCTTGAACTGATTGGCCATGGTGATGCTTAAGGGGGTTTATGTGAGATTCATGCGTACAACTTGCGCTTTTACTTAGATCTTGTTTACCCGGATATTTAAACTTCGCATGTTATGAGTTTATGTGAACAATGTTTCATTTCTAATATGAGTTTGTATGTGAACGTGCTGGCCTCTTTGGCTGCTCTGTTTGTTGTTTGGTATTTGAGATTTCAGTTTGTTTCCATATATATTTCCTTTCCTTCCATGCGGACGAGATGAATGTACATGAGTACGAGATGCGAGTCAATACCCTCAACTCTTTGAGAGTACCTTCAATTTGAGAACAAAATTCTCAAGGGTGAAAGAATTGTAACATCCAAATATATAATAGGATGAAGTGTTCTAAATGGTTTGTTTAAGCCAAATGTGTTTATTTCTTTTGTTTGCAAAAGATATTTTTAAATCCTTTTTGTTTGTTAAAATGTCATTAAAGTTATTTTATTTGTGAAAAAAAAATGCTAAGAATAAAGTATTACATCTATGTTTATATTTTTCAATAATTATATACGTAAAATATTAATTTTTAATTAAAAAGTTATTCAAACTCTAAGAAAAAAATTTCTTTCCAAATTAAACAAATTTTTTATTGTTTTAATATCTAAAATTATATATTAAATAATAAAAATTTAATTTAAATTTTAAACAAAGATTTGTTAAAAATTTGATTAATTTTTTAATTAAAAATTTGTTCATTTAATATATATCCAAAAATAAAAACATATGTATAATATACCTATTATTTCGTTATATTTAACAATGGATAAAATAACACATTATTTTATAAATAAAAAGGCTTTAAAATATATATTTTTAAACAAATATAATAAATAACCCATAAAACCTAAACAAAAGATCTCTCTAACCCTTTTACCTATTTATACACAGTACTAGATGTACATGAGTACAAGCCAAATACCCTCTACTCTTTGAGAGTACCTTGAAAGGGTGAAAGAATTGTAATATCCAAATATATATAATATAACATATGAGCATATGAAACAGCTAACATATTTTTGGACATCTCTAAAATGGGGAAAGGAATGCATATTTTTGATACAAGGATCAATGTAGAAACAATGCAAAACAACTAAGACCTTCCCAAACGTCAACAGGCAAGATAAAGAAACAAAAACTAAGTAATGTGATGTGACATTCCATAAACCAAGGCAATGGTGCTTTAACCACTAGGAGGTTTGTGAACACTGCCTCGATAACCTCTTGATTCTACCTTTCCATCGGCAAATATGTCACTACCGCTCATTTCTCTCATCTTAGATGTGCTAACCAAGGCAATGCTTCTTTCATCACCAAGAGGTTTGTGAACACCACCTCGATAACCTCTTGATTCTACCTTTCCATTAGCAAATATGTCACTACCGCTCATTTCTCTCATCTTAGATGTGCTAACCGGGGCATTGATGCTTTCACCACCAGGAGGTTTGTGAACACCGCCTCGATAACCTCTTGATTCAACCTTTCCATCGGAAAATATGTCACTACCGCTCATTTCTCTCATCTTAGATGTGCTAACCAAGGCAATGCTGCTTTCATCACCAGGAGGTTTGTGAACACTGCCTCGATAACCTCTTGATTCTACCTTTCCATCGGCAAATATGTCACTACCGCTCATTTCTCTCATCTTAGATGTGCTAATGGCCTTTTCACCGCTTGGATGGACATCTCCCTTATAGATATCATTGTCTGTCAACTCAGCAAACTTTTGGTTATGTGTTTTGTTTGAAGTATTTTCAACAGGCGCTTCACTGAACATGATATTGTTCTGACCACCAGCAGGCTGTGAACATGAAAAAGTGAACTTTATAACTTAAAGAGGTAAAGAAATTTGTTAGCACAACTTTTTAACATAATATCCATTTAAAAATGTTTGCGAGAGGATTAAAGTGTAAATAAGACACATTATCAAGATAAACTCACATTTGAAACTTTTATTGATGTGCATACATTCCGAGGTGCAGGTTCTTCCATGTCTCTGCTTGCTCTAGATTCCAAGTTCTGAGCTGCAGCAACTGCTTGAGGAACCACCTCAGGGGTAGGAGGAACAAAGATGCCATTTCCAGTGAGTTCCTCGTTCTTAAAGTTTGATACCTGTTTCTCAGGAAGAGAGGTTGGCTTCTTAGGAATGATACTCTCTTCTGCAGTGAATGATATCTGACTAATTCCGTTCACGACTTGCTGAAAGTACAAGCATATGGAATTAAGAGCTAAACTGATATGATAAGCATAACACAAATACAATATGCATAATCCAAATACCTGGTACATGCGAAACCTTGTTTTGTTAGTGGAATTAGAGCCATCAGATTGTGGAGCACTATTAGCTGCAAAGATGCCACTTCCAGTAATATCCTTTAATTTATACTCTGAACAAGGCTTCCTAAGAATAGCACATCTATTGACATCAGTTCACTTTTTATTCATTATAATCATGATGATGCAAATTGATGATAGGAATGAAAACTTTGATGATAGTCTTGGATGCTTACAAGTTTGGTAGAAAGAAAGTTTGTATGTCACATGGGATTCAATCGTGGAACAAACTTAAATATACATAGAAAAATCTAAAGGAAACATTGCATGAGATGACCCCTTTAGGGACGCTTTCATATTTGAAAGCTTCACTTATTCAGTTTGTACATATGTTCAAAAAGACCAAAATTACAGGAATTCTAGCAACTCTGATGGACGGCCAATGGGGTATTAACAAACCAAGATAATGTCTCATAAAAAAGTTTTAGACCACTGATACTACTTGGATATACGTTCAAATGAGCTTCATTTAGTTTTGAGTATAAATTAACTATTTATTAAAAATAGAAAGTAGTGTAGAGTCAAAAAGGAAAATGGCTCATATCTCAATCTTGTGAAAGAAGGAGCAGCAGATATCCAAAGTCCCATAAATTACTAGCAGACCATTGTTTATGGTTTAAGCAACCTTGTAAGTTGTAACCATAAAAAAAGAAGCACACCTTTTTTTCTCAGCAAGTTCTGTTAAATTTAAGAAGCATCACTGAAAAATGTGTTAAGTTTGTGATCGAATTTTCTGGTTTTCAGCTAATAAACCACCTAGTCTCTAGGAAGTGCTGTTTTAGCGTTCTTGTTTGGTTACCACATTTGTAGCTACAAATGTGGGCTGTATTTTCAGTTTTCTGTAATGGCTATAAATAGCCAAGCTTCCCCTTCAATAGGCAAGCAGATTATATAGCATTTCTTTCTTGTTCTTTTTCTTGTGATCAAAGCATCTAACTTTTTGGTATCAGAGCTAGCTATCGTTGGACCTGAGAAAAAGAGAGAAAGATGAGTGAAGAAAAGGATTTCACGTAGCCTGCCATACCACAGTTCAATGACCATTATGATCATTGGTCAATGTTTATGGAGAACCTATTGAAATCTAAGGGTTTTTGGAAGTTGGGTTAGACAGGTTATGATGACCACCATCCAGAGCAGAACTGACAGAAGACCAGTTAAGATAATTGGAGGATGCAGAGCAAAAAGATCAGAAAATCAAAAATCACCTATTGCAAGTTATTGTCAAGACAATTCTTGAGCAGATTCTGAAAAAACGGAAATATGTAGGCAATGCTAAAGTGAAGCGCGCAACCCTTCAATCATTGAGGAGAGATTGAGAGATCATAGAGATGAAGATAGGTGAGACCATAACTGAATATTTCACTCGAGTTATGAACCTATCCAACAAGATGAGAAGCAACGGTGAAAACATGAAGAATGTCATTGTTGTAGAGAAGATTCTCAGAACTCTCACTGAGAAATATAATTATATGGTTGTCTCAATCGAAGAATCCAAGGATATTAACTCACTCATAATCAATGAATTGCAAAGTTCATTGGTTGTACATGAGCAAAAATTCCCAAGGAATAGCAGTGGAGAGAAGCATGCACTAAAGGTAACCATAAATGAGAGAAACAAAGGACATCAAGGGAGAGGCAACTTTAGAGGTCGAGGAAGAGATAGAGGAAGGGGACGACAAGGATTTAACAAGGCCACAGTGGAATGCTATTGGTGTCACAAACTTGGTCATTTTCAATATGAATGTCCTACCTAGGATAAGCATTCAAACTATGCTGAGCTAGATGAACAAGAAGAGATGTTGTTGATGGCCTATGTTAAAGACACTGGAGTAAGCAAAGAAGAACTTTGGTTTTTAGATTCTGCATGCAACAACCACATGTGTGGTACCAAGGTGCTATTTGCAGAACTAACTGAATCTTTTCAACATTCTGTGAAATTGGGCAACACCAGAATGCAAGTATGGAAAGGAAAAATCAAGCTGGAGGTAGATGGAGTCAACTGTATCATTGGTGATGTATTCTATGTACCCGAATTAAAAAAAAATCTCTTAAGCATAGGACAACTTCAAGAAAAAGGCCTAGTAATCCTTATTCAATCCGGAAAGTGCAAAATTTATCACCCACACAAAGGTCTTATTATTCAATCCAAGATGACAGCTAATAGAGTGTTTGTATTGACTGCAAGAATTTAGCTAACAATGTCTCATTCTACATCAGAAGTCTGCTTCAACACTACAACCCAAGATCTTACTCACTTATGGCATTACAGATTTGGTCACATCAATAATGCAAGATTGCAAACTCTACAACAAAAGAAAATGGTTCATGGGTTGCCACAACTCTCAGTCTCAAATTTTGTGTGTGTTGATTGCCTAAAGGGAAAACAACATTGTGAACATATTCCTAAAAATAGCACATAGAGAGCAACCAAGAAACTATAACTCATTCATGCTAATTTATGTGGCCCAATTTTCCCTAACTCAAACAGTGGAAGAGAAGTATGTGCTATGCTTGATTGATGACTATAGTAGAAAAACTTGGTCTTACTTTTTGAATGAGAAGTTAGAGACACTTTTGCTTTCAAGTCCTTCAAAGCACACATTGAAAAAGAAACTAGCCTTGTCATCAAATGTCTACGAACAGATTGAGGAGGAGAGTTTACATCCACAGAATTCACAAACTTTTGCAAAGAAATGGGAATTAGAAGATAATTAACCACTGCATACACTCCTCAGCAGAATGGAGTTGTAGAGAGAAAGAATCGCACAATAATGAATTCAGTAAGATGCATGTTGTCTGCAAAGGGAGTTCCAAAGACATTCTGGCCCGAAGCAGTGAAATGGGTTGTCTATATGCTGAACCAGTGTCCCACAGTGGCTTTGAAAGACACAATTCTAGAAGAGGCCTGGAGTAGTGTTAAACCATCAAACATCTGAGAGTCTTTGGATGCATGTATCACGTGCATGTACCTGATGCAAAGAGAACAAAAGGATAAGAGAACAAGTGGTGTTTTCTTGGGGATAAGCAATGAGTCAAAAGGATATAGGATATATGATCCTATGACAAAAAAGATACTAACCAACAAGGATGTTGTTTTTGAAGAAAAGAGACAATGAAATTGGGACATGCATCATGAGCAATAGATACTAGATACCTTGGAATGGGGAGAAGGTGAGGATGTTGCTATGACAACTGAAGGTACTGATACTGTGATGAATGAAGGTGAAAATGCAATATTAACTCGCTCAAATTCAAGAGAATAAAATAGGAAACCACCATTTTGGATGGAGTATTACGTGAGTGAAGGACTCTCAGGAAGTGAAACTGATGAGAATCTTATGCATTTTGCTTTATTTGCAAAGTTTTGAAGAGGTCGTGAAAAATGACAATTGGGTGAAAGCAATGGAGTCTGAAATCAACTCCATCACAAAAAATGAAACATGGTTTCTCACTGATTTACCTAAGGGAACAAAACGGATTGGAGTCAAGTGGATCTACAAGACAAAATTGAATGAACATGGAGAGATAAAGAAGTTTAAAGCTCGATTGGTTGCTAAGGGATATATGCAAAAATATGAGATTGATTATTCAAAAGTCTTTGCACCAATAGCACGGACGGACACTGTCAGAATCATTCTTGCTCTTATTGCTCGCAAGAGTTGGAAGGTGTATCAACTTGATGTCAAATTAGCATTTATGCACGGTGACTTAACGAAAGATGTGTATGTCGAGCAACCAAAGGGTTTTGAGAAGAAAAACGAGTTCAACAAAGTCTACAAGCTTAGAAAGGCCTTGTATGGATTAAAACAAGCTCCTAGAGCTTGGTTTAGTTGTATTGAGACCTCTTTTCTAAGTGAGAGCTTTGAGAAACGTCCAAGTGAGCAGACACTCTTTGTCAAAGCAAATAACAATGGTAATTTGTTAATTGTAAGTTTATATGCATACGACCTGATCTACACTGGGGATAATAATGGCATGCTTGGAGAATTCAAAGACTCTATGATGAGGGAATTTGACATGACAAACTTGAGAAAAATAGAATACTTTTTGGGATTGGAAGTACAACAACTATCAACCAAAGCAAATATGCAATGGATGTGTTTAGGAGGTTTTGCATGAAAGATAGTAATGTAGTACTAAATCCTATAGTTCCAGGATTCAAGATTTCAAAAGATGAGAGCGTGATTAAAGTTAATGATACTCTCTATAAATATATTGTTGGGAGCTTAATGTATCTAACCTCCATCCGTCCAAATCTAATTCTCAACCTACAGAACTTCATCTTATGGCAAAAAGGGTATTAAGATATGTAAAAAGGACTGTGAACTTTGACATTATGTACAAGTAGGCAAGTGATGTTGTGACTGCATATACCAATAGTGATTATGCAAGATGTTTGGAAGACAGGAAGAGCACTTCAAGCTATGTATTCATAATGAGCTCTAGGGCAGTGGTTTAGTCATATAAGAAACAACCAATCGTAACCTTATCTACAACAAAGTCTAAATTTTTGACTACTGTAGCATGTGCATGTCAAGCAATATGAATGAAGAGGATTCTTAAAATGCTTGACTGTGAAGGAAACAAGTGCACAACTAATTTTTGTGACAATAACTCAACAATCAAGCCATCCAAAAATGCAATAATGCATGGGAGAAACAAACATATTGGAGTTCAATTCCACTTCTTAAGAGACTTGTCCAAAGAAGGAGTGGTGCAACTAGTTCATTGTGGTTCACAGGAGCAAATTGTTGATATTTTAACAAAGCCCTTAAAGCTGGAGCAGTTTCAAAGGCTTTGAGGTCTATTGGGAGTACGTGAACCATCTAAAGTAAACTAAGCCATGCAGCTTAGTTTAAGGGAGGGTATGTTAGAGTTTGTGGTCCTTAAATGTAGAAATTTTCTGATTTTCAGCTAATAAACCACCTAGTCTCTAGGAAGTGCTGTTAGTGTTTAGTGTAGTGGCTGTTTTAATGTTCTTGTTCGGTTATCACGTTTATAGCTACAAATGTGGGGTGCATTTTCAGTTTTCTGTAATGGCTATAAATAGCCAAGCTTCCCCTTTAATAAGCAAGCAGATCATATAACATTTCTTGTTCTTTTTCTTGTGATCAAAGCATCTAACAATGTTTGATCAGATCAAAACCTATAAGCAATTAAAAGTTCTGAGGATTCCATTGGACAACGCTGATGGATAAAGCTTTCCCTACACTTTAATATGTCTATGTAAACACAAACTTAAAAGCAATACATGCAATGAAAATGGTGGACTAGATTTGACTCCACAACTATGATTCGTAAAAACTGATCTTACATTTTGTTTAGGCTATGGGCTTCTTCATTGGTCACGTGATCTCCATGTAGCACTTTGCTGATTCCATCAGATGGCTAAATTAGAAATTAAAAAGAAATCAAATAAGCACCAAGCGCACCACAAACAAAATTAGAAACCAAATAATCACAAAAAAGAGAGTAAAGGAATAAAGGTGCAGAAATACGATATTGAATTGTCTGAGAAAGCAGAGAATGACCTGGTGAGAACGAAATGGTACGGCGGGAGCAGCGGAGGAAGACGGAGGAACCTCTGTCCAAGTCAGCAGATCGGAGGTTGAAGGGTGAGGGTTTCTCATCGGTCTGCTTCTTTCCATTCTCTCTGTCAAAATTCCTTAGGTCTGTGACTTGTTTCTTAAAGCGCGGAAGTTTTTGGGATTCTGTTTTTAAATTTTGAAGATAATATCTTGAATACGTTCCCAGCCATTCTAATATGGGGTTTTAAAAAAACCGTTTTATCTAGATGAGACCCTTTGACGGGGTCATTCTCTATTCAAGGCCCTTTTCATGTTGTGATTCTATTTGGAACCTTTAACAAATTAAAGGGAATTTATCACCGGCTCTAACCGGTTATTTTTTTTTTCTTCTCTTCCCCCTAATCTAATAAAACTCTATTATAGTCAGTTCCTTTTTTTTTTAATACAGTTCTTTTTTTTCATTTATAATATTCTTTTTTTCTTTCTTTCTAAACATGATTTTTCACTTATTTATTTTTTTTATTTTTAATTAATTATATTTCTATTAAACTTAAAATCAATAAAAAAACATATAAACTTAAATAATTTATATTTATTCTATTTGTTTAATAAATTATTTAATTATAATTTAAATTTTTTAGATTCTCATCCTTTTAACTTTATTTTTCTATAATTACAAATCAATAATTTTTGGTTGGTTAACTAAAATACTACCTATTTAAAATGCTACCACTTTAAAGATTTTTTTTTTATGAATTATCAAAAATTCATTTAATACTATTTTCTTTATTATAAAACTAAACATAGTCTTATTATTATTATTATACTCAACTTTAATGAATATCCTACAAGATAAAAAAATTTAAAATTAATTTTATAAAAACCGCTAATTGTATTTCATATAGCTAAAAAATCGAATTTGATACATGTATGTTATATATATTTTTTAAAAGCATAAAAGGATTGCAATAATGGCATGTGAAAAATATAATCAACATATCGTACTCTTTAGTCAAAATATATTATTTGAAAAATAATTAATAATAATTCTACTTTTTCAAAAGAGTTCGAATAAATAAGAAAATTAAAAAGAATTAAAAATAACTTATTACAAGGAGTCTACATAAGTTATTTTTTGTTCAATATTTTAATTCTATTAATTTCAAATTGTTGAAATCAATCCTACTTATCCAAAGGTGTTCAAATAAGTATGAAAATTTGAAGAAAAAAAATCAAAATGGACTTACTAAGAGGGTTGTGCATAAGTTGTATTTTAATATTCATTATTTACATATATAGATATTTTAATATTTTAATATTTCTTATTTATATATAGATATTAGAAATTAACTTATTCATAAAGTATACATATATTGTATTTTAATATTTTTTATTCATATAAAGAGATTTAAAAACTAACATATGTAGGGTACAACAAAATTATATTTTAATATTTTTATTTTCATATAGATATTAGAAAACTAACTTACACGTAATATATAATTAAATTATATTTTAATATTTCTTATTTATATATAAAGATTAAAAAACTAACTTACTTGTATGTCACAGATAAATTGTATTTTAATATTCTTTAATTATATAAAGAAATTAAAATACAACTTATGCAGAGGGTATAAGTAAGTTATAATAAATTATATTATAATATTTCTTATTATATAAAGAGATTAAAATATTTAGCTATATGATATGAGTAACTTATATTTTAATATTTTTTATTTATATATAATATGTTAACTTAGTATTTTACATGTAACATGTGATTATAATATTATTAGGGTAATATATTATATAATTGCATTAATATAAACGTACAGCATATGTTGCATAATTTTATAGAATTTGTCAACTTGTGTGGTTTTTTACTACGTATCATTATCGTTCTACTATACATTAGTATAGTATCTATCATAAACTTTTCGTATATTTTAATATGTGTTTTAGTCAAAGAGATATCAGTTGTAATCATAAATTTAAACAAAGAGTTGAAGTCATGAAATTGTGTTAACTTCCATTAATAATATTAAAACCAAAAGAATCATACATACCACATAGATACTAACCTATGATAAGATTTTGGAACAACAAACATATATCAAAATTACATAAGTAACCAATCAAACTTGATGAGCAGCTGTAATAGCATCAATAACCATTTGGAGCACTTCATAACAAGTTGCCTTATTATGTCCGGCTTTTTTACATTGACTGCATAGCGATTTGTGCTTTATAAATACATCTAAATCATGCAGCAACACATGCACGATAGCAAAGGAATTGATCAAGGTCAAATAGCCTACATGAATATGTTTTATTAAGCAAATCCACTAGGCCTCCGCATTCTCCTTCACTAACCAAATATAGAAATGTTGATGTTGAGATTCAATATTTTACGAAGAGAGATTAGAGAGAAGTTAAGAATGTGTGAATCCTTATGAAGGGTCCATCTATTTATAGAACATTTATGAATGCAGGTGTAAGTCATACAATATGTACATGTATCTACATGTCAGGGGGGCATAATTGACCTAAAATATAATATGTCAAATATTCAGGTCGAGCTTTACTCGTGTTGTCCTTGAGCTCGTGCTGCCATTGAGGTCGGTCAAGATGTCTAAACATCAAGTCCTCTTACTCTTTCAACTCGGGTTTCGATCTAAGGTGGAAGAGTAAATGATCAGTGTAAAACTGCAAGTACATAATATCGTAGTTTTATAATAAAATTATAAGAAAAGTATCGTCCTTAGGGATTGGTAACTTATTTTTAACAAATACCAAAATTATGATAATCTCAATTTCATCTAGAGAAGTCACTAAAAGTTGTTGTATTTGAAATTTAAAATAAAATAAAATTAAAGAAGATACACAAAAGAAAATAAAGATATTGTTCAAAAATCAAATTAATGGGAAGAAAACTTCTAGGAAATCGATTTCATCTAATCCCTCCATATGCTTTACTCATCTAGTTAATTGAATTTAATTCTCTCTGTTTGTTAGCAATCTTCAAAAATATCCAAAAGCCTCTTTCGATAGTCAATTAGAAATAATCTTGTTCATTAATTTACACAAGAATATGCAATTTAATAAAGCAAGAAATCATTAAGACCAATGATTTTTAAAACTACACAAGTTTATACAAATTTTCGATCTCTATATTTACCTATGCTGAAATATTCCAGATCTATCCTATAATTCTCTCTTTTGATAGTAAATCACAAGACTAAAATCATTTAATTAATGGCCAGTTAATTAAAAGCATTAAATTCAGAATAAATCAAACAAACATGAAGAGAAATAATTCAAATTAACATAGAAAATCAAACATAGTTTGGAATTAAATTACATATTTTTCCTAGAATAAAGATAAATTAGTTCATGCTAAAAATTAAATTAAACATAGACGAATTCACCATAATTTTCTGAGAGAAATTGAAAGAAAATTGACTCGTAAAAAGAATATGTTTTCGCCTTAATTTTGCATGGATGTCCTCTTTCTCTTTCTCTTTCTGTGTTTCTGCTTTACTTTTTTTTATTTTTTTTCTTCCCTCGTGGCTCTACTGTTGTTTCTTTATTTTTTCTATATTCCTCACGGGGTCTTCTAACTCGGGCTCTTCTAGTGAAGCGAGTCAATCTTCACCTCAGTCGTCTACCTCTACCCCCATCCCCAAACCATTCCTACTGTGAGATTGAGTGTGCCTCATACTCAGATTTCAATGGCTAGGATGTGGAGGGAAAAAAAGGAATATAGGATCCGGGGAACCTAAAGGTTGCATTAGGAGTTGGGTAGAAGTACCTAAAACTTGTAGGTTTCTGTCCCATGATGAAGAGAGAATAAGAAGAACCTACGACATCCCTCCCTTAGTTTAGATAATGATTCCTTCTTAGAGTGCTTGTGATAGTAATGCACCTCCCTCTAGGTGGACTATTTTTCATGAGAAAACTCTATGGATAGGGGTAAGGTTTCCCATGTATTCTCTTATTAGGAGGTTCTTGGTTAGGACACAGCTTGCACCGGGACAATTGATGCCTAATGAGTGGAGATATCTGCTCTACTTAACGTTGATATGTCAAGAAATCAGTATGGATTTACAGATGGTCGAGTTTAACAAGACGTATGTTCTAAAATAGAACTCCATATATTCGAAAAGGGTATAAATGTCGGTAAAGCACGATCGAGGGATGAACTTATCCCTTCCTAAAAATGAGAAAAACTAGAAATAGTACTTTTTCTATGTTTCAAGTCGGTAGGAGTCTCAAACAAATGACACGAGGTTGGTAAGGAGCGTATGGAATGAAACTAAGGTCATGATTAGAAATATCGATTCTCTAATCATAACCTTGAGTCTTGATGCAAGCAAAGATTGACTGATATCTAAAACTATCTTTTTGAGAAGACAAACTCGAGGACTCTATTGAACACTCCGTGTTTTGTTGTGTGTGGGTTAATGAGGCACGATGCTATAGAGCCCCCTCTTAGAGTGAATCGTAAACCCTAAGCTCCTTCTAAACCCCGGGCTTCTGTTAAATGTAGAAATCCTCCCTACAGATTTTGGGGGCCGATTCGAGGTGGTGCCAGATGATGGTGAACATAGCCCCACTCTTTTTTTGCCTCATAATATTTTGTCCTTTTTTTTGAGGTGATTAATATGTATCCTTTCATTTTTAACCTACATATTAGATGGACTTGATCGCTGCCCAAATTTTTGCTCGTATGAAGAGCAAGGTTATGTCGGGAGGAATGAGTTCCTCCACGGATGCACCTTATGCTCCTAGGGGGCTCATCGATGGGTAAAAATAGGGGCAAATCTTCTCATGAAGGTTGCACTTCTTCTATTAAGAAGAAGAAGAAAAAAGTTGGTGTTGATGAGTCTTCTCATGATGTTGAGCCTTTGAATGTTTGCCTTCCCCTATCACCATTGCAAGAGCAATATGGGTCTTCAACTCACCGCACGGGTTCCAAAGAATCTGGAAATCCTTTAAGGGATTTGAAGAAGAGGAAAGCTATTATTGAGGACCTTACTATTGATATTGATGGGGTTGTCTTGAATCAAGGTTTGGCACCAAAGTACCTCGATCGTTGTATGATCCACATTTCCTTCGATCCATGTAAGAAGCAACTCGTGGCTATTTATAAGAGGGCAGATTCTGGTGAGGTCATTTGCTGTCAAATGTGTCAGGTGTGTTACATTTTTTTGTGATATTCAGCCTTAGTGTGAGCTGGAGTTTTATTTGTTTGACCTTGTTTCTTTGTTTGGCCTCATTTCTTTGTTGTAGTTGATGTTGCTTTATGATTTTGACCAAGCTCACAGTTTGGGATTTTTAAAAGTTGAGCTAGTGAAGGAAACATAGGGCCATGCATCGATGAGCTCAAAATACACTACCCTATTAGCTAGAACAATAAAGTGGGAGAGCGAGGCGATTGATAAGGAGGAGAAGCTGAAGAGGATTGTGTCTGAGCTTAATGTGTATGCCCACCTTGTTGCTAAACTTGAGGAGGCTTTGGGGCTAGTTGAAGAGGGGACTAGGGAAGAGGAGAGACAAGTTGAGGCTTCTGCCGAAGAGGTGCAACGTCAAGTAAAGGCCGATGTCGATGTTATGGTTCAGAAGCTTGAGTCTAGTGTTGAACGGGCATATGAGATAGCGATGGAAACCTTCAAGACAGAGGCCAAGAAAAAGGGTTTGGACGAGTACTATTATCACATTTTGGACATCCCTGTTACACCCTTCTATATGCAAGCTCCTTTTATTGAGGAGGAGGGAGAAGGATTTTGCTCTTCTAGTGGTGAGGACGACCCTGAGGTTCATGAGGAAAGGGTAGCTGGTCATTTATTTATTTTTAATTAAAGCTCAATGCCATTTTTATTTGTATGGTCTCGAGCTATTACTTCATGTAGAACGATAAGAGTAAAAATCGACTTTATTTAATAAATAAATTAATTTTCCTCTTTATTGTGTATTTATGATGTTGACCTACCCATTGTCATTTATTGAATTTTTTTAGTTTCATTCCCTATAAAATGGTTTGAGAACACTAGTTTGATTCATGTATTTAAGAATCTTTGTCAATTCCTCCAACTATTTTGCTCATGTTTTATGGATTTTGATCAAACCAATAGACTCTTAGTTCGAGCTTTTCGTGTTGGAAATGATAAGCTTAAGGATTAGGTTAGGTTGCTTAAAACGAGGTTGTTAAACTTGAATGTAATGCTAAAGAGACAAAGTGTGAACTTCTTGTAGGGAGCAATTAATCCAAACTCAATCTCGAGAAAATAGGACCTTGGCTAGTATGGCCAATCTTGTTGATAGGGAATCATATTAGGCAGTTTATATATAAAGTAATTTGAAAGATTTTTTCTTAAGGTTATGGAGGTTACCGAAGATCTGGAGCAGAGGTTGCTTTCAATGATGATGTCACAGCCCAAGCCTGTGGCTTATATACGTGAAAAGGTTATCGAGATTCAAGCTGAGTTGTTGCCTTTGGTTGAAGAAATTGATGATCCAGACACTAGTCGTGTGTCCAAGCATTTAAAGAGTTTTTAAATTTCTATGTTGGTTGATTCTTGTATTATTAACTATGAAAAGTGTGGTAATTAATTTTTTAAATAATGAACATTCTAAGCGGCACGTGTTTATGTATAAAGACTATATGGTATATTGTTATTATTATTATTATATATTTTTACGTCAGAGTGTCGATCTGGTTCCTAATCGATGTGAGAAAACTCAACTTCTTCAAATGCCAGGGTGATCTTCCTGATTTGTTTAATCTAGGTGATCAACCCTTAGCTTTGATTTATAGGATGGAGCTTGACCTGGTTCCTAACTAAGGTGGACAACTTGACCTCTTCAAATGCTAGGGTAATCTGCATGATTTATTAATCTAGGTGATTGACCTTTGACACCAATTTATGGGAGAGAGCTTGGCCTGGTTCTTGACCAAGGTGCTCATCTTTTTTAACGTTAGAGTGTTGACCTAGTTCCTGACCGAGGTGGACAACTAAACCTTTTCAAGTGGGTGTTCTGCCTAATTTATTAATCTAGGTGATCGGTCTTTGAGACTAATTTATGGGAGAGATCTTGACTTGGTTCCTGACCAAGGTGCTCATTTTTTTTAACGTCAGAGAGCCGACCTGATTCTTGACCGAGGTAGAAAACTCGACCATTTCAAACTCCAAGTCGTTCTACCTAATTTATTAATCTAGGTGATCGACCATTGGTTACAATTTAGGGGAGAAGGCTTTATTAAAGGATCATCTGCTAAAGCTCTTTATTTCATAGATACATGTGCGTCGTTGATGAGTGCTCAAAAAGCTGTGATGAGTGCTCAAAAAGTATTAAAATTACCATGATTTTATGCACATTAATTGATTAAAAATATATATATTTATATAATTTATCATATATTTATATAAATTTGTCTTTTTCGGAATCACGGGTATTTTTATTGTTTTTTCAGGTATTTTCGCTTAAAAACGTAACTTAAAGACTCAAACAGGAATACTGGAAGCAATACATCAAAAATATATTAATAAATAAATGGGTAAATGTCAACAAATATGAAAAAATTGGAAAAAATGGGTCAAAAAGGAGAAAATCGCGTTGCCGCGCCGCCCAGCCGCGCGCAGCATGCCCTAGTCCCGCGCCAAGCCGCACGCAGCACGCCCCAGTCCCGCGGCGCGACGACGCGATGTTCTCCTTTTTGACATTTTTGATCATTTTGACCCATTTTGTCCAATTTTTCCATATTTTTTTACATTTCCTTATTTATTTATTAATATATTTGTGATGTATTGCTTTCAGTATTCCTCTTTGAGTATTTAAGTTACGTTTTTAAGCGAAAATACCTGAAAAACAATAAAAATACCTGTGATTCCGAAAAAGACAAATTTATATAAATATATGATAAATCATATAAATATATATATTTTTAATCAATTAATGTGCATAAAATCATGGTAATTTTAGTGCTTTTTGAGCACTCATCAGTCGTTGTTACAAAAAAAGGCAAGAGATAGGTAGGTTAATACATATGTTTTTAGAAGTGGTATCTTTTCAAGTGTCTGGCATTCCAGTTTGTGCCTTCCTCAATGCCTTTGATATTTTTCAATATGTAGGCTTCTCCTGGTAATATTTCAGTTATTTGATAAGATCCTTCCCAATTGGCACCCATTTTACTAACCATCCATTCTTTTTTGTTGGGGAAAACCTTATCGAGAACCCAATCTCCCCTAGAATTTTTTTTGTAGCGTACGGTTTTGTTGTAGTATTATGATATTTTTCTTTTTTGCTCGATCATCCTTCTTAAAGCTTCATCCTTTTTTTCATCTACTAAGGTTAGTTTGGTTTCTCTTCTCACCTCGTTTTGTTCCTCTATTAGAACTGATAAGGGAGTAGGAATTATGACCTCGGTTGGTATGACTACCTGAGTTCCATATACTAAGGAGAAGGGGATTTCGGTGGTGCTTCCACGGGGGCGTGTTCTGAAAGCCCATAACGTACTTGGTAGCTCTTCCATTTATCATCCTTTAGTGTTTTCTAACTTTTTCTTCAAAAGGTTGATAATTATTTTATTGGAAGACTCTTCTTGTCCATTCGCTTGGGGGTAGAAGAGTGTTGAGTGACTCATCTTAATATTGTATTTGAATGAATTTTTTTTTATTTTTTGACCGATAAATTATCGTTCGTTATTTATAACGAGTTCCCTGGGGAGACTAAATCGAAAAATATGGACTTCCATATGAACCGAATTACCTCTTTATATTGTATTCTTCCTAGGGGTTCTATTTTGATCCATTTTGAAAAATAATCAATGGCAATAAAGAGAAACTCTTCCTGACCTGTGTCTATGGGCAAGGGTCCTACTATATCTAGTCCCCACTTGTAGAAAGGTCAAGGACTTACTACTCATACTATGGTATTTAGGGGATGGTGTAGGTCAACGGGGCAAATCTTTGGCATTTGTTGCACTTCTGAGTGTATTTGATGCAATTTATCAACATAGTAGGCCAATAATAACCCTATCTCATGATTTGTTAGGATAACCTTCTACCCCCATAATATGAACCATAATCTCCTTCGTGTGCTTCATACATCATCCTTTCAGCTCCCTCTATAGCTATGCATAACATGCTGGGGCCGAGTGGGGTTTTGCAAAATAGTTTTCCTACCTTAATCATGTACCGGCCTAACTTGGCTTCAATTTCCTTTGTGGCCGTGCGATCTTCGAACAGGTCCCCCTTTTCCAAGAAGTTATAGATTAAGGTAAACCATGTGGCAAATGGAGTGTTTATGTGGTCATGCTTGGTCTCCCTTATTTACACCAAAGTTACTAAGGCATCGATATGATCGTTCTCGTTTTGTGCTATTTGCTCAATTTTAAACTTGGAGAATTTTGAGCATTCTCATTTTAATCTCTCAAAAAATTGATTAACCACGAGCCTGGAATCACTATGTAGGGTAATTTTATTTTCTCTTAGCTTTTTCACGGTCATGACTCCAAATATGGTAGCGTCGTACTCTGTGATGTTATTGGTTTCTTGAAAATCAAGCCTAATTGTATATTCAAAGCATTTTTCCTTCTCATCCACTATAACCACCCCTAATCCTGTGCCTTTAAATTTGTACACCTCATCTTCAAATACCTGTGAGGTCGCTGTGTCCTTCTAGTCTACCGTACATACTTCCATTGTCTCTGTTTTGTTAATAACCTCGGGACTATCAATGAATTCGGCCACAGCCTGCCCTTTGATGGCTATTATAACCATGTATTTGATGTCATATTTTCCCAACTCCACTACTATCTAGGTCAGTCTCCCTACAACTTTTGGTTTCATCAGTACATTTTTAAGAGGGTGTGAAGTGAGTACCATAATTGTGTGTGAGCCAAAGTAATGTTTGAGCTTTCGTGCAGTAATCTTGAGAGCAAAGGCAAGTTTATCTATGGTGGGATATTTTCTTTGGTCCTCTATTAAATTTGGCTAACATAGTAGATGTGGTGTTGAATTTTGTTCCTCTCAATTATTAGCACTACATTGCATGTTTGGGGTGTGATAGCTAAATATAGATAAATAATCTCTCCTGGTAAGGGGCTGACTAGGGTGGGGGGATTACTAAGGTACTTCTTGATTTCTTCAAAAGGTTATATTGCAATCCTTGTTCCAAAAGACAGACTTGTTCTTTCTTAGCATCTTAAAGAAGAGCATACATTTTTCTGTGCATTTAGCAATGAATCTACTCAACGCTCATATTCTCCCATTTAGTTGTTGTATTCCCTTGAGACTATTGGGTGGCTTCATGCGTACCAGTGCATGTATTTTGTCTGGATTGGCCTCGATTCCTCTTGCTAACACGAGGTACCCTAGGAATTTTTCTGTAGCCATACCAAAAATGAAATTTTTAGGGTTAAGTTTCATGCCATACCTTCGTATCACTTCGAATATCTCCTATAGATCTTGATATGGTTCAGAGATTGAGCTGACTTGACCACCATGTCTTCAATGTATACTTCCAAGTTTTTACCTAACTATTTTTTAAACATTGTTTTGACGAGGTGTTGATATGTTGCACCAGCATTTTTCAATCTGAATGGCATTCTTGTGTAACAAAACATTCCTTCTTCCGTTATGAAATATTTTTTCTCCTCGTGCTCAAATTGCATTATGATTTGGTGATACCCAGAGTATGCATATAAGAAACTCATCAACCCAAACCCAGACGAGGCGTCTACTAGTTGATCAATGCTTGAGAGGGGGAAGTAGTCTTTGGGGTAGGCCTTGTTTAGATCAGTGAAGACCACACACATGCGAGATGCTCCACATGCCTTCTTTACTAGTACCACATTTGAGAGCCATGAGGGATACTTGACTTCCCTAATGATCCCTGCCTATTTGAGGGCAACTACATGATGTTTGATTGCCTCATTTTTCTCTCTAGGGAGTTTCCTTTTGCGTTGTTGGATGGGTCTAGCTTCTACATTGACGTTTAACCGATGTGTTATAACTCTTGAATCAATTCTTGACATGTCTGTAGGGGCCTATGCAAAGATATCTGCATTAGCTCTGAGAAATAATGATAGTTTCTCCTCAAGCTTTGTTGTCAAATCTTCACCTATTTTCACAGGTTGGCTCTTTCCCTCAACATTTTTTGGGAGGTCTTTCACCTTATTTAGATAGACCGACTTCATTACACTTTTATTCCTTGGTATCTTTAAAGGGAGACCCCTTGGTGATTGCTATTTGGGGATAGTTCCTTTCATATTGGCATTATAACAACTTCTGGCATTCTCCTTATCTCCTCTCACCTCTTCGAGGCCTTCAACTATAAGGAATTTGATTACCTGGTGGAAGGTGGATGGGATTGCCTTCATCTTGTGTATCTAGGGTCTTCCCAAGATGGCATTATAATGTGCAAGGGCGTCAATGATCACAAAATTGGTAATTATTATTATCCCTTTTTTCATGACATGTAGGATTACCATTCCTTTTGCGTAGGTGTTGTTGTTGTTGAATCCTACAAGAGGAAACTCTACTTGATGATTTTAGTGTCTCTTACTCCAAGAGCCCTGGCAATGGTGAGGAAAAGGATATCTACTGAACTTCCAATATCAATCATTATTCGAAGGATGTCACAAGACTCGATCATCAGAGTTATCAGGAGAGGGTCCTCGTGATGGGATAAGGTTTCATCTCTTTCTATGAAGATTATTTTCGTAAAGGGTCTCACTTTATCCAAAGTGTATACATGGGGGCATTGTGTAATTCCCTTGAAAATATTTTACGAGATTTGTTAGAGACCTCATTGACTCTTGACCTTTCATGTATGGTGTGAATGGTTTTAACGTTGGTTCGCCTTGGTGACCTCTCTTGTCTTCATTTTCTATGACAAGTTCATTCAAATATCCCCTAGCCAATAACAATTCCAAATCTCTTTTCAAGTTTCTACAGTCTCTTGTCTATTGACCCACATCTTTATGAAAGGCACACCATTTGGACACATATCTCTGGAGAGTATGCTTCTTGGGTAGCCACCTAGTTTTGGGCTCCCTCTCCATTATTTTTACGATTTGACTTAAACCAACCATCAAAAGAGGACACTTGAAGGGAGATAATGATCTTCCCTAAATTTCTCTATTTATCAGCCAATTTTTATTTAACGACCAGTTTTTTGGTTTGTCATTGCCTGTAACAAAGCATTTGTTTTGGTACTTTGATGTGTTTGGTATGGACTCATCCTCCTTTTTTCTTTGTTTGGGACCATCTCTCCCTCCGTTCGGCGATCCTTGACTAGGCTAAGCTCCCTTTCTAAGTTAACAAACTTTCTAGCCTCCCTATAAGCTTCCTCCAAGGTGCGTGGCACCATTTTAGTTAACTCCATGAACAAGTCAGAGCTCTTTAATAGGCCTTGCCTAAAGGCCTCTATAGAAATGGAGCTAGGGAAGTCATAGATTTCTAATTTTTCTTCTCTAAATCGCTTTATGTATTCTTTTATAGGTTCCCCTTCACCTTGTATAATTGAGAAAAAAGTGGTGAGATTCTTTCCTCAAGGGTTTATTACAGGCATAGTTCATGATGAATAACTTGGGGAACTGTGGGAAGGAGGATATGGACATGAGAGGTAAGTTGTTGAACCATTTTTGTGCGCCTTCACAAAGGGTGGCGGAAAATAGTTTGCACACCTTCACATCTCTTTTTACCTGGGTAAGACTCATGGGTGCCATGGTTGTTCTGAAATATTGAACGTGTGTTACTGGATCTTTTGTCCCAAAATAATCAGGGCATTTGGGAGCATTGAACTTGGATGGAGGTTCATCATTTTCAATTGCATCCGAAAAGGGGGAAACGTATAGTTATTCACAATTTTTTCCACCTTGTAAGAGGGTTTTCCCCTTCTCCTATTTCTCACTTGCCACTTTCAAGGTCTACTCTTTCCTTTTGTTGTTATCCTCTAGAGCTTGTAGCAGTGTCTCCTAGTTCTTTCTTTCTTGGAGCCATTGTTCCTCATCAGGACAAACCAAGCTGGAAAGGGGATTCCTTTCAAATTTAGGCTTAGTTTGTCTAGGCTGAGATTGACTGTGTCTAGTTGTCTCTCCATTGGTTGGTTCGGCAGTGGGATTTTCTGAGATCCTTCCCTCTACTTGGGAGCATAGAGACCTATTTTCTCGTCTGGTTTCGTTGAGCTCTTTCCTTAGCTCGAGGAGTTGGTGAGATAACTCATGATAAAAGATGTTGTCCTCTACCCTAGTGATGAGTGCTTAAAAAACACTAAAATTACCATGATTAGATTCATATTTTTATATAAATTTATCTTTTCAGAAGCATAGGTATTTTTTATTGTTTTTCAGGTATTTTAGTTCAAAAATAACTTAAAGACTCGAAAAATAAAAATTGGAGGCAATACATCACAAATATATCGAGAAAATAAATGAAGAAAAGTAAAAAAGATGAAAAAATAGGTCAAAAAAGCCAAAATCGTGCACACAGCATGCCCAACTGCATCGAGAAACGCATGCAGTGCGCCCACCTGCATACTCCTTGCCGTGTCCCTTGCCTGCCAACCGTTTGTCTACCTAGATTTTTGTGCCCATATGCTCGACAACCTATCCAAATGCGTCCAAATTCAAATTTTGGAATATTTCCCCCCTTTTTTGACCTTTTCCTCATCTATAAAAGGACCATCTTCCCCTATTTCAAAACACACAATTTTCTTAGCACTTTCTCTCTCTAGAAAGTTTTCATTTTTTTGTTTTTAGCTTTTACTTTTTTAAGTTCTTCTCTTTTTGAAAAGAACTAGTTATATTTTTATAAATTTTTAGTTTTTTTTATTTAATAAATAGATATGCAAATCTGTTTGGAGGTTTTTCAGTAACAAAATAAGCATCAAACTGTTGTAAGGATTCTATTAAGGTATAATTTTTATGGATTCTTTACATTTATCTTTTTATGTTTTATGTTTTATATGTTATATTTAATTTGTTTGTGATTAAATTTAACATGGATGACTATTTATAAATATGATATAATTATAACGTTGTTATGCTTGCTAAATATTAAATAGGTAAAAAAAATTCATAAAATAAATTAATTTTGTTTTATTCAAGATTTTATATTAAGGATGTTAGAGAGAAATATATTATTTTTCTTTACAAACTTAAATCTAAAAATTAGATTTTAAGATTTAATTAATCGGTCTAATTTAGAGTAGTGCTCTTTTATTTGTTGATACAATCACCCGGTAACTAGAGTGAAACTCTATTTCAAAAGTTTTTTTTATAAGAACTATTATTCGAAAATGTATTGGTGACATATTTTCAGTATTGGTTTTAAAACTTGAAAGTTAATACTTGAAAAATTAAATTCTTAGATTTCATTTGGACACCTTGAATAAAATCTAATTATTTGACTCTGTCTAAAAGTGTGATAAGATGGTTTGCTATTTTCTTAGAAACAAAACTGAAATTTAATATTTAATTAATTAATACATAAGGATATTAGTTAAGATTTTAAATAATAAATTAAAAATCATATATATTTTTTCCTTATATCGACCTTGGGAGTATACTTATCATTTTCAATAAAATGATTCGTGCACTCACGAGAGTTTTACAAATAATAAAACCACAAGAGGAATTTTGCAAGATCAGTATTTGTAATGTCGATCTTGCGATTCATCCATCACCTATCCGCATTGGTGGTTGGTGGTGTGTTTCTTTAGGTAGCCATTGTTTCACGATCAGTCAAATTCGATCATTTTTTAGACTGGGTTCTTACCATGATGTTTATAGGTTGAGAGTAGTGTGAAATGGATCTTTCTAATTTCTCTCTAGGAGCAATATGAATCTCAAAGGGATACGGGGTTAGCACCAAAATGTTGAAATTCAAAATTTTATAGAGAGAGATTAGAGAGAAGTTAATACAATTGGTTGAATGTGTGGATCCTCATGAGGGGTCCATCTACTTATATAATATTTATGGATACAAGTGTTAGTTATACAATGTGTACAATATCTACATATCAAAGGGGCATAATTGGCCTAAAGTATAATATGTCAGAGATCCAGGTCGAGCTTTACTCGTGCTGTACTCGAGCTTGTGTTGTCATTAGGCTTGGTTTGTCCCATAGGTATGAAGGTTTGGATACTTCATCTTCCATCTTGGACTGGTGACTTGGCTTCGGTGGTTTACAAAGGTTGGACTTCAAATCGGTCCAAATGTCCAAACAATTGAGAACCATTAATCTTCATCCAAGGTCAACACAAATCATTACTAATAGCCAACTCTTACTATTCTTTACCTTTACTTCAACCTTTTTGCTAATTGCATGTGATGGATTTGTATGTCAAGATCAGATTTTGACTTAAAAACTTTTCTAACTTCCAACTCTAAGTTAACAAAAAAAAAATTGAATTAAAATTAATTTAATTTTTAGTTTTTCTTTTCTCACATCCATTTTAATCTTTAATGTATTTTTTCTGTTTTTTCTCATTCAACAATTTCTATCTTCTTTATTATTTTTTCAATTGTTTTCTTTATTTCTCTCGTCCGTTTCAATCTTCTTCAGTTATAATATTTTTATTCATATATATATATATAATATCTTATAATATTCTCTATAATTTTAATTAATTGTAAAAATGTAATAGTTATGGCTACACATTTCATGAATTATATACTATTAAATTATGATTTATTTATATTATTAATTATTTTATTATTTTATTGTTTGATTAGAGAAAAAACTTAGAAGAGAAAATACAAAATGTTACTCATTAAAATTATAAAATTAAAGTTTTCAACACTCTTATACTTTTCATAATTTTTTTAACATTAAAAAAGATAGATTATATATAATTATTTTGATAATACTTCTTCAAAATTTTAATAGTTTTAATTAAAATTAATTATTTTTATTATAATAATAGACATAAAATTCCAAAACACTTTGATTAGGATTATTTAATCACCATTTTACATAACATTAAAAGTTATTGATTAAATATAATTGTTTTAATAATATTTTTTTAATTTTTAATTTTTAAATAACTTTAATTATTTTTGAAATAATAAATAACAAACATATGGCTTAATTAGAAATTTAAAACTAAAATTCGAAAAGACTTTACTATTATTTTATCACGCTTAGTTTTTTTTTCCAAATTTTAAAACAATTATAGATTACATATAATTATTTTGATCATTATAGATTAAATTTAATTATTTTAGTCATATTTCTTCAAAACTTTTATATTTTTAATTAAAATTAAATATTGTAAGAATTAATAAATGACAGGACTTATCTTAAAAAGACTTCATTTTGAATTATTTAATCATCCCTTCGTATTTTTATTTTAGATGTTTTAATTAAAATTAATTCTTTAAAATAATAAATAATAGACAAAATGACTTAATTAAAAATTAAAATTAGAATTCAAAAAGACTTCCACTACAATTATTCAAGCATTCTTTTATAACTTTTTTTTTCTAATGCTTTAATTGAAATTAATTATTTATGATAATAAATACTAGATATAATGACTTAATTAAGTATTTAAAACTAGAATCTTAAAATACTTTGATTAAGATTCTTTAATCACCCTTTGATAATTTTTTTACCAAATTTAAAAAGATAGATTTTATATAGTTATTTTAATCATATTTTTTCAAAATTTTAACTTTTTAATTAAAATTAATTATTTTATAATAAAAAATAACAAACATATTGGCGGAACTAGAATTCTAAAATATTTCATTTAGAATTATTTAATAACATTTTTTAATTTTTTTTATAAAATTAAAAAGTTATAAATTGTGTATAATTATTTTTATAATATATTTCAAAACTATAAATTTTTCATTAAAATTACTTTTTTGTGGAATAATAAGTAATTATCATTAAAAATTAGAATTTCAACATACTTTACTTTGAATTATTTAGTCAGGATTTCATAACTTTATTTTATTTAAAATTAAAATAGTTACGTGTTGTATATAATTATATCGATCAAATTTTTTCTAAGCTTTGATGTTTTTAATTTAAACTAATTATTTATAGAATAATAAATAGCATATATAATCACTTAGTTTTAGAAACAAAAAAATTAAATTATTTAATCAAACTTTCTTAATTTTTTTTATAAAAATTAATATAACTAGACATCCATACATGTAGTTATTTTGAAGCATTTTTGATGCTCTCAATCCTACATCAATAATTAATATATATCTAGCTTAATAATCGTCATATTTTTATCAAAATTTTTGGGAGATTATTTGATAACTTTTTATATCAAACGATATTTGGTGTTAATCAATCTCTTACTTGAAATGATAGAATGAGAGTTTATTTGAGATATAAGAATATAAGATGTAAAAAAGTAACATAGTTCCATTTAAACCTAACCTTTTTTATTATAGTCTTTTATTTATCTTAAAATGTATAAATTTTAATGCTATTAAAATTATTAAACTACGATTAAATATTAACTCTTTTTACAATGTTCATAATAACTCATGTTATAATTCAATCTATAATTTTTTGTATTTTTAGAACTTATAAGAACTTCTTAATATTCTTCATATATATCGAAAGTCTCGATCTTGGTGCACAACCAAGTAGGTCTTAGGGACTTAACAACTCTAGCATATAACAAAAATAAATATAACACTAATAATTAAAAGAAGAAAAAAAATAAGTAAATCAAAAATGCATATAAAAAAAACAACCAAATAAACATACGAAAAATAAATAGGTTAGCAATTCTGTTGGTCTCTAATTTTTATCTTAAAATATACTTTGATCCCTGACATTTTTTTCATTTATTTTTAGTCCCCAATCTTTTAAACTTTAACAATTTTAGTCTAATTAAAGTTTTTCCAAAAATTTGGAAGAAATTTTATTTTAATGAATAGGTTAGGGACCAAATTATGTTAAATTAGATTGAAATTGTTAAATTTTAAAATATTGTGGACTAAAATGTATAAAAAATGGTTAAAGACCAATAAAGTTGTTAACTCAAAATAAATAAGAAACCAGTAAATAAAGAAAATGCTTTCCAATTATAATTAGTTTCTCCTACGTGTGAACATATTTGAAAATCACTTTAATTATACTAATATCATATGTAAAAATACATAAAACAACAATATAACATGGTAAAATCACATAAAACCAACACCTATGTGCTAACATTCAGGAGTTGCTTAAGTCAATCAATGATAACAATCAATTCACTAATAAGTAAATCAATATTTCACAATGAAATAAAATATACATCAATACCTCTATCAGTTGGAGCACCATACTCAATTGTGTTTAAGCTACCTCCATAACAACTGAAATTCAAATAAATCAAGCACTCTTTTTGAGCTTGACCATCACGTGATGTGACACAATCACCTACAACCTAATATAGTGAACATCACGTGACATAATCACCTACAACCTAATATAGTGAACAATCTAGGATAATAAAAACTTCTATGCCCATATATCAAGATATAATTATGTCTTAATGCTTAATCCAACTTTAATTAAATCTACCAAAAAACAAGTTTTCACAAAACCACTCAATGTATCACCAATAAGACGTCAAATTGTGGCTGGTACAAAAGTAGACAATAACTTTTCTCAAAAATACGAGTTTTCAAACTGCTAGAGTTTTTTAACGTTTTCTAATTAATCAAAACAAACAAAATGAAGAATATTTATAGAATACTTTTCAGCTTCTACGGGGCTCGTTGACCACTTCAACAAGGGTGATGGCCACAATTCGTCACTGACTACCTTAGCAAGCTCTCGAGAAGGTTGCAAAATTAATTTTTTGTTTTAAAATCTTGAATAAGTTTCCCATAAATACCATCAAACAACAATGCAACAAAAATGCAAACAAACAACCTAAACATGCCAACTATATGTTCCAATCTTCTAAATGATGTATGTATCATGCAAAAATACAAAATATAATTTATGTGAGTGTGTGAAATATTAAATTGTTAGTGATTATATAGAGGATGATATACATTAAGTAAAAATACAAATTCTATGTTTACACAAGAAAATATCAACACTAAAACAAAGGGCTTACATGTATGTTACATATTTTCTATGCAATTATTAATTAAGAAAATATTGTTTCTAAAATGAAACTTAATATTTAGATAAAATAATAAAATATCACTGCTAAAAATGAATTACATATTTTTACAAAATTAATAATTATTTTTACGATTTATTTAAAATATTGTAATATAAATATATTATCATAAATAAAAATGATTCTCTATCTAATTCATGAATATAAATTTATATGCTAAAAATAAGAAAGATAAACAATTAGTAAAAGTGTATTATATGTTCTTTTATTTCTATTTAATAATGTACTATTTACCAATTAATTTGGTTTTTTTTCCTACATGGAGTTACCTTTCGTACATATCATTTAGCTTATGTAACTTTTTTGTTCATGACATTATAAAAGCTGCAATTAGATCATCAACGTTAAGTGTAACAAAATATGATATTTAGTGATTTTGTTAGCCAGGTTAACATGTATAGAACTTGTTGTCCTAAATGTAACATATAAATATAACATTTTGTCCGAAGTATAGTATCTTTTGTACCCAACATTTGTTTAAATGTAACAATTATGTCTGCGATAGAAATTACACATTCTATATTTTTGTTAACTCAACGAATGAAAATAACTAAAAATATTACTAGAGGTGTAAAGTTGGATAGATTTGATTTTGAGTTAACTTTTGAATCAAAATAATTTAATTAATTCTTGAAAAATAAAAACTTAGCTGAACAAACTAGAAGCATAAAACAAATCCAAGGATTGATTTTAAACTTTTTATTTTATTTTTTCTTTAGATTGTTCCAATTTTTTGTTCATTTAAAATATATTTTTTTACAAACTATAAGCTCCATAATTTGTATCATGTATATGATATCATAATTGATATTGTTGAAATAATGGAGTTCTAGGCTTTTAAAGTAGTTTATCTGTTATCAATTAAGTGGACTCTCTAAAGTCTAAACTCTAGCAGTTCTCTCTTTTTAGTTCTCTATCCTTTAGATTTTGCTTACATGAATGAGAGATATTTTTCTTCTAGTTATTTTAGTTCTTAAATAAAACTAACCACGATTTGTAGTCTTTTTATTTAGACATGGATCTAAGGTGATTTTTATTCCCATAGATTTTATTTAGTGCAACTGTTTGGCATATTTTCGTTATTGTTTATGCACATTTTTTGTTTAAATGTAATCAATTTGTTACTTTTTGGAGGTTAACCTTATGAAATCAATGAAGATGATTGGAGACAATGATACACTTCTTGTAGAAATCTAGGCAAACGAAAAGCCATTAAATGAGATAAATATTAATAGTGCTAACATCAGAACAATCCAAATGCGTGCTTGTGTTGTAGTATGTGTGTCACTTTGATTAGTTTTTATTTGTATCTTTAATTTAATCAACGAAAACTTTTCCAAATATTCTTTTCAAGTAGCTTTAAGGTGTGAAACACTCGTACTTATTTGAATATCTTTATTTATGTTAACAATTTGAATTTTTTCATTAAGAGATGAATAACGAAAAATTGATAATTAAAAAGAGAACTAAATTATATATAATGTTGTAAGTTTATTTGTACTTTGTGTCTGTATATTGACTTTTTGTGTGCAAAACACGAAGTCTGTTTATTTCACTCATTGTTTTGGTAAATATGGATTAATAATACATACACTTACATAATTAAGTACACTTTATATGTAAGCATATTTACAAAACACCATGGGTTGGTTTTTGTAGTGTGCATACTAAAGTTGAGCGTTGTGATATACGAGAAGCAAGTATGCAAGCGAGCCAATGTTGTCACTAGTGTTTTTGTTTCATTTCGGGTATGAATATTTAAGAAAATTATGCAACATTTTTTAGAATGAAAAATATGAATTTTGGCACCTCGTCACACCCCTCGACTAGGGCCTCACTGTACCCCTTGATAAGGCTATAACACAGTGGTTGACGGGAACCATGGTGAGGTAGGCCATGAGCTTGTATAACTTCTAAAAATATCCCCATTATTACAAAAATAGGTATTAAAGTCGGTTCACGCGATGAACCGACTTTACACGTACATTTTATGAATTTTTTTTATTTTTATTCTCATTTTTCGTATTATTCAATATATATAGCATAAAATAACTAAAATATAAATAATAATACAAATAATTAAAAATTTAAATATAATTAATTACTTGATAATTAAATTTATTACAAAAATAAATAATGTATATACTTAACTTAAATTACAAATAAAATAATATTGTCAAAGTGTAATTGGATGCGAGTAAGTTTGGTTGGCTTAGAATTACTAGCATTATGATAAGAAAACTAGACAAAAAACAGCTTATCCATATAACAATTCATATTCTCCTACATACATGAGCACGTAAACACCCATCAAACAAGCAGTCTAAACTTCAAAAACATACAAATGAAGAAATTAAATCATTATAAATATTACCATAAAAAAGAGATTATCACAGCGACATCCGAGTGATATAACCCTTTAACGAACTCATATTAGCACTTTATTAATCATTTCTCTATAAATATGAAGTTATCTGGAATCTCTACTAGTATTTTTTAATGCTATAATGAACTCTAAATATGAAATCAAGTGTAACTCTGATTTCTTACTTGGCTTGTGTGAGTTTTGGTGCCCTTAAACATATAGAACACGTTCATGGGCACCAAAACTCATACAAACCAAGAAACAAATCAGAGTTACACCTGATTTCATATTTAGAGCTCATTATAGCATTAAAAATACTAGCAGAGATTCTAGATAACTTCATATTTATAAACAAATGATTAATAAAGTACTAATATGAGTTCGTAAGGAAAGTAGGAAAGAGAGATGAGATGTATTTTGGGCCAAAAATAGGTCCATAAAACAATGCATTCCCCTAAATACATGAGCATATATATAATCATCCATAAAAAAGTGACTTCAAACACAAGAATAGATAGAGAAAGTAAATCATTAAAAAATTTACTGTTATGTTGTCATATGCTATTCAAGATCATCAAAAATTTGTTGGTCGTAGCCCGTCTTGTTCCAACCAAAGAACTACATGTATTTAAAATCAAAATAAGAATGTAATTTCATTTATTTACAAAAAATAACTCAAATATGTTAAAAAAAATTATGTATATGGGTAAAAGATATTACCACATCATCAATTGGAATTTTGATATTTGTGATGATTTCGCTCATAAACTTCATGACATAATAACCACACATGACTCCATTATTTTGTTGTGGAACCTACAAAAAACAAGTGTACATGATTTTTCATATTCGAACATCTTTATTATTCAATTGTAAAATTAATAAAATTGTTAATATTGGCTTGTACATACCATAACTTTTGTCCATATAAGCTTATGAGATTTTTTAAGGGCAATGCCCTAAAACTTTTTCCATAACTTTCATGCCCTATCAAGGTTTAAAATGGTTATTTTTTATTAAATATTACAAAAAATAATAGAAGAAACTAATATGTAGCTATAACTCTTACATTTCAACAACTGCTTTTGTATCTTTACTTAGTTCTATGGAAGCTGAGTCACAGTACCAAGCATGATTATTGAACAAATCAATGATTACCAACATTCAATGATCTTGGCCTTGTTCAAACCTTAATGGCCAAAGGATTATCAACTTTTGATTTTTGTTAAGCGTTAGTGCCCTATCACATAATTGTTTAGCTCTGATGCTAACATCTTTCTCTTGATATTGATTGACATATGAAGAATCATAGAACATTGCTAAATGTGATGAGTGATTATGTTGAACTCTATAATATCACGCCCTATATAAAAGATATATATATATATATATATATATAAATAATTAGATAATATAAATATAATTATATATGTTCTACATAAATGAAAGAAAAATAAATAGATTGTGGACTCACCTTGTCCACACTTGAATTATACTTAAATCGATCATTTGATATTCAAATAGTTGCAATATGTACTCGATTGATATATAAGTTTGGCTGAGGTCTACACCAGAAATTTCTATAGGAAGTGGCACAGTCCATCCACCATTTATGTTAGATGCCCTCCCAACAATAGTCATCAAAGTGCCAAGATTTCTGCTGAAGTTTAAAGCATAATTATGATTATACTTTTTCCAAGGCTTCTCCTTGAATGACTTAGTGCACGATGATTAGCCACTAGACATAGATTTAGCACGAGATACTTGCTTCGTATCTCTTAAATGTGCCGCATTTAAGAGTTCTGGTATAATAGACTAAAAAAGTATTATATATGTATTTTAGTAACAATATAAGATATAATAAAATAATAGTAGTAAACAAGTGTTATCTTTTAAGTTAAAAAATAGTACCACGTCAAAATTTAGAACAACTTGAATCGACGGCAAAGCCACATACTGTCCAACCGCCTCTTGGACTGTGGTAGCATCAGAAGGCACAGGTAGTGGACAATCATGAAACAATGATTGATCAATTACTATTCTCCAATGATTAGGCAAATATTGATTATGAATCATTCGATCATCACTCAATTGTTGTACCGTTCCAATAGTAACAAAGTCTATTAACGAAGGATGTTTCAACAAAAATTTCATATTCTGTAAAAAATTTAAGTGTTATATATAAAAAATAAAACATATAATAAGAATTTAAAAATAATAGATTATATACACCAGAAATTAAAATCTTACCACATATGATTCATCAAATAGAAGAGGACTCCCATGTGAGGCAGCTATTGGATGTACATTCTCACCAAAATGTTCATCGTGGTTTGATTGATGGTAAGAATGTGCAGATTGCATTGGAGAAAATGAACCACTACTTGATTGCATATGCATTCCTGGCATATAGTGAGGACCAATAGAATGGCTATATCTCATACTAGATGTAGTTTGAGCGCAATGAGATTGTGTGGGTGGCATGCCTGGCATGTATGGTTGCATGCTTGGCCAATATGGCATTCCCTGGTTGTAGAATGATGTCATGGTTGACATTTGTTGTGATTGATGTTCTTTTAGAGTGGCAATCTCACTTAACACTGAGGCCTTAAAAGAGTTGAATTCTTCTTCAATTTTTAGTGTACTTCTCCTTACTTACCGTTTGAGGCTTTTGTTTTGGAATGTTAAAATACTCCATAGAACCATCATATTGGCTACCTCCCCTAACACGACCAGGATGCTCGTGTCCGAATGCATGATTTAAAGCATCTCTCTCAAGCTCTTCGATTATTTCACCCCTGGATATTTTTTCTTGAACAACTCTCTACAAATAATAAAGCACACAAACATATCGTTCAGATGATTTTTAAAAATCATTAAGACTTTTTATCAACCGAAATTAATAACCAACTTATTTAATTGTTCTTCTCCTCGCTTAGTCATCGGTCTTGAATTCTTCCTTTTGGGAGTCTTTGTTTCTATGTACAATTCAGTTCGGGTAACAAGTCTACCCAATTCAGCTTCCTACATAAATTATGAAAATTTTATTAACAATGACATGAAATTAAATTGAGGAAAATAAATATAAAAATATTTATAAATTAAGACAAATTAATAATATCATTCTATATCTAACTTTAGGATTTGAAGACCTCCCAGTACGGTTAGGAAGAATGTTATGCATTTGTATATTCTGATGTTCTTCCCTAATAATTTGAAATTCATCTGAACGTCTATAATCCACAAAGTCTTTCCAAACTTGAGGTGTAATCCAGGGGTTTCCTTTAGGGATTTTGTAGAGCTCTAACTCATCAAGTGGTTCCAAATATGGAAACACATAATTTCTTGCCAATCTGGAAGTCTTGTATTCCTTCCACGCCTTATTTGCAATCTTATAACACTTAAGTTTCCAACTGTCATTGACTTTGTAACGATTCTGTAAAAACACAGTACAAAAGATTAGATATAATACACAACTAATATAATATATATTGATTATAAAATATAAGAGACTTACACAAATAGTTATCCATATTTTGAACTTTTCTGCATCGTCAACCTGAGACCAATCATTTATATTGATTGGTATACTGGACTTCGCAAGTCGACCAATAGAGGATTTCAATTGTTGACCATTTTCCCTTATTGGATTACCAATAGCATCAAATAGAACAGGTATTCTATCATCTGGGTTAAGTGGAGCATCGGGTATATTCGCTCCACCCTTTCTTTTCAAATACCCCTATGGATCATTTGGATCTACAAGCTCTGTTATCCGAAAATCCATGAAATATCTGCAAACAATGAAGAAATATAAATTAATTGACAATTTTAGGAACATACATATATATAAGAGTTATTACAACAATATAGGTTGTTGATCGTATACATATATTCCTTCACAATCACTTCAAGCCCATGACGAAGAATCATCATCATCAATTAGATCATCACATACATTAGGCAATTTATTTGAGAAATTACTAATATTGGTTAATGTATCAAGCATAGAGTCATCATCTTCTACAACATCACAATGGTAAAACTCTTTTTGTGGAGGCGTTAACACAACAGACCATCTTGGATCAATTTGATCGCTCACGTAAAATACTTGTTTTGCATGAAGTGCTAACGTGAAAGGATCATCAGTGTGACTTATCTTGGATAAATTTACAAGGGTAAATCCAAAATCATCTATTTTATATCCAACATTGATAACATCTTCAACCCAATCACACAAGAAAACTATTTCATGGAAGACCTCATAATCCAATTCCCAAATCTCTTGTATTATACCATAATATGTTCTATCATAAACTACAGGATTAGCATCTTTTGAACTGGTAAATTGCATAGTTTGTGCAACCATATTCACACCACTATTTTGATTTACTCGAAATTTGTCCCTAGCTTGAGTCGTAAACCTCGATCCATTTATTGTGAAACTATAAAATGATTTGACATTGAATTTTGGCCCATGTGCAAGTCATTGTAAACTTTTTGATATTTTATGATTGGGTTTCTTGAGTTCATCTCGAATCTTTGTATACAAAAACACAAAATGTGTTTAGAGCAAAGTTTTAAAACATTGAATAGATCTAGGAAGATACATGCATGAATTTTTGTTTGTGACACTTACATGGTTGTAAAACCAATTAATAAGCTCTCGCTTATGTTCATCATACAACCATTTTTCTCCTCCTTTTTTTATAACGAGGATCGATCTTCAATAAGTTTAAATGCATCTTGTAATGTTATTAAATATATATGAAGTTATATATCATCATTAATAGTTAAATAAAAATGATTTTTGCAATCATGAAACAATGAACATCACTTACTCTATGTACGGTTGTGCCTCATTATTATTTACCAAAATGATTCGGTGTGCTTTTTCCCATCGAGTGCAATCAATAAATAATTTCTCCTTCCACCAAGCATAGGGTTACGTACTTGGATCATGTGACATTCTAAGAACATCTTGTGCGTAGGGTTTCCAATTTCAATGCAACCACTAAAGTATTCAGAATAAAACTCAATGGCCTCTTCAGCAATGTAGCGTTCCACCATGCATCCTTCAGGTCGATTTCTATTATTTACATATCCTTTAAGGACTTGCATATATCTCTCAAAAGGATACATCCATCTTAAGTAAGTAGGACCACACAATTGAACCTCTCGAACTAAATGGACACACAAGTGAATCATTATATTGAAGAAAGAAGGAGGAAAATATTTTTCAATTAGATACAAAGTCTCTACAACATCTTTCTGTAAAGAATTTAACTCGCCAATTGATATAGATTTATTGCATATTGTATTGAAGAATGAAAAAATCCTAATTATTGATAATCGAACATGTTTTGGAAGAATTGATCTAATAGAAATTAGTAATAACTGTTGCATTAAGATATGACAGTCATATGATTTCAATCCATACAGTCTCTTATCGGTGATAGACACAAAATTTCTTAAGTTGGATGAGTAACCATCAGGAACTTTCACACCCTCCAAACATTTACAAAACACATCCTTCTCTTTTGTTGACATTGTATATGATGACGGTGGTAAGTATGTTCGATTCTTATCATTTTCCACCATTGGTTCCAATTCAGGTCGTATGCCTAATTTCTTTAAATCCAATCTTGCTTTAATTCCATCCTTTGTTTTTCCAAGTATATTAAGTAAATTACCAATCAAGCTCTCACATACATTCTTCTCAATGTGCATGACATCTAAGATGTGACGAATATGTAGGTCTTTCCAATAAGGTAATTCCCAAAATATTGATTTTTTTCCAACAACCATAGTAAGTCGGTTCAAACTCTTTTTCATTTTCACTCATTTCATTAGTTGACCTCTTTCGTTTCCCTACCTTAGTGAGTTTTTTTTCATCTTTCCATATGGTTTAGATGTCATACCATTCAATTTCCTTAATATATCAACACCTCGCAAAGGTCGAGTTGCATGATCATGATCTTTTTCACCATCAAATGGTTTCTTTTGGTATCTAAACTTGTGTCCAGATGGTAAAAATCTTATATGTCTTCTATAAGACATCTTTCGTCCGTGAACAAGATAAGTTGCAGAAGTTCCATCACTACATATAGGGCATCCTTTGTAACCTTTTGTTGCATGTCCTGATAAGTTTCCATAGGCAAGAAAATCATTAATTGTCCATAAAAGGACCCCCTTCAAGTTAAAGTGTTCTTCTTTATGTGCATTGTAAACATTTACACCATCATTCCACAACGTCTTTAAATCATTTATCAGAGGCTACAAATATACATCAATATCAACACCTAGTTGTTTCGGTTCTGAGATCAATAATGTTAACATCATGAATTTTTTTTTCATACACAATCAGGGAGGAAGGTTGTATGTTACCATAATTACTGGCCAATAGCTATATCTACTATTGAGGGAACTATGTGGATTAATTCCATCAGCAGCAATGGCAAGACGAAGATTACACGAATCAGATGAAAATTGAGGAGATAAATTATCTACTACTTTCCAATTTGGAGAATCCCAAGGATGACATATCACCTCATCATCAGATCGATTATCTGAATGTCAAGTCAACATCTTTGATGTATCTTTACTATTGAACAACCTTTGAAAACGAGGAATCAGAGGAAAGTACCGAAGAACCTTTGTAGGCACGCCTTTCTTATGTGTTGTACTCTCATTTGTACCATGCTTCCATCTCGATTCTTTACACATAGGATAATCATCTAATGTCTCATATTATTTTCTATAAAGAATGCAATCATTTGGACAAGCGTGAATCTTATGATATTCCATGCCAAATATACTAAGAGATTTATTCACTTCATACATTGAAGATGGCAATTCAATACCCTCAGGAAACATATCGACTAGTAGATTTAGTAATTCTGTGAATCCCTTGCCAGAAAAACCATGTTTTGCCTTCACATTGTACAAATGAACCAATCCCGACATTTAGTGTATTTTTTTGCATTTTGGATACAACGGTTTTTCGGCATCTTCTATAAATTTTTTAAAGGTTTCAGGATCATCCTCGCGTAATTCATATTCAACACCATGAAACATATTTTATGTATGTACATTATGATAAGATGTATGTAATCCACTCACATTCTTATTTATCTTTTCCCCATGAGTATTATCAATATTTTCTCCATGATAATACCAACATTTATAGCTCAAAAAAATACCATTACGGATAAAGTGATACTTAACCTCGTCAAATTCATGAAATCACTCATTTTTACATTTAACACATGGGCATCGAATCATACTAATTCTAGTATTACTATTTCTACAAGCAAATTCCATGAAAATTTAAACTCCAAAAATATAGTCTTGCTAAATTCTACACTTTGACATCCAAGATTTGTCCATTTTCTATTAGTGACATTAATTAAACATATTACTTAATTATGTATCCAATGAATATATTTCAAGTATTATTATATATAAATTTTTTCTAATTATTAGAATATATATCAAAACATACATAATACAAAATAGTTATCATTTTACAAAACCATTTCTATACAAATTAAAAAATAAGCAGCATGCCAGCATGAATATATAAAAACCAATCGCTTTGGTTGATTCTAATTTCTAAACATGTTACTATATCATAATTAAAAAGTAATATTAATTATACGTATATAACATTCTATAGAAGTAGGGGCTACTATAGTAACATATTTAACATTTTAACACATAAGTAGAATATATAAATAAAAATAATAATACTACTTAGTTTTTAGTTATTATTTGATTTTTATTAAAATATATATATATTATTTAAATTATTGAGTTTATAAATATATATTTATAATTTTTTTAAGAGTCAATAGATAGCACGTATAACTCTTATACCAATATAATTTCTTAAAAATTTAAAAAAACATATTATTTTTCCTCTATTCACTACTTAATAAAATATAATTATTTATATATAAACAAATTTATCCACACACAGTACATATATATAATCCCTCAAACTCATAACATTTCAGATATTATTTCCATATAAAATAAGTCAAACATAGTAACAAGCAAAATAAAAAAACATACCTAAATCAAAAATTTATACAAAAAATAAAACAAACTGAATAATAAGCTGCAAAATTAATAGAAATACTTACAAGAATGTTATGAAGTGACTAAATGGAGGAAAGAAGAAGAAAATGGTGTTTTGTAAGTAAGAATAACTGAAAAATGGGTATAAAAAATTTGAGTATTTCGCTTAAAAAAATAGTAGATCTGAAAGATAATGAGAATAGGAATATAACCCATAAAACGGCCTTGCAAATGGTGGTCAGAGGTGGCCGAAAATTGAGAAAGAAGGTAGGTGTGAGCTCAGTTTTTGGAGAAAATGGAGAAGAGAAATGAAGAAATTGGGTTTTTGCGTAAAAAATGAGCCAAGTGGATATATTAGGTGGATAGTGTCGGTTGACGTGGTGAATCGAAACTAGCCGCATGTGTAGCGTTGATTGAACCACGTCAACCGACGCTATCCACGCAATTAAAAATTTTTTTGTCAATTATTATTTTATTTAAACTATGCATATACCTACTATAGAAAAAGAAAAAATAATAACTTTAGAATAATATTTAATTAAAACATATACACAAAATTAAATAAAGATATATTGTACGTACATATATAAATTTAAATATCCAAACAAATAAAGAAAATTATATAATTTTTAAAACTAATTGTCTAAAAAAAGGAAACATTATACTATTTATATCCAACTTAAATTCTAAAGAGTCAAATAAAATAATAATTAATGACCTAAAATAATTTCAATTGTATTTACTTCATCCATTTTTTAATTTAAAAAATAGGACGTAGTGTCGGTTGATATGGCAAACCGACGCTATCCACGTTAGACGTAGCATCAGTTGACGTGGCGAACCGATGCTAGCCACGTGGGTAGCATCGATTCTCCACATCAACCGACACTACGTCCAACGTGGATAGCATTGGTTCTACACCAAACCGACTTTAAATTCATTATAAGTCTTTTTTTTTCAAAAACCGATTTTACACAGCGACTTAAATACCCTTTTTTATAGTAGTGCCTCCTCTCTTCTTGTTTCTTATCTTCAAAGCTTTATCAAATTGAAATCTCATTTTTTTGGATCACTATTACCTTAGGTGTTATTAGGTATTCGTGACTGTGTGAACCATGTGTTGGCTAGTAGTTACCCTCATGCAACCTTTTTCTTATGTGAGTAGCATGTGTGACTGTGACTCATGTAGGTTTGTAGTTGCCTTCGAACAATTTTTTCTGATGTGAGGAGCCTATGTAGCTGTGAGCTAGGTGTCGATTGGTAGTTTCCTTCATGCAACTTTTTGTAAGTTGGAAGCCATGTATCGGCTGTTTCGTTATTAAAGATTCATGATACAAGGTTGAATGTATCTATGTGGGTTATTTGTGAGTGATCGTGATTAAATGGTGAGTGTTTAAATCTTATTCACTTTATTGATCTATGGTAGTTGATCGAACTACATCAAATGGTCCTAGCTTTGGAGGAAAGTCGGGTTCTTGTGTCGAACCAAGTCCTTCAAAGGAAGCAAACGAGGACAACAATAGGAATTTCGGATAGTGGTCTTGGTTGATAGAGTTAATGGAGTTTTATTTCTATTAGGATTGTAATTTCTTTATTGCTTAGTGGATTTATTTTATGTCTAGTAGGTTTCATAAGCAACTCGAGGAAATTACCACATAGGTAAGGGTTCTATCTAGATTTACCTCATTATATGTTGTGTTTTGAATGCTCTGTTATTTGGTTAGTACAATCTGAATTTAAATTTTGTACGTCTCTACATATTGAGGTTTAAATTTTGATTATAAAGCTTTTAATATTTATTGCTTGCTTTTTGATTACTGATAATATATTTATTGCTTATTTACTATCTGTTTGTGCTTATTTGTACTACTGTTATGATTATCAATTAAATGTTTATCTTTCTGTTGTATGCATGTTTGAATAAGGTCTTTAAGGATTCAGTATCTCCTTAACCTAATTATGTATCGAGTCTTGGACTCATTCAATGTTGTTATTAATGATTAAATTATTGTGTTAGTATAATCTGAGTTTCTATCATGTATGTGCAAACATACTAGATCTAGATTATGATTAGAAAGCTTATTTATCTTGTGTAGTTTTATGCTTTCCTTCATTTACATGTAGTATGCCTATAGCTTTCTGTTTATTGCTTTTATAGTATTAAATTAATTTGTTTGCTTCTTGCTTAATTTATATTACTTCTGATGTTTATTTACATATGAGCCTCAAAGGAGTCAGTATCTCCTTACGCTGGTTGTGTAGAAGATGTCAAACTCTTACTCTTGATAAGTTTTATTTTGTTTGATTGCAATGTTGTGAGAGCACAATCATCATTTATCAAATTTGTACCCACATATGAAATTTGAAGTGATTGAAAATCCTTTATTGCTTTTCAGTATGTATGACTATTTCGTATGCTATGTGTTGTTTTCTATATTTATGCATACTGCTAGCTTGGACAGAAGCTTGTAAGGCACATTATCACTTGTGTGTTTATCACAGTTTATTCTTCCTTACTACTAGTTTTTTTATTATGTGTTGAATTGAACATGTTATTTTGTACTTTCACTATGTTATTTGCTTAATTTATGATTGTAAGGTCTGCTTAGTCGAATTGGTATAGAACTCGTGAAAAGATTCCATGGGTTGGCATCTCCACCACTCATCTAGTTCTCGATTACCTATTTGACTCGAAAGAACAATTGATCTTAGTGCAATTGTTCCTACGTATGGAATTCTCAAGTAGTATCAAACAGGTCACCCTTATTTAGACTTAACTACTTGGATGCTCAATTCTAGATCTCTATCTACACATACACACACCTTATATGTTTTTGCTGATTGTCTCTTATGGAGAGGGTTGTTGTTGTTCTATAAGGTTGTTTATCTCCACAAACTTTTGTTGTTTGCATGTTCCTTGTTTTCTTATTCATGCATATCTCTTTCTCAATACTTCTTTGTCTTTCACAGTATGTTAATTTTCATATTTCTTGCTATGCCTAATTATTTGACCCTTTACTAGTATTCTCCCCTACTAGTTACTTTGGCATGCTCTTTATGTGTGTTTGCCTTGCTTACTACTTACTTCTTCTTTTGTGGCTATTTTTGCATGAGCATCACGTCACATATTTTCATTATGTAGTATCAAAGTATTAGGATTTTTCTATATACATTATTTCCATTTATATGCCATGTCATATAGAATGCATCCCACTTGTTTTACTAGGTTCTTCTTTCTTATACCTAGTATATTGTATGTTGACTCTTTGTTTGTCTCTTATTGGTTTTTGTCCATCTTTTACTTGCTTTTCCTTCCCTTATGCTTTAAATGTATCTTTGGAGAAAACTGTAGTGTGTTACAAGCTTGTGTACAAGAGTGTTTTTTTTTGCACTATGCTTATTTGGATTTTCCTTGTGCATTTATATGTCATACAGATTATTTACCTATCTTTAGGACTCTTGACTTATATGCATTGTTGTGACTAGACTTGTGTGTTTAGTTGGCATTCCTTGTGGTTGTGTTGTTCACCCTATCTAAGCATGTGTCTTGCTTATAGTTGGAACTTATGTCTTTCTCACATGCTTATATTTTTTAATAGGATCCCTTGTTTCTTTTCTCTCTTAGGGGTATTGCTTATGTTACTCACTAATTAGTCAGTTTTTTGCTTCTTTTGACTAGCGAAGATGTGAGTGTTATCGATAATATCTTTTGAGACACACCCTTGTCTTTTTGGCCTATGATCTCCTTTGATTCCATATTTGTCATCTTAATTGCTTGTTGTTGTGTTTCATGAGATTGATTGTTTCTCTCTCTTACTAGTTTGTTTCTCTTGTGTGAGTTTATGAACTGCAGTTACCTCAACTTGCTTAGTATTTTTTTCTGCTTCTATATTAACCGTGTTCTACTATGTGTAGATGCTTTTTCCTTAAGGGAATTTTGAGAGTGTAAGATGCATAAAATTTTTATTTCTTGACATGCTCACATTTAGGTGCAGAGTTGTGTATTTGTTACATGATGCTAGCAGGGGAGTGTTTTTTTTTCTTACATCATTGGTGTTTGTCTTGTTATGAGTTTATATTATGTTGTATGTTCTTGTGATGTTTCCTTCTAAAAGTTTATAAATTATGGACCTAATTAACCTAGAGTATAGGTTATTTTTAATTTTTATCAATTTATATTTTAATAACCTAAACAAAGCGGTTAAGCATGCAATCACGTGTAAGAATAAAGTGCATAAATAAAACAATAACACACAATATTTTTAGATGGAAACAACCTAGGTCACAACCATGACCTAAGAGGAAAACCACTCATCTACTGGACCACCTAACTTTCCACTATGAAAAACAAATGTTCAAGTATAAACTTGGTCTTATGCTACCCTCAATAGGATACTTCCCCAATGTACCTTACTTATAAGCCCCTCCCCCCGCCAATCAGATATGTTCACATTTCAAATGCAAAAGGGTTAGTACAAAAAAAAAACAAGTGTCATGTGTGTTTTAGAATGGATTTAATAATGAATCATCCTAACTAGATTATTCAAAACATATGTCACTTAAATTAAATCAACTAGCCAATTCTAGAGCAAAAAGAGTAATCACAAGTTCAATAAAAATAGCTTCCTTAAATATTAATAATCAAATCAAATAATTTTGATATAACAAACACAATTATTTGATCAAACAATTTAAGAACAAAAATAAAGAAAAAACCATAAGAACATATTATCAAAATATCATAATTAATTACGCTTATTAATCAATCAAATATAACCACCAATATTTGATAAATTAACTAAATAAAAAATCCTAAAAAATTATGATCTTATATTTGTAAAGTAAGAGAGAGAAATTAAGAAGAATTGGATAACACTCTTATGTGGTTGATTGAAACAATGAGCAATGAATTTTATTTATAAGAAAAATTAAAATCCCTAATCTTATGTAATTGATAAATATCTTTTCTATTACAAATAGGATTAATAATACTTATTAATTAAGAAGACTTCTATATGATTGATAAATATCTTTTCTATTACAAATAGGATTAGTAATACTTACTAATTAAGAAGACTCCTATTTAAATAAGAGTACTTTTAAAATAGACTTATTAATCATGAAGATTCCTATTTAAAAAATAGTTTTTTTAAAGTATATATTTCATGCTATCTTTTAGGCTACATATTTAAGCTATAATTTAGAGTATATCTTATATAATATTTTAGCATATATCTTATTCTATATTTTAACATAAATATTTTAGCAACAAAAATAATTCAAGATTTATAAATGTGTTATTAAATGCGTGAATCACTACTACAAAAAGGGGTATTAAAGTCGGTTAAAAACCGACTTTAAATTAAATGACTTAAAGTTTAAAGTCGGTTCACGCGATGAACCGACTTTAATTATTTTATTTTTTAAATTTATTCATTTTCAACCTGTATTCGAACAGAAAAAAAACCAAAATCAGTTTAGAAAATAGTTCAAATAATACAAATATTTGAAAAATAAAATATTAATTAATAACAGAAAAATTACCATGGTTTTGTTCTATTTTATTCAAGATCGTCATATTCTTCTCCTTATGTTATAATACAAACCTACATATATAATACAAAAATCTGTACACATAAATAATAACACATAATAATAGAAAAAATATGAATAATAGGGGATCTAAAGATTAGTTAGAGAGGAAGAAAACTCACTAACCGATGTCAGAAATGGTAGTCGTAGGTGGCCGGAAAATGAGAAAGAGTGGAGGAGAAGTGGAGGAGGAGGTTTTCAGTTTTTTAGAGTTCTGCAACACTGAAAATAGTTTCTGTCTAGGAAGAAAGAAGAGAAAAGATTTATCCACGTGTGTAGCGTCGGTTGACACCTAGAACCGACGCTACATCCACACATAGTGTCAGTTTGACACGTCAACTGACGCTACATCCTACGTGGATAGCGTCGGTTCTATACCGAACCGACTTTAAACCAATTTAAAGTCAGTTTTTGGAAAAAACCGACTTTACGTATCGACTTAAATACCCATTTTTGTAGTAGTGAATACAATCCTATATGTTATAATTATAACAGATATACCTGAAAGTACTACTATCTGAAATTCTGATATTTCTTCAACTTTGTTTGATAGACTTGATAGCGAGCTTAAAATTAAGTTTACAGGTAAATATTTTGTCCACAAAAATAGACAACATTTATAATCCTTACAAACTCCTCATTTGGCATTTTCGTGTGACAAAACCTCTCTCTCACTACAATGATGTCCTAGACTCCATAGTGGAACTATCCTATGGTCTAGCGAATCCATCTTTGCTGCAACTTGAAAAACTTGTAAGTAACTGAAATGACATAGGTAAAGCAAACAACAACTTGGCTTGAAAGCCTCATTGTACATTAGTTCAGTTTACATAAAAATATGTGAAGTGTAAAGAATAATCTTGTAGTGTGCATTCATACCAATCAAGCTTAATTAAACATATTCTCCCCTTATATGTATAACAAAATAAAAACATGGAAGTAAAACACATTATTTTCTCCTCCTTTTTGATATACGAGAAGAACAAAGCATTAGAAAAAGCAATGAAGCTAAACTCCTCCAAAAGATATAGCAATGTAAAAGCAGAGTAATGTAGAAGTGCAATGTGCTTTAAAATTCCCCTAAATTCTATGACTCTCTAACTTAGAAACCAATTTAAAAGGTAATAAAGAAAAAGAAGATGTAAATAAAATAAAATCCGATTTTTTTTTGAAATTTTCATAAATAACAACATAAGTTATTAAACTCATTTAATCACAAATGAACACACAATCAATTGAAAACTCATCTTTTTTTCATTTTTTTAACTCAATTTTTGATTATCTATTTTATAAATAAGCAAGTAGAAGAGTCATACTTCACACATATAATGACATATTGAAATTTATTTAAAAGCATTATATATGTTTAAACTCCACAATTATATTCATATTAAGTCATTTATGTTCTATCAAAAAAGACTCAAAAGAAAAAAATATCACCTATCATGTAAAATTATAATCGAGTCTTCAGTCTCACAAAATAAAATATATCTATTAAAAGAGGACTTAATTTTTTTCTTTATTTTATATATGAGGTAAATGATATATTTTTTAACCTCTATTGGCTCTCTTTTTTTGCATTCAATGTACAAGATTTATAAGTAGTCACTTTTTGCATAATCTTTCTTTCTTCTTCTTTTTTTGCATAAGCCATAAACCTAACATGATGACTTTCACACTAGTTGTGGGGTATCCCTCTCCGCTCACTGGGGTAGCTTCACACATCATAGTAGGTATTCCTCTCAATACTAGGTGCCTCCATAAACTTTTAAAAAGAAAGAATTAAAACTCAACACAATTTTACAATCAAGATTAGTTGAAGTCCTAAAGTCTTTTAAGAGAATTCATAAACTTCAAGCATAGCATATATGTGTGTTCGTGAGTGTGTGAATAAGTTCTTGTCAACATCGATCATCACATGTACAAGAAAATGTGTGGGTGCATAAGCTAAAAGTGTAGAATAATTTATACAATAAATATCAAAATTAGTTAAGTCATTAAAAATAAGATTATATGTCTATAAGTGTTAAATAAGTCCAATACCCTGTTAGCCAAATAAAGACTACATTTTTTTAAGTTTAACTAATAAATAAAATAAAGACAATAAAGATTGCTCACTTAGGATCATTTAAGCACTTTAAAAAAATACCTAGTGAAGGAATAAAAGACGGTCAAGTGACCAGGAAAAAACAACCTTTTGTAACTCACATTTTCTTGCATTTTGGTTTGTCTATATCATTAGGTTGTGACTCAAAAAACTTAGGTTTCATAGGTGTGTTCTTGGACTTAGCTATACTTTTCTCATTCATCCCAAATGAAGATGCAGTATGCATAGTAGGATGATGATAATGAATCCTAGCATTAAAAGTATTGAATTTTACTTGCCTCTTTAAACCTAAGACTTCATGCTTCCTAGTAGAATTTTTGAACACATTATTATAATTTCCATTCATCCTTGAATATGATGTAGCATGCATAGATGGATGATGCTTATGAGTCCTACTATGTGAAACATGGAAAGAATGATTAAGTTCAAGAGCATTTCTCAAAAATCTACATTTTGGTCTTATATGACCTTTCCTACCACAATAATGATAGATAGGCACAAACTTAACAATTTTTTCTACCAGAGGTGAAATAGTTCTTTGTGCATAAGTAGTAACAGTAGGAGTAGAGTTTAAAGGCCTTACAAATGTGGTCTTTGATGTTGAAGGTGTGGAACTCTCATTCTTATAACCAAAGCCATGTGTATCACCATGTGACTTGCCCATGCTCAATATTGTATCTAAGTGTTGAGCTCCAATCTCTCCATTACTTCATATGATTCTTTGGGTTGTTGCACTTGTTTTTTATTATCTTTAACAAGTTTATTATTTTCTTCTTTCAAACTTGCAAGGCTCAAATTCAAAGCATTATTTTGTTATTGCAAAAGATTATTCGTTTCTTTTAATTTATTAGAAAACATTTCGTGTGCCTCAAGTTGTTCATTTAATTTTTCTATTTTTTGTATTTAAACTAGTATTCTCTTCTATGGCTCTAAGACATTTGGAAAATAATTCTTTAAAACTTTTAACATTATATTTAGAGAGAAAAGAAGATTCAAGTTACTCATCATCTGAGCTATAATCCTCAATAAAATGATCAATAATAAAATCCATAGCACTAACACTAAGTATATCTAGTGTTGGCTTTGATACCAATTGAAAGTTTATAAATTAATGACCTAATTAATCTAGAGGTTATTTTTAATTTTTATCAATTTATAATTTAATAACCTAAACAAAGCGGGCAGACATGCAATTACATGTAAAAATAAAGTGTTGAAATAAAATAACACACAATATTTTTAGGTGGAAACAACTTAGGCCACAACCATGACTTAAGAGGAAAACCACTGGTCCACCATACCACCTAACTTTCCACTATGAAAAACAAATATTCAAGTACAAACTCGGTCTTATGCTACCCTCTCTAGAATACTGCCCCAATGTACCTTACTTACGAGCCCATGCTTTGTTTTCATATTTTTAAATATTAACGTGAGTGGTTTTCATACCAACGTTCCAATAAGCTCCCCCTACCAATCAGATACTTCAAATCAATTGCAAAAGAGTTAGCACAACAAAAAAAACAAGTGCCCGTGTGTGTTTTAGAACGGATTTAATAATGAATAATCCTAACTAGATGATTCAAAACATATGTCACTTAAATGAAATCAACTGGCCAATTCTAGGGTAAAAAGATTAAGCACAAATTCAATAAAAATAGCTTACTTAAATATTAATAATCAAATCAAATAATTATGATATAACAAACACAATTATTTGATCAAACAATTTAAGAACAAAAATAAAGAAGAATTCATAAGAACATATTATCAAAATATCATAAACTAATTACGCTTATTAATTTATTAAACATAACCACCAATATTTGATAGATTAACTAAATAAAGAAGCCTAAAGAATTATGATCTTATATTTGTAAAAACAAAAGAGAGAAATTAAGAAGAATAGGATAACACTCTTGTGTGCTTGATTGAAACAATGAGCAATGATTTTTATTTATAAGAAAAATTAAAACCCTTAAACCTATGTAATTGATAAATATATTTTTTATTACAAATAGGATTACTAATACTCATTAATTAAGAAAACTTCTATATGATTGATAAATATTTTTTCTATTACAAATAGGATTAGTAATACTCACTAATTAAGAAGACTCCTATTTAAATAAGATTACTTTTAAAATAGACTCATTAATCATGAAGATTCCTATTTAAAAAATAGTTTTTAAAGTATATTTCATGCTATCTTTTAGGCTAAAGATTTAAGGTATAATTTAGAGTATATTTTATCCAATATTTTAGCATATATCTTATTCTATATTTTAGCAACAACAAAAATTCAAGAGTTATAAATATATGTTATTAAATGTGTGAGTGCAATCTTATATGTTATAGTTATAACAGATATACTTGAAGTACGACTATCTGAAATTATAACGTTTCTTAAACTTTGTTTGATAGACTTGATAGCAAGCTTAAAATTAATTTTATAGGTAAATATTTTGTCCACGAAAATAGCTAATACTTATAATCCTCACACCTTCTTCTTAACATCATTTTGTATGAAACATGCACAAATAGGATTGTTGGTATGGCATCTAGCATGTATAGTATGCATTCTATTATTTCATATGTCATCTTATGTTTTTACCATCATTCTTGCTCTATAGTAATTTATTGCATGTTTCCAACATGTATTTGTTTGGTTGGTATATGCTATTGGAATGCACGACACATTATTTCTTTGATAGAATAAGATGACTTTTCATATGTGTATGCATAGGGTGAGGTTGTAGGATTTAATACACCCAAGTGTTGTTGGGGAAAGATATTTGAGTCACTAGAAGTGTGCTAACATAGAATATAGTTGGACTTCTTCTTAGAGATTCACTGACACATTTATGTGGCGTTGATGTTTAGGGAAAGATAGTTGAGCCACTATAAGTGTGTCAACTTGGAAGATAGTTGGACTTCTAGTTGAGCCACTAAGTGCGTGTCAACTTGGAAGATAGTTGGACTCTTAGTCGACATCTTTTTACATATTTATGTGACATTGATCCACTAAGTGCTTATTGATATTGTATATAGATTGTGTTTGTTTGTGCTATATATTGATTGTTCTTAGCTTATTGGTATGCACATGTATAAGAATAACACGATAATATATGCATAGACTATATGTTTCTGCATAATATGTTCATGGGATATGTGTAGCTTACAGGTATAGATTGATGTCTTCGAGCTTCAATTATTTTGTGTACAATTTTTACTGAAACCCTCGTGTTTTAGAGTGATAGAGTGGATGAGTTGATTCGTGAAGATGGTTGGAGCACTCAAGATGGATGCACTTGGAGTAGGTGTACTTTTCAAGTTTTCTTGTGCTTTATTGTTTTGTTCATAGGAATAAACTACTTTTGGTCATCTTCATGATCATCTCATAATTTATATATGTCTATACTTAGTTGTGTAGTGTTTTGATATGGAAAGCCAAAAGGGGAGATTGTAAGTTCTTTCATACTTTGTGTGTGTGTTGGCTTCTTGTGTGCAAAACACGAAGTTTGTTTATTTTACTCAGTGTTTTTTCTTCCTCTTTGTAAGGTTGGTTACTACAAATTAGTAATGTACACACGTACATAGTTAGGTACACTTTGTATGTAAGTATGTTTACACACCATGGAATGTGTTTTTGTAGTATGCATGCTAGGTTGAGTGCATATTCTCTCTCCAAAGTTGTCGCTCGTGTTTTTGATTAGTTTTGGGTGCAAGTATTATGAAAATTACTCGAATTTTTGTAGAACAAAAAAATGATTTTCTACACGCCTCCATACCCCTCAACAAGGTTGTGGCAAGGTGATTGATGAGGTTAGCCATGTACTTAGGTATCTTTTCTAAATATGCCCTCACTTTTTGTTTCTTATCTAGGAAGTATGTAGCAAAGCTTTGTCAAATTGACATCTTAGTTTTCTATTGTTGAATCACTATTACCTTAGGTGTTGTTAGGTATAAGTGATTCTTGACTATATGAATCGTGCATCAACTAGTAGTTACCCTCGTGTAACTTTTTCTTATGTGAGAAGCTTGTGTGACTGTGAGCTATGGGTCGGTTAGTAGTTTCCTTAATGCATCTTTTTCTAATGAAAGGAGTTTGTGTGGATGTGAGCCATGTGTTGGCTGGTTGTTTCCTTTATGCAACTTTTTCTTAAGTGGTGGGCCATGTGTCACCTGGTTATTTGGTAGAGGTTCGTGATAATGGTTGATATGTATCCTACATTGGTTGTTTTTGAGTTTTCAAGTGATCATGGTTGAGTGGTTTCCTATGTTAGGTGTTCAAATATCGTTCACTTTACTGATATATGGTAGTTGATCGCACTACATTGAGTGGTGCTAACTTTGGAGGAAAGTGGGGTTCGTGTGTTGAATCAAGTCTTTATAGAGGTAGCAAACGAGGGCAACAATAGGTAGTTCAGAAAGTGGTCACAGTTGATAGAGGTAATGGGGTTTTATTTCTATCAAGATTGTAATTTTTTTATTGCTTAGTAGATTTATTTACTGTCTATTGGTTTCCATAAGTAGCTCGAGGATATTACCACATAGGCAGGTATATATATAGGTTTACCTCATTACATTTGGTGTTTTTCATGTTCTATTATTTGGCTAGTACAATCTGATTTTAAATTGTGTATGTCTCTATATATTGAAGTTTAAATTCTAATTATAAAGCCTTTAATATTTATTGCTTGATTTTTTATTATTGATAAATATATGTTGCTTATTTACTACCTTTTTGTGCATATTTGTACTGTTACTATGATTATCAATTAAATGTTTATCTTTCTGTTTTATGCATGTTTGGATAAAGTCCATAAGGATTTAGTATCTCCTTAACCTGATTGTGTATCGAGTCTTAGACTCCTTCAATGTTGTTATGCATGGGTAGATTATTGTGTTAGTATAATTTGAGTTTCTATTGTGTATATGCAAACATATTAGATCTAGATTGTTATATGCTTTCCTTCCTTTACCGAAACATGCCTATAGCTTTCTGTTTGTTGCTTTTGTCGTATTAAATTAATTTGTTTTCTTCTTATTTAATTTATATTACTTCTGGTGCATGTGAGTCTCTAAGGAATCAATATCTCCATACTCTAGTTGTGTACTAGATTTTGAACTCTTACTGTTGACAAGTTGCATTTTGTTTGATTACAATGGTGTGAGAGTACAATCATCATTTACCAAATATGTACCCACATATGAGATCTTGAAGTGATTGAAAATCCTTTATTGCTTTTCAATATGTAAGATTGTTTCACGTGCAATGTGTTGTTTTCTATGTTTATGCATATTTCTAGCCTGGACAGGAGCTTGTGAGGCACACCGTCACTTATGTGTTTATCATAGTTTATTCTTCTTTACTATTGGTTGTTATTGTTGCATGTTGAACTGAGCATGTTGTTTTGTACTTTCGCTATATTATTTTCTTAATACATGTTTGTGATGCCTACTTGGCCAAATTGGTATAGAGCTCGTGAAAAGATTTTATAGGTTGACGTCTTCATCCCTAATATAGGTCCTAGTTACCTATTTGAGTTGGAAGAACAATTGATCTTCATGCAATTATTTCTACGTGTGTGTGTGTGTGTATGTATGCATATATTATAAGTCAGTTCTTTGACATTTAAAATCGAAACTAATACATTCTTGATTAGTTCTTAAAATCAAATTAAACCAATAATCCTTTAAAGCCAATAAAATTAGATTGGATTTACATTGTTCATCCATTTGGATTATTTTTGCATACCTCTAAGTCCTACTTATTACACATACATAATGTCAAGAATGAAATAAAAACTTTTAAAACATTAAGGACAAAAACATGGTACAAGTGAAATGTTAGGTGAAAAAAACACAATTAGCTCACCAAAATGGGTTTTGGGTCAAAATAATCCTATAACTATGAGTAAGTGACACAATAATCTTGTAATTATTTATATGGGTGGATTCAGTCTAATAATTTTTAAAAATGGTCAAATAAGTCCAAATTTCTCAATTTTGTCAATATTCTCATTTAATTGACCGCATATCTAGCATACGATCGTTTTACAAGAATATAATTGGATTTATATATCTAAATTCCCTCCCACCTAATTAACTCATTATTAGTACATGTTCCATATCAGTACATGTGTCAAAAGGCATCCAAATTATGTGACTAAAATGCCTCCAAAGCTGATACTAGTACAAATATATCATAATATTCTTCACTTGTGCATCTATGGTTAGGGGTGGGAAATTTGTGTGTATTGTATGTATTTGTATCATGTTTATTTGTATTATGTGTGTTTGTATTCATATTTTCTTGCCCAAATTCACATATTTTTTAACATTATGAAAAAAATCAAATTATTGTAAGTCCTATCGTTTTGATTTTGGCATTCTTGTGTGCAAAACACGGTGTCTGTATTATATTTGATATTTCTATCTATCCTTTGTAAGGTTAATTACTAATGACTCAATATCACTTAGAACACAGTTTCATATATTTTTTATTACACACTGTAAGTTTTGTTGTACTCGTGTCTGTGTGTTAGCTTTTCATGTGCAAAATACGACATCTATTTTATTCTTACTTAATGTTTTTGTCCACCTCTATGTAAGGTTGGTTATTGTAGATCAGTGATACATTCACTCTTGTAGTTAGGAACACTTTGTTTGCAAGCATATTTATACACACAATAGGGTTGGTTTTTGTAGTGTGCATGCTAAATGGAGTAATTGTTTTTGACGAGCGAGCATGATAACTAGATGATGTTGTCACTTGTATTTTTGGTTTGTTTCAATTGCGAGTATTTATGAAAAATACTCGATGATTTTTGGAACAAACAAATGTGACTTTTTAGTACCTCACCGTAAGCTCTTCACCACTCTCGCCACCACCCTTGGCGAGGGTGGTGTGGTTAGCAAGGTGGAAATTTTGAGTTCTATATGTACCTCTCATTTCTTCTTATTTGGTATCCAAAAAATGTAGAGGATCTTTATCAAGTTGACATCTTGTCTTTCTATTTTTGAATCACCAATACCTTGGGTATTGCTCAAAATTAGTGATTCGTGACTGTGTGAGTAAAATCGTGCCTATGAGTGGCGAGTAATTAATACAGTGTTTATGAGTGGGATGTATATGAGAAGTGTTTTGAATGTTAGTTACCCTCGTGTAACTTTTTCTTATGTGAGGAGCCTGTGTGTTTGTGAGTCATGTGTCGGTTGGTGGTTGCATTCGTGCAATGTTATTGTATTTACTTTATACATTATTGGTCTTTGGTTACTGATCACACCATTTTAGGTGGTGTGGGCTTTGGAAAAGAGTTGGGTTCATGTGCTGAAGCAATTTGTTAAAGAGGTAGCAAGCGAGAGCAACAATAGGTAGTTATGGAAGTTGTTCCGACTAATAGAGGTATTTGGGTTTATACTTTTCTATTGATTCATATCTATTTATTGTTTTAGTGGATTATTTACTACTAAGTGGTTACCTTAAGCAACCTGAGGATGTTACCACATACATGGGGTTTCTATATGGATTTACCTTATTATATTCTGTGTTATGCATGCTCGAATGTGTGGAAATACAATCAAAGTTTAAATGGTGTATGTCTCTACATATTGAAATGTAAACTCTAATTAGAAAGATTTTATTATTTATCACTAGCTTTTCTAATTGCAATATAACTTATTTTCTTCTTATTTATGGCTATTTGTGTTTAATGCATTAATTACTTTCTATTATGTGATGAGTCGTTAAGAAATTAGTATCTACTTAACCTGAATATGTATCAGACCTTGGACTCCTTCTTTATTGTTATGCATGATCAATCTATAGTGTTAGTATAATTTGAGCTTCTATTATGTATGAATCAATATACTAGATGTAGACTTTGATTAGAAAGTGTATTTGTTATATGTTATCGTATGCCTTCTTTCCTTTTTGTGTAGCATACTTATAGCTTTCTAGTCATTGCTTATGTTGAATTAAATTAATCTGCCTACTTTTTGATTAATTTAAAATGCTTCTATTTGTTATATGCATTTGAGTTTAGTATGAGTCTCTAAGAAATTTGATCTCCTTACCCTGGTAGTATACCATATGTTAGACTAACCATCTTTTATTTAATTGTATGCTATGAGAGAATAATCAACATTCATCGAATATGTTCCCACATATGAAGTCTTGAAGTGATTGGAAATCTTTTATGGTTCTAATATGCTTTCTTGCCTCACATGTTGTTAGTTGTTTACCATGCTTATAGTTGTTGATAGTCTTTTCAAGAGCCTTTGAGGCACACCGTGACTTGAGTGTTTACCATAGTTTGTTCCTTCTAACTGCCAATTATTTTTATTATGTGTTTTGATTTGAGTAGTTGTTTTGTACTTTAGCTGTATTATTTGCTTAATTCATATTTGTAAGGCCCGATTGGCCAAATTGTAATAGAGATTGCCAAAATATTCTATGGGTTGGCGTCTCCACCCTTCATCTAGGTCTCGGTTATCTATTTGAGTCGAAAGAATAATTGATCTTCGTGCAATCATTTCCATGTATGAAAATCTTCACACATAATCACTCTCTTAAACTGCATATATTTTGCATTGTTGGGTGTTTGTTATGGTGTTATCCCGTTGAGTAACTTTTTGTTGTCGTGTTGTTTAGTTCAAAACTCAATATTTCTCAGTGTCTGAAATGCTTCTCTCGTTATGGGATCACCAACATGGTTAACAAGGCTCACCAAGTTTCTCGATGACATGGTTAACAAGCATTGTAATGGCTATTACCCTCATTGGTGGTGGTTATTACCCTCTCCAACGTGGTCGGTAAGGGGTTTACGAGGGTTGGTGAGGTGATAAGTATGGGCCGTAGAGCTTGGATTTTTCTATAAATTCTAAACTCTTTCTTGTTTCTTTGGCTAGAATTTGTGGGGACGTTTTGCTCCTCTGATACCAGGATTTCCTAATCTATTATTGGATTTTCTTTCTAAGTGTTGGGTTCAAAAAATAGTGTGTAAATTTGTACGGCATAGAATATCAAAAAAAATTCTCTCATATTTCTCAAATATAAAGTTGAGTGGAAAAATATGAGACTTAGTGAGGTTTTGTTAAAAGTTATAATGCTCATTGGCTAGTGAAAAGACACATCATTTTGAGGAGTATCTATTAGTATTGAGTTGTCGTGTGTTGGTTGGTAATTGCAAGATTGCAACAATTTTCATAGGTGAAGAGCCTATGTGGTAGTGTGTTTTGTGTCTACTTATTCTTGAAAGTATGCAATAGTTACTATAGGCGAGGAGTCTATATAGTAGTGTCATGTGTGTTAGTTAAGTGTTGTGATGTCGCAGTATGGTGCATAGGTGAATAGCCTATGTGTTGGTATGATATGTGTCAATTGGATCTTACGAGGTCGAAATGTATATGCATTTTAGTAGGTGGAGTAATCAGTAGTCAATCACATCACGTGATTATTGAGCTTTGAGGATGAGCTTGGATCTACTTGGATTAGTTGTTGTGTTGATAGCGAGCAAGGGAAACGTAGGCACAATTAGGGCAAATGTCCTAACTAGTAGAGGTATTTATATTTATACTTTTATCGAGCTGTATAATATTGATTTATTTTTTAGTAAATTGCTTACTATGAAATGATTTCTCAAGCAATTCGGCTATGTTACCACATATGAGCTGGATCCCATGTAGATTTACCTCATTACAAGCTGTGTTATGTATGTCCATATGTTGTGAGAGTACAATCTATCATTTACTGAATATATTTGTACATAAGTGGTCTTGTAGTGATTGGAAATCTTTTATAATTTTTTCAGTATGTTTACTTGATTCACATGATGTGTGATGTTTGTCATGTTAATGCATGATGCTAGCATAGACATGAACCTATAAGGCACATCATAACTAGTGTGTTTGGCACAAATTATTCTTTCTTATTTGCTTGTTATTTTTACTGTGTTAACTTAAGCATGTTACATTTATTTTTTTTACTTGTACGATATTCTTAATTCATGTTATGAGGACTTGTTTGAACAAGTTGGAATATAACTCACAAAAATTTCATGGATTGGTGTATCCATACCATGTAGGTCACATGTGTCTATTTAAGTCGAAAGTATAATTCGTATATGTACAATTATTTCGACTTTTGAAACTCTCAATTGTTTTTAGCTAATTTAATATTTTTATAAGCATAAAAAAATTATTAATTAATTCTAAATAAAAAATAATTCGTGTTTTATTTTCTAAATCGTATCACGAATTCCCATCCCTATCTATGGTCATGACCTTTGTTTCAGCATTCATCCCACTTCTTTTCCCTTCTCTTCCTCAATTTATCTCTTCCTCTTCTTAAACTCCTACTACTTCTAACTTGTAACTTTTGTGGTTTACCTTCATTAACTTCATGCCCTAATCGTGATCGAATCATTGTCACCCCACTTGTTCAAGACAGTGTTTGGGACTCAACAACTTCCTTCCAAGAAACCTCTTCTTTTCTCAAAAGTTATGAACCTCCAATTTTTCTACCAATAACTAGAATTGTGTTGCTCCACCTAAGCTCAAACACTATGCTTTCATGCTTTGGGTTGGTTTCATTGAATCCTCATTTCCATATTACTCTAACAAGAAAGACTTGTTCCAAATGTGGTCTAACGCTAATTTTTAAGTGAAGGCTCTGTTTAGGTTTGAAAAGTTTAGATAATGCATGTTGTATTGGAAGGAAGGATATAAGTGCCTTATATTTAACCACCAAATAAGCAATTAAAGAGAAACTTATATGATATAGGTTCTTGGATGACATGAAGAAGCATTCTATTCAATATTTGATTTATTTGCATTTACGAGGCTTATTTTCATTGAAGTACAAACAAAGTCTTGAAAATATCAAGATGTGTCATCAATCAATGCATCTGTTTCGTATAAAAGAAAACTATAATTAAAGTACTGCAATATCATTTAAGTGGAAGATTATGATTACTTATATAAATAGGAACTTTAGATTCTTGAATATCTGAATCTCTCTTGAACTTGTAAGTTCTTTTCCCCGAGAGGTCATGTGCTCTTTGGTGCTCCTTTTTCCAACTTGAGTGTGTCCTCTTTCTTCTTTCAAATTTTCTCCGATCTTTTTCATTTCAGTTTTCTCTGCTTTTCCTCTCTTAAGCCCTTCGATATCCATCTCCCTTGTTCATAGTGTTCATTTTTTACTGATTTGTCTTAATTTTGTTCATGCTATGGAAGAATATAGAACTCAAGTGGATCATCTAGATCTTACAATTGAACTTGGTGACTTGATTGAGCAAGAGAAATGAGCTCCATAACTTACAATTGTTGCACGCCTTAACCCAGAGACATGCAAACAGTGAGGAGTTACACTTTAGTTGGACCTGTAATTGAGTTGGATAAATTTTCTTTTGCTAGTGGAACAATGAAGTATTTTAGAGTGCATGTTTGCTTTCATCTCTCTCGCTCTCGTGTGCCTGGAATGTGAATTCTCTTTTAACTTTGAACATGTCTGGGTTGAGTTCAAGGATCAACGCCTTCCTAGCTCATGCTATTATTGTAGCAAGATTACTCATCAAACTAAATTTTGTGAGAACGTTAACATACTGAGTATTAGTTTTGGGGAAAGTATGCTATATATGTGAAATGACTTTGATCTTGAATAAATATGAAAGTCCCTCAGCATGTCAATAATGGTGGCTTGAAGAAGAGAGGTAGTGTTACATTTGGGGAAGAAAGCTCTCTTGACAGCAAGAAGATGGGTGCTATAGTTATTGGGAGAAGCAAGGAAAATGTGATTGATGGTACTAGAAGAAGTAAGCCTGCTGGGAGAAATGGAATGGATGCTGGTTCGAAGTCTGGCAAGGGGCCAAGAAAAGGATTGGATGACTTCTTGTTTCTGAGCAATATCAATGATGGTGCATATTTGGAGATTCCTGTAGCTGTTCATGTCCAGAATGATCTTAATAAGACAATAATTAACCTTGCTTAGTGAAGGCTCTGCGTTGTTGGTGGTATCTGTTTCAATTTACTCTGATGTTTCATTCGTTTTAAATTTTGGTAGTGTGATCTTGGTTAATTGTTTCGTTTTGTTCTCTGTTTGTTCTAGGTGAGTTGTGACTTCGAATCATGAATTCTTGCTTGTAACTCACTTGTTTTTGGTATTGTCTTTGTTGTGCGTTTGCTTGTTCTGTTGTCCCTAGGATGGATTGTGGTGAAGTCTGGGGTCTCTACTTTTAAGGTGTTAATTTGCTGCTGGATTACGCTAATGTTACTGTTGATTAAAGCCGTACTAGCCTCTTGCTGGTGTTTTTTACTAGCATTTCTCAATCATCTTCCTTAAGGCTCCTGTTATGCAAGTTTGAAGTTGGAATCATTTAGAGGGTTTCTTCTTTTCCTTTTTGTGAGCCTTAATAAAATTTAACTTCTGAAGACCCCAAAATATATATATATATACTCTTGAAGATCTACGGCTGTATATTCTATACTGACTTGTAGCATTTAAGAAATTGAATGCTAGAAAAAAAATATAAGAAAATTATGAAGCAAGAAACAGTCACAATCATCACTCAAAGTATAGCTAGGTTCAACATCAAAACCCTTAAGAATTTCATGTACACAAATCTCTCAAGCATTAAACACTCAAAAAAAAAACCTCAATACTGAATATAGGACTCAAAATCTTCATTCTCTTTATACAGTTGTTAACAACTTTAACATGACAATTGTGGAACGACACACTTTTGAAGGAGAGAGACAAACATATTTTATTTTTTAACACTAAACAAAAACATTTTTCTATTCTTTTTTCGGTTTATCTTTTTATATAACACAAGACAGGGGATTGAACCTCACGAAGATGCTGCATATGACATCTAGATGCCTCATTGACAGTGCTCTTTTATTATTGCTGCAGCTTCAGTTATAAACAACGGACCCCGAATGAAATTTACGGTTCATCTTCCAGAAGCTGCACATGGTACCCATGGTTTAGGTCTGTAGCAAAACAAGGGAAGATAATGTTTAAAAGTATGAAGTAAACATATTTCTTACTTGATAAAGGCATTGAAGAACATGAATAAAGTACTTAGGTTGTAACTTACGAGGTAACCAAGATACAATTATAAATGTAGCATGAACCCTAGTTTTATCTAGTAACCAAAGTGCAGTAGGTTTATTGTTTATCTACATCAGTTTCACATGCCTAGCACAATTCTAGGGATTTTTATCACTTTCTAACATTCTCTCTTGTCTGACTTTTCACAAGTACCCCCTCGGTTAATTATATGTTACAGAAAATAAACCAAGCAAATTGTTTGCTATAAAAATTAGCAGTATTGATTGTTAAATATCACCTTTGAATGATGGTTTATCATACTTGTTCTTCCTCTCACCCTCATTCTTCCATTCACTATCATACACGTTATCGTACTCCTCACCCATTTCATCTCTTCCATCATTTCCTATATCACTTTCACTAGCTGTCTCCCAATCAGAATCATCAGTATTTTGACCATAGATGTCACCAGCATCATCATCACCATGAACGCCACCATGTTTAAGAGCTGCTTCTCTAAATAACCAAGCAGCACGCATTTGCTTCTTGACCAATCTCTCTGCATAATCAGGTACCTTATTTTGCCTTAAAGAAAGATCAGGATCGCTTGACTGGGAGCACTCATTAATAAACAGAATGGCATCTAACAAGCTTTCTTTTGCTAACCCAAGCATGTCATAAGCCTGAGCTCTTCTCCAAAGACTTTTGGCATGGCGATTAGGTGGGTTGTGAAGGCAAAGTGCACGAGTTGCGTCACTAATGGCAACCAAAGGTTGTTGCAAAAGAAGATGACACTGAGCACGATTACTATAGAGAACAACTCTCTCCTTCTTTGATCTCACAGGACACAAAGCCAATGCCTCTGAGTACTTTGATGCAGATCCAGCTATATTTCCTGAAGAGAATAGAGAATTTCCTTCAAGTTTGACTACTAATGCAGCTGCCTGTTTAATACGAAGATCCTCTTTTGGCATGCTTTTCTCCCATTTCAATCTTTTCCTGAAATTTAATAGTTCTTCTATCAATTCTTTGGTGCGGTTACTGGCAAAATTACGTCCGGTCCCTTGTGATTGTATGCATTCGTGAAGAACACTAACAATGGTATCCCCAAGTTTCTTGTGATCACCTAGTGTCGTAATGTCAGCCAGGTCTACAAGTGCTGCTACTGCCTTATCAATTACCTAAATAACAGTTCCACTGGTATCAGAAGTTCATGCATACAATTTTAAAAGGTAATTCAGATGTAGGTTATGAACCGCAATAATTATTTTCCAAAATTAGAAACTATAAATGGTTAACAACTTCTCTTCAATGCTTTGATTTTTTCCGCAGTAAGAATGTTTGACAAAACACCAGATTAAACAAAAAAGCAACATTTGCTTCTGCTACAAAGGAGCATTACCATCATATTTAAATAAAAAGTACAAACATATATAATATAATGCAGTTATTACTGCATAATAAAAAAACTGCAATAATTTTATTATGATCACGAGACATCGGGATTCCGTTTATTTCAATAAGGGCATTCATCAGACAAACATAAGGAGTCATGGATGCTTCGCTATTTGAGACCTCAGAGAGACAAGAGCATACTAAGTTCCCTGCAGACAATAAAGTACATCTTTATCTTTACATTAATCATAAAAAAATTCTTTGAAGAAAAACAGTCACCATTCATCTTGCTTTCTCCATTATTGATCTCTCCATATCAGTTCATGCTTCTTATATTTATGTGTACTTATTATTTGTTGCATTTTGGATTTGCATGTTCCAGTTATGAATTTTTCAGAGTTTAAATAATAAAGATTTTCCCCATCTGTTTTCAGCTTTGTATGAGTATCATTAGTTCATTACTATGAAAAAAGAGCCTCAACCATACAAAATGAAATTAGTGTCACAAGTAACAACTCCCAACTAAACCAAGAAGAAATAGCTAAATTGAATCCATAGTATTATAGTCAAATCGTGATGATGGATAGAGATATCATTTTAGCAGGCCAAACATTGAAAAAAACCTTAAACATATCATATGATTTCATGGCAGTATGGCATCGTTTAAAATGTACAGACAGTAAATCATACTTGACGCATGCTAGAAGGCACTGACTGATGATTAGAGAACAAAGTTCTCAATAATCATTATCAATAAAAATCTACAATTACAATGAAAAATAATTAAATAGGTATAATAAAAGACCAACCTAATTCTATAAGAACTCAAAATCTATCAAACTTTATCCAGATCCAATAATAAATCCTAATCTAATAATAACTGTTAATAATACTCTAAATATTTTAAAATATTAATAAAAAATTAATTTTATCATGCATCAATATTAGAGTCTTCTCCAATAATATAATATAGTATACAGTTTATTGCAGCAATGGAAGCTCGCAAGGGTTCTTGCTCTAAGCCTCTAATAAATTGAATATCTTGATTGCACTACTAAGCATGCCATGTTTTCCATGTTTACTAATCAGCATAAATTTTAAATGACTTCACAAATATTCTTTTGATCAAGAATACATGCAAATCCTATACTTCTTAGCAATACTACTTTGATATGCCTCTCTTCTCTATAGATTAGAAGACAAAGGTAGACATTGATACTTAGTCTTTGTCTTTACAACATCATAAATAAGTAGAACAGTGATCACAACCTGCATTAAGGCAACCTTACATTGATTTAGGAAATAGTTATCATGATCAGATGCATCATGAATTTAATATAAAATAAAGTTAGACAGATGCAAACAGCGTTTATACGTAATTACCTTATGACAGGTATTTGGATCTTGAATCAACCAAAGAAGGCAATCAATAGCCATATATTGCCAATCATCTGAAGATCGAGCAATGTTACACAATGATTCAATAGTACCAGCGCAGCCAGCAACAGGACCTCTACCGAGCTTATGATGACAAATTGTCCTTAATAAACCAATACCAGCTGGTGAGGCCTCATTAACAAGCCCTCCCCACATGCCAGGTAATTTTGTCAAGAATTCAGGCTTACAGATGGTAGAAAGAAACTCGGGTTTGAAAGCAAAGCAATTAATGAGCTGCAAGGACCAGCACTGCAATTGACTAGCCCACTCTTCAGCCTTCCTGGACTCCATTTCTACACCACCCATGCCTCGTGTAAGTAGATCACAGTGATAGCTTAGCCTTCTATCCACATACTGGTAGAAGTGAGAGTAAACTATCTCCAATGAACTCATAGCTAGTTGAATAGAAAGCTCAAGGATTTCACCATGACTAGCTACAGCATTGAAAGTGCTAGCATACGTCGCCAAGTGACCTAAAGCCCGAACAGCCACTCTCTGTTCAACCCAAGTTAATCTTCCTCTTAAAAGTTCAACTAAGGGAGGGATAACCCCAGCATGCACTGCAATCTCTGCAAACTCTTCCATGTTCATAGTATAGGATCCTATAATATGAGCCGCATAGTAAGGAATGTATATATTTTGGTCGTGAGAAAGCCAGCGATGGTTCTTTAGACCCTTCCAGATTAAAGCAGCCATACATTCGAATATCCCCAACTCTACAAACTCAGGGTCATTTGGATGTGCCATAGCAGTATTCCAAAGCCCACTAATGGGGAGAACCTGACCATCATCATCTTGTGAGGGTAGGTCTCTAAAGAATTTCAGAATGCTTGCTTTTCGTTTATTAGGATTCCCTTCCTTCATGACACAAAAGAAGCATCCTGGGTACGGGCATTCAGACGATACTTTATCCATGTTTAGATAGCTTATATTACGTATTCATGTGCATCAATCAACTCTCTGTTGGCCACCCAAGTCCACGAAGTAGTCAATCAGCACAAAGGTGGTATATGGGATAAGCATCCATCAGAATATCAGATCAAAACAATGTAAGAACAAGTGTTAAACGTAGCAGCAAAAAGGCTAACTAGTGCTCCAACAACTTCACACTACTATGAACACTGAAATGTACAGAAAAATTAATACATGTCAAATATCACACACAATCAATATATATTCAGAGCGTACAAGCAGGCACAGAAAGCTCAAACAACTGATATAAAAAAGAACATTTTCACAAGCTGTTATAAAGCATAGATTTTCCCCAACAAGCACAGAAATAGAGCTTTCAACTAAATGTAGATCTAAAGTTTAAAACTTTACTCAGGAACAAGTACCCCTCACTCAATTAATTGACAGATCGAACTTAAATTACTTAAAACGAAATATTTTTTTTTCCTTCTTCTTGATGCTATTAACATAAAATCCCAACAGTAAAGAGAAACCAATTCAGTTAAATTGGTTGGACAAGAGATTCTAAAAGTTATAAACACTCGAACACAAAAACAAAAGTAAAAGTTAGTACATTATGAAAGAACAACGAGGGTAGGCAGAAGATGAGATACCTAGAACAGATAGGTACGGTACTGGGAAGCAGAAGTGTTTTCTTTGCTACGCAAAAGCAAATCACTTTGTTTCTTCGAACTTTTCTTCTTTCAGTTTCGGCTTCTGTTCTCTTCGTTGTTGAACAGGAGCGGCTTGAACAAGTGAGTAAAAATGTTATGGAAGCCAAGGATGATATTACGACATCGTTTGGGGATTTTTGATTCTGACAGCTATAGATAATCTTCGCAATGAAAATTTCCACTGTTTTGAAACTTTTTATGAAAAGTTATTACATTTACAATTTACAGTTAGCGTACGGGAGGGTAGGGGAAGGGACAACAATAAATCCGCAATCCTAATTCCTATCCCATACGAGTGAATTATGAATTTATCGGGTGCATCTGCATACATTTTTAAAAAAAACCAAGGGTTTTGTTTGATTTGTTTACAGTTATTAAAAATTGTTTTTAAATTATTACCAAAAAATAATTTTAAAAAACCATAAGTTATTTAATCATTGTTTTTTAAAAAATTATTGTAAAGAACAAAAAAAATATAAAAATATATTTTTTATTGTGTTTGATAAAATTATTCTTAAACATTATTTATAATGTGTAATATTTCTATTTAAAATATTACATTATATCATTTTTCCATTAACTTCTTAACCATAATTTTAATTATTTATCAGTAAATTAGAAAAATTAAAAATATTAAATAATATTCAAAATTATTTAGTTATTAAAGTGATATATAAATTAATATAACATACGATAATATATATATATTTATTTATATAACATATAATGAAATATTCTATTTAAAATTGTATACATATTGATAATTAATTGTAATTTTAGTTTATTATGATTGTATTATTTAGTCATTTTTGTTGCAAGTTAAACCCATTTAATTATTTTGTTAAATAAGTAAAATATGATACAATAAGATAATTAGATTAATATTTTAATAAAATTTATCAGTTCAAGTCCTGTCATTATATAAATATGATTGTGTAATTATAAAAATGATAAAAAAAATTGACAAAATCGAAGATCTTTAAAGCGATTTAAAATAAGAAATAATATTATAACAATAACTTTATTATTGTCATAATAAAATATCTATAATATTTATTTTATTATTAGTATTATCTATACTTAAATGTCATTAATATGAAATAAAATCATTATTAATAAATTATTTTTATGATAATGATAATTTAAAAATCATAGCTAAATATATTAATTATTTTTAAAATTAACATTTTGTTTTAAACACATAAAAACAGTTTTTGAATTACTTGCCCTAAAGTTTCATTTTATTCATTTAAAAAGATAATTATAAAAATCTTATACTTATTATAAAAGTGATATTTAAATTTTGTACTTATTTTTATAACATTTTAACCCTATTGTTATAAAAACTTAACTACAAATAGATAAATAAATATTTTTTTTATTTTATCAGTTATAATTTATTTAAGCTATTATAGTTTCTATCTAACATAATTGAAAAATTAAAAAATTACCTTTGTCTTTAAGGGGTTACTTTTTCTAACTATAAGACTAAGTGTTACAATAAGTAAGTACAATCATTTAAGTATCATTTTTATAATAAGTAAATGACCATGAGATATTTTTCTCGTAAAAAATAAGAAAATTTACAATCAATTTTAAAAAATAGGGAATTTATCGACCATGTTTGATAATTTGTTTTTTTATTAAATACTTAATTTTTTAATTTTTTTCTTTTTTATAAAAATAATTATTAATTTGTTTAATAAAAAATTTTAATTAGTGATTTTAAAAGAGAAAATCAAAAATCTTATAAGTTATTTGATAATGCCTTTTGTTTTTTTATTTTATTTTCAAAAAACATGTAAAATTAAGAAATTTTTGGTTATTAATTAAAAAAATTAAATTTTAATCATTTTCTTTTAACATTTAGACATATAAAACTCATAAGACTTTATTTACTTTCTAAAAAAATATTTGATAGAAATGAAAAAAGATCTTAAATCTTAAATCTTATTTAAAAATCTTATTTTTAAAGATCTATAAATCACCTTATATTTTAATAATGACTCCTTGAATATATGAAAATCAAAATAAAAAAATCGTTATAAAAAAATGCATGGTTAAAAATTCATTTAAAAAAATCAATAATTATGAAACAAAATTGTTATTAAACACATAAATAACACGTTTAAAACTTATAATAACAAAAATAATATTCTTACTTTGAATTGAGTAGATTATGAGTTAGTGTCGTGATGTTATTTTGTTCTTATAAATTGTAGTGGTATTGTTTTTTATGGTTTTTTTTTTAATAAAGATGAATAATTGTTCTTTGTAGGATGCAAATAACAAATAATAAAAATATTTATTTATTGTGCGGAGAAAATTATTAAAATTAATAAAAACATATAATAACTTATACATGTATAAAAATATTATACCCTATATACATGCATATATCAAAATCCAATTCACACTAATGAGTTTTTTAATCCGAGAGATAAAAAGAGGACTATGTCTTCGTCCTATATAAATATTGAGTAATAATAACATGGTACTTTGAATTCGAGATTTTTTTTTTATAATCAAAACAGTGATTGGATTAATAAAAAATCTCTAAACACCTTGTTATCTTAAGAATAAAGATAACCCAATTCGATGAAAAAATAAACGATAGAAAGTCTATTAACTAGTCGTATTCTATTGTATAACCATTCATCAACGAAAGATGCTTAAAAGTGCAAACCAATCGCTGCAAAAGTAGGAATAATGGCACTAGAAATAGTATTATTTCTGTAAAGTAGAGATCTCATAAATAGGTTCACAAATATCATCAATGTTTGTCGGAGAGGCAGACATAAAAGTAATAATAATTATAGAGGTTGCAATCAATAATATAGGGACCATCAAAACACCAAACCATGCAATACAACGACGATTTTCTGTGCTAGTTGTCCAATTACAGAAGCAACCCTATAGGCTTTTGCTTTCATGTCTCTCTAAAATTACTGTCATGATAAAATCTTGATTTATTTAATCATTAATCATCAAGGACTCCTAACCACACAAATTCTCTAAAAATAATAGTTAATAGAGAGCTTGTTATTCAACAGTATAACACGACTTATATACACATGTCAACGAGTAGCAACATTCATAGATATATCTATGCTCTTATATATCTAGATTCATCATTTTTTTAATCAGTTAAAAAGTTTTGATTTTTATACATATGGTTTCACTTTCAAGATGCTTTAGTAGTGAAATGGTAGACACACGAGACTCAAAAATCTCATGCTAAAGAGTGTAGAAGTTTAAGTCCTGTTCAATGCATAATATTGAATATTGAGAATGTTCATTGAATTAGAATAAGTTCGACAATTGATCATTTTTTAGGTTTGATGTTACTAACTAATAATTAATTGATTACATACATTTTTTTTCTTTTGAGGTGGTAGGAAAAGAAAATAAAGATAGAATCATTATACTCTTACGATCAAATATTATTCATCTTATTAAACATATTAAATAAAATGCATTAATCTATAACCCATTATTTTGGATGGATAGGGAATCAAACCCACATTTTCTCATTCACAAGGATAAATTTTACCATTCAACCACGTAGATTATGAAAAAAATTATTTAATTCAATTTAACCATTCATTTTATTATTTGATCACATTTTGGAGATTAATGAGATGTATATTATTATTTAATGCATTTTCAAAGATAAAAAATCATTTCCAAGGTGCGTCATGCACTATTTTTCTTTTTATTCTTTTCTTTTCTTCTTCTCAAAAAAGGAATATCAATTCAAACATATTGAGTGTCATGTTCTAACAAAGTACATCATTATACAATAATTGTTGCAAATCTTGGATATATTGACAACTCGATTAGTCTAACCTCTTAACCAAAACTATATGTGTCACTCGTCTATAACATGAGGTGAACTTTTTTTATAAAAAAAAATTTAATTTTTTATTATTATTTTTTATTCGCGGTAGACTTTAATGATTTGTTAATGTAAGGGTGATATCATAGGTGATTATTATGATCGATGAAATAATATGTCGATTGAGACGAGTCAAATTGACTAGTTTTTAGTTTGTAAGTTGATTACTTTTAAGTTTTGGAAATCAAAACTTGAGTGATTAACTTATCCATTAATGTATCTACTTATTTATAAATTATTAAAAATAATACCCTTAAAATTTATAACAATAAAAATAATATTTTAATAATATTTAACGAATTTAATTAGATGACATTTAACATTAAACTAATCTAAATAACCACAATTCAATTTAAATGATGTTCGATGAATGACATTCAAAATAAAATAACTTGTTATATTTTTTTAATAGTAAAAATATATAAAATGAATATAAAAATATTATTTTATGATTATTATTTTTATTGTTTTTTCTTACTTTTTAATGTTACATTTTAACATTTATATGATTGGTAAATAAATAAGATGCTAAATCTTATATTTATTTGAATTTGAGTCTCATTTTATTATTACACTTTCAATTTAACTTACATTTTAATATTGGATAAGGATTACGTTGGAGACATTTTTATTAATAAACAATTTAAAATGTGAAAGTTTATTTAGTCACAGATTTAATTGGTTAGAAAAGATGAATATATAATTAGAGAAAATATAATAAATTAAAATTTTCACAAACAGTTAGACATGCAATCAAGTGTTAATAAAATAATGCAAAAAATTAAAATAACACACAAGACTTTTAGGTAGAAATAACCTAGACCACACTAATGACCTAAGAGGAAAACCACCGGTCTAATAGATCACCTAACTATCCACTATAAAAATAATGTTCAATTACAAAGCTAGGACTTAAACTATCCTCTAAAATAATCTACTTAGAAGTCGCTACTTTTCTTCATAGTCTCTAAAAAAAGTGTTTAGATCTAGAGCAATATTTTGATAAACTCAAGTCACACAAGTTATTGAACTCGTTCAATTGGCACTTGAAAAGTTAACACAATAACACAAGTGCAATGTGTGTTCTAAAGTATATTCAATTATGAAAAATCCTAGCCAGATGATTTAATAAAAAATCAGTTAAATCAAAATCAACTAACAAACAAACAAATTTAAGCACAAGATCAATAAAGATAACTTATTTAAATAAAAATAATCAAATCAATTAGTTATCATATTACACATACAATTATTTAATCTAATAATTCAAGAACGAAATAAAGAAGAAGCTATATGAACATTTTATCAAAATATCATAAAGTCATTAGGCTTATTAATCAATCAAATACAACTGTCAATGTTTGATAGAATAATTAAATAAAGAAGCCTAAATAAATATGTTCTTGTTTTTGCAAAACTATTTGAGAGAGAGATAGAGAGAGCTTAGGATGAAGAGAATAATGCTCTTGTGTGATTAAAAAATGTGTACGCTTAAGTTTGTTTAAATTGAATATTTTGAAGCACTAAGTCAAAGTAATATTGCTATTATATCCATAAAATTAGTTAAAAGAGTTTTAAAGAACGAGGATAATATAGTAACAAACTAATTCAATTCGAGTAAAAAAAATGTTTAAATTTAAAACCTTCGCCGCTCAATCAATCTAAGTTGAGCTCGATCGATCTAGGATATTGAATAAATAAATCCTAAGACACGTAGATCGATCTAGTCATTTTTTGATTGATCTAATTCTCGATCGATTGACCATTAATAACTCCATCAATCTACTCAAATAAAAAATTATTTATGAAACTTTTTAATCTGAGTAGATCGTGATCAATTCTCTATCAATCTACTCACCTTGATCAATCTAAACATATTTTGATCGATCAAGTAGCCTAAATTCAAAATATTCTTATGTGTCTAATATGAAATATAATATGTATAAGAACATATATATACCTGAGATGTATTCGTTGGAGCTTGATAGTTACTTTAGCTTGAAAATATTCTTGAAAGACACAACTATAAACTAAAATTATATTTAGAAGATTTATTCACAAATATATTTAACACTCATAAACCTTACAGTATAGAATATGTATTATTTGGAATTACTTTCTCTTTTGATTGAAAATGTTTTCAAATATAACAAATAACTTGTAAACAATGTTTGGAAATCTTTACAATAAGTGATTTTAAAATTTTAAGAAGTATTATTTATACTTTTAAGATAAGTATTAATATTTTTGGAAGAAATTATTTTGATTACATACCCATTTTCATATTTATATTCTCGAACAATTACTTAATTTTTACTCAAAATTCTTTTAATAATTTTATGTCAAACATATGAATATTTCTCTTAAAATTATTTTTAACTAAATTATTTCATCTTGAACCAATTCTAAAAGAAGTAACATATATATAATACTTGCATGAATTGTGTTTGCCCCAGAGTGTAAATTCATTCAAATATACCATTATCTTCAAGACAATGTCTCAAATTAGGGCTTCCTTTTGCATATTATAATCCATTAGTTTTTGCAAACAAAATTGATGTTATGTTTGTTTTTAAAATGAAAATTGTCATAAAAATCAAATTTTTACTGGTGCAATTCTTAATTGAATTTCCCTATATAAAAAAGCTTTAGCATTAAAGTAAAGATTGATATCTCCTATCTTCTAAGCCTTTCTCTCAACGATCGTAGACGAAACACATGGCCATTTTTTTAATTTTCAAGTTGATCAAATTCTAGCCCCCTTCCCTAGTATCCTTTATGCGTGTGGCGACTAAGTTTTTCACAATAACAATTCACAACCAATTGCAAAGAAACAATTTCTCACAATTATATGCTTATAAAAACTTTATCACATATTTTTCTCTCTCAAATTAGAGTGTGACTTGGCCAATCATTGTCTTTTATCATGCATGGGTTGATTTTTCTATATATAATCTATTGCAAATCAAATTTGGTTCCCATAAGGAAACAAACTATTCCTTTTGTTCTTCACGTGTCACGCCACTCTTACAATCCAATTCTTAATTGAATTTCTTGATTCTTGTCCAATCAGAATTATACTTGTAAACAAAGTATAAGTTAAATTCAAATCATATTTAAACTTAACTTAATCACGACTAACAATTAAATCTCATTTAATTTTATATAATTTAATTTAAATATCAAATCACATTTTATATTTACCAAAATGTCTAGCTTGTCACACAATTACCACAAGCCTATCATAGAGTGGACAATTGACATTTATGTCCTTTATCAATTAAAAACATATATTTAATCCTACAAAATAATGTACGTCAAATAATCAATTAATTAAATTAAACATTCATTTTCACAACTCATAGTTGAACATTGTATATTTGAGTGATATTTATAACCTTCCTATAATATCATAATTTCAAAAATTAATTTTTGATAAAAAATAATTAATTCATAACCAATCATTTTTTTCTCTTGAATTATAACATCGTTCGGTTGTTATTATAGAGCATACTCGAGGACTGAAAGAATTATGTATTCAAGTTTTAATAAAACTTGATAAATTAATTAACTTCTTTATTAATCACCAATTTTATTAATTCTAAAGTTACTTCACTAAAAACTTGGAATTGAGCTCTCAAATCACATAGATATTATTTACACAATTATATGTACTTGATTAATTCATTAATCTAATCATTAGGTACACTTCAATCATTTATAGCTAGTTTATGATTAGACTTGGGGTAAATAAATGTCTATTTTACCCCTCTAAATACATTTTTTCTATAAGCATCCAAAATTCGTATGAATAACTATCCACGATCGTATCATTGGGTGTGTACAACTATTTTAGCTTTAGAATCTTTAAACAAGAGAGTTGCTATTTGATAATAGACAGAGTATAGATGGAATGAATTCAAATTTATGAGAAAACATCTAAATCCATCACAACTCCTAGACGCCAAGATACAAGGCATTTTAGCCCAACAACCTAGTGTCGTCTGAAAGATTCAAGACCTAGTACACAATTGTGGCAAAAAGATACCAACTCTTTCGGAGTCACATCAATCTCACAAACAGCGAAAATAGTAAACAAATAATATAATGTAGAGTATATAATCTTGAAGAAAGAAATAGTTAGAAATATTAAGCAATCTCATAAAAGCAATTTAATATTCAACAGACATCGCAAATCAAAATATAGATAGATATAGAGAGCATGCAATATAAAGAAAGTAAATATAAAAATAAATATTTTCCAATCACTATCAAATCTTCCCATTTAAGAACATACTAAATAAAACCCTAATTATATTAACATTGCATGTGATCATATAACACATTAATATAACATGATAAATCTACATAGGAACCACACATATGTGATAACATCCACAGATTACTTATGACAACCACTCGAGAGTAAATAATTCCCTATATAAGAAAATTAATAGTTCACAACCTAAAGACAATATTAGCTAATATATCTCATAGTTGGAGCACCACATTCAACTACGCCTATGCTGCCTCCACTTACTATATGCACAACAATTATTATCCATTCTTAAATTTGGCTATTCTTTAAAGCTCCACCACCAAGGGATGTGGTACAATCACCAATAATTAGTATCTATGAATCTTAGGGTAATGGAAATCCCATGTACGTGTACCTAAATGTAACCTACAACCATCTTGATTGTTAATTCATATTATAATTAATCCAACCCAAATTTATTTTTACAAACCACTTAATGAATCACCAATACTAAAAAACCGTCATAGTATTGATGATACAGAATTTAGAAAACTATAATTGAAAATCTAAGTTTTAAAACTACCAAAGTTTTCTCGTGTTTTCTAATAGTAATATCTACCTGATGTACTATCTCTCATATTAAAGGATACTTGCATTCTATATGCTTTCCTTTCTAGTGGTTTATGGGTTCTTTGAAATTAGCCACTAACTCACTATTATCACAATAAAGTGAGAGAAGTTGATCCATATTTGCAATAACTTCTAAATCTATCAAGAACTTACAGAGTCATAAGCCATATTTTGTAGCTTTGCAAGCTAGAACATACACGGCTTCCATGGTGTGGTCTATAATGCATCCTTACTTAACATTTTTCCATAATATGGCTCCTCTACCAAGAATGAATATTGACCAAGACATGGATTTATGGGAATCCTTGTCACTTTGAAATTAAAGTATCCTATGATGCTTAAGATGAGGTTAAGAGCTTATTCTTATGATTACAAATGATTTGTATGCCCAGAATATAGCTTTCCTCTCCTAAATCCTTCATTTGAATCTTAGCCAGCCACTTTACATCCGACAATAACAACACTATTCTTAATAAGTAAAATTTCATCAACATAAAACACTAGAAAAACCACTTTTTCATCCTTGATTAACTTGTATACTTAAGGTACATCAAGGTTCTAATCAAAACCATATATTTTCAAATTTTCATCAAACTTGATATTTCATAATCTTGATGCTTTCTTTAGTCTATAGATGGATCTCTTAAGCTTGCAAGCCTTTAACTGTGAACTCTTCTAGTTGGACCATGTAGATAGTCTCTACAAGATAGACATTCAAAAATGTTGTCTTGACATTCATTTACTAAATCTCATAATTGAGAGATGTAGCAATGGATAAGAATATCCAAATGGATTTAAGCATCATTACTAGAAAGAAAGTTTATTCATAATCCACCCTTTCTTTTGGGCAAAATCGTGTAAATAGTTAAGTCTTTTGGATTGTTAGATTAATTTTTGAAAACATATCATGGAGTATATGATAATTAGTTAGTTTTTATCATGACTAGTATTTCTTGATAAGGTGTGAAAATTATATTAAACCCAAAATCAGTGTTTAGGAATCAAATAGTAGAGACTACCCTTCTGAGATATAATTTGAGCACATTATCCTTTATTTTGAGTGATAAATATTATTTTTCTACTCTAAACACTTTTCTTAATTTTTCAACATTATTAGATAATCTCTATAGGATTTAGCATTGAATGTCTAGATTTTTACATCTTAATGAAGTGTTATATATTTATTTTTCATTTTCTTAGATTAAGTGATTTAAGTAGAAATTGATAGTATGTGTCTTTCTTCATTCGTGCATGACTTCTATTAAAAAAAAGATATATCGAGGGTTACCTATACAAATACAAACATAAAAGTCAAATATTAACTACTCACCTTACCATATAAAAATGTACAATCTTTACATGTGTCCACTCTCTAAAAAAATGTATTCTCTTATAAAAAAAGAATATAAGAGAAAGAAAAAAAATAGAAAGAAAGAGAGAAAAGAAAAATGAATAGTATAATCTATATACTATAACCTAAAAAGCCTAAACAATTGTAAGAAATGGTTTAATGTAAAAGAAAATATAGGAAGTAATTCCCTGTGAAACCATTGCATTTTCCTACATTTTCCTACATTTTCTAAAAGACATATTACTTGATCTTTTTATTTGATTAATTTGATTGATACATGAAAGTAATGTATAATATTTTATAAATCCTTACATTTGATTCCTTTCATGAGACCAATGTTAAAACAACACTTTGAGCTTTTCTTTTTTACACATATGCGAACATATTAGTTCATTTTTATATATCAAATATTTCACGTATAAATTAGTATGAGTGTTTGAACCCGTAGAATTCCGTGTTTTTGAGAGTATTGACTTGTGAGGAATATAGTCTAAGCGAATTCAGATTCCTGGCACTAAGTTGGGTGAAATTAAATTGATACATTTTTTATATGAAATATGAAAATGATTTTCAACAAATTTTTATAATAAATCATGGATGTTTAGGAAGTTGAAATCATTTATGCTTACGTTAACTTCTTATTTTATTTGTTTTATTTTGTTTTCATTTTTTTTATTGTTAATGTTTGTGGGTATCATTACCAAAAACTCTCACGAGATTTAAACTCATCCACTATGGAAACCTAGGGTTTAAAGGCGTGTTGCATATGCTAAATTCAACCATGTCAATCCACGGAAGTGATTTAGTATAGTTTAATTTTTAGTTTTTATTTTAATTTTTATCGCTTATCTTGCTAAAGGACTAGCAAGAAGCTAGTTGGGGGTTGTGATGAGTGCTTAAAAAGTACTAAAATTAGCATGATTTAATGCACTTTAATTGATTAAATAGATATTTATATTTGTATGATTTTATCATATTTTTATATAAATTTATCTTTTTAGAATCACGGGTATTTTTATTATTTTTTAGGTATTTTCATTCAATATAGCTTAAAGACACAAAGAAAAATATTGGAGGTAATACATCACAAATATATGGAGAAAAAAAATGAGAAAAAATCAAAAATATGGAAAACAAATTGGACAAAATGGGTCAAAACGGTCAAAAATGTGAAAATGGCTGAAATCCCGTGCGCACCAGCGCTCATAACTGCCCATCCTTGTTGAATCCTGCACGCAGCAGCCCATCCACGTCGAGTCCGGCGCACGTGTATTCCTAGCACATGCCCACACGTAGCCAACACATGCCCAGGCAGTGCATGTAGTCAGCACATGCCAACACACTTCTCATCGTATCCCAAGCACGCTTGTGCACGTCAACTGTCTGTTTGCCGAAATTTTTGCACCCTATACACATTCCGACCTATCCACACACGTCCAAATTAAAATTTTGAAATATTTTCCCCCCTTTTTTAACCTTTTCCTCACCTATAAAAGGACCTTATTCCCCCATTCCAAAACACACAATTTTTTGAGCACTTTCTCTCTCTAGAAAGTTTTCTTTTTTTAAATTTTTCGTTTTAAAGTTATTTTATTTTTGAGAAGAAATAGCTATGTTTTTATAGATTTTTAGTTTTTTTATTCAATAAGTATAGATGTATACGTTTGGAGGTTTTCCAACAATAGAATTAACATCAAACTATTTTACGGATTATTTTAAGGTATTATTTTAATGGAATCTTTACAATTATCTTTTTATGTTTTATTCTTATATGTTATATTTAATTTATCTGTGATTAAATTTAACACGACTACCTGTTTGTAAATATGATATAATTATAATGTTGTTATACTTACAAAATATTAAATAGGTAAAGCATTTCTATAAAATAAATTGATTTTGTTTTTATTCAAGATTTTATATTAAGGATGTTAGAGATAAATATATTATTTTTCATTACAAACTTAAATATGAAAATTAGATTATAAGGTTTAATTAACCGGTCTGATTTAGAGTAGTGGTCTTTTATTTGTTGGTACAATTGCCCATTAGTTAGAGTGAAGTTCTATTTCAAAAGTTTTTATAAGAACTATTATTTGAAAATGTATTGACAACATATTTTCAGTCATGGTTTTAAAACTTGAAAGTTAGTACTCAGATAATTAAATTATTAGGTTTAATTTAGACACCTTGAATAAAGTTTAAAATGTCTAACTCTACCAAAGGTGACATTTAAATGGTTCATTTTTCAATCTCTTAGAAAAAAATGAATTAATTTACTTAGCTAAATTAGTTATCGATCTCACCCATAAATGTTAATTGATTTTTTAATTAACAAAGAATATTTAACCCCATCAAAGGTGATATTCATATAAAAAGAGAGAATCAATAAATATCAGTTTATATCTTTAATAACCTAAATAATATGAACAAACATAATTAACTTAATTATTATATCCTTAAATACTCCACTATTATAAATGATAAAAATTTGTGTGATTGTTTATTGAGTCTATATCTATGTTTTTTTATGTTATTAGATTAGAAAACAAAACCAAAATATTGTAACAAGAAGTTTAGGATTTAATTTCGTTTTTAGAATTTTGAATAATAAATTAAAAACCACATATATTCCTTCCTTAGATCGACCTTGGGAGTATACTTATAATTTTTTATTAAATAATTTGTGCACTTACGAGAGTTTTATAAATATAAAACCAAAAGATTTCGCAAGATCGATATTTGTAATGTCGGTCTTGCGACTCATTAGTATGCCCTTCCTTTAATAAGGCCATTTTTCTTAAACCAATACATACATATTATTTCTTCACCAATCAAATCCACCATGTGTTCCCCACCAATAATAGAGAGACACAATAGAGTTCCCTATCCATTCGGGGTTGCCTTGAGCCAAGTTGATGTTAAAAGTGTTTAGGGCACGAGTTATCATTCTAAGAAAAGGACATCTATGTCCCAATTTGAACGTGATGAAGTGGATTACCCACCACCCATAGGGGGATCATCTTTTTAGTAGAGGTTGTGAGAAGAGGGCATCATTACAACCTAGGATGGAATGTTGTATTCTCTCTATAGTTGAACTAGATCATTAGCATCCAACTTACTGGGCATCTTCTTGATATGATGCTTTTCTTTAGTCCTATGAGTGGGCTAACCTTTGGATTCATTTTTTTCTTAGGAATTTGTACCTTCATTGTAATCATTGGGATATTAATTATAGAGACTATACCTTATGACAATGAAGTGGGGGCTAGACGTGAGCCGGATGAAACAGAAAGAGCCATAACACTCTCTCTCCCTGAAGTGCTACATTTTTTCCTTACTATGACTTATTGTGGTTTGTTGATATCGCTCAACTTAAGTACAATCTGATTGAGGATGGGAAAAATCCCTAAGACACTCTCGAGGTGTCCCAATCCTAGGAGGAACATTTTTTGTATGATTTGATGGGGATCCATGGAGATCATTTGATGGTCTATATTTTTCCTCTTAACCTCTGAAGACATTCTAAAAACTAAGAGGTAGAGAAATTACCTAGAATATGGCTTGAAGATTGGCTAAAGAAGGCTGAAGAGTGGCTTGCAAACATTCCACAGATTGGTATGACAATCAAGTCACACAAAAATCAGAATAAATTCCAAAAATATTCATGATAAAATGAGTTGGAGTTAAAGAGGAACAATCTAAATTTTTAAGTAACAGATTCAGATTCTCTTGTTGAAAAAATTGACTAAGTTATAAATATATGGTAAAATGGTAAAAAAAAAAATAAAGTGAACTATAAATAATGGGTTAATTGAAGTTGAAAGGTTAGGGGTAATTATGATTGGAGAAGTCTAAGGGTTTACCTTGTTCTTGAATATTCTCTTAATTTCTCAAAATTAAGAGAGCAAGGAAGTTAATATTTGATATTATCTAGGTATTTGGTACACGACGCAAGTGAACTATGACAACTCACTCATATTATATGTGATGTTGTCATTTAATTTCCCGTTTATAACGACCTTATCCTTGGAAGAAATTGATTCATTTTTTTATTATGAAACTTTGGGTAGGCTACTATTAGACCTCATGTCTTCGACTAGGTGAGCAATACCCAATCTATTTTTCAAGATCGATATAATATGAACTAGTGGGAATGATCTCATGACTACTACCTTGGTAAGCTCTATTGCATAAGACCTGATAAGCAAGATTTGATTACTAGTGGCTACTTTAATTAGAGGGAATCTTATACTGCTCGGTAATAATGACTTGTTGATATTTGTAATTTTATTATAAATAGATCAATTCTGACACCAACAGAGCACCAACCATTGAAACAATGACATTTTCCCATTATGTATCTATATATACCTCATTAATATGATGAGAAAAGGAATTGAATTTATCTCCTCTCTAATATCTCTCTTGAAATCCTAATACACTAGGTATTCTTCAAGCACCACCCAACCATCAAAATTATAAAGTCCCCCGTAAAAGCAAAGTTGATGATTGAATTTTTTTTTCTAATTTTTAATCGTCATAATATTATATTATTTTTGTAATGTTCCCCCTCACAAGTGACTTTCTTTTCTTATAGGAGAGTTGAGTGCCTTACTCTTTTTAGAAGAGAGTTGAGGGTGATCTTTGAGAACATTTTCTTATTCTACATAACAATCTCAAAAGTTGTAAGTTCATTCAATATTTATGTAAGGTTGTAGGTGAGCTTCTTCATAAAATAATGACTCTTATAAGTTATGGGATAATGTCTCCAAGATCACCCTAACTTGCGTAGCCTCATCAATCATAGTGCTATTGATCTCAACATCATTGATGTATGTAACCATCTTTAGCTTTAGCATATGCTGACACACATATGCGTTTTCCTTCATTTTGGTATTCATGATGGTTTTCACAACCTCATGCATTGCCTGCTCCGATGGGCAACCAAATGTGCATTTTAAAGACTACATTATCTCATAAGAAATCTCTATCCTTTTATGTTGGGTCCTGGTCATATCTTCCATTGCAACAAGGAAGTAACACTATGCCTTATTGTTGGCATCAATCTAACAATTACATGATTCACGAGCATTTTGTTTAACATTGGTGGCAAAAGTTGGAGGACATTCCTTTGTAAATAGAAAGTGCACATTCTTAGTGACTAAGACAATGTTTAGGCTACTTTTCTACTTGTTAAAGTTTTCATTAATAAGTTTTCCATTTTAGAGTAGGGTTAATATAAAATTGGTTATTTTCAAGCTGAAACAATAAAATAAAACATTCAATCATCATGCTTAACACGTTATCTATTCATACATAGTAAGAAAATACATGAATGCATACTAATTTATAATTTACTATGATGAAGATAATCTAACTCCCAAAAAATTTAGATGTCACCTTAGGTTCGGTGACTAAACTTCCCTATTGGATGAGATGTTTTCAATTAATGAAACTGTCAACATCTCCATATTGATAAATCATATATATAACCGCTATGTTTTAGTCAAAAATTATTCAACTCCTTTAATTATATTTGTTGAGTGTAACCCATCATTTTGGATTCCAAAACTTCATCCAATAACACTTCTTTGGGGAGTCAATTCTTGGCTTCCTCAGTGTTTCTTAGCTATCATGCTTGAAGTCATGTTTGTTATTTACCTCAACTCAAAACCTTTCTTAGGGAGGATGCCAGGAAATCTTAAGGCATAAGTTGGTCTTTCGAGGGTATGCACTAACTGTACAAATTGTGGGTGAAGTTGTCACACTTTTCCTCTCCGGTTCACTTAATATGTCAAATGATTTAATTTACTTTAAAAAATATCATGTGTTTATTACTGAGACTTTAAACAATTTAAATTCCAATAACTCCAAAATAAAATAATTCGCCATTTAATCCAACACATTTTTATTATAATATTTAGAATTAAATGTAGTTTCAAAAAATGTTTTGTGTCTCCTTTTTCTTAATTTAATCCAATTAAGTTAATTCCTTACATATAACCGCTATGTTTTATGTCAAATATTTTTACAAAAAAACCTATAATGCATGCTAGCATGTGACATACATTTAATTAACTAATGGGTAAACACACTTAATCTATATAGCACGACATATGCATGTCAAAGTTAATATCATGGCATGAACATTTTTTACAAAGATAATATCATTCAAGATAACAAATAAATAACATATTATTTATAATTGGGTTCCTTTAGACTTTAAAATAAAGGTTAAAATGTATCATTAATCCCAAAACTTTGACTAAATTTACACATAAATCCTAAACTTTTAAAACTTCACACATAAGTTCCTAAACTCTTAAATGTTTCTCAACTTCGAGCAACACTATAGAGGTTGCTCTGATGAATGTCAACGTCAGATCCATGTGGTTTAAATGCCACTGGTATTGCAATTTTCTAATCTATATGCCCATATTTTTGTTTTTGTGAAGTTTGTAGTTTTGATCCAAACGTAATATGAACAGTAAATGCGATACAAAAAAGTGCCTAGAAAATCCAAAAAAATCCAGAAAACATAAAATCTAGTCTACATAAATTCTATACCATCAAAAAGGGTGTACATATTTTCTAAATGCATAAATCTGAAGGAATCGATCGAAATCATGATCACAAGTAATTACATTCAACACTTGAATTAATCCATATAAAAATAATTGCATCACATGTAGTTTTATCATCATATACATAGGAAGATAACTAAATTAATTATACATTAGAAGGCTTAGATACCGATTACTAATTTTTAAAAATAACAATTGTGATAGAGATTGAAAGTGTGTAACTAAAAAAAAGCCAAACAAGATTATTATGATATAACTAACTTTTAAATGAAAGGTTGTAAGTAACAAGACTCAGTAGGTACACCGAGATATCCCAACTAGTTTGGCACCTCACTAGTAGTCTCCTCATCTAACCCCTCAACTACGAGTATTATTAAATAAAGAAAAAATATATACAAACTAAATTTCAACAAACCTATAATTTGGCTTACGGTTACATCCAAATAAATGAAAGGGCTAGCAGATAATGCGACATTCCACCACTAAGTCGTGGTACAAATATTAGGAGCTCTAGATGTTATACTATCAACTATAACATTACATTTAGGGGTGTGCAAAAAATACGATCATCCGATCAATTTGATCTGATCCGTTGATTTTTCATCCGATCTGATCTAATTTGATGATCAGATTGGATGGAAATTTTTTCCATCCATTAAGTGCGGACAGATGGAAAATTTCACTACGATTCATCCTATCTCATCTGATCCGACCGAAATTAATTATATATATATATTTATTTTATTTTTTAATGTTTTTTAAGTCAAATAATTTTATGTTATGATTTATGTGAAAATTTAAAAAAATTATTTAAAAATACAAAAAATAGAGTTAATTAAGTTTATTGGTCAGATTGATCGGATGTCATCCGAATAGTTTACGGATCAGATTGATCGGATGTGAAAGGTGATCGGATTGGTTGCAGATTTAGATGTTTCAATCCGAGCAGATGGTCAAATCGGATCGGACGAGTATAAAATCAATGGTTTCAATCCGCTAAACAGCCCTAATTACATTCTTTATAAATATAAGAACATTGAAACTCTATTTGAGTAATTTTCTCCAAGTAGTTAACCCAAACATAATATCGTCTACATGGTATTGAAAGTGATAGAGTCTATAAAAGAGTGACAACATAAACAGAGTTTGACTCCAACCAAAGTTTCTACCACCCAAAAGTGGTAGCATATGTCAACGTATGATTGATCGCCGCTAATTCTACCTCAAAAGCATATAAGACCCCAAGTGAGATACATAAACAACTCATCCCTTAACAAAGGATCTTGATATCCCAAAAACACCCACACAACCAGATAATCATGACAATCTAAAAGAAACACCTTATGTATGAACTTTAATCCATTCCAAATAAGGTGTTATGCAAGTAATCTCTATAATATGTGATATCTGTCATGGGATACCTTGTATCCATAGACACCGAAGAACTTGAAGTATAGATTGATACCTCTTATATTGCAACTCTTTCTCCTTATGATTGTCAAAGGAACTTGTGAGCATTCTTTATTATTCAAGTGGATTAAATTCTTGTTCCCTAACTAAAACCATTTATACATAACAACTAAATTTTTTACTAAAATAATTCACAATCAATTGCAAAGAAATAACTTCTCTCTCAAATTTGTGTACAAAATTTGGTCAACCATTGTCTTTTATCAAGCATAAGTTGATTTCTCTTTATATAATATCGTGTATAAGGTTTGTGGAAGACTCTTTCCATATAATATTGAATCATAAAATCTGAAAACCATATACTAATTCTCCTAAAATACCATCATTATTATGAGTAACTATCTATAATTATATCATAAAATTTGCAAAAATACTCAAGCTCTATAATCATTAAATAAGGGAATTGTTATCTAATATTTAAGAGTGGATTACACATCTTGTGAAAAATATCTATCTCGCACACAATTCTCGTGTCACACAAAGAAACAACTATGAATTAACAATAGTGTTTCTATTATATCTCATCATGTCTTGCATGATCTCTATCATACATAAGTAACCTAATTAAATGTTTCAATGTCAATTACCCTTGAACTAGGACCATTACATTTAAAATAGATATTAGTCATATAAACGATACAATTAAAAATCCTCAGCTTAATTAACTGTAATGTAATATTTTTAATATTATATTTGTACACATTCATGTTGTATATAGTCTTATATATTGAATACAAGCTTACTTAAATAATAAAAAAAATTATAATTTATTCGAAGAATAAGATAATATATGTAATTGAATATAATATACTTTTATTTATTTTATAATTACAATAATTTTAAAATATAAATAATTGGTATTTAAGGGAACATATTCTAACGCATTAAACAATGTTTATGGAATAGAGCATTCATGTTTTAACCATTTATGCTACAATTGAATAAAACTTAGGCCAAAATGATATAGTGAGGGTGGCTTTTGTTTTTGTGTGCTACGGCAGTACAATTGTTTTTCAAATTTTGTGGAAAATACTTAATAACAATTAATAAAATTTAATAATATATATATTGGGCTGGTTCGATAAATAAATTTAATAAATTATATTAGCAAGTTATAGGATGATTCAATTCAATATTACGAATGCTATCAAATTTTTAAACTTAAATTTGGTAAATAATTCATAAAATCAATGAGACAATAAAAACTAACAAAAATATAATATTCACAGTTAGATAGAATGAAATCAATGATTAGAGATAATTTATTAAATATACTGTTGAAAAATTACGCAAATTCCCGATAAGTTAGATTTATGAGAAAGCAAAAATAGAAAAATAACACATAAATTTGATAACAAAGTTCAGCCAATCTTGCTTACGTCTCCGGACCTACTGCAGATCTTTTTACTGAAATGAGAGAAATTACACAAGGTGTTTACAATACTCACAACTCACAACCCAATTACACCTAAGAAAATTACTCTCAATTTTCTCTCACACAAACTTTTCTCTCTAAGGTTTTCTCTCAATTGGAATGAATACTTTGGATGATTAATTCATTACAATTACACATCTATTTATAGGAAAATTCATTCCTTGAATTACTCCTTAAATTAATGGTTCCTTGAATTGCTCATTGAATTAAGCTCCATGTTTTGCTTCATGTTTTACTCCTTGTTTTGCTCCATGTTTTGCTCCTTAATTTGCTCCTTAAATTAAGGAGCTTTATAACAATCTCCAATAATCTCCCACTTCAAGACTGATTTCAATCTGTCTTCACACCTCGATCAATGCAGTAGTTTTTCTAGTCTTTGTTACTCTAGCAGACCAACTGAAGTTGAGCACAACTTTAGTTTGTCAATAGTCACCACATTTGTTAACATATCTGCTGGATTTTTGCTTCCTTGAATCTTCTCCAGTATTAACACATCATCTTCCAATATAGATCTGATGAAGTGATAACGAATTCCAATATGCTTGGTTCTAGAATGAAATACTGAATTCTTCGCCAAGTGTATTGCACTTTGACTATCACTATGTAGAACATTCTTCTCCTATTTGAATCCCAACTCAGTTAACAAACCTTGAAGTCATATCATATCTTTACTAGCTTCAGTTACTGCTACATACTCAACCTCTATAGTGGATAGAGTAACAATTTTCTGTATTTGTGACATCCAACTAACAGTTGTAGTTCCAACAGTAAATATATAACTGGTGGTGCTTCTTCGGTGATCAACTTCACCTCTAAAGTCTGCATCTACGTACCCTTGTACTTTTAACTCTCTTTTACTAAAGTACAAGCACTTTTCTATGGTGCCTCGCAGATACCTCAAAATCCACTTGACTACTTCCCAATGAGTTTTCCCTGGATTTGACATAAATCTGCTAACAACTCCCACTGCATGGCCAATGTCTGGTCTCGTACAGACCATTGCGTACATCAAACTTCCAATAGATGAGACATAAGGAACCTTAGCCATGAATTCTCTTTCTTCCTCTGTTTGAGGGGACTGATCCTTAGATAGGCGAAAATGGTTGGCCAACGGTGTGCTAACTAGCTTGGCATCGCCCATGTTGAATCTATGTAAAACACGATTGATGTACTCTACCTAAGATAACTATAAGGATCCTTTCTTCTTATTTCTTGTGATTTTCATTCCAAGAATCTTCTTTGCTGGACCCAAGTCTTTCATGTCAAACTCCTTTGACAATTGTTGCTTCAACCTTTTAATATCATCCATATCTGAACCTGCTACTAACATATCATCAACATAAAGTAGTAAAATGATATAATTGGACATATATCTCTTGAAATAGCAACAATGGTCAGCATTGCACTTCTGGAAACCTTCCTTGTGCATGAAGCTATCAAACTTTCTATACCATTGTCTCGGGGCTTGTTTCATGCCATACAAACTCTTCTTAAGTCTGCACACCATGTTCTTCTTCCCTCTTTCTGAGAAACCTTCTAGCTGGTACATGTATATCTCTTCATCTAAATCTCCATGAAGGAATGCAGTCTTTACATCCAACTGTTCAAGATGAAGATCTTCAATGGCTACAATACTCAATACTGATCTGATAGTATTGAGCTTCACAACAGGAGGGAAAATGTCAGTGTAGTCAACTCCTTCCTTCTGTTGAAACCCTTTGACAACTAGGCGGGCTTTGTATCTCTTGGAACCATCATGCTTCTCTTTCACCCAGTACACCCATTTGTTGTGAAGTGCCTTCTTTCCCATAGGTAACTCAACTAGTTCCCATGTCTGGTTGGAGATGAGAGATTTCATTTCTTCTTTCATAGCAAGCTCCCACTTGTTGGAATCTCGAGTCTGATAAGCTTCATCATAGCATTCAGGCTCCCCTTCATCAGTCAGCAACATATAGTTCATGTATCTCCTATTAGGCACATGAGGTCGAGTAGACCTTCTCAATATAGGAGCTACAGTAAAAGGTTGTGATGTGTCGGAATGTTGTGTACTGCTCTGTCCAACAAGTTCCTCTGGCTGAGGACTTGTTACAATTGGTTCTATTGCGGAACTATCTGGGACATCATCTGCATCTACAAATACTGACTCATTCTACTCTAAGTCATTGGCGTCTATTTTATGCATGTCCTTATACATCACCCTTTCATTGAAAATCACATCTCTGCTATGGATAACTTTCTTCTTTTCGTCATCCCAAATATGGTAGCCCAACTCATCCTCACCATAGCCGATGAATGTGCATTTCTTGGATTTGGGATCAAGCTTATTCCTGCCTTGATCACTGATATGCACAAATGCTACATAGTTGAAAACTTTTAGATGTGATAGTTTCACCTCTTTTCCACTCCATACCTCCTATGATATTATATGCTCCAATGGAACAGATGGGCCTTGGTTGATCAAGTAAGCTACCGTGTTGACTGCTTCTGCCCATAATTGCTTTGGTAGACATGATTGTATATGAATGCTTCTAGCTCTTTCTGTCAACGTTCGGTTCATATGCTCAGCTACACCATGGTGTTGAGGTGTGCATGGCACAGTTCTTTCCATTCTGATCTCGTGCTCATAGTAGAATTTTTTGAATATGGTATCTTCATATTCACCACCATTATCGGTTCTGAGCTTTTTGATCTTTAAACCCGTCTCATTTTCCACCATAGCTTTCCATCTTTTGAAAGCCTCAAATACTTTAGACTTATGCTTTAGAAAGTAAACCCATACCTTCTGAGAGTGATCATCGATAAAAGTCACGAAGTAATGTTTCCCATCAATAGATGAGACGATCCTTATTTGAGGTTCTGCCACTTGTCTAAAAGCTGACTCTTTTTTGCTTTCCAAGTATGCAATCTTCGCATATGCCCATCTCTACAGACTGTAGATTTGGAAGTTTTCCTTTTGAGTGCATAATTTTCACCCCCTTCTCACTCATGTGGCCTAGTCTCTGGTGCCACAGATTTTGTGTTTCATTGCCTGATGCAATTGTAATTGAACAATGTGTCGTGTTTCATTGCCTAATGCAATTGTGATTGAACAACGTGCCTCTGCTGTCAAGTAAAGAGTGCCACTTTTCTTGCCTCGAGCAACTGTCATTGCACCCTTTGAAATCTTACAATCATCACCATGGAAGATCATAATGTAGCCTTCACTGCCCAACTACCCTATTGAGATTAAGTTCCTTCTGAGGTCGGGAATATGCCTGACATCCTTTAGCTCCCAAACAGACCCATTCAACTTAATCTTCACTACACCTTTTCCAATAATAGCACATGATTGATCATCACCAAGATATACCTTTCTAAGGTTTCCGGGGACATATTTCTCGAAGAATTCTTTCTGTGAAGTAGAATGGAATGATGCTCCAGAGTCTGACACCCAAGATTCTTCCTTGCTCTCCAAAGAGCATATCAATGCATCATCCCCTCCTGAGGTGGAAGTAACATTTGCCTCTACCTTCACTTGTTTGTCCTTCGGTGCATTTTTGCACTGATTTTTGTAGTGCCCGATTCTCTCACAATTCCAACACTCGATAGTCTTCGAGCTATGGGAATTATTAGGATTCCTGGATTTGGATCTCTTGTCATTTGATCTACCTCGGTAGTCTGTTTTGCCACGTCCATTTCCTCTGGATGAATTTCTTCCTCTTGACTCTGTATGCAATACTGAAGAGGTTGACGATTCACCTGACTCTCTACGTCAGATCTCTTCACTGAGAACCAGATCACAAACATCGTCAAATTTCAACTTATTGCTTCCTGACGAGCTACTCACAGCCATGACAGTAGCATTCCAGCTTTCTGGTAGAGAATACAAAAGTATCAATGCTCGTACTTCTTCATCGAATTCAATTTCCACTGAACTCAACTGGGTTGTGACTATGTTGAGTTCATTGAGATGTTGAGCTACCGATGAGCCTTTCGTCATCCGTAAATTGAACAAATGCTTCATCAAGTGCACTTTGTTTTGGGATGATGGCTTCTCATACATATTGGAGAGAGCTTCCATAAGACCCACCGTGGTCTTTTCCTTTGCTACGTTGAAAGCAACATTACGGGATAACGTCAATCGAATAACTTCGAGGGCTTGTCTGTCTAGAAGATTCCAATCTTCTTCCTTCATAACTTCTCGCTTCTTCCCTGAGAAAGGTTGATATAGATTTCTTTGATACAGATAATCCTCTATCTATATTTTCCAAAACCTAAAATCTTTGCCATCAAATTTCTCGAGTTTCACCCTTCCTTCATCTGCGGCCATTGCTCCCACTCTAATCTGACTTCCTCCGGATCGTTTCTGACTATTTCCGTAAACCATTGTGTATTAGAACACCTCCGTCAACGAATAAATATCGTTGAAAATTTTTACTATTCACATAATTCACTATTCATGTAAATAGTAACCTTGGAGAAAATTGACAGAAATCACCACCAATAGCTTTGATACTAATTGTTGGGAAATTACGCAAATTCCCGATAAGTTAGATTTATGAGAAAGCAAGAATAGAAAAATAACACATAAATTTGATAACGGAGTTCGGCCAATCTTGCTTACGTCTCCGGACCTACTGCAGATCTTTTTACTGAAATGAGAGAAATTACACAAGGTGTTTACAACACTCACAACTCACAACCCAATTACACCCAAGAAAATTACTCTCAATTTTTTCTCACAAAAACTTTTCTCTCTAAGCTTTTCTCTCAATTGGAATGAATACTTTGGATGATTAATTCATTACAATTGCACATCTATTTATAGGAAAATTCATTACTTGAATTACTCCTTAAATTAATGGTTCCTTGAATTAAGCTTCATGTTTTGCTCCATGTTTTACTACTTAATTTGATCCTTAAATTAAGGAGCTTTATAACAATCTCAAACATATACATACATATTTCAAAATACTCTTAATATTAATATATTTCAAAGAAAAATATATTAGTGAAAGTTATATTAATAAAGGAAAATTTCAATTTCATTATTTACAAGTAATATATACATTATAAAAAATCACTTTAAAATAAAAAAATTATGAATTAAAATCATTATTAAATATTTTCTAAATAAGTTGATTTAAGGATAAATTTTTACTAGCTATAACTACTAGATAAGATTATTTAAGGATAAATTATTAAAAAAATATTATTTTAAGGACATGCATAACACATAAAGATAATTAGAATTCAAATATTTTACCCACACAATTTTAAAAAATTAAGTAACAAAAATCGAATAGTTTGGGTATGGCCATTATTTCTTTTTTTTATTTTATTTTATTTTATAATTATATAAATTAAAATATTTAAATTTTAATTATACCTTTCTAATTATGGGTTATGTATGTGATTAAAGAATGAATTTCTTTTTTACAATTTATCCTTAAATGATCTTATATAATAGTTATTTAACTAATACTATCTATTTTTTTTATATAAAAAAGGTGGAGTAAAGCACCGTCATAAAAGAATTACTGGACTAATAAGACCTTTGTCCCACCCAAAAGCAAATAGAAGTGGAAAGTGTAATTCTAAATAGTATTACTCGGTCAAACCTTTTCGGT